>JAKOOJ010000001.1:88962274-90162274 GCA_022577455.1 Arizona elegans
AACAGGTAGACCCGACTCTCTGAAAAGTCCCTCAGCTCGCTGTGACTATTTACTACAATGGTGGCCTGCCATGTTTAAAAATTCCAACGGTCAAATATCTATATTTATATTTTAATAGAACAGAATAACAGAGTTGGAAGGGACCTTGGAGGTCTTCTAGTCCAACCCACTGCTCAGGCAGGAAACACTATATCATTTCAGACAAATGGTAGTCCAATCTCTTCCTAAAAACTTCCAGTGTTGTAGCATCTACAACTTCTGGAGGCAAGTCATTTTATTGATTAATTGTTCTCACTGTCAGGAAATTTCTCCTTAGTTCTCTTCCATTTAGAAGCCTACTACTTCATCACAGCAAATCATTATGTAACGTATGTAAGCTTTTCGGCTTGCATTCCATCCTCCAGTATACCAAGTTTCCTTGTCAAGTATGGTAATAAGCATTATAAATATGCAGATGATATGCAGTGTGCTTTCTTTAGTGGTGCTTGTTTAGAACATTGATTGGTTTCATTTTACAACCAGCCAAAGATATTGTAAGGACCAGTCAGAAAACAGAACAAGCCAAGTGGAAATCCCTCTGATATAGTAGATACAAATCCCGGCTTATACTGACTCAGATATATTAAATTCTTGCAGCAGATCATTTTAGCTTAAAGTGTGCTACCTCTAACAGGGCGGCAATTTACATTTTGGATCATATCGCCAGATGTTCCAGCTGCAAGAGGTTTCTTTCAGTGACTGAGAAACCTGAGAGCCAGGCTATCTGCACTGCAAATCCTGATTAACTTTGCCTGGCCTCTGAGGTAGAGCGGTTGCCTGGCATTTCTGAAGTTGCTGTGGAAACGCAAGGTGTTAATTCTTTGATAAGACTTACGCCTTTTGATTGGCAGTGCTGCAAAAATATGAATAATTCTGTAGTAGCGCTGTGATTTGAGGGGATTTTTCATAAGGCACTGAGTGGGTGGTAAGAAAGCAAGTTGTTAAGCTCTTGAAAGAAGCAGGGATGGTTGAGGGATTTCCTCTGCAATGCCCAATTTGCATCCTAATAAGAATAGATAGCTGCTTAGTTTAAGCCACCCTGCCACCATTTTGGATTCTAAACCAACAGCTCCTTTTGGGGTGGGGGCGTAATCCATCCTGCATATAATAAACTGCCATTCTTGAAGGCTGAATCAAGCATTACACTTTGGCATTTCTATAGCTACTTTATTCTGACGTTTGACATGCAGAAGTATATTTTACTTTATCAATAAAAGTGAATAGCTCGGGGTCCTTGGTGCCCTCTGAGCAACCTCTGAGCTTGGTTGTTTTCTTGCAGATGTTTCATTACCCAAACTAGGTGAGATCATCAGCGCCAGTCACTAGCATATTATCTAGTTTAGATAATGAAACATCTGCAAGAAAAGGCAAGTCCTTGGCCTGGGAAATAAAGAATTTAGGCGAAAACTTTCAACTATCTGAAATCTCGGTCCCATGTACTATTATTGGAAATGGGCAACGTAATCTTAACAGTTAGATGCTGTTTTCTTCCCTCAGTTTTATTGCCTATCTTTACTCTTTAGCATTTACATACATGGAGTTTAGTGCTTTCTTGGCATGACTGTTTCGACTTCCTCCATCCTGGTTCACCGTGGGAATCAAATGCTATTCTTAAAATAGGTAGCTTGTTTATTAATCAATTTATATGACTTCCCAATTCTTACCTGTCTTAATAAGATGCCCACCTTGTCCTAAGCTTGTGCCAGAGGATCTCCAGATTTATTACTTTTATTCAAGCCCTGTGTCTGTCTGCTCATTATTACCATTCAAGAGGGAAGTGTGGGATTAAAGGATTATGGAAATGTTCTTAAGAAGCATTCAAGGGGATTATGGTGGCTTTGATAAACTGATAAAAAGGTCCCCCAAACCCTGATTTAGGTCCCATGTTAACCTTCTCTCTCTTTTAAGTGTCAGTGTGCTCTTACTATCCTGGGATGGTAAGACTTGTGTCAACCCTTAGTTTTATTTCATGCCTTATTTTTTTAATTACTTCAGAACTATTTAGGATTATCACTGGGTTGGCATGGAAGTCTGTGGTGCCTCCTTGTTGATAAGAGTACACATTTACTTCGTAATTCTTGTGATGTAATTTGGTAAAGCTCCATTTGTGACCAGCTACGCTCTGAAACTTACATAATTATGTGTAAGTCTCTCTGATATCTGATGGTGGACTTTCAGAACCTTTCTTTTTTAAAAGTTGGAACACATGAGGTCTTCTTAGCACATTTACTTTGAAAGTAATTAAGTCTGAGAGAGAACATTGCTACTTCCATTTTGCAGAGATTGAGAAATAGTACATTCCTCCAGGTTACTAAACAAGTTAGGCTAAATTGTAATCTTAAATCTATTGTGTGCAGCTTAAGTCAAGCTCTCTTTCTGCTGGTTCCCAAGAAGGTGTCATTACTTGAGTTGGCAATCTGATCAAGAAAGGACTGGAAAAATTTCAGACTCTTCCCTTGAAAACATGTTGTTTATTTATCTAAGAATTATTTTTAAAAAATGTTTGAAGGAGTAGCCTTCCATTGCTTGTCAGGTAGCTTCAAGGAGTGCAAAAAAGTAAGATTTTCAGCTTGGATTACAGTATTTACCATGTTTCCCCCAAAATAAGACCCTGTCTTATATTTCTTTGAATCCCACAATAAGCGCTTGGCCTTAATTCGGGGAAGTCTTATTATTTTGAGACACGTGGAGCAAGATGGGGATCCTCTTCCCTTCTTACCTGATTTCCAGCCCTATCTCCCTAACCCTAACCAGAGGAAATGGTGGGGACCGGCTGCGCATGTGTTTAAATATTTTCGGGGAGAGCTTATTTTCGGGAAAACATGGTAGGTTTTTATTTTTTTTATGACCACATCACAGAAAGGCAGATTTCTGGCTACCTGAGATTTATGTTGGCTTCACCAGGTGTTTAATAAATGTTTTTATTCCTGTAGACTTAATTAAATTAAGCTTAATATGAGTATGTAACATAGGACGTTATAGAGTTTTCAGGGAATATCATGATGCTTTCACAAAATGGTTGCTGGGATGAACATCATCAGTCACAAAACACTTATTTGCCAACAGAGTGAAAGTATATTCCATCACTCCTAACGTGTAAGGTGTTTGCTTTTGTGATTTGGAAGTGGGCTGCGGCCATCCATTGTTTTATTTTCTGGGGATGGCCATGAAGATGACGTTTGGCTCAGATTTACTTTGGGAGAAAAAGATGACATTATAAACTAAGCCTTTGTTTTGCAGCGGCTTTTCATATACAAATCTATATATATAAAAGCTAAAACCACTCACGCATTAATCACGAAATATCCAGAACCGTAAAGCCTACAAACTTGAAATTTGTCATGTATGTTCCTCTTGGCTTCTAGGTGCTCACTAAGAAAGGATGTTTCAAAATGACCATCAGAGCATTAGTATTTCCTATATTATTATAACATGCTCTGATGCTAATTAGTTAGATATTTTACTCCCCTCCCAACTTGAAAATAATTCTGGAGAGAATGGGATAGCATAGGACAGGCTTCTGTGGGGCAAGCCTCATGGAGAGAAGGGGCTAGAAAGCTTGAGGGAGAGAAGGGGATAGGATAGGAGACGTTTCTGTGGGGCAAGGCTGAGGGAGAGAAGGGGAGAGGAGAGGCTTTTGTGGGACCAAGCCTGAGGGAGAGAAGGGGAGAGGAGAGGATCTATGGGGCCAGCCTCAGGGAGAGAAGGGGATAGGAGAGGATCTATGGGGCCAGCCTGAGGGAGAGAAGGGGAGAGGAGAGGATCTATGGGGCCAAGCCTGAGGGAGAGAAGGGGATAGGAGAGGATCTATGGGGCCAACCTGAGGGAGAGAAGGGGAGAGGAGAAGCTGATCGTAACTACTATTAATTTTCAAACTAAGTGTCGATTTATCAAGCCTGATCAAATAGTTTTGTAGCGGAGCATGTGTATGTGTATGTGTATGTGTATGTGTATGTGTATGTGTATGTGTATGTGTATGTGTATATGTATATGTATATGTATATGTATATGTATATGTATATGTATATGTATATGTATATGTATATGTATATGTATATTAAAGGCAGCCAGGAATTTGTCTCTGAAATAAAGTGGTATGCATGAAAATGGAAAAATATGTTCGTTGTAGATATTCTGCTGAATAATTTTAGCTCGGCTATGGTTCAGCAAATAGAAAACCCAGAACATTTTGATTATTTCAGAATTTTGATAAAACGTATCCAGACAAATTCTAGAGTAATTGAGTGTCACCTTTTAGATGCACAGCATAAAAATTTAACAAACAAACAAACAAACAAACAAATAGCACATGTCCTCCCTTCCCACAACAGCTGCCAGCATGGCACATCCCATTTGCTTGTCCATTCTCATCTTTTCAGTGCCTTCTGTCATCTCTCCATCCTGTCTCCCCTGAATAGCTGATTTACCAGCGCAACATGTCCCACCAGTTTGCCCATTCCTAATCTTCCTAATCCCTTCTCTTCCCTCCTTCTCTTCAGCTACCACCACCAGTGTCCCAGTGCAGCTTATCCACAAGTCTGCCCATACCTTATGATCTTCTTAGCACCTTCATTTCCTTTCTTTTCTCCCTGCTATCTATGCCCTGACCTGTGTTTCTGTTTTCTTTACACTCCATCAGCTTGCCTGCAGTCCTGTATTTGCTTCAATTTTAAGTTCCTGGGGTGAGGAGGGAAGAGCAGGCAGGTGATATGCTGGGATCACAGCAGTGGCTGAGCCAAGAGAGGGAGAATGGAAAAAATGCTGAAAGGTTGGACAGGCAACCTTTCAGCATTTTGCTGGGGAATTGCTGAGGAAGATCGATTGATTGAGTGGATAGGAGTGCCAGTGGACAGCAGCAATTCCTTTCATCCATTGTGACTTCTGTTTTAGATGACGCTTCTTTGCAGGCAGCGGTTAGAGAAAAATATTCCTTTAGAGCAGTGGTTCTCAACCTTCCTAATGCTGCGACCCTTTAATACAGTTCCTCATGTTGTGGTGACCCCCAACCAGGGGTGGGTTCTAATTTTTTTTACTACCGGTTCTGTGGGTGTGGCTTATTTTGTGGGCGTGGCTTGGAGGTCATGTGACTGGGTGGGCGTGGCTAGCTGGTCATGTGACCGGATGGCCATGGCTATGTGTATAGGGACTACTCAGAGGGCTGAAAAAAGTCATTTCTGACAGGTCCTCGCACTTTTGACTGGTCCTCACACTTATGACCATCCTCACATTTACGCCTGTGCAGCATTCTTAACAACCATGTCACTCATTTCACAACTGCTTCTCTTCAACATGGTATAAGATAGGGCAAAAAACGTAAAATGTGAGGACAGTCGTAAATTCGAGGACTGGTCAAAAGTGCGAGGACCAGTCAAAAATAACTTTTTAAGCCCTCTGAGTAGTCCCTGTGCACAAAAGGACTACCCAGAGGGCTGAAAAATGTGATTTCTGACAGGTCCTCGCACTTTTGACCGGTCTTCGCAGTTATGACTGGTCATCATTTATGCCCATTGTACCATTCTTAACAACTGTGTCACTCATTTCACAACTGCTTCTCTTCACCATTGTGACAAGATAGGGCAAAAATATAAATTGTGAGGACAGTCGTAAGTTCGAGGACTGGTCAAAAGTGCGAGGACCAGTCAAAAATAACTTTTTCAGCCCTCTGAGTAGTCCATATGCATAAAAGGATACAGCAATAGAGAGGATGAAGGAAGGAAAGGGAAATTAGAGGAGGAGTGAAGGTAAGAGAGGGAGGAAGAGAGGAGGAGAAGGAGAAAGAAAGAGGAAGTAGGGAGAAGAAGACGAGGAGGGGAAGAGAAAGTAAGTAAGAAAGAAAAGACAAAGGTGGTAGGTTTGAGGAGAAAGATTGCTGTACAATAAAAAAGATGAAAGGGAAGAAAACCAACCCCAAACAAATATTAAGATAAAGAATGAATTGTTAAACTTTAAAGAATAAAAGAGAACAAATAGCAATAAATAGCAATAATTAGAAACACACATACAAACATACAAAGAGTATTTGGCCGGTTCACAAATTTAAACAGTTGTAGGAGGTTAGCACCCACCCCTTTCCTAGAAGAATGAAATATTTTGGGAAATATTAAAAAGGCAGAATATTATATTTCCCTACCTGGATGAGAAATGGAGAAGCATATTTTACAGACAAAGCAGCTTCCACCTTCCTGCCTCCCACCCTTTGTTAATGGGCCACAGGCAGAAAGTCAATCCTTTGTCAAAGGACATTTGCAACATAATAGCAACAGAAACTAACACAATGGGCCCCATCAAGCCATGTGATCCTGTCCACCATTAAACCATCTTTCCAAGCAGTCTCCATGTTTCCAGTGTCTTTTTCCCCACTTGGAGCAGAACCCAGAAGGATATTTCTTCCAACACAGTATTTAGTCATTTCAATTAAATTTACAATTTCTATATTTCCTTTTTACCATATTTATTCCTCATCTATTTTTTAAAAAAACCAATATTACCCTTCATCCTCATCTCTAATCTTAATCAAATTCAATTTTCCCCTTCTATTCTATATTATACCCCTTCGCATTGTCATCTGTTTTCATATCCATCCTCACATTGGTTAATTATGTAATACAGTTCTTTAATACAAATTCAACATTTTAATATAAATCAATTAGTTATATAACTATCTTTTTTGTATATTAATTAATATGAACATGAATATTCCAATTATTTCCATGCAATCCAATTTCTTACAAATCAATTAATTATATTTACCAATAATAATAAACCAAATAATTTCCCCCATATATTCCTCCAAACCACAACCATTTCTGCTTTCAACACAATATACAATTAATAGTATCTCAATTATTACAATTCCCTAGTTAAATAGAGCTTTTTTTCTTTTGTGTTTTAAAATCTTGAACCTCCTCTTGCCCTAAATTTCCCATTGTTTGCAGTTTTGCACTTACCTTTTTTGGTGAGGAAAAAGAAAAAGAAATCTCTCTGCCTCATTTTGTCACGTTGCAACAAAGACCCTTCCTTAGTTTCAATTTCTCTTTTCAGCATAGGTAGGGGAAAAAAAACTTGTTCCAGGAATTTACCTCTTTGCAGCGAGCTCTTTGAAGCCCCGCGGCAAGAATTTAAAGTTTTTTTCCCTCTAGCCACCAGCTGGGACTCCGGAGGCAGCAATAGATTGGGAGTGGGCGGGGTAAGTGAACGGCGACCGGGCGATTCAGCAGAGGCAGAGGGTGAGGGTGAGTGAAGGCGGGGGGGGCGAGAGAGGGCTTTGGCGACCCCTGGGAAATGGCCGTTCGACCCCCAAAGGGGTCGCGACCCCCAGGTTGAGAACCGCTGCTTTAGAAGTTCCCCAGGCTCCTGAGAGAATGGCACTCCACAGAGAGCTATCTTCATAAAGGTCCTAACTTCAGTTTTAGAAATGGGGAGGTCAACCTTCAGATTTAACAGATATCTTATTGACTCCCAATGAAGGCAAGATTTTAACTGTAGAAAAATTCTGGAATCATTTAAAGATTAGGCAAGGGTTTTCATTAGTATTTTATACTTTGATAAGTTTAATAAAGTGATCATTTTAAAAAAAAGTTTAGGCAAGAGTTCATCAAAAGTAATATGAACAAATGTTAGGAGCATGGCTAAACCATGGATAAAAGATGGGAAGTCTCAATCCTTTGTTTCTTTTCATCCTGATTACATCCTTCTGCCTTTGGAAATATTGTCTTATCTTTCAGGGTTTGCCTCATCTAGCATTTAGCTGGTGAGTGGTATTCGAAAGAAAGAGAGAGAGGGAGGGAGGGAGAGGCAGAGAGAGAGAGGGAAAGCTTCTACAGTAGTGATGTCTTACTACAATGAACAGATAACCATGGAACAAAAAAAAAAAAAGAAATAAATTCTGTAATGTAATGTTGTCACTTCAAGGAACAGGATTACAGGTTTCAGCCCATCCAGGGAGAAAGACTATTCTCTCAAAGTTCTTCCTTTGTTTTAAAAACTGTCAAAATGTCTATCTCCCACTAAAGAAAGATTGCCTCCCTACACAGTATGTGTCATCTAGGGCAGTGTTTCTTAACCTTGACAACTTAAAACATGTTGGCTGGGGAATTCTGGGAGTTGAAGTTCACACCTCTTAAAGTTACTGAGGTTGAGAAACACTGATCTAGGGCATCACACCCTCATAAAGTTGTTGGTTCTATTTCTGGAAAGCAGATTGTGAATATCTGAGCCTGTCTGGGTTGCTGGTTGACATTACCAAGGCAAATACATGAAGAAATGCAGAACATTTTAGTTAGCTAAGTCATCCCAAACAAACCATTTTCACTGTTGAAAACAAAGGGAGGGCAGAGGCTGGAAATCCATCCTGCACAAACAGGTTTATATTAAATGCACACTCTCTTCCTTTGAATAACATTTTTAAACAATCAATGCTAATTTTCTCTTCTGCATTATGTATTTCCTATTCGTTACTTAAGTATTTTGTATTTTTGTCCACAGAAAAGCCAAGACAAAGATAGATGATAGAGAGACAGACAGACAGACAGACAGACCAGGGGTGAAATCCAGCAGGTTCTGGAGAACCGGTAGTGGAGATTTTGAGTAGTTCAGAGAACCGGCAAATACCACCTCTGGCTGGCCCCAGAGTGGGGTGGGAATGGGGATTTTGCAATATCCTTCCCCTGCCGTGCCCACCAAGCCACGCCCACAGAACTGGTAGTAAAAAAGTTTGGATTTCACCACTGAGAGATAGATAGATAGATAGATAGATAGATAGATAGATAGATAGATAGATAAAGATAGATAGATAGATATAAATGAGAGAGAGAGAGAGATTTCTAAAAATATTATTTTTTTCCGAATCTCTTTGAGCTGTTTTTTGAAAACCCTGGATCTTGGCCCTTCTTCATAGCTTAAAAGTGGAAATAAAGATGGAATTCTTGTTCATTGGCTGACCTTTGCTATTTGATCAATCCTCAGTTTCTTTCTACTGTTTCCTTCTCTTGCTTTTGCCTGTGTAATCTAGCTCTCTTTAGGGACATTCTGTCCATCTGTTTCAATTAATATTTCTCCAAAGTGGAATTTGGAGAAATGTTCAGCTGGTCCTTTCCTCATTTTTCCTCTCCTCTCCCTCTCCATAGATAAAAGATTGAAGAAGGCAAGGAGTGTGGGGAGCAGATGAGAAGCCAATTAATTTGCATCTTTTCTGACTATCTTCATTTCTGTAGCAATAAGTACAGCAGGGAATCCTCCGTGTGGCTGAAAGCACGTAATGAAGTATACTTTAAGAGTCGCAGGAGCCTCCATCTTCCCCTTCAAACTTCTCTTAATTAGGAGCTGTTTCAGCTTGAAAAGCCTGCCCCAAAATACCAAAGAGAGAAAGGGTTGTTCCAGCCAACTGCCAAAGGAGCAGTTCATCTTTTACCAAAGACTCAAATAATAAAAATTAAAATCCACACTGGAGAGAGAAAGGAATGGGCAAATAATGTATTGTAAAAGAGGACTTTTGGTATTGTTATCAGGGATCCTCCACCTAATCCATTTTTTATTTTAAAAATAGGCTAATGTGATTTCTCTCAGAAGGACACCCTTCTCCCTCCAAATGTTTCTGGTGACCATAATAATTCGGGTCTTTTAGCAATGGGCCTGACAGGAGATGTTATTATATTTTTTATTCCCCCCCCCCCAATACAATTCAAGGTGCGTGCACAAGTTTTCCAGTTTAGTATCAGTAAGTAAACAATATATGGTAGCATACTCCTTTTCAAACCTACTTGGTACCAATAAAGGAGAATATTTGTAGCTCAGGGTTGAAATGAGGGGTCCTTGGTGCTCTCTGATCTTGGTTGTTTTCAGCACTGATGATGTTATCTAGCTTGGGGTAATGAAACGTCTGCAAGAAAACAACCAAGCTCAGAGACCACCAAGGATCCCTCAAATCCATCCCCTACTTGAAAATAAGGCCTATTGAAATGCATTGGGATTCACTCAAACACAACTATATGTATGTTTTAAGTACCATTGGACCCGGTTACTTACGAGACCACCTTCTGCCTCCGATAACCTCCCACCGGCCAACACGCTCCCACAGAGAGGGCCTCCTCGGGGTGCCGTCTGTCAGGCAATGTCGGCTGGCGACCCCCCGGGGAAGAGCCTTCTCTGTGGGGGCACCCGCCCTCTGGAATGAGCTACCCTCAGCGATACGACTAATCCCGGACCTCCGGACCTTCCGCCGGGCCCTGAAGACTTTTTTATTTCAGCAAGCCGGGCTGGGTTAAATTTTTAATTGGGTAAATTTTATGGGTAAGGGGTTTTAAATTGGAGAAGCCAAAGATAGTTTAATTTGTTTTAATGTATTTTAATATTTGTATTGTGTGTTTTTAATTCTGGCTGTTCACCGCCCCGAGTCCTTCGGGAGAGGGGGCGGTATAAAAATTTAATAAATACTAATACTAATACTAAATACCATTGAAGTTCATGAATCTTGTTTCTAGCCAAAACAGTGTAAGGTTTTCTGATAATAAGAAAGACAGGTTGTCTTTCTTTTTTAATTGCAAATGTACTGCAAATCATTTATGTTTTATAATGGTTTTATTGCCAATAGGCAACTAACCTATTTCAGA
Organism: Arizona elegans; assembly: GCA_022577455.1. NCBI lineage: Eukaryota > Metazoa > Chordata > Lepidosauria > Squamata > Colubridae > Arizona > Arizona elegans. Next base: position 88,972,921 of record JAKOOJ010000001.1, read on the forward strand.
TAGGTTTTTCAAGAGAACAGGTGCAGTTTGACAGGTTAAAGCTATGAGGCTAGTTTCTTATATCCATTCTTTTACTGAGAATCTCAGTAAGTGAGAATTTTTAATATGGTAGTTTCCAACCCTGGGTTGTGTTGAAACCATTAATTTCCAAAAATGAAAAGCTGTTATTAAACTTGACTTTCTATTTTTTTTTAACCAGCTGCCCAGAGTTCTGTTTTAAGGTAGGCAGCTATACAAATCTTTTACATAAATACTACAAAGAAGCTGTGTATGGATGCAATATGAAGCATATCCTAGATGATGTTTGGTCCTCCAGACACAATAGATGTGTTTTATTTTTTAAAAAATATTACTACATTATGGTTATATACACCATCTTGCCTGTAGTAGTTCAAGTTGGTTTACTTGGAATCTCCCCTCATTTTATTCCCGTAACAATAAACCTGTGAGTTGGATTCAAGCAATATTGGTTGGTTTGATCATCCAGTGAGTTTCATGTCTGCATAAAGATTTTAATTGGCTCTTCTTAATCCCTGCCTGATGCTTTAACAAGCATGTGATCGAACAGAAATACATATGCATTTCTTAATATGCAAAATTAAATTATGCATACTCTGTGCTGTGATTTTTGCAATGTAGGAAAGGAGTTTCAAATGCTAGGTTTGTAGCTTTCAGCTCAATATTCAGGATATTCCTCTCATAATGGTTTGGGTAATGAAAAATTTGAAAGTGATAAAATGCTGCAACGTATTCTGAGGCCTACACGATTAAAGTGGAGTTTTGGCTCAGATGAATTAAAAGTATATGCAACCTGGAATATGTGATTTTGAAGGCTGTAGAATGGAAGTAAGCAAATTGCTTTAATAAAAATAAAAATTCTGTATTTGCAGAAGCCTTTGATTCTTCAAAACATCAAAAACTCTATTGTAAAGAAGATTGTTATTAGGGAGCAGTAAGACAGTAATCAGTAAATTATGTGAAGTACAGATAAAGCATCTAGGATTAAATCAAAATCAGATGTGAAACATGATATAAGCTATAACTTTAGGATACCTTTTTCCTTTTCCTCTAGCTGATTTGTTTATCGAACTTTAGCGCCTGCTGCATGGGGAATAAATTGAATGCTGCTGGAGGTTGAAATGGTAGCATTAAGTAGAGCTTTCTTTAGACTCTAGACCAGGGGTGTCAAACTCAAGGCCCGTGGGGTGCTTAGATCTGGCCTGTGGGGCTGACCTGGAAACAGCAAAGGACCGGCCTGCAGTACCTCTGCCAGTGAAAATGGAGCTTGGGAGGACTGCATGCGGTCAGAGGGTTGCAGTAGGCCATTATGGCCAAAAATGGAGCTCAGGCACCCCGACATGAGTGATGTCAAGCTGGCCACACCCACCCTGGCCAAGCCCACCTCAGCCCCCCAAGGTCAAACACAATCCTAATATGGCTCTCAATGAAATCAAGTTTGACAGCCTTGCTCTAGACCAGTGGTTCTCAACCTGTGGGTCGCGACCCCTTTGGGGGGCGAACAACCCTTTCATAGAGGTCGCCTAAGACCATCGGAAAACACATATTTTCAATGGTTTTAGGAATAATTTTATGGTTGGGGGTCACCACAACATGAGGAACTGTATTAAAGGGTCGCGGCATTAGGAAGGTTGAGAACCACTGCTCTAGACCAAGGGTCTCCAAACTTGGCAACTTTAAGAGTTGTGGACTTCTGGAAATTGAGTAGTATCTAAAGACTATAGTTTTTCCCAGATCTGAGCTAGGGCAAAATATATCAGTACCAACATAGCATACTTGCAATATCTGACTACATTTTCCTCTTCTTTTTCTCTTTTTCTCAGGTTTGGCACAATGACTTGGCCTACAGGGCTTTAGCAGCGTGGCAAAAGTTGGTTGTTTTCAAAGTTGCCTTTCCCCTTCCCCCTCCTCCTTCACTTTTGGGATATCTGAGCTGGCTTCTCTTCCTTGGGTGTTCCTTTCCTTTTCCCACTTGCTGCGGAAGGGACCAGTCTACCATGGCCGGGGACAAACTTCCACACAAAGTGATGGATCCCAAGAAGCTTGCCAGCCTCTTGAAGAGTGGGACAGAAGGAATGTTGGTCATTGATAGCCGCTCCTTTGTGGAGTACAACTCCTGGCATGTCCTCAACTCTGTCAACATCTGCTGTTCCAAGCTGGTCAAAAGAAGGCTTCAGCAAGACAAGGTATCCATCACCGAGCTCATCCAGCCAGCCTCCAGTATAAAGGTACTTTATCTTAGCCCTTAGTTATCCACCAAATTTAAATCGTAGTGTGACTCAATGTTCCTGTCATAAGTCCTAATTTTAAAGAACATGCTCCATTATATGTAGCAATGCAATAAGGTGGGTTAGGTTTAAAAAAACAACAACAAAATCCTTAAGGTTAGAGTTTCAAATGCAAGTCCTGCATTTGATTTTATAGTCCATTTCTTTTATGCAGTTTTCTATTTTTATCTAATCCTAATCTCTAACTTCAACTCTTAAGTTTCTTGTTTATTGATAACGCTGGTTGGGATTTCAATTCAGCAGTATGTAGAGTACTGTGATATCCACATAAAGAATAAGGACTCCAAAGAACTCCATGTAATGTGTAGTTCCATCTTAAACCAAAACATGGATAGAAGAGAGCCAAACATTATCTAATGTGAATATAGCATGGGTGCTGGGTAAAATGTACTGTTTCCTTTGCGATGGAGATCTGTTGAGGAATCTGGAGTTTTAGTTTTACAAATTCATAGATTACATGATCTTGCACTTTTCTATCCCTGTTTAGGGCCAGTGTTTTATTTCTTCCTTTCTGATTTATTTATTATTTCTCTTTATTTCTGGGACTTGTCACATACTGTAGGTGTTATAATACGGAGATCATGTATTGTCTCTTTATGTCTATTTTGATATGTGTGATGTCATTACTGAGAACAAACGAAGCCAATTCAAAGTGAGCTTTCTTTTGTGTTATCAGAAAATCCTCCCTCTACATGAAAAACAACAAGAATGAATGGGAAGAGGGTTTGTGATAGGGGAATGACTCTCACCCAAAAATATAATTAATACAAAATATACATTTTAAAGATTATCCTGTCAACCAAGAGAATAAAGAAAGACATTAAAGTATCACTGATGATTTTTTTCAAGCAGGAATATAATTCAAAGGTTAACTATTGTGTGTTTTAGTTATGGTAGAAAGTAGCTTATATGTTTTAAATGTTCAGAGGAATAAGCCTGGTTAAGAAAGCATCCATACAGCTTTAACATAAAAATCTTGTATCATCAACTATTTGGAGGTGATAACAAGTAAGAACATGGCAAAAATCCAGTAAATTCTACTTGGATAGTCAAAAAACTGTTGATAGTCTTTCAACAGAAGCTACTTGGCTGATCTAGGCTATGAATCAGTTCCTGTATGGACAAACAATTGATTAAAACAGGAAGGGAAGGATAGAACAAATTCTATGGAAGCTATTCAATAATTTACAGCAGCAGTAATGCTATTTATTTGTTCTATGTAATCTGCACCACAAAATGAAATTGAATTGAACCCTTGCTGATAGGATGGGTGAAAGAGAAATCACTAATGGATTTGGACTATTGGACTATTGTAATGCTCTCTACATGGGGCTCCCCTTGAAGAGCACTCGGAGGCTCCAATTGGTCCAGAATGCGGCCGCGCGAGTGGTTATGGGTGCAACCCGTTGCGCCCACGTGACACCCCTCCTGCGCGAGCTGCACTGGCTCCCAGTGATCTTCCAGGTGCAATTCAAGGTGTTGGTCACCACCTTTAAAGCGCTCCATGGCACAGGACCCGGGTACCTTCGACACCGTCTTCTGCCACCGATAGCCTCCCACCGACCAGTCCGCTCCCACAGAGAGGGTCTCCTTAGGGTGCCATCGGCCAAGTCATGTCGGCTGGCGACACCCAGGGGGAGGGCCTTCTCTGTGGGAGCCCCTCAGCCCTGTGGAATGAACTGCCCCTGGAAATTCGTAAGATTTCTGACCTCCGGGTATTTCGCTGCGCACTCAAGACCCTGTTGTTCCGCCAGGCTGGGTTAGCAACATAATTTTAAATTGGATGTTTTAAATTTTTGGGGTTTTAAATTAAGCCAAATTTATTTAATATTTTTAAATTATTTTAAATTGATGTTGATTCTGTTTTTAAATAGGCTGTACACCGCCCTGAGTCCTTCGGGAGAAGGGCGGTATAGAAATAAAATAATAATAATAATAATAATAATAATAATAATAATAATAATAATAATAATAATAATAATATGGGACTTTATGGGATCTTATGGGACTTTAGGATTCAGACTGACAGGCACAACACACCTGACATAACAATAGTTGAAAAGAAAAAAGTATGGTTCATTGACATTGCAATACCTGGTGATGCACAGATTGAAGATAAGCAGCAAGAAAAAATCACAAAGTACCGGGATTTGCAAATTGAAGTTGAGCGACTGTGGAAAAAGAAATCGTGTGTTGTCCCGATTGTAATTGGAGCCCTTAGAGCAATACCCAAAGGGCTACCCCGCTATTTAGAAATTCTAAATTTGCCGGACTTGAACATTTTGACTCTACAAAAAACCACCTTACTCGGAACAGCTTACATCCTCCGACGATACCTTAACAGTTCCTAGGTCCTTGGTTAGGACTCGAGCTGCTGAGCTATTAACCAGCCTCAAAGGCTGTGAATCTCACTAAAGATTAACCAATAATAATAATAATAATATAATAATAATAATAATAATAATAATAATAATAATAATTCCATCTAGCCATCTCTCTCTCTCTCTTTCTCTCTCCCTCCCCTCCCCTCCCCCTCTCCCTTTCTCCTCCCTCCTCTCTTTCTCTCTCTCTTCCCTCTCTCTCTACCCGCCTCTCTCCCCACTCTCTCTCACACACATGTATGTACGTATGTATATATCCTGTTTCCCCTAAAATAAGACGTCCCTTGATAATAAGCCCAATCGGGTTTTTGAGCGCATGCACTAAAATAAGCCCCTCCCGAAAATAAAGCCTCCCCGAAAATATTTAAACACATGTGCAGCCAGTCCCCGCCATTTCCTCTGGTTTCCTCCAAGCACCCCAAAATAATAAGACCTCTCCGAAAATAAGGCCAAGCGCTTATTTCGGGGTTCAAAAAAATACAAGGCAGGGTCTTATTTTTGGGAAAACATGGTACACACACACACACACACACACACACACACACATCCCTGCCCTCTCTCTCTTGTGTATATGTATATCCCCTCTCTCTCTTGTATCTCTCTCTCTCATATCTCTCATAGTATAATGTTCCAAATTATATGTACCCAAAAATACTGTACATAACAACAAATTTAGTGTTAATTTTAGTCACTTATTCAGATTTGAAAACATACATTTAAGAATTAGGAATGATTATATCAGGCATTACACTATGAAAGGAATATATACTTTGCTTTTATTGATAATATTAGTTTTGTTCCACATTCCCCATCTCTGGAAATCAATATCCTTGTTTATCTATAAATGGGAAAATAAGGGGAAGAATAGAATAAATTATCTCAAATGGAATTAGCTGGTTAAGATAAAACTATGTAAAATGCTATGTGGAATTTCCATTGCAGTTCTACGTCTGGCTAATTCTGTTTCTCTCTGAACTCCTGGCCAAATGCATATATTTTGTTCTCAAGAATTTCGGGTTAACAGAAATATAATCCTTTGAAGTGGGATTTATGTCAGTGAAAATTACTGTAGGCAGAGCCAATTGTGTGCTGAAAGAGGAAGACCATGGGCAATCCTTTTTACTTTACTAAGGGCAGCCTTGGATGTCCATGGATATCAGAAAAGTTGTATACGTTCATTTAACTGAGGAAGTGCTGAGTGCTACATTTTCTGAAATTGGAGAGCGTAATAAAGGAGAATATTTGTAGCTCAGGGTTGAAATGAGGGGTCCTTGGTGCTATATAAAAATGGTTATTTTCTTGTAGTCATTTCATTACTCAAACTAGGTAACATCATCAGTTTTAATACTAACATCACTAGCTCTGATTATGTTGCCTAATTTGGGTAATGAAACATCTACAAGAAAACAACCAAGCTCGGAGAACACCACAGACCCCTCAGACTGGCTACTGTAATGGATTTGAGAGTCTGCAGGCAGGATGGAGGTATTGTAGATATTCCAAAGCAGTATAAAGCCACTACTCTCTTCCAGTGATAAAGTCAGGGGTAGGGTTTAAGATGGGATGGGCAATTTGAAGCGTATTTTTCCCCCAAGTCAGTACAAGTAAGTCCTCAATTTAACAACCATTCATTTACCAACTCTTCAAAGTTACGACACCACTGAAGAAAGTGTCTTATGACCAGTCTTTGCAATTACCAGAGTCATAACATCCCCACAGTCACTTGATCAAAATTTGGGTGCTCGGCAATATGTATTTATGATGGTTGCAGCATCCCAGGGCTGTGTAATTATCATTGGCAACCTTTCTAACTGGCTTCTGATAAACCAAGTTAATAGCGGAACCCGGGTTTTCTTAATAGCCACCTGATTCGATTAACAATCAGAGTAATTCATTGAACAACCTTGGTAAAAAGGTTGTAAAATTGACTGTGCCTCACTTAATAATTACCTTGCTTAGCAATGGAAATTCTGGTTCCAATTGCAGTCATAAGTCAAGGACTACCTGTAGCAAGGATTATAGCAATAGATTTCCTATTTGGGCCTGGGACTCAGAACTTTTCAAGAAGAAGGACTGGAATCTGTAGGTAAAGCTGACAGGGGAAGTACAGGCAAAAGCATCAGGAATGTTTTATTTCTTTTCAATTGTTTCCGTGCTTAATTGGATAGCTGGCTGAGGAATTCTGAGAACTGAAGTCCACACATCTTAAACTTGCTAAGGTTCAGAAACATTGGCAGTTTTTACCCTTGTTCACATTCTGAGTTTTTTTTTTATTTGAGTTGTAGTGGTTAATGATTGCTTGAACTTGCATATACGTAGTTAGTGGCCTCATAACTTAGTTTAGCTCTTTTTTTTTTTTTTGGAAATATGTACTTTGTCCTTTTTATTATTTTTTAAATCCTTTATTTATTGTTATTTTGGTATGTGGCTTACCTAAGCACCGTGCACTGTTTGGGCCTTGTTTTCTGGATAAAAGGGGGACACTGGAGCAGCTTGTTTAAAAACATAATCCTGGAGAAGGGGATTTCCCCTTCTGTTTTACCCAGATTCCAGAATATTGTCAGAAAAGGAGAGGAATATCTTCTCACAAAAGGTGGTAGCTGCTTAGCTTATCCTGAGTGGAATTCTTCCAACTGAGGTACTGCTATACCCAGATACCTAGAGGGAGATATCTGTCAGGCTCAGGGTGGATAAAAATCGATGATATTTAAAAAAAAAAATCAAGAAAATTTGTTTTTTTTTATTTAAATCAGATTTTTTTTATTTAAATCGGATTTTAAAATTATTTTTATCAAATTTATTTTAATAAAATGCTTTTGGAGTAAAAATCTATCTAAAGATAGTTTTCTATTTAAGATACATTAATCAGTTTATTCAGCATGAAATGGAGCTTAGTTATGTAGCATGAGGCTGTATATTCTGCAATATTGGGTACTTACGAGACCGCCTTCTGCCTCCGATAGCCTCCCATCAACCAGTACGCTCCCACAGAGAGGGTCTCCTCAGGGTGCCATCAGTTAGACAGTGTCGACTGGCAACCCTCAGGGGGAGAGCCTTCTCTGTGGGGGCACCTGCCCTCTGGAACGAGCTGCCCCCGGAGATTCGTCGATTCCCGACCTCCATACCTTTCGCCGCGCCCTTAAAACACTATTATTCCATCAAGCAGGGCTGGCTTAAAATATTATTTTAATGGGTTATTTTATTTTAGATTATTGGCCAAACTATTTAATAATTTTAAATTGTTTTTAACTTTTATATTGTTGGTTTTTTATCTTGGCTGTACACCACCCTGAGTCCTTCGGGAGAAGGGCGGTATAAAAATTTAATAAATAAAATAAATAAATAAAAAATAAAAATAATATTGGGATTGTCGGTGAGTCAACAGCAGGTCAGAAGAGAAGCTGCTGCGGGACAGAGATGACAGTTAAAAATTATGATTTCAATCAAGCCTTTTTACTAGTGATTTAAATCATGATTTAAATCATGATTTAAATCCACCCTGGTCAGACTGGTGTTTGTTTGTTTGTTTGTTTGTTTATTTGTTAACAAGTACATGGAAACAAGTATCAGTATACACATATACATGGACACATGAAAATTGGCACAAATAAATGGATATAAATAAGCAAAACATAGCCATAAACACATAAAATGAGTACATATAAATGGGGACAGTAGGACAGGGATGGTAGGCACGCTGGTGCACTTATGCATGCCCCCTTAGGGACCACTTAAAAATCGTGTAAGGTCCACGGTAGACAGTTTAAGGTAAAAGGTATGGGGGTTAAGGAAACTAACAATAGGATCAGGTACAGTATTCCAGACATTTACTACTCTATTGCTGAAGTCGTATTTTCTGCAATCAAGATTAGAGCGGATTACATTTAGTTTGCATTTATTGATAGCCCTTGTGTTATTGCAGTTGAAATTAAAGAACTCATTTATAGGTAGGACGTTATGGTAGATAATCTTGTGTACTAAGCTTAGGTCAGAACGTAGATGGCTTAATTCAAGGTTATCCAGGCCTAAAATTTCAAGCCTGGTGGTATAAGGAATTTTATTGCGAGCAGAGGAGTTGAGTACTCTTCTTGTAAAATACCTCTGGACCCTCTCTAATGTATTAATGTCCGAAATACAGTGTGGGTTCCAGGCAGGTGAGCAGTATTCAAGGATAGGTCTGGCAAAGGTTTTGTATGCCCTAGTTAGAAGTATAGCATTAACAGAGAGAAAACTTCATAAAATAAGGTTGACAACTCTTAGTGCCTTTTTAGCAATGTTGTTACAATAAGCTCTGGGGCTTAGATCTTTTGAAATGAGTACTCCTAGCTCCTTGACAGAGTGTGGATCATCTTTTAAATCGTTTCCGCCCAGCTTGTATTTGATGTTCTGATTTTTATTGCCAATGTGCAGGACTGAGCATTTGTTAGCAGAGATGTGGAGTTGCCAATTGTTTGACCATTCAGATACATAATCTAGGTTGTTTTGTAAGGTAATAGAATTGTCTGTAGTGTTAAATAGTATTACATCATTGGCAAAGAGGATGCAGCTACTTGTAATATGATCACAAAGGTCGTTTATATAGAGCAGAAAGAGTGTTGGTCCTAGAACGCTGCCTTGGGGAACACCACTGTTAACTGCTGCAGGGTTTGATATAGCGTTTCCAATGTTAACTACTTGTTGCCTGATAGGAATGTAGTATCCACTTGTGCAAAGATCCAGAAATGCTATAAGAACTTAGTTTTAACATAAGTTTGTCATGTACCACTGAATCAAAGGCTTTGCAGAAGTCTATGTAGATTGCATCTATTGCTTTACCCTGGTCGAATTGAGAAGTCCAAATGTTTTTGCAGTGTATGAGTTGCAGATTATATGACAAATTTTTCCTGGAACCAAATTGCTTATTAGAGAGTAGGTTACTTGTCACTAAGTGGAGGGTGATGGATTGGTTTATGATGGATTCCATGACTTTACAGGTGTTACAGCAAAGGGAGATTGGTCTATAATTCTCAACAAAGCTGGGGTCACCTTTTTTGAAGATAGGTATGACTGTTGCTAATGACCATATGTCAGGCAAGGAGCTCATTCTAAAAGATACTTCATAGATACTGCTTAGAGGTTCAGCTATGACGGAGGAGAGTTTTTTTTAGAAAGTAGGCACATATTCCATCAGGACCAATAGATAGAGATGGCTTTAGATTGTGTAGTGCCCTTTTGACGGTATCTTCAGTGAAATCAATGTGGATTAGATCATTGCAATTGGTTGTGGTATGACTAGGAAATGAGGGAGAGATGTCATTGCTGTTGACAATGTGTTATATGATTAGTATAGCCACCCTGCTAAAACTGCTAATGGCAATTCAGAGTTTTCTATGAGATGTTAAATGCAGATCTGTCGTTTGATTTATTTGGCTGTTCTCTCCATCTGCCTTTTTAGAACTCCCCACTAGCTTCTGTTCATATCTTTTTAAACATTATCTTATTATCCTGCCCTACACTCTATTTGATAGATGGCACAGGTCCAGTGCACCTAAGACATTTCTAGCAAAGTACTACCAAAGCAAACTCAGTCTCAGTCTCTTAGGTTTAGCAGTCTTGGATTTCCAGGGTCTTGAAATGAATTGTAGATTTCTAGAAATACATTTTAATTTCTATGGTCTTCTTTTAGATTGCAATTCACAGTTAGGAACAAGGAAAGGGGGATATTTCCCAGAAACTCTCAAAGAGAGCCAGCCATGTGGTCTAACAAGGGGAACCCACAGAGGTTGAAGCTGCATGGTGATTCAAAGGGATGTAGAAAGACAGGCCCTATAGCCAGTCAAATCAAATATACTTTGCACTGTCTCATAACATGAAGGGGCAGAATCTAAATCATTGGGCTTTTGACTGCTGGATTTAAAAAAATAATGATAAGCAGACTTCCTTTTCCCTTATTCTAAATTAAATGCTGGAATGAAAAAGGTGTTATGGAGGAGGGAGGCAAATAGGTTTATTTGTGAAAACCCCAGCCTTGCTAGTACAAATTAATTTGGGGGCTAGAAACCTGGGGGCACTGTGTTGCTCAATTCTGTGTCTATGTTTTTGGTGTAGGATAACCTCCACTTTCAATCCAAAGTAAGAAAAATCCTTTGGAGCAGGCATACACCAATTCCTGTTTTCCTAGGGTCTACATGAGAGACACATGAACCCAGGAAAATCTGCATTTGAGATACAGGTGTTGCAAGTTGCTTTGAAGTAGGCAGAGATGTATCTTTGGTGCTTCCTTGCCTCCAAACACATATTTCCCTGTGTGAGCCCAAGACCTTCTATAAGGATATTAACACGAGTATGGCATATGTGACCTTGCTTACTTCAAATCACCTTTTCTGGTTTGGATCTGAAGTGTAGCCTTTATTAGGTTGGTTTTAGCTCTTTTAAATCGAACTCTATTCAGGTAGAAGGCAAAGTAGTTCCTACCGCTGTGAAATTTTCGTAGCCCTGTTCTATAGTGAAATTATGCTCGGTTGTCTACGTTTCATAACATGGTTGGTTACATGGTGGAAGAAAAAGACTCAGGAGGTGGTTTTAAAAGAAGTCAAGGGGTGGTGGGGTGGGGGAGGTTGTGTTCCCAGGAAATTTCTGCCTAAATTTTTTTTTCTTCAAATAAGCACATTGCACATTTGGCAGTAGATCCCATTTAGTTCAGTTGGATTATATGACAAGGTAAGCCTGTAATGGACTAGAGGCTTAATTATCACACCGGTACTGCGTGTTCTCATTTCCTTTAACCACAGTTCCATTTGCAGCACTTAAGCAGGTTCCCACCATGTTATCCAGATGCTAGGAAAAAGCTTCATTTTTTCCGCTTGTTTCTATATCAGAAATCATCCTTGTGGGGCATGCTTTTCTTTTCTTTTCTTTTTTTTCTTTTTTGAGTGACTAGGATTTAGATTTTTGCCTGTGCCGCTCCCAGTTTAGCAAAAAGCAAGGTGCTTATATAGAGTTCCTTTTTTGTTCCACTTGGTAGACCTGGCTTTTCTTTAGAAGAAGCCAGCTATTTTTGAAGTTCAGCAGCCATCTTTTCCCAGAAGCTGCATTTTTGGGGTTTTTTTAGCATTTCTTCTTCCTTTCCCTCCCCCAATTTTTATTATTTTGTAGCAAAGGAGAGTAATTCAAGCGATTAATCAAATGCTGGGCCCAGCTGGAACCATCTGTAGGGTCTTCATCTTCCCCTCCCCTTAAATGTATGCATATGGTTTATTGAATTTGGCTAGCAGTGACATCACCCCTGCCTGAATCTTTGTGTGTGAGGAAAAAAAAATATCCTTGGCCTTCTGTCTGCTATATTCAAGGCCATGAGGAATGATTCTTGAATGTTTTTCTTTAGCTCTGTGTTCCAACAGAGGAACACAGTGCATTTTTAGAGGTCTCTTTGGGTGAGCATGGATATATGTCAGTGTTGAATTCTCAGAGAGCTTTTTTGGTCTAGAGTGCTTTATTAATATTTTCCAAATAGAAAGTAGCTAGACAAATTTGTGGTAAGGCACAGAGTCAAGACATGGGTAAGGAGCCACTTCTAAATGGACATTGCAGAGTCATCCTGAGTTTTCCTTCCTTCCTTCCTTCCTTCCTTCCTTCCTTCCTTCCTTCCTTCCTTCCTTCCTCCCTCCCTCCCTCCCTCCCTCCCTCCCTCCCTCCCTCCTCAAATTTTCAACCATTCTGGTTGTAACATTGGGCTTTAGATAAATACCGTGTTTCCCTGAAAATAAGACCCTGTCTTATATTTTTTTGAACCCTAAAATAAGCACGTGGCCTTATTGCCATGTGCTCAAAAGCCCGACTGGGCTTATTATCAGGGGATGTCTTATTTTGGGGAAAACAGGGTAGATGGGAGAGTTGTGCAGCACTCCAGATCTGAAATGAAAGAGCACTTGTGGGCACACCTGCTGCACCTGGCAAATTGTTAAAGACACTTTTGCCTTTTCCTGGGATTATACAATTATATTTGAGTTAGAAGTACTTTTGTGCTAAAGTCGTACTGTACTCTTGCCAGTACATGGTAAAGAGTATTACAAATCATCAGATACAAAATATAAGAAAAAAATGTTTTGTGGCAGGTGTTCTCAGACTTTTGATTCCAAAGCAGTCACTCAATCTAGCAAAAGGATGAATGGAGTCCTTGGTGCTGTCTGAGTTTGTTTATTTGCTTGGAGATGTTTCATTGTCCAATCAGGTAACATCACCATTACACAACTAGTCATTTCATCAGCTCTGATTTATTTTATTTGCTTATTATCTATTTATTTATTTAACATGTTTCCCATCTCACTATTGATGATGATACCTAGTTGGGTAATGAAGTGTCTGCAAGCAAAAACCAAGTTTAGATAGTGTCAAGGACTCCACAGTTCAATTCTGAGCTACCGGTATGTATATTCTCTTCTGTGGAAAATGATGTACCTATCTGGGCTCATACCTTGCTAGATATGCCTGTCAGATATTAGTAGATTCTCCTTCAAGTCAAACGCAACTCTGGATCACTTCGTACACAAATCCCTGTAACTTTCTTGGCAGTGGTGTAACTTTTTTTAGGGGGAGGAGTCTTCAAGCCAGTTTTTTTTTTTTTACTTGTGGCAACTACCTGGACAATTCCTTGAAGTTTTCTTGACAAGATTTTGAAAGTGGTTTGCTATTGCCTGCTTTGTGGGGCTGAGAGAGAATGACTGGCTCAAGGTGTAATTTACTTGTCTTTGTTCCTAAGGTGGGGCAAATTCATAGTCTCTTGGTTTCTGGTCAGGTGCCTTCACCCACTACATAAACTGGCTTTCAGGTTTGCCATTGGCATTTCCTTCTGTGACTTCCGGCTGAGCCTAAAGCCCAGTATCTCTCCTATCTATTCATCGGATCCAAAGCTGCTTAGCTTCTGAATCCAGGTAAAGCTGATCTGTTCTGCCACATGCTGAGACCCAGTTGGTGATACTTGTGCCAAAAAGGAATCCTAATGATCCCCTTTCTCTTAGGATGGGTTGTTTTTTTTTGTTCCTCCATGTCTTTTCATTTTAACTTCCAGCTGCTTTTGAGCCCCATGTGGCTTTTTAATCATTTAATTGATACTCCTGTTTTGTACATTTTAAAATTCTACCCTACATAAAACAGAGTGAAACAAGAAAAAGGCCATAAAAATCTCTAAAGATAATGAATATGTCATGTTGTGCAGTTAAATAATTAATACTGAAGTCAGTTGAGTAGGGAATTAAGCATACAAGCAAATATATTTCTAAATAGTCTCCCAGCAGGCTCTTCAAAACACTGCACAATTGACAGAAAATGGGTGTTCTTCCCGGTTTACAGTGCCTGTTTGTTTCAAAAGATAAAAGAATTTAATATTCGTTTCTATTGGTAATTTTCATATTTGCTTTCTGAGATTCATTTTATTTTACTGGGAATCACTTTATATCTCTTTTTGGTAGATGCTAGCAGCCAAGATTGAAAAATCAGGTTTATGAAGGAGATGTTAAACCAGGAGATTTTGATTTAATACTTTTTATTTCTCTCTCCCCTCCTGCCTCCATCTACCCTCAGGTTTCACATTATCATTTTAAAGGTGAAAACTGTTCATTGCTTCCTATGAAGGAACCAAAGATCAAATTATTGAATATTCTGTTGAAGCAATTAGAAATTTATAACAAAATAGATTGACACCACACCTTCTTTGTGGCAGCCCCTTAGATATTGGATCATTGCTATCATATGTCCTTCTTTTCATTAAACTGGACATACCCAATTCGTACAACCGTTCTTCCTTTGTTTTAGCCTCTGATCGTCTTTGTTCCTTTTCTCTGCACACTTTCTAGACTCTCAACATCTTTTCTATATTGTGGTGATCAAAACTGGATGCAATATTCCAAGTGTGGTTTTACCAAGGCATTACAAAATGGTATTAACACTTCACATGATCTTGATTCTATGCCTCTGTTAATGCAATTTAGGATTGCATTGGCTTTTTTTGGCAGCTACAGCCCACTGCTGGCTCATATTTAAGTGATTGTCTACTAGAACTCTAAGATCCCTCTCACAGTTGCTACTATTGAGCCAGGTACCACCTATTCTGTACCTGTGCATTGGGTTTTCCTTGCCTAAATGTAGAATCCTATTTTTCTCACCATTGAATTTCATTTTGTAAGATAGGGCCCAATGATATAATTTATCTGCAAAAATAAACTAGATTCTCTAAACCAACCAGAGAATACTGCAATTTTGAGATTTGAATCCCAGTCATACAGATCGTATGTATTGCACCATCTCTCTTGAAAAGTTAAATATGAACAATAAAATAGTCTCTGCTGTGACTTCATTTCTGGCTTCTGTAATTTTATCACTTCATCCCACATGTTTTGAAGATGATCTATGTTGCAGGTCAGGCACAGCATGACTATGCTCTATTTATATAGAGCTTCCCTATCTGTGGTCTCTACAGGTGTTAGAAATCACTCCTGATGCAGCTGCCAAAATAAAAATAATTTCAAAAATGCCCCAAATGTTAGGAAATTGCTAACTCCTGCAGTATTTTCAATTTGTTTTGAAATAGGATTTCTCAAGATTTTGGCTATTTACATTTTTTTAAAGTTAACATTTTATTTAATTTTGCGACCCCCCAATACACACTATTGGGAGAAATATCCATCTGGTACAGTTCCAAGTTGGGAAAAAGACACTGGAAACATGGAGGCTGATTGGAAAGATGGTTTAAAGGTGAAGCAGAAACACATGGGTGGTTCTGGGCAGCTGACCACCTGGAGTTGAGAGTGGGTTTTTTTAATACTTTCTCTTGGGCTCTGAACTTGAACCTCCTGTTCCTGTGCAAGAACGTGTATTATATTGGCTGTTGTCAGATTCCTATGGGATCATGTTTGTCTGAGCTCCCAGGTTTAGTTGAAGTTTGCTGAGTGATGCAATGTCCTTAGGATGCTGTGAGCTCTGTGTCTTCTGCTAAATGGTCCTATTATGTCCTGAAGGGTCATGTTTTAATCCCATCACCCTGGAGCTGAAGGTCTTTTGTCTTGTAGATAGGCTAGCCCAGTCTTTCTTAATGGGCACCAAATATCTGTGGGGGGCAGGGAGCTGCTTTCTGCCTTTAAAACATGTTTCTCCTTTACAGAAATATAATATTCTGCCTTTTTAATATTTCTCACAATATTTCTTAAAATATTTCATTTTTCTAGGAGAGGGGGCCTTCCCTCAACACTGTTGAATGCTTCTTATGACATTTCCTAATAGTTTTCAGTACTAATGCAAAGATGTATATATAAAAGAAAAATTATGAACCAATGAATGATTAGCTTATTTAAATAATTCACCTACATTTGATTACAAACAAACAAGAAGGCTTGAATTCAGTTCTGCCTCTGATCTCTTTTAGGAAAAGAATTCTGAAGGCAACCTCACACCCAGAATCATAAATGCAGAGATCCATGTCTATTCAGCATCAATAAAATTAGTAAGCTTGATTGTACAAACAAAAGCCTGTCTAAGTGTTAGTAAATGTATTGTAACGTGTTTATGAGAAAATGAAAAATATCCATCTGAGGACAGTGAACCAAAAGAGATTCAGGGACAGGAGTTAGTGTATACTGTATAAAGATTTACTTTTTTTAGCACTTACTGTACAGCTGCTAGCCAAGATTATGTACAGCTGTTTGCGTATTGTAGGAGAAAGTTGAGAAAAAGTTGATGTGTGTGCAGTGTTCTAAGTCATACAAGGAGTTCATAGGTAGATCATGCTGCTTTTCTTTAGATTTCCTCAAGTGTAGAGAAAGTCAAGGGACCACGGAAACTACAGTTTGACTAATCCTCAGATTGTCAATGATATTTGATGTATTGGTATTTTACAAGATATAGTATTATTTTACTTTATAAATATGTTATTGGGTCAAAATAAAAAAAAATAAACTTTTTTTTTCAAATCTTGCTTTCTGCATTCTAGTCTTCTATCATACCTTTATGGTAGGGGTTTTCAGAATCTTGGGTTGGAGGGCATATTAGGAATTAGCAAGGTGTTATTGGTATTCCCACAAAATTTCTCCTAGAGTAGATGTGATAAATTGCAAAATAAAATATTGATCTTTGTTATCCTCTCTAGTTACTAGGACACTCTTTATTACTTCAGGCCCTTTCTTCTATACAGGTAGATATACTTCTGAGCAAAATACTAGGTTGTAGGTCACCTATCACATTTATTTTATAAGAATATCTTGAGGAATTATGTGATATCCAAAGAAATTATTCTAGATTAAGGGGTAAGCATTGTTTTTGTGGCCACATATTACCCATTCTATTTTTTAATCTACTGCTTTAGGGCTTAGAGGCTTTAAGGATTTATTGCTCTGTGTTGTTGAATTTTACAGTCCAAGGTAAGTACTATAAAAATGGAGTCTTGTATCATTTTGATACTGAATTTCAGTGATGCATTCTGATTGTTTCCCGGAAGCAACAAGAATGGGGGTTGGGAGATTGCATACAGGGTCATAGATTGTCTGCCTGTTATAAATGAAGATGGTATCAGAGGCTTGTTTTGCTTTGTCAGCTGTCTCTGCATTTTAAAAGTTAAAATGATTGAATAAAAAATAAGGTCAGTTTGGGCAGGTAATTGGCAAGGGCGGAATTAAAATCAGGATGACCATGGGCATCATGCTTCCCATATATATTCCCATCCCTAGTGCCACGTAACAGGATGAGCTCCCGTTACTTGTCACAGCTTCTGCCAACCTAGGCAGTTCGAAAGCATGTAAAAAATGCAGGTAGAAAAATAGGGACCACCTTTGGTGGGAAGGTAACAGCGTTCCATGCGCCTTTGGCATTTAGTCATGCCAGGCACATGACCATGGAGATGTCTTCGGACAGCGCTGGCTCTTCGGCTTTGAAACGGAAATGAGCACTGCCCCCTAAAGTTGGGAACAAGTAGCACAGATGTGTGAGGGGAACCTTTACCTTTATACATAGAATATAAATAGGCCTCTCTGTATGTTGGATGCCCTATTAGAAGTATGAAAGGAATAATTGTAGTCTGTTCATTAGTTTTTGCCCTTCTCTTAAACTTGTGGCTACAGAGTCATTTCTCTGTATGCTGGTGAGATGGGAGAGAACTTCATGAGATAGTTCAAGAAGCACATTTGTTGGAATCATGAGCCTTGGGTATTCAAAAATCTGATGGTCTCTCCAGATTTTACTTAAATTGAACTCTGCCTCTTTTAGGTCCTTTAAGTTACCTTAAATTGTAGTTACCTTGAATTGTAGTTGTGCATAGGATAGAAGAAAATTAATTGTGTATGTTGGATCGGCCATGATTTTTGACATTGTCTGTTGCATTCCCATCAACACTTGCATCTTCCTGCACATGGAAGGCAACATGTCTTCAGCCATAGATATCAAAATATTCTTCCTATGGATTGTCCATAGGAATGGAATGCATGGCTACCTTTAGAGCCAGCTTCATTTGGATGATATTGGTTGGGAGGGCTTTTGTAAAGCCAGTGCCATTGAAAAGCATTCAGGGGGACATGTCACTTCACCGATATTTATTTATTTATTGGTTCGATTTATATGCCGCCCTTTTCCGTAGATTCAGGGCGGCTTACAATGCGTTAAGCAATAGCCTTCATACTTTTGTATATTCCGGACTCTACAAAATTCAGGAACGCAGCAGCTCTCTTATTACACAATATCGTCACATTGTATTGCCACTAGTCTTGGCCTTCATTGTTGTGACTATTTAGCAAACAACCCCAATACATTGAAAATAAGGGTTGAGCTTTTCTTTTGTCACCGGTGATGCTCCTTCAGCTTCTCTTGGAAGGAGAAAGAACATGTGGGGGGCACTGGCAAATTCAGTTGTTATATGAAGTCTTGTAGTTATAATGGGGGAGGGGTTGGAGGTGAATGGAACTGCTGCTGAATAGCAGATGGCAGGAAGGGTGACATCATAGGCACAATTGTCCTACCCCATTATTCTTCCTGACAGGCCCCTACCCTCCTTTATTGTTTCCTGTGGACATAATTGGAAGCTTGGGAAGGGGAAAGAAAAGCTTGCCAGAGTTCCTTAAAAAAGTCCTCTCTTTTGAGTAAATTGTTACTTAGTAGTCGTCAGATTCAGATTATTTCTAGAGCAGTATAAGTAGATAATGATCAGAAAGAAGCAAGTCCGCCTTCTGACTTATGATTTGAGAGAACGGCACTTTAAAGAAAAGGGAGAGGAGAGAGAAGAAGTTAGGCACACTGTGAAATGCAAAATGGGAAGAAACGTGTGTCAATGGGCTTTGCAAATGATACCCATTCTACAGCAGGTGTTCACTGGGGACTTGCAGGAGCCTGGAAAATTTGTCTTCAGCATTTCAGCCACTGCATGAAACTGCTAGGGAAAGTAACTCAGAAGGTGGGGTTGAAGTGTTTGCTGATGATGATCTATTCCACCTGGCATTGCAGTCTATCTGTCTAGAAGAGATCATGGAACCCAAACCTTTGAATTTTTTGTTTGTTTGTTTGAGGTAGATGAAGACAAATAGATGGCGATTTAATCTCTGTCAAGGTTGAAATTTCACAGGTAATGAGGCTAAGTGTTCTTGATGGAGGTTTATCACCCATTTTGAATAGCTTTTCATTTCTCCCGAGGGCCTGAAAGGGCAGTTTGAGAGGCTGCTTGGACTCTGCACTGTCTCTGCATTTCCTTGGCAAGCATTGATGATTGTGATAGCCAAGAGTTCTTTTAACCAGCTTATGCCAGATGCAGAATATCTGGAGAGGCTCCACTGCTAAATACAGTCTTCATGGTGCTGCTTTTGAAGATGACTCATAAATTTCACTGAAGCAGAAGAAAGCTTTTGATGACGGACTGATTTTGTGGCTCTATTCTACATAGTTGCATTAGTTCCCAGTGTGTTTCTCTGCCTTGTTTGAAGTGCTTGCATTTCTTAGACTGTTTGGAGCCAAGCAACTTGAAGAAAATTGTTCACCCAAGTCAACCTGCCCATGCTTTAAAATCTGGAACAGAAGTTCTTCCATTTTAGGCTGCTTTTTTTTTTTTTCTTTTTTTTTTTTGTGCTTTCAAGTCAGTTTTTATTTCTGCCTGGAAATCCCATGCAAGATTTCAGAATTGGTTTGCCATTGCCTCTTTCCTAGGGTTGAGAGAAAATGACTGGCCCAAGGCAACCCAGATGGCTTTGTGCCTAAGGCAGGACTAGAACTCACAGTCTCCCAATTTCTAGCCTGATGCCTTAACCACTATACAAAACTTAAAAGCTGGGCCAAAATGATTTAATTTGATTTTATCTGGTTTTTAAATTTTTTGTATCTATGTATTTTATTGTTTGGCTGTTCACCGCCCTGAGTCCTTCGGGAGTAGGGCGGTATACTAATTAAATAAACTAAACTAAACATAAACTAAAAGCTTCTGTTGATAAAACAGGAGAGAAGAGAGAGGCTTCTGGAGGCCCACGTTTTTTGAATGCCTTGCTGTTTATCTTTGCTGGATCCCATCTTTACTTGTGACCCCATTAATATGGTAAATTGCTGAACTTTTTCCCTCAGCAAATTTGTCCAGGGATTGGTTGGAACTGGTGTTTGTATTTTGTATAGTGCTTTGTACTGTCTTTATTTCTGGGTTTCATATTAGCTTTTATTAATGTATTATTTGAGAGGTGCAGTGGCTCAGGGGCTTAAGGATACTGGGATTGTCAGCCAGAGAAGGTCACCTTCCTGCATTCCAGCAGTCCGAGCCCTAGCACCATGGGATGGAGTGAGCTCCCGTCACTTGCCTCAGCTTCTGCCAATGTAGTAGTTCGAAAGCATGCAAATGTGAGTATATAAATAGGTACCACTCTTGTGGAAGCAAGGAACCAACTGGCACCAGACCAATCTGAATGTGAGACAAAAACCGGTTGAGAAAAAGGCCCTGGATGACACTGACTTTCTTGCAGAACACCGTTAGCTGTTTTGTATGTGGAGCTAGTTCACTGCCCTAGATAGTGAGCTAGCAAGCATGAACTGAACGAACTAGCAATCTTAGACAGCCAAACTACTATTCTGTATTAAACTTATAGACTTCTGGCTTTCATGTACCAATGCCATACACTCACTCACTCATTCACTAGTTTTATTCTTTTATTAAATGTAAACTGCTTAAAGGGGAGATTACCCTTGAAGATGACTTATACCAGGGGTGAAATGCTCCCGGTTTGGACCGGATCGCCTGATCCAGTAGCGATGGCGGCCGATGGTTCAGATAACCAGTAGCAAAAATCCCTGCTCCCCCCCATGCCCAGCTGAGCCGCGCGATCATCAGAGGCTTTTTTTTTACTTTTAAAAGCATTTTTTCTACAACCTCTTTGGCCAAAAAAAATGCTTTTAAAAGTAAAAAAAAAAAGCCTCTGATGATCGCGTGGCTCAGCTGGGCTCGTCAGAGACTTTTAAAAGCATTTTTTCTACAACCTCTTTGGCCGAAGAGGTTGTAGAAAAAAAAATGCTTTTAAAAGCCTCTGACGAGCCCAGCTGAGTTGCTTGATGGTCAGAGGCTTTTAAAAGCATTTTTTTCTGCAGCCTCTTCGGCCGAAGAGGTAGAGAAAATGCTTTTAACAGTAAAAAAAAAAAAAAAAAAAAAAAGTTGGCCACGCCCACCCAGTCACATTAACCCCCCACCAAGCCATGCCCACAGAACCGGTAGTAACAAATTTTACATTTCACCACTGACTTATACATATTTTACATAATGCAAACATTAAGGTGTAGCTCTTTAATTTGCAAATTTCCTCTGTTTTAATTGAAAAGCCCTCCTCTCTCCTCCTCTCTTCCCTTTTTCTCTTCTCTTGGCTGTTTGATGAGGAAAGCTGAGTTGATAAAATCCTTGGTTGCCTCTGCCTTTGGAATTGGCTTTATAATGTTGCTAACACTGAAATCTTTGCATGGGTGTAATTTAGGGATGTTTCTGAATCCGGTATTCCTTCTCCTTGCTCTGGCTGCTTCTTCACTTAATCTTCCTTCCTGATTGAAACCAGGGAGGAGAAGAAATTCCCAGAAGAGACAATAGTCTTTCTGCAAATTGTAGCAGATTGTACTTGGAGGGAAAAGGCAAGCATTTTTAAGAAAGAAAAAAGAAAAGAATTGAAAGGCGGTCCAGGCCTCGTAGTGGCTTAATTAAGGATCTCCTTCATTATGCCCGGAGCCATAACCCTCTGAGGGCAGAGAGTAAGGAATATAGCCTTAATATAAATATGCAAGAAACTAGGGAAAAAGGAGGTAAAACATTTTGTAGGCATTGAGAAATAAGAGAGTATTCAGAAGTGACTTGAGTAGATGACACCCTGATTCATTGTGGTATAAGCACAATGTGTGTGTGTTTCTTGTAAAATTCTTTATTATAACCAGGTATAGAGAGGTAGTATGCTGCTATCCTATAGATTTCACTGACTTTTACTTTTGGCACTGAATGAGAGCATTTAAGAAGATCATCTGATCAATCTGTTTCAGTCTAATTTATAAAACTAGTTTCTACCCCACCTGCAAAACATAATTGGTGGGGAAGTTGAAACCTGGATGATTTGGGTGATATAATTGGCTTGAGGGAAGAGGCTTTTTGAATATGAGGGGAAAATCCAAAAGAGTTTGTACTTCATGAATGGGTGACATCAGGGGTGGGCTTAAAAATTTTAGCAAGGCGTTCTCTGCCCAGTTGCTGGGTGGGCGTGGCCATGGCCTAGTCGGCCTCCTGCAGCACGGCGGGGGGGGGGGGGCGTTTTTGCCCTTCCCAGGCTCCAGATGATGTTACCTAGTTAGGTAGTGAAATGTCTACAAGAAAACAAGCAAGCTCAGAGAGCACCAAGGACCCCTCGTTTCAACCCTGAGCTACAAATATTCTCCTTCCAAGTGTATTCAAATACTTGGACATCTTGTGCATTAGGGTACTGTTAACTCTTAATCAAGGGTTCAAAACAGGCGTCATTTCTCCCATTTCTGGTTAAAGGAAAAAAGATCCTGTTGAGCTGAAACAAATCATGCCCGCCATCTCTCGCTATCCTGTGCCCTTCTGAACTCTGTCCAGGCAGCGCCGTGTTTACTCAGCGTAGGCTGCTTCTGCATTGCCAGAGCTTGTCTGGCATTTCTGTTGCCTGAAACCCTATAACTTTAATAAGATATAAACTGTGTCGCATCTATCTACCGTTGCTCGGCAACTCTTCAATAATGTCCCAAACAAAGCACTTGCCATGTGCAAGCAACCCTAATTCCAAGTGTAGGATAATTCTGCTTCCGAGGCTGCTAATTTCTTCCATAGTGAACAGTCCTGTCATGTTAGTGTGTTCTTTTACCTGTAGCAGCAAGCAGGGTATCTAGTCTGTGCATAAATGGCCCTTTTTCACAATCGTATTTGAGTCTAGAAACTGAGGGATTATTTCTATGTCCCCTTTGAGTGTGTTTTTATAATGTTACATGGCCAAATGTGTACTGGTTTTTAACTAAACTTATAATGACAACAATCATCTGTATACATCCCTCTTGAAATGCTACTCTACAGGTAGTCCTCAATTTATGACCACAATTGAGCCCAAAAGTTATGTTGCTAAGTGAGACATTGGTTAAGTGAGTTTGCCCCATTTTACGACTTTTCGTGTCACAGTTGTTAAGTGAATCACTGCAGTTGTTAAGTTAGTAACACGGCTGTTAAGTGAATCCGGTTTCCCCACTGACTTGTCAGCAGGTCGCAAAAGGTGATCATATGACCCTGGGGCACAGCAACCGTCATAAATATGAGCCAGTTGCCAAGCATCTGAATTTTAATCATGTGATCATTTACTTTGCTTTAATGGTCATAAGTGTGAAAAATGGTCATAAGTCACTTTTTTTCAGTGTTGCTGTAATTTCGAACAGTCACTAAATGAACTGTTGTAAGTGGAGGACTACCTGTAACTCCTGCCCTGTTGCATAGGATTCTCACGTAACACAGGTTCTAACATGCATGTCAGGAAACAGACATGAAACAGTCAATCATGTTCTTTAATGTGATGAAAAGCTCAGATTCTCAAGTTCAAAATGAACATTTTGGATGAGAAGTGAAACATTTTCTTCTTCTTCCTCAAGGAAAAAATAATCCAGTTGCCTTTGGAAGGAGAAAAAAAACCCCATCTTTGAGACAACTATGACCTGGATGACTGAGAATCTCCACAAACATTTACAATATTGCCATCTTGTTAAAATTTTCCAGCAGGGATATTTGTTCTATAACTTCGGACTGAGAGTACTGTTGCCATATCAAATAAATGAAATAAATAAAATAAGAGCAATGCTCTCTGCATCTTTGGGACTCTGATTTTATCCCTTCAGCAATGATAGCAAGATTTTAAGTATATACATGCATGATTATACATGTTTGGCAATGATGAAACAGCTAGAAAACCTTTGTATTTTAGAGGGCAGTTCTCTCACTTCCAGTCACAATGCCCGATGATCCTTCTGCTTCTTGATTCGATTCCTCTTGAGTTTTGGATATTATGAGCAAAAGCAAACAGTCCTTTCCCTTGGAAATATTTAGTGAAATCTGACATGCCTGATAATTATTTCCGCAGTTCTCTTAGAGGGGTTTGTTTTGACAGTCATAATTGAGAGTTAAATTAGCATCCCTGAAGTTTCATGCTGTCAGGCAGACGTGAGTCAATCAAAAGGGATATGTTGAAAGTTGCCAGGCAACTCCACATACTTAAACAGGTCCAGGGAATTCAAAACAATAAAACAGAACCTGTTTTCTGTGTGGATTTGCAAGTGGGTTTCGCCCATTCTTCTGTGTCCAGAGAAAGGTACCTTGCTTGTCGAATTTGTTTGGGCTTCTACGGTCTTTTCAAACGTTAGTTGCTTGGAATTGTAGAAAAATACATTCCTCACTCTTTAGTTAATAACAATGCACTTGAAAATCATCTTGGGAATGGTTGTGTCACATATGTTCCAATGGAATTATTCCAAATGGATTATCATATTCTTAACTCTGTGAAGATGCTCCTAGTGCCATTGTTAATTTATTCCACAATTTAGGATGCTGTGAACTCTGTGCTAAATTTCCTTTTCTAGTGAATAGCTTGATTAGAGGAATTTGCCATTGTATACAGTACGTTCCCATATCAGCTTTATTTTGCTGTTCATTTTCAATACATTCATCAAGCTTCATTATCACAACTGGCCCATTTAATTCTGTGAAGATGCCACATCTGATTTGCTGTCTGAAATGCATGCCTGTGTCTTAAGAGGAATGTGTTGGCAGCACCTGCACACTAATGGAATACGCGCTTTCTCCCCAAATCTGAAATGGTAAGTCAGCAGGCTGTAACTCTGGCTATAATTAATCCATCATTTATCCTATCCATACTCATGTTAATTGTGAATTCCACACTAAATATCCCCTGCTCCCCCCCACCTCCTATTTCTATATATTGGGTACTGTACTAGTACAGATGCAAAAGGAGGGGGATGATGAAGTCAAGAAGTTGCAGCTGTCTCTAGTTCTGCTTGTTGGAGTTTTTGAAGGTAAACATGTTTTCTTCTGCTTGCAACCTAGCAACTCTTATGGCCATTGGGTAAATGAGATTGTAGCGTAAGCTATTCTTGTAGCCTGAGAATCTTTTGCATGGAAGCAGAGAATGCCTTTTTCTGCTTGCCTGAGGCTCTGCCTTTCCAATAGTGTTGCCAGGTGTCCACTATTTGAGCGGACAGTTCCCTTTTTTCACATTATGTTCACTATTTTTTTTCACAAAATAGTGGACATTTTTTTAATTCAAAAGCTTTATGATGAAATGGTACGTAATCTAAAGCTGTACAGTCTAAGAGAATAAGGATCTTAGGATGCACAGTGCATCAATTCCGGTATCAAATGCAAACGTTGAACGAATTTTCAGCGTCATGGGAAATTTGTGGACTGACGAACGTAACCGACTGCTTGTACCATCAGTTCGAAGTGAACTTTGTATATTTTTTAATATTTCTCAACGTTGTACTGAAATTAAATAATTATTCCTTAAACACAAAGAATTGATCAAAGCTGCGCAGTCCAATAAAAAATACACACGACAGGAAAGTAAAATGTAATTTAATATCTTACATATTATTATAATATATTTGATGTTTTTAATTTTAAGTAAAGTTTTGAAGTGATTATTTTAATACGTGTTAAAATGTTTGTAAGAAAATATATAATTTAATTGTAATTTTTTTTTTATTTTTTTACTACTTAACACACACACACACACACACACGCTTGTCCGCTATTTTTTGGAAGCAGACATGGCACCCTACTTTCCAACTCATAGTAGGATCAGTTGTCCTGGATCGGGAAAGGAGTAAGGTGAACACTTCAGTGTCGGGGGAAAGGGCTATATTGATATTTCTGATTGTCTTCCCTAACCTTTGTAGAAATTACTGAGTGGGCTCTGTAATCAGGTGTGTCCTTTCCTTCCTTCCCTTCCCTCCTTTGATGGGGTGATGAGGTACATGAGATCAGGACTAGGTGTTGATTTGTACACTTTTCGAATCATATAAAAACCCTGCCCCATTAGAGTTTCCAGAGTGCAACTATAAATAAATAAATGTTCCAAATAATTTCAGCTCAATATTGTTGAGGGCATAACTCAATCATTGTTGAGTCTATAACTTTTTCTCTCTTTTTGGGGGGATATAACACACTGAACATTTCTGCATGATGAAAATTATCTTGATTTTAAATTCCTTCCAGTATTGTTGTAGTCATGGAACAACTTGGAAAGAGCTATGTGGGTTCCCCCCCCCCCCACCTTATCTGCAGTTGGCTTCTTTCTCTTTCTGCCTTTCTGTAACCTTGCTTCATCGCAGCTGCCTTTCTCTGACAGCGGAATGATAGATGTGCTTTGCTCCAGAGGGCAGAAGGCCACCAGCTCGGAAGGACGGCGTATGCCACTGATCAGCCTATTCAGTGGATGCACTGAGCCATGGCACTATGAGGATTTCATCAGCCTTTAATGCATTAACCTTTCATTAGGCACAGCAACCCTTGCCTGTGCCTTGCTCTCTGGCTAGACTATTCATCTCATTGCCTGGGTATGCCATGCGCCTTGACATCATGAAGAATCCCCTTTTGTCTCTACCTGGGGAGCACTGATGTATTCATGCAATTTTAATGCTGGTGAATCCTGTATCTGCTTTTCTGTAGAGATCAGTCAATGGACACAAATGAGGCTGGCTTGGTTATTTTGTGTTAAAGAAATCTGCTAACCTTCTTCTCTGTTCCCAGTCCTCAGGGGACTACATTTTGAGTATATGCCATACCCAAAAGATTCTATACTACTAAAACATATTGAGAAAGTAACTGATGCCCAGCCAGGTGGACAAGAAGAGTTAATTCTAATATGGGGGAATGACCTGCAATCTAGAATGTGCAAGGTTTGTTTCTGCTTTGGCTCTGAAAAACACTTTTTAACAATCTGGATGAAGAATCCGTCCACAAAGGAACACAACAAGTACATTCCTTACATAGGTTTCAACTTACATTCAAAGTTCTATATAAGCACTAGAATAATTATGGTTTATTTTTCTACCTTAAATGAATTAATTCTCCCTGCCCTCGCATAATATCCAGATCAATCAAGTTAAACTAATACTCTGTTTTGTTTTGTTTTTAATCTACAAATAATTCTTTCCCTGCAGTAAGAACACAACAATAAACAAACGATGCTATTGTTTTTCATGGCATCCAGTTTCACTTTGCCTTTGTGATAGGAAGCAAAATTTGTCTCTCTTTCCCTCCGCTTCCCCTTTATGGAAGTCATAATTGTATTTTTAATCTTCTGGGTTCGTTTTTAGATAATGAGATGTCATAGGAATATTATATGTCTGGAGAGGAATAGTGAAGGCATTTTCAATTGTTTTTCATACGTGTTTGATAGCTCTCTAACATTTGTATGTTTTGAGTACCATTTGCATCCTCTCACATGTTTTCTTTTGATGCTACTCTTGCAGGTGGAGGCAGAGAAACACCAAGATGTTGTGGTCTATGATCAGAGTACAAGGGATGTAAATGGATTGGCAACCGACAGTTTCCTATCTATTCTTCTGGGCAAGCTGGATAGTTGCTTCCACAGTGTCTCCATCCTCACAGGTAGGATTTGGCAGCAGTTGGGGTGGTGGGCTGAATTTTTTTTTCATATCCTTGAAAGGCAGAAACCTGTGTCCATGTCAATGCAGACTTTGGTAAAATGGTGGAAGAAAAATGCTATTTAGTATGCCCTTGTGTAGGTAGGTAGGGCCATCCAATTTTGTAAAAAAAGCAGTCTTAAAATCTTTCAGTTGATAGGAGGATAAAAACAAGGAACTAGAAAATATAATGCAATAAACATCTAGAATGGAAAAAGAACAATGGAGTAATTGGAGACCGCCTTCTGCTACCAATAGCCTCTCACCGACCAGTACGCTCCCATAGAGAGGGGCTCCTCAGGGTGCCGTCGGCCAAACAGTGTCGACTGGCGGCCCCCAGGGGGAGAGCCTTCTCTGTGGGGGCACCTACCATCTGGAACAAGCTCCCCCCAGAGATACGGAAGATCCCGGACCTGCGCACGTTTCACCGTGCTCTCAAAACTTTTCTATTTCAGCAAGCTGGCCTGGCCTAACTCCCATCTTTTAAATTTTTTAATTTTTTTTTAATTCGTGATTTTATAAATTGGGTGTTTTAATCTGTGTTTCGGCCGAAATATTTAATAATTTTAAGGGATTTTTTAAATATTTGTATTATCTGTATTTTATCTTGGCTGTTCACTGCCCTGAGTCCTTCGGGAGTAGGGCTGTATAGAAATTTGATTAATAATAATAATAATAATAATAATAATAATAATAATAATAATAATAATAATAAAAGAAATAAGAATTCACCAAGGCTAGCCAATGCATATCTCATTCAGGGTCTTTTTGTCTGGATGAGCTCATCTTGCATTCAAGTCCAATGCCTGGTGGAAGAGCCGGGTTTCCAGGGCCTTAGGGAGTCAGGAAAGGGTCAAGGGAAGTGGTGATGTTGCACAAGGATGTGTTGTAACAGAGAAAGCACATCTGGATAGCACTATGTGACACTTCCATAGAAAGGACTGAAGCACATTTTTCTGCCAGGTCTTATGGTCAAGCAGATATAGTCGGAGGGAAGTAGTCCTGCAGAATCATTGAGGGCAGAACGAAATGAAAAATATTACAATAATCTAAGACCAATTTTAGAGTATTGTTCTACTGTTTGGAATCCCTACCATATATCTGACATCAGTACAATCGAGCGGGTTCAGAAGTATTTCACGAGAAAAGTCTTGCACTCCTCTCTACACAATATAATTCCCTATGCTACTAGGCTGGAAATTCTCGGTTTGGATAACTTAGAATTGTGTCGCTTGTGGTCAGACCTAGGTATTGCATACAAAATTATATGTAGTAATGTTTTACCTGTAAATGACTTTTTTTGTTTTAATCGCAACAATATGTGCGCTACAACTGCTTTAAACTCAATGTAAATCGTTCTAAACTTGACTGTAAAAAATATGATTTCTGTAATAGAGTTGTCAAAGTCTGGAACGTTCTACCTGATTCAGTTGTTTCAGCTACAAATTTTCACAGTTTCAATCACAAATAGACTTCCGTGGACCTTACATCATACTTAAGTCGTCAGTAGAGGGGGCGTGTATAACTGCAGTAACATGCCTATCATCCCTGTCATTGTATTTTTATTCTTTTATTCTTGTTCTCGTTTTTGTTTGACAAATTCTAATAAATAAATAAAATAAATAAATCCTTGTATAGTACTGCCTTGTTTAGAGCCTGTTTGCAGCTTATGACAATGATAAAAAAAGTAATTTTGCAACCAATCCTCGCATTTACAACTTTTGCAGGTCTATAAAGCAAAGAAAAGCTGAAGTAAAATTATAAGCACAGTCATGGTGTCATTTAACAACTGCTTCACTTAATGACCAAGTTGCCAGTCCCAGGTGTCACTTACACAAGAGTTATCTGCACATGAATTTCCTGGTGTGCTTATGACATCTTGGTTAATTTTAGTCAGAGAGGAAGCATTGCTGGTCCAAATGATAGTGATAAGGGACAGAGAATCATTGCATTTTATAATTTATATGGAACAAACCCTGAATATTTTATGTACTGTATATCCCACATTTGGTATTTTTTATAAACATGAAATTTGTTAAATCCGCATTTAACAAAGAGTCTCAGAAATTGTCCTTTTTTCCCATATTGTGACTTTGTTCTTCGTTTATTTTCCTGCTTGTTGTCAAAAAGATAATATTGTCTGAAGTGGAATGTGGCCACTAATAGTAGTTTCCATTCTGAAGCAGGGTGGGGAACCTAATTTTACCATAGTGACAGCTGCCGAGGTGATGTGCTATTATGTAAACAGGTTGTCTTGAAGAGGAATTGCATTAAAATTCCAGAAGAAAAGCTTTATGTTCTGCAAAGCCACAGATTTTTTTTTAAAGTGATGGTTAACTACTGATATTAAAGTGGGGATACATGATGACTATTGAGTTCAAAGTATTTTCATCAGTCTGAAATTTAAATGGTGGAAAAACATGGAATGCATTTTTTCCGGCGGCATGGAGAGTTCATATGACAATATCTTTTGGATTATCTCTGCAAGTGCTATCAGTCTTGAAATCTGCACGTCTGGCCTGGGTCTGTGAAACTGATACAGGTGGAGGGTATCCTGCTTTCTGCTTCTATCACCTTTTCTTAAACAGGAATTAATGCTTATTTTGAAAATTATTCTCGAAAATAATAGAAGCTGCGGTTTGTTTCATGTAAGGTTTTCTGATTGTAGTGGTTAATGACATTCATCCTTTTGTGCTTTGAAGTCTTTATTTCAATTGAATATTATATTGTTGGAATTACAATATATCTTAGTGCTATCATATATGCTACTGTATGTATATTATACTGTTATATATTAATACTTTTTTATAGTATATTCTATAATATACTAATGCTACTATATACTGTAATATAATACCCTGTTTCCTCGAAAATAAGACATCCCCTGATAATAAGCCAAATTGGGCTTTTGAGCGCATGGCAATAAGACCAAGCATTTATTTCAGGGTTCAAAAAAATATAAGACAGGGTCTTATTCTATACTCTTTAATACTAATATTCTTTATATACTATTAGTATATAATAGTATATAAAGACTATTAGTCTATAATTAGTATATAATAATACGTATACAGTAGTATATATGATAGTACAATATATTATAGAGAATATTTGTGAAGTGTTTATAATATATCTGCATCGTTTTTATTCATATATGAGTTAAATATACTCAGTGCTTAGGTATGTGGGCGCGGGTGTGGGGTGGTATAAAATAAAACATGGGGAGTTGGCTATCACAACTTGATACCACTGGCTTAAATCAGGCTCGATGGAGTGCTGGTCCATTAACAGGCAGTTCCAATGATCTGATGGGTCTTGAAGTTCAACTGTAAATATCTCTGAGTTCCCATATCCTGGGGGAGAAATAAAATAGAGGGCAGCTTGAGTGAAATAAGAGTCTACAGCCGTGCATCTCAGATTTGGTCATATGATTGTTTGCCATTCATCATAGTGAAAAGAAGTGGCGTATTTAGGAAAAGATTGCTATCTAGGTGGTGTCCTCCAAGAAGGCCTCTTCTAAAAATCACCTGGGATAAATTCCTTTTGCCCAGTAGAGGGTAGTGTTGTTCATCCACTGGAATCTGCGTGGCCCACGCTAAACAACTGAGCATAATATAATTGCTAACATGAACAACACAATAACAAATCATTATGTTACATAACAACAAGTCATTATGCCATGCCATAGCGAACTGGATTCTTTTCTTTCTTTCTTTTCCCTTATTTGTGTTGTAGTTTGGTATCAGGTCCAGATACACTAGCACAGCTACCTTTATGGAGCAGGAAATGCACAGTTCAGTTCTTTGAGAGTCTTTGTATCAGTGGTGAGTTTTTAACAGTTCGCCCTGGTTTGGGGAAACTGGTAGCAGCGGTGGGGGTGGGAGGCTCCACCCATCCACCGACGTCATCACGGACGCGCTGTGCATGCGCAGAAGGTTCTGCACATGCGCAGAAGCACCACACGCAAACACGCTCACAGTTCTGAACCGGTAGCAAAGGTAAGTGAAAACCACTACTGCTTTGTATATACCCTGTTTCCCCCAAAATAAGACATCCCTTGATAATAAGCCCAATCAGGCTTTTGAGCACATGGCAATAAGGCCAAGCGCTTATTTCAGGGTTCAAAAAATTTAAGACAGGGTCTTATTTTCGGGAAAACATGGTAGGTGTATTCACATGTGCAGCAGAAAAGGTTTTAGGGACTAGGGTAAGTAGACATCTCCTCCTCTGATTCAGCCCTGCCTGACTAACTTAATATTTACAGAATGAATGAATGAATGAATGAATGAATGAATGAGCAACCAAGCAGGGATTTCTTCCAGCACTCTTAAAATAAAGAGTGAGTTCTTTTTGGAAAGAGAAAAAGGAAGGGTGATGATATGAGTATTGATGTAATGAATCAGGGTTGGTGAGGACAGTTTAGCCTTTCCACAGTCCATGTGGCTGTTATTGTAGTTATCGCCTTTCTGCAGAGTGCATGAAACTCTAGTACTAGCAAGCTATGAGCAGGAGGCAAATATGAATGAAATTGTCCAAGTAGTTAGAGGAAGAACAAGTCAGAGGGAAATCAAAGTACTCATTCATTCCATTGATATCTTGATCAAGGTTAGAAGTACATTTTATAGGTTGTTTGGTCTCATTCTTGAATGTGTATAAAAAAGGTGTAGTCCTTGAGTTACAATGGCAATTGGTATCGGAATTGTTCTCGTTATGTGCCATGGTTGTAAAGTACAATGCCATGTGACTGAGTAGCTTACCGATATCAATTCCAACAGTCCCATTTGCCAGCGTTAAGCAAGGACTGAAGGGGTCATTAAGCAAGGAAAGGTCCGACATGATCACAACTTCCTACTTCCTGCTGGCTTCCCCATTGACCTGACGGAAGTCAGCAGGGAAATTTGGAAATTGATTAATGTGACTATGAGGATAGTGAGACAGGTAGAACTCTGAGGACCAGTTGTAATTCCCCCTTGTTCAACACCACCACAAATTTGAATGATCACTGAGTGAGTGGTTATAACTCAAGAATCATACTTCTGAAACAGTCGTGAAACAGGCTGTTTCCAGCCTCCGGGGGGATGGGGAAGGCCGTTTTTGCCCTCCCCAGGCTCCTAGAAGGCCCAACGTGCCATCGCGTACCAAAAGCGTGGGGAATGTGGGTGGGTTGCATGCGCATGCACGGGGGAGTGGGGTGCATTGAATTATGGGTATGGGCACGCACGCGAGTGATACCTGCCCTGCTCCCCCCGCTTTTGGCACGTGATGGCAAAAAGGTTAGCCATCATTGCCCTGAAGCATTTAGACTTATTCACAACTTAAGACAGGAAGTCCTCTGAATTTTACACTGACCAGAAGGTGCTGAAGCCCTTTGGAGGACTTTGTGTTGTGATAAGATGATTGTTTTTCACATGGGCAGATGCAGAGATATCATATCTCATCAGGGCTTTCCTTATTGCATACAAAAGATAATTATGGGAAAGCCTTATTCGGTTTGAAGAATAATAGTCTCAAAAAGCCTGTTGAGTGCAACTATCTTGATAACATGTAATCAGGTATTACAATCAAATAAAATTAACTTAAATGCAACTCATGATGTCCTGCAGTATATAACTTCCATCATGAACTGAAGAGCACTGTATTACAGAATTCTGTTTACAACTTAATTAAACTTTCCTAGCCAGCATGATCACATTTGATGCTGGACTTGGGCCAGCATGATTGTTTTTGAGTACAACTCTATTGTTGCAATACTATGTTTATCAAGATGGAATGAATGCATAATAATGTAGATGGGGTGGGGATAGTGTTATATTATGTATGAGCTCATAGGAAAAATATGATGATGCAAGGTGAATATGTGGAAAACAGTGTGCATTTAAAAAAATCTCTCAAAAATATTAAGGATGTATTCACCAGCATAATTCAAGTCCCAACATTTTCATTTTTTATTTATTGCCATATTTATGTGCTGAAGTTCTATAAGGGCGCCCAGTGGTTTACATGTATTCACAAAATAATAAAGCCCCAAAATCTTTATAAAGAGTCCAGACTTGTTGGATACGAGATGAGCGGCAAATAAATTTCATAATAATAAATAAAAAAGAATGACATTAATAATATTCCCCCTTGGTGTACAAACAAGCAATGATTCTAAGCCGGTGATGGTGAACCTGTGGCACACGTACCAGAGGTGGCACGCAGAGCCCTCTCTGTGGGCACGCACACAGTTGCCAGCTGCTGTTCTAGTTTCTGGTGCACACAGGCCATTTTGGGGGCCTTTTTGGGCCATTTTTGGGGCTGTTTTCAGGCTGTTTTTTGGGTGGAAAACGGCCTGAAAAACAGCCTGAAAATGCCCCCCAAAACAGCCAAAAACACCCAAAAAACAGGCATGTGTGTCCCGGCCAGCTGGTCTTCGGGTTTTCAGTGCTCTGGCACGCGCACACGTTCCGGTTTGGGCATTCAGTGCCAAAAAGGTTCGCCATCACTGTTCTAGGCTATAGTATCTACCAGTTCAACATTCTGGAATAAACCCGTATTTTATGAGTATAGGTTTCATCTATGGAGAATAGTCAAGTTGTAACGTTTTTGACAAGCAGATTTGTTTTCCTTTCTTTCCTTTTACACAAAAAGGACAACGTAAATAGTAGTGTTTTATCAGGAGGTTGCTGCTCTGCAATAGTACTGCTTCCCAGAGTTTCATTATCCGATTGTGTTGCCTAAAGATGCTTACTGCTTCTACTATAGAAAGTATTAAAATAACTACCAGCCTAAGGAAGATTATATCTGTAATTAAGGCTTTACAGCCTGCTGCCCAGACCTCAAGTTGCCTTTGGTTTGATTGTTGCAGAACTCAAAGGTGGAGAGTAAGTGGAACAGTGATTCAAGTGAGTGCGTTTATTGTGCTCTGAAGAATTTCACACGATAGCAATTCCTACTTGCAGGAGAACTGGCACAGGCAGAGTGTGAGCCACTATTGCAAAGTCACGCCGGTATGAAATGAGGTCAAGCAGCTCTGTATATATTGTACAACATGGGTTCTTACATCAGCTTATTGAATAGGTGGGGCAGGACAAGCACATCTGAAACCTGTTGTGATTAATCCTGATTCATAGACATTCTTTCTGCTTTTTCCAGGCCAGAAGGGTGGGGAGGAAGCATGTTAATAAAATACGTAACCAGAGCCCAGCTGAAACTAACAAGCAAGTTTCTATTAGAGGTGGACCAGTTTAATTCTCAATGTATATAGTTCATTACATTTTTTGTCACCCTGCAGTACTTGGCTATAAGTTGCCTCTGTCATTTTTCCCTTCATTTCTCTTTCACTGGATTTTTGCTTTTACTATGAGAAAGAACCACTCATCCGAGCCACCAGTTCTACCTTTCCTGTATTCCTTGAGCAATGGTAGATCTTATAAAATGGCATTACTATGTTGACTGGAAAGGAGAACTTTGTTTCCCCTATAAATAATAGACTTTTGAAATGGTAGGATTGTCTTCAGTTTGCTGAGAATATGAAAGCAGAGACAGATTTTTCTTGCTTTTTTTTTTTTTTTTTTGGATGTATCTTCTTAAATTCAGAGTTCCTTTTTAAAGACAACAAGGGTGGGAGTAGAAATCGGAAGAAAGTTACTTTCACTGTAACCAGTGATCTGCTAATGGATAATGGCTATGCTATTCCTCTACCTTGATTAGCAATAGCACTTAGACTTATATACCACTTCATACTGCTTTTACAGCCCTCTCTAAGCAGTTTACAGAGTCAGCATATTGCCCCCAATAATCTGGGTCCTCATTTTACCCACCTCAGAAGGATGGAAGGCTGAGTCAACCTTGAGCCGGTGAGATTTGAACTGCCGAATTGCAGCTAGCAGTCAGCTGAAGTAGCCTGCAGTACTGAACTCTAACCATTGCGCAACCTTGGCTCCCTGATTCATTGTCCTAAGAAGGGGAAAATATTTATTTATTTATTACATTTATATGCTACCCATCTCACTATTGAAGGGACTCTCGGTGGCTTGCTTATGAAAAAGATCATATGAAATGATTGCAATTAACAAGAATTCCATGGAGACTAAAAACCAAGAGGATGGGTGATACAGGGGTGGGAATCTTCTCTCTACGCCATCAACCCCCCCCCCCAGCATAGAACACCCCCATTGGTATTCCCCCCCCACATTAACTCCTAGAGGAAAAGTAGAATTCAGTAGGATGCATTTTAAAGAAAACCTCAGTATAAATGAGAAGGGAAGGTGGCCTTGTATTTGGTATCTTCAGCAGAACTTGTGTCAGTAAAGATGGTGCTTTTCTATTTTGCATTCATTTATCCCAGCTTCCATGTATGTATGTATGTATGTATGTACTCTGTTTCTCCGTTGGATATGCCCGTGCACATGCGCACATCCATGGACTGTTCTCTTTCATTCAAGGAAGGGAGGCAGCCTGTTCCCAGAAGTTGCTGTTAATTTCCTTCCTAAGGTTTTGGCAAGTGCTCATCTATGAGTTTTTGCTGTGGCGTCATGAGCTGCATGCCCTGGAGCCTGTCAATTTGCTAATGTCAAATGTAGACCACTAATGTGCTGGTTGGAGGAAAGGGACTGAAATGTAGAACAGTGGGTCACGGCTGCTGCGTTTTATGTGGAAAGCATGACTCAAAGCAAGAAAAAAGTTGCTGAAAATTTAATAGGCAGGCAGAGATTTCTAACACACACACACACCCCAATGCACAAAATTTCCTCTTTTGTCTAATACGGAAAGTAGGCTATTAAAGTAAATTAAATGGGTCCCTGCTTGGGTGGTCTGGGGCTTGTAGCTTCATGTCATGCACCAAAAAATGTGCCTTAAGATACTGTGTGGGTACCTACGACTATTCACAATTTTCACATCTGCTTCCTTTTCAGAGAATGGCCTTACATAAACTTTCCTTGACATATATAGTATTCCTTTCAAAATGCAGCCTTAGGTCAGATATATGAACCTTTTTTCTGTTGAAAAGCAGTCTTAACAGGAACAGGTAGAGATCTTGATGTTCCACAGCTAAAATTGGATATGTGAATCCATTGCAATTTAAAAATGCAAAAATACACTGAAACCGAGTTCCTTTTCCTAATGGGATACTGGTTTTAATATTGAGATATTCAATCATGAGCCCTGTTCAGGTATGCTTGCCCTCCCTCCCCCCCAATAATTAATCAACAGTTGCATCTCCTGCTGTCCATATGTTCAGCGCATGTCTGCCAAGGAGAATACAGCCAAATGCTCCCCATGCTCTGGATCCCTAAACAATCAAGGCTCCTTGTCACGGAGGAAGTCTCCATGTGTCTGGCAGATTTCCCTTCTGCAGACTTTACTCCAGTGAGGGGGAAGGTGATGAATCCAGCTGGGACACTGCTCTTGATCACATGGTAGGGAATGCTTGAAGGGGCTTCTTGACTTATTGCAAAGATAATGGGAAGGTGGTTTAACTTTCATTTGAGGCAACTGATAATATTTGGTATCTACCTGTAGTGAAATCCAATTTTTTTT
Organism: Arizona elegans; assembly: GCA_022577455.1. Classification (NCBI taxonomy): domain Eukaryota; kingdom Metazoa; phylum Chordata; class Lepidosauria; order Squamata; family Colubridae; genus Arizona; species Arizona elegans. Next base: position 89,010,293 of record JAKOOJ010000001.1, read on the forward strand.
ACTACCGGTTCTGTAAGCGTGGCTTGGTGGGCGTGGCAGGGGAAGGATACTGCAAAATCCCCATTCACACCCCACTCCTGGGGGAAGATGATTGCAAAATTTCCATTCCCACCCCACTCTGGGCCAGCCAGAGGTGGTATTTGCCGGTTCTCCGAACTACTCAAAATTTCTGCTACCGATTCTCCAGAACCTGTCAGAACCTGCTGGATTTCACCCCTGGTATCTACCAGAGATGGGTTTTAGCAGGTTCTGACCAGTTCTGGAGAACTGGTAGCAGAAATTTTGAGTAGTTCGGAGAACCGTAGTAAAAATTCTGACTGGCCCTGCCCCCGTCTATTCTCTGCCTCTGAGTCCCAGCTGATTGGGAGGAAATGGGGATTTTGCAGTATCCTTCCTCTGGAGTGGGGTGGGAATGGAGATTTTACAGTATCCTTCCCCTGCCACACCCACCAAGCCATGCCACGCCCATCAAGCCACGTCCACAGAACCGGTAGTAAAAAAAATTGAAACCCATCACTGGTATCTACCCAAAGCTTATTAAAATTGAATGAGCTCCCTCCCATGTTCTAAAAATGCAACTTGGTACCTTCCAGGTGTATTGGACAACCATGCCCATCATCCCCATCATGAATGGCTAAGTCTCCTTTCTCTGACTGGAAATGTCAATACGTCTGAAGAGCTCTTGATCAGGGATGTTTGTACTAAAGAGAGAGCTTTCCTTTCATTTTATGAAGATTTATAAGATCAGTAGAAAAAAAGCATATCCTATCATTACAGGAAAAGGCATAAAACAGAAACAAAATATTTTAGACTGAATTAAAAGTAAAATGATAAGGACCATTAGCAACCCGATAATTATGTTGCACATTGAGCAATCATTAACCTTTGAAGATAATGAAGAGTAGCAGGAAGCTTAGCAACCTTCTCTGTGTGATGAACATTTCTGCCTGCTAATAAATAACATGCATGTAAATCATCAGTATGCCCAGGGGATTCAGCTAGTAGAGAGAGAATGAAGGTAGATCGACTTATTTTAATTCGAATAGTTGTTACAGTGGAGGCTAAAGATTCTACTTGGCCCAACCAGGTGTGGCCTTCCATTCAAGAAATACCTTTTCCTCAGTGCTGCTAACAACCTGTTAAAACATGCCAGAGAAAATGCTCTTCTTAATTTCTGAGGCTCCAAAGAGTAAAGGGGAAAAAAGCTGGAGTCTGGACAGAAGAAGGTGAATTAAAAAAAACAAAAAACTGTAATAACCAACTGACTTACACTGTCAGTCTTCATCCAGAATTTATTGCTTTCCTGTTGCTTTAGTTTTGCTAAATCCTAAGATGTGAAACAGATTTTACACATCCATAGACCCCAGCAGGTTGAGTGAAAAGAATCAAGCAAAGTATATCTGGTTACTTCATCTGCATATGACAAAATAGGAGTGACTTGCTAGCCAGAAAAGATGGGTGACAATATTGTTTCAAAAAGACAAGGTTCTGTATGTAATTCAGGAAGTTATATAGTTCTATTACTTGGCACTTTGTCAATTAATCATGCTATTTGGTAGCCAACCTTGGTTGTTGCATCTTATTGCAAACCAGATATCAACATACAAATTATGTATAGTAAATAGAGGCATCTGTCAGTGCTGGGCTGCTTGTTCTTAGGCAGTCTTTTTTGAAATAAAATCAAATATATAATGTGATGTGTCTTTACTTATGAATAGCCATATTGATAGCCTTTTGTCAATAAGGAAGGATAGAAAGCTCTTTCCCATTTCCAATATTTTACTGAATTTCTGTGCTAAATATGGGGGAGGTTATTCCCCCCCCTCCTGTCTGTATACTTAGCTTCTGCATTATGCACAGAGTTCTCTATCTCACCTCTAATAATTTACTCGCTTGTGTAAAATTCTTTGTTATTTGCCTTTATCAGGCTAGTACTTAAAGTGAAAAGCTGATTTCCATAATGGAATAATTTCAAAATGTGTAATTAGAATCAAATAATTGGGAGTGGGAAAGCTCCTTTGTGCTTATGAAGTCATTCTCAGAATCAAGCTTGCCTCAAAAGAGACTTTAATTTCTATATTTGTAAATGCTTAAGTAAACAAGGTGGCTTAATTTTTTTGTGTAGGCTATGGCTGATCATAAAGTTGGATATTTATGGTCTTTTTGATCATGGTGGCGCAGTGGTTAGAATGCAGTACTGCAGGCTAACTCATTGTCACTCCAGGAGTTCGAGTCTAAGCGGCTGAAGGTTGACTCAGCTTTCCATCCTTCCGAGGTCGGTAAAATGAGGACCCAGATTGTTGGGAGCAACGTGCTGATTCTGTAAATTGCTTAGAAAGGGCTGTAAAACACTGTGAAGCAGTATATAATTCTAAGTGCTATTGCTATGTGTTATTGCTGTTTGTTAGGTTCCCAGATCAACATGCTAATCAGTGGATACTTCCCTCCCATTTTGAATAAAAATGTAATCTTAAAAGTAACAGAGAAGAGGAACAAGGGAATATGGTTTTCTTTTCTCCCTTGCACAGACAGGTTTGGAAACCAGGAGGCTATATTTTAAAGAAATCATAATTGGGCCTGCAATGCATGCTTCCTTTTATGCGTAACACTCTTGAGTTTGCATTTTAATGTAGATCACATGTATCTTACATTATCAAAAATCTTTTAATCTTTTATTGCTGTTAGTATTCTAAAAATGAAAGTGGAAAAATATTCTGGTGAAAAGCAAACAAGCACACAAAAGTAATTTTGATCAAATTTTCTTAGGTATAGAAGGATAACAAGATTTCAGACAGCTAAATTGATAGTTAAGCAAATGGGGATATAGTTTAGTTTTAGTTTAGTTTTATTTGATTTGTATACCGCCCTACTCCCGAAGGACTCAGGGCGGAGAACAACCACAGGATAAAAAACATAAATACAAAATTTAAAACTGAATAAAATCGAATTAAACAATTTGGCCGAAGACAGATTTAAAACACCCCAATAAATTAAAAACGAATTAAAATTTACGTTTTAAAAGGGGGGGAAAGGGAAACAGTTAGGCCAGGCCAGCCTGATGGAATAAAAAAGGTCTTGAGAGCGCGGCGGAAGGTGCATAGATCCGGGATCCTCCGTATCTCCGGAGGGAGCTCAGTCCAGATAGTAGGTGCCCCCACAGAGAAGGCTCTCCCCCTGGGGGCCACCAGTCGACATTGTTTGGCCGACGGCACCCGGAGGAGCCCCTCTCTATGAGAGCGTACCGGCCGGTGGGAGGCTACTGGTGGCAGCAGGCGGTCCCGTAAGTAACCAAGTCCTAAGCCATATATCCTGTGTAATCTGGCATCCCTTTCTCTGTTAAGCATATATCAAGAGAAAAGTTGTTGGAAGTCTATGTATCTTCCTGACAGGTTTACCAAGTGTTCCCCCCGAGCTCAGAAATCCCCAGCTGGAGTTCCCCTTTTATCTATGAAACTGGTTATCTTGTGAGAATTCCCCAGTGTCACAGAGCTGAAACACAGAGTGGCTTGGTTGTCTCTCTTTTGATAGTGTTCATCTCTACCTGTGGTGACTCAGGGGCCCACACAGATCTGCATTATGGATCTTGATACTATATAACATATAGCATATACATTTAATAACTGCATATATGCATACATATACACTTACTGTATTTTTCGGAGTATAAGACGCAACCGAGTATAAGATGCACCGGAGTATAAGACGCACCTTAGTTTTTGGGGAGGAAAATTTTAAAAAAGCTGATTGGCGGGTGGATTGGCCTCCTGGAATACCCCCAATCAGCTGTTCCCAGAGGTAAATTTTAGCAACAGGTTCATTGGTTGTTAGCTCTGTGCCTTGCTTTTTTCTTTCTGCCTCTGAAACTTCTGAAACTCTGTTTCAGAAAAAACTTTTTTTTCTGCCTCTGAAAACTTCCGAAACAGAGCTTTAGAAAAAAAGTCTCTGAAGCTTCCTTTCAGAGACTTTTTTTTCTGAAGCTCTGTTTGGAGGCTTTTTTTCTGAAGCTTCATTTCTGAGGCTTTTTTTCTGTAGCTTCTTTTCTGAGGCTTTTTTCAGCCTCTGAAACCTCTGTTTGAGTAGCTGGGCAGGGCTACATTTGGAGTATAAGACGCATCCAGATTTTCACCCTCTTTTTTGGGGGAAAAAGGTGTGTCTTATACTCCAAAAAATACGGTACACACATACGTATGCATCAGTGGTGAAATTCAGCTGGCTCTATCCGGATTGTGCGATCCGGTAGCGCTGGCGGCGGGAGGTTCCGCCCACCCACCCAGATGTCATCACGTTCCATTTTTGACTCTCTGTGCATGCGCAGAAGGCTCTGCACATGCATGGAGGAGGCGCGCAGGCTCACATATGTGAACCAGTAGCAAAGGTAAGTGAATACCACCCCTAGTCTGTATGCCACATAATATTTTTAACATGGTGCGAGGCTTCCCTGAGTAACAAGCTGTGCTGAATTTCTCTAAGGAACTCAGTACAGGTTGTTTTGTATCAGAAGCATCCCAAAAGATTTATAAGAACTAGAAGGAAAAACACCTATAGCTCTAGTGCAGTGGCCTTCAGCCTTTTGGGGACCAGGGACCGTTTCTGTGGAGAGAGGTTTTTCCATGGACTGGAGAGGGTGTGCTTTTGCATGTTGCCTGCATCCCATAGATGGGGCTTCATTTGTTTGCGTGGCCTGGTTTCTGGCATGCTGCGGACCAGTGCCAGTCCATGGACCAAGGGTTGGGAACCCCTGCTCTAGTATACATAAGTATTTTTGTATGACGAGAAGCAATGACAGAGATGGATAGTTGGATAAGACAAATCAAATTCTCCCTTCCTTTTGAAAATCTGCTACTTATTAAATAATCTTTTGTCAAGCAAGCTCTGCTTGCTGCCTATCATTTAAAGGAGGAGAAAGCATGTTGATTTTAGATGAATTTTCTGATGTCACAAAAAGTGTTGGAAAAAAAACAAACAGAGCCAACATTTTTTCTGCATTACGTATTCTTTTCTTTACAGAACTGCTGTTCCTATAGGAGCCTGACTGTTCTTTAACCTCTTGATTCTGCAGCCCCTCCTTCAACACCTCTGTGTTTCTATTATAATTGACTTATCAGACATGTTGCCTGAAGTCCTCTTAAGTTCAAGCTGTCAGCAGCGATGGTGTCAAACCAGCAGAGGCAAGATACTTGCATCAGTCTGTCTTCTCTTTGGAAGGGTGAAGAGTTGGCATGCTAGATCCAAGTGCTGACATAATAGCTGCCTTTTGTGTGAAGCTGCAAGGATCTTTTGTTACTTGGTAGAGAATATGGAGAGTATGCATTGGCTATCTTCAATAGGAATAGAAGAGAGATCTGCAGGTGGAGGGCAGCAGAGCCTTTCAAAAATAGATTTGGTTAATAGGTTATTAAAAGATGGACAACTCAGTGTTACACTTAGTTAATAGAGTCTGGTGATGTTTAGTCCCAAGAAAATGCATGGGTATGAGTGAAACCTTTCTTGAGACAGTTACTTCGCCTTTCTGGCCTGCTAGTAGAAATAATTGATGGAGCGGAGAGTTTTGGGCAGTGAAATGCAAAAACTGAAACACTGTAGACCAGTGTTTCTTAACCTTGGAAGCTTGAAGATGGGTGAACTTCAACTCCCAGAATTCCCCAGCCAGCGCTGCTGGGAGATTCTGAGAGTTAAAGTCCACCCATCTTCAAGCTACCAAGGTTGAGAAACACTGCTGTAGACCATGTATCTACAATTGAGTTAAAGTACTATATACTACTCCTTGTGTTGGCCCAAAACATTGCAAATCTTAGAATTTGCTACTGTCTTTGCAGTGCCAATTCCTGTCTTGCTAATATAATTCAACACTCTGTTATCCAGATTTACAGGTATGCAGGTAATTATAGACAAATTGGTTGTTCTTCTCTTTTGACTTATACTATCATGCTCCTCAAAACTTCACTAGACAGTAGGACGACATCTGTCATTAATGGGCTGCAGAAAGAATAAGGTAGGTCCAGTGGTGGGATTCAAAAATTTTTACTACCGGTTCTATGGGCGTGGCTTGGTGGCCATGGCTTGGTGGGCGTGGCAGAGGAAGGATACTGTAAAATCTCCATTCCCTCCCCACTCCAGGGGAAGGTTACTGCAAAATCCCCATTCCTCCCAATCAGTTGGGACTCGGGAGGCAGAGAATAGATGGTGGCGGGGCCAGTCAGAGGTGGTATTTACCGGTTCTCTGAACTACTCAAAATTTCCACTACCAGTTCTCCAGAACAGGTCAGAACCTGCTGAATACCACCTCTGCATGGGTCTGACATGGTTCTCCCATGGAATGGCAGGATTCCACTTAGATTCCTCTTGGTTGTCTTCTCTGATGTTCTTGCCATTTGGGCACCTCACAAAATAATAGAAAATGAAGAAACGTACAGAAATGTTGTTGTTGTGGGGAAAATAGGAGGAAGATGTGTTGGATATGTTCTCTGCCTTGAGTTATTTGTAAAAATAAGGCAGGATACAAATAAATAATACTGCTCCCAGTCACAAATTGAAAAACTGTCTCAATTAGTTGAGCAGTACCAAACAAAGTCTAATTCAGGTGGTATAATCAGGTGCAGAAAGAAATATAAGACCAGAAATATCCCCAAAGAGAAGAGAGGAAGGCCCTGTCATTAATGTGCAGCAAGCTACATCCTACCAAGTTGAACTTTCTATTGGGTATCTATGATATTTTATTTTTTAACCAGAGAAAGTGATTGACACTGGAAAAAATTAGGAAATCGACAAATAAATCAAATCCTACAGCTTTATTTTTTATAGTTACAATGAGAAAAGATAAAGGTGGAACATCCTGGGGTAAAGGATACTATTTTGAAGTTGTACAGATTGTAGTCTAACAAATATATCCCCTCGTCTTTATCAAATAAAATAATTGGAGTATGTTCCCTCCATAGAGAGGAGGTGATAGGTATAGTGCTAAAAAACAACACAAACACTAGGAAAGAAATGACTGTGGAGCCTGGCTATTATCAGAGGAAAGAAGGCATACTCATAAACCTCACATACCCACAATATGTTTGCCAGCAAGATAAAACAATGACAAAAGGTCATTGAAACTGTGGCAGGTCAGTATGATGTTAAGAGATGAAGATTACTTTTATGACAGTAAATTAAATGATGATATAAGATTATTTAAATCAGAGACTGAGGATATTGAGGTAGATCAGTTATCTTATTTCATTCATTCATTCATTCATTCATTCATTCATTCATTCACCCATTTCCGCTCCAAGGCAATGTTCAAGGGGGAAGAGTGGGGTTCTCAGGACATTTGGTCATGCTTTAAAGAGCAAGTGGGGCGCTTCCGTGTAAATCAGTGGTGAAATCTGGCTGCGCATGTGTGCTGCGTGCCAAATGCGCGGCACAGCTATGATCGTTGGAGCCTCTTTTTTTTACCTTTTTAAACCAGAGAACCAGTAGTAAAAAATGCCTAAAACTTTTTTTTTTAAAAAGTTCCAACGGTCAGCTGAGCAACACACGATCTTTGAAACTTTTTTTTTTTTAACTTTTTAAAGTATTTTTAACTACCGGTTCCAGAGAATCGGTAGTAAAAAAATGCTAAAAAAGTTTTTTAAAAAGTTCTGACGATCACGTGTCACTCAGCTGATCATTGGAACTTTTTTTTTTTACATTTTTTATTACCAGTTCGGATAACCAGTAGCCTTTTTTTACTACCATTTCGGGCAAACTGTAGCATTTCATCCCTGATGTAAATAGTTCGCATCAATTTGACCTAAACTTTTGTAATCCAAGTGTGGCTGTTTTCAAGAGCTAAACCAGATTTCTTTTTTTAAAAAAACAGTTTATTTATATATTTTCAAATTACATACATAAGTGCTTAGTGAACAGTGTATTGTCTGGATCAATTTATTTATATATAATAATACTTTCAGTTCAACCACACAAGCAGGTCTTAACAAGAGGAATAGTAACTCAACGAATTTGCAGTTCTTTTCCATAGAAACTCCTTAGAATTATTTTGCATATGAGCAGACAAATCAGGGTGAAATGCTCCTGGTTCAGACCGGATCAGGTGATCTGGTAGCAATGGCAACGGGTAGTTTGGAGAACCAGTAGCAAAAATCCCTGCCCCCACCCATGCCCATGCCCACCCAATCGCCCAGTCCCCACTTGCCCACTTGGCAGCTTGCTGCTTCTTTCGGGCTCACTCGCTTTTCCTGCCTTGCTTCGGCTGCTGCAATCCATTGCATCACCTAGCAACTCAATCTGCCTGCCTGCAATCATTCCAATCGGTGAGCAACTCAATCTGCCTGCCTTGTGCCTTCAATTTGGTAAGTAACTGGGAGCTTTAAAAAAAATAGTTAATTGGGGCTTTTTTATGAGTTTTATTATTTTTTTTAGACATAGCCATTTAAGACATAGCCAAGTTAAGGAAGTTTTAAATTTAGCTGCTTTTATCTAAAAATATAAATAAAAGAAAATAATAAAATAAAATAAAATATTTGTGCAGGTTTATGAGATTTGGTGTGTTTCTGTAGTGTTTCTAACTACGCAAACACACAAAATCTCACAAAGCTGTATGTGGCATTTTGTGTGGAAAAAGTTTTTGAGCTTTTTGTGGCTGTGTGAGGTTCTTGCTTGTTGCAGGGGCCATTTTGGGTGAAGTGCAGTTGCTTTACATTGTGTGTGAGTCTCAGTTGTGTTGTGTTGTGTGTGTGCAAAGTGTGAAAGTTGGTTTTTGAGCTTTTTGTGGCTGTGTGGGTTTCCTGCTTGTTGCAGGGGCCATTTTGGGTGAAGTGCAACTGCTTTTACATTGTGTGTGAGTCTCAGTTGTGTTGTGTGTGTGTACAGTATGAAAGTTGGTTTTTGGTACCTCTCATTGTTCTGTGTACTTTTACTTCTGTTTATTTTTATTATTTATTATTATTGGCCACGCTCACCCAGTTACCTGACCACCAAGCCACACCTACTAATTAAGCCACGCCCACAGAACCAGTAAGGAAAATTTTTAGATTTCACCCTTGAGACAAATACACACAGCAGGAAATAAAGATTTATTATTTCTCTGATATATTGAGCACAAGAGAGGGAGGGAGGGAGGGAGAGGGAGATCTACTCTATGCCATCACTCCTTAAACTCAGGGTTGCAAAGTCAACACAAGGACAGAAAATCACAGGTCTTTCTCAAAATTGTTTTTGGGAGATTGGGGAAGGGAATGATGATGGTTTACACTACGATTTCTTATTACCACAAAGGTAGGAACAAAAGAATGGATCTCGGGGTAAAAAAGCAAACCTTGTAAGCCTCTTTGTTTACCTTGGACATTTTCTTCTACTTCAACTACAGAAATACAGTCAGGCCCTGTAACTACATTTGCAGCTAACTAATAACTGTAAAATTGAAGACGTTTGCATTTCTGCCCACAAAATCAATATTAAGTCAGACGTTGCTACATCTGATAGACTTAAAGTAGTATGAGTATTGTTTATATGTTTACTGATACAAGGAAGACACATTTTTTTTCTTATTAAACAGCACACAAATCTAATTCACCACCACCTCCTTCCTGTTCCTGCCGCTGCATGTTTTAATCCATATTTGCTCGTGATGAGACTGTGCAAGTGATAGCTTGGCAGGAGTACCTCTTCTCATGACTCCCGCTACAGCTTCCCCCAAAGTCTTCAGGCAAGTGCCTGGTTGCTGGGTGCTTGTGTCATGTTTATGGCTCTAAATAGGACTCTGGATGATTGGCATAGCATCCCATACAAATGCACATGTGTTCAGGAGCAGGAATGGCTGGCTATGGATGTTAGCTATTTTTAAATGGTTGTTGAAGTGTTTGGTGAGAAGATTATTGCTACAGCAAGAGCTGCAGTAGTTCATAGGACTGGCTAGCTGGAGGGGAATGTGAGTTGAGCAAGGTTGCTGTGTTTTCTAATGTCGCACATCCAGTATCAGCACAGTTTGAAAGACTTGGACAGTGGAACCTGTGTCAAGCAGAAATGACTTTAGGTCATTGTTTCCCAAAACACAACAACTTCCAATAATCTCAGCTTTTATACAGAATACAAATATCAGAGTTGGAGGGGACCTTGGAGGTCTTCTAGTCCAACCCCTGCAGAAGCAGGAGTCCCTGTGCCATTCGAGACAAATGGCTGCCCAGTCTCTTCTTAAAAACCTCCAGTGATGCAGCACTCACAACTTCGGTAGGCAAGCTGTTCCACTGATGAATTGTTCTAACTCAGGAAATTTCTGCTTAATTCTAGGTTGGATCTCTCTTGGATAATCTTCCATCTGTTACTTCTTGTCCTGCCCTCAGTTGCTTTGGAGAATAGGTCGTCCCTCTCTTCTCTGCCACAGCCCCTCATATATTGGAAGATTGCTATTGTGTCACCTCTAGTCCTTCTCTTCATTAGACTAGCCCATTCTTTGTAAGCTTTAGCCTCCAGTTCCCTATTCATCTTTGTTGCTCTTCCCTGCACTCTTTTGATAGCTGAGGTGGCTGGGGAATTCCAGGAGTCTCTACATCTGAAAGTTGCCATATATGAAACAAGTACTGTAAAGTGAGACTGTTCTGATGAAATTGAATTCTTGTGTGCCTACGTGCGCACTAGCATGTAATAGAGAAAAAAATCAGTGGCATGGAAATATTTGATTAAAGGGTCAAAATAAACATAGCCTGATCTTGTGTATTCCCTAGGAGCAAGTTTTATTTCAGGGAAAAAAAGAGGCTTTGCAACAGTTCATTTCAGAACCTGGGTTAGGGAGAATTCTACTGTATATACGCGTGATTTGAAAAAGCTGCTTTTGATGCAAGGAGACTGCGCATGCGTTTCCTTCTCTCTCAATCAGAAACCTGTGCTAAGGCCTCTCATTTCCTTTCTGGAGCTTTTCATCTGGCTCCGATATACTTGTGAGCTCATCTTCCCTGCTCTTGAGTTTGTACCAATTCTGAGAAGAATGTTTAGATTTTTCCAGCCTTCTTTCTAAATTTGGAGCATCCATTTACACTCATTATTTGGAAAGAATGTGGCACAGCAGTAATTGATGAGAGATCTCTTCCTTACTCCCAGCTCGTCTGCAAGCACATTGCCTTTGACAGATCTGGCCTGAATCCCAGACCACTTGCAGCCCTGCAGGCCTGTGTAGCAGGCCTGTGTCATTCACAGCCATATCATGCATGCCCATTTTATTTCCACTCTATTTCTATAAGCTTGGCAAGTCATCTTATTTTTTTCCCTCTTATGAGATACAGAATGTGTGTGAGAGAGAGGGGCGGGAGAGAGGGAGGGGGGAGAGAGAGAGAGAGAGAGAGAGAGAGAGAGAGAAACAGGAAATAAAATACTTAGGAAGGGTTGCTACATTCAGCTGTGGAGAAATATTCTCATACCTCATAGGAGGTAATATTTGTGTCAGGCCATTTAACATTTCCATTTGTTTATGCTGGTTTGCTTAATGGTTCCTGGTAAATGAAGCAAAACAGGGCTCCAGTATACATATCTGTGTAAAGGAAATGGTTGAAATGGTTACATCAGAGTATTTAGTTTATTTGAACATCCAGAATGAGGCCATGGATGTTTTTGTTTGGAGTCTATTATGAAAGCTGTTTAGCAGCGGGCATGAGAGGAGAATATAGATTAGAAAGTGAAGAGTAAGTATTGAATCTGGGACTACCTACCTGTCTGATTCATTTATGACACAAGATGCTGCCATCCCTTGTTCTCTGTATTGATTTTCAGTTGAGTTTGGTATCTGATGAAATTAGATGTGGATGATTAAGTGACTTGGGAGGAATATAACCCTATTCAATAGTAATTCCATGGGACAATGCTATGTAGAGATGTGGAGTGCAATCTTTGGCAGAGGATTTGAGACCTTCTGTTCTTGAAGATACTATAGAACAGTGATGGCTAACCTTTTTGCCATTACGTGCCAAAAGCAGGGGGAGCATGGAGGGGTCGCGTGCATGCGTGCCCACACCCATAATTCAATGCCCCCCCTCCCCGTGCATGCACATGCAACCCCCCCACGCTCCCCCCACTTTTGGCACACAACGGCAAAAAGGTCACTTGCCAGAGGCTTTCTTGGAGCCTGGGGAGGGCGAAAACAGCCTTCCCCACCCCCTGGAGGCCCTCCAGAGGCCGGAAATGGCTTGTTTCATGATTTCTGGTGGGCCCGAAAGGCCCGAAAATTAGGTGGCCGGTGCACACATGCAGGCTGGAGCTGAACTAGGGCAACGCTCACATGCCCACAGATATGGCTCCGCGTGCTACCTGTGGCACGTGTGCCATAGGCTCGCCATCACGGCTATAGAACATACAGGTGTAGGCCTCAGTTTACAATCACAGTTGAGTCTGGAATTTTGATTGCAAGTTATTGCAGCCATAAGTTGAATCATCACATGACTGGATTCGATTTTACAATTTGTATTTATTAGTTTGTCAAACTTGTACAAGATAGCAGGTATAAATATAAACATGGATATGAATGAAAGAAATGAATACAAATAAATGGGGACAGTAGGACAGGGATGGTAGACATGCTGGTGTGCTTATGCACGTTCCCTTTATGGACCTCTTAGGAATGGGGTGAGGTCCACGGTAGACAGTTTAAGGTTGTGAGGGTGAAAGGATGTAACAACGGACTCAGGTAGAGCATTCCAGGCGGTGACCATTCTGTTGCTCAAGTCGTATTTTCTGCAATCGAGTTTGGAGCAGTTTACCTTGAGTTTGTACCGATTGTTTGCCCGTGTGTTATTGAGGTTGAAACTGGAGAAGTCGTTGACAGGTAAGACATTGTAGCAGATAATTTTGTGTACTGTGCTTAGATCATACCGCAGGCAGTGCAGTTCCAGATTGTCCAAGCCCAAAATTTCAAGTCTGGTGGCATAGGGAATTCTATTGTGAGTAGAGGAGTGGAGTACTCTTTTTAGTTTTTGTTTTTAGTTTGACCATCAAGCAAATCAAGTGGTCATGAGTCTGAATCTATCTTATCCAGTGGACAGTTTTGCCATTTTTCAGCAAGAAAATGTCACAAAATATGAGTATGTGACTTGTGGGATGCTGCACATTTATGATTTCTGTCATAAATGCAAACCGAATTGGCAAGGGCTTGAAATGCAATCGTGAACACAGATATGCGGCAGTCATAAGGATGGGTTGTAAGTAACTTTTTTTGAGTCCATCATAACTTTGAACAGTCTTTAAATGACTGCTTGTAAATCAAGAATTATAATATAATATAGAATTATAATTCTATAATTTCTGCTGGCCTAGTTTAGCTCTGTCTAGAAACGTGTGACTTATTGCAACTAAAGTAACTGTTTCCTGAAGGGACACGATGGCTCAGTGGCTAAGACGCTGAGCTTGTTGATCAGAAGGTTAGCAGTTCAGCGGTTCGAATCTCTAGTGCCGCGTAACAGGGTGAACTCCCGTTACTTGTCCCACCTTCTGCTAACCTAGCAGTTCAAAAACACATAAAAAATGCAAGTAGAAAAATTGGGACCACCTTTGGTGGGAAGGTAACAGTGTTCCGTGCGCCTTTGGTATTTAGTCATGCTGGCCACTTGACCACGGTGTCGTCTTCGGACAGCACTGGCTCTTTGGGTTTGAAATGGAGATGAGCACCACCACCTAAAGTCAGGAACGACTAGCACATATGTGTGAGGGGAACCTTCACCTTTACCTAAACCCGTTTTCCAGAGTACTGCTCCTGCAGTCCATAGCTGGGATCTCTTCCTCTTGCTTCACTTTGACTGGGTGAATTTTAATTAGAGTCTCTCTCCATGCTGTGGCCACGCCTCCCATTCCCATAATGCACCAGTCTTTTCACTCAGTCACTTTGGACTGGTGTGTTCCTTTTTTCTCTCCGTGCCTTGCCTTGGATTCCTGTTTAGGGATTTTTCGTTTTAGGCCTTTTCTTTCTTTATTTTGATTAAAAACATTTTCGGTTAGTGAGAGCCTTTGCGAAAGCTGCCTGGGGTGAGTGGCGGCTCTGGGGCGCCAGCCCGCCTTCCCCTGAAGCGTCTGACGGCTGTCAGACAGCAGCTAGGGATTCCGACCCTTCGGGGCAGTTCCCTTAATTATCTTCAGCTGCCGGCGTGGGCGCGAGGCTAGCGGACTGCCGCTTTGCCCCCCCCCACACCTTGAATCCTTCATTGGCTCTCTCAGGGGCGGCTCCAGAGCTGTTGCACGGTTCGCCCTGCAGGCTCTGAGGATCGACCAGCTATCTGTCTCCCCTGGGATCGGCTGCCTCTCACCTGGCCTTTATTCGTCAGCGGGATCGCTGGAGTCGGTTTCTAGGCGCTACAGGTGGTGAGCGGTTTCGACGCCAGCGCTACGAGCGGCGTTTTTTTCCCTGCTCTTTCTCCCTAGCCTGTTTTTCCATTTCGCTCCTGTTGCTGTTGCTGGGGAGATTAGTGTGAGTTGCGGCCGCCATCTTGTCAACGTGTTGGCGGCCATTTTACACGCCCTTGTATCTGGTCGTTGCTGAGGCGTTTTACTCTGTGGCGTTTGCTCCATAAATTCTTTACGTCTCCTTGGAGCCTTCCGTTGGAACCCTTGCCTCGTTCTGCCCCTTACTGCCCTGCGAAGCTGGGTCTGAGGGCTTGCCTGGCATCCTTGTGGCTGGTCCTAGACTTTTGGGACTGGACAGTGACTGTTGGCCATTGTTTGACCAGGGATTGCTCATCATCCTCAACGGGTGCCATTGCTGGTTATTTTTGTACATAGTTGTCTTCTTAGTTCCCCTTTAAAATAAATAAATAAATAAATAAATAAATAAATAAATAAATAAATATCATTCAATATATACATATATATATATATGTAGGTCTTTGGTTATTCGGGTCTTCTCCCACGTAAAATTGGAAGTGTCTTGGCGACGTTTCGACGAAGTCTCATTCGTCATCTTCAGGCTGGTGTTCTCGGCTTCGTGCTTCCAGGAGCAATGTGAGATCGCAGCTGTCTCTTCCTTTTAACTGCTAGTGGGGGTGTGAGCTGATTGGGTGGGAACTTGGCTGTGTTCTGATTGGGTGGAGGTGTGTTCTGATTGGTTAGGGGCTCGGCTGTGCTCTGATTGGATGGGGGGTTGGTTGTGCTCTGATTGGCTGGGGGTGTGTTCTGTTTGGGTGGGGGCTTGGTTGTGCTCAGCTTAGTCTGAGTTGCAGGGGGATTTGAGCTGGTGAGCTGCGTTGTTGTTGTTTGGCTTCGTGTTTGTGGCCGTGCGAGTTCTTCATGGTGGGTGTCAGTCTGCTTCATGTATGGATTGGAGAGGTTTAAAGTGGCTAATGATGCAGCTGCAGTCTGGCTTCTGGTCCTTGGTCGTGGCTCATTATCAGTGTGGGTTTGAGTCTGCTTTCTGCGTGGATGTGTGGTGGTGACATCCTGTGTGGCTCTCGTGAGTGTGGGTCTGGTGTCATTCGTCGTGTTAGGGACCCGTTTGTCAATAAGGGCGGGTTTCCAAATGGCTGGTAGGCAGGAGGTATCATCTCGTTTGTTCATGCTGTGTGGGCGTTTTTCTATCTCGATGGCTTCTCTGATTATTCTGTTGTTAAAGTGTTCAGTTTTGGCGATAGTTCTGGTCTTTTTAAAGTCAATATCATGTCCTGTGGCTTTAAGGTGTTGGACCAGGGAAGAAGTGGATTCTTCTTTTCTGACTGAGTTCTTGTGTTCTTCTATGCGTGCACTTATTCGTCTGTTGGTTTGTCCAATGTATGTGGTGGGGCAGGCGGTGCATGGGATTTCATATACTCCTTGATTTTCTAACTCAATTTTGTCTTTGGGGTTCCTTAGGATGGTGGATATTTTTCGGTTTGTGCAGAATGCTGTCTTGATGTTATGTTTGTGGAGGATTTTGCTTATTCTGTCTGTGGTGCCTTTTATGTATGGGAGGAGGGCTTTGCCGTTTTCTTGTTCTGTGTCTTGGATTTTAGTGGGGGTTTCTTTTTGGATTAGGTTGGTGATCTTATTTCTTTGGAATCCATTGGATGTCAGTACGTTAGTGAGGGTGTGTAGTTCGGTGTTTAGGTGTTGTTCGTCAGCTAAGCGTTTTGTTCGGACAAACCAACAGACGAATAAGTGCACGCATAGAAGAACACAAGAACTCAGTCAGAAAAGAAGAACCCACTTCTTCCCTGGTCCAACACCTTAAAGCCACAGGACATGATATTGACTTTAAAAAGACCAGAACTATCGCCAAAACTGAACACTTTAACAACAGAATAATCAGAGAAGCCATTGAGATAGAAAAACACCCACACAGCATGAACAAACGAGATGATACCTCCCGCCTACCAGCCATTTGGAAACCCGCCCTTATTGACAAACGGGTCCCTAACACGACGAATGACACCAGACCCACACTCACGAGAGCCACACAGGATGTCACCACCACACATCCACGCAGAAAGCAGACTCAAACCCACACTGATAATGAGCCACGACCAAGGACCAGAAGCCAGACTGCAGCTGCATCATTAGCCACTTTAAACCTCTCCAATCCATACATGAAGCAGACTGACACCCACCATGAAGAGCTCGCACGGCCACAAACACGAAGCCAAACAACAACAACGCAGCTCACCAGCTCAAATCCCCCTGCAACTCAGACTAAGCTGAGCACAACCAAGCCCCCACCCAAACAGAACACACCCCCAGCCAATCAGAGCACAACCAACCCCCCATCCAATCAGAGCACAGCCGAGCCCCTAACCAATCAGAACACACCTCCACCCAATCAGAACACAGCCAAGTTCCCACCCAATCAGCTCACACCCCCACTAGCAGTTAAAAGGAAGAGACAGCTGCGATCTCACATTGCTCCTGGAAGCACGAAGCCGAGAACACCAGCCTGAAGATGACGAATGAGACTTCGTCGAAACGTCGCCAAGACACTTCCAATTTTACGTGGGAGAAGACCCGAATAACCAAAGACCTACATACAAACACCCGCGAAAACCTGAGAAAATATATATATATATATATATATATATATATATATATATATATATATATATATATATATTTAAAAAAAATAAATAAAAAAGGGAAGGAAGACAAAGGGTTAATTGGTTTGAGGCCTGAGGGAGCCTTTATTGCATTTTGCAATGGCGGATTCGTATTTGTCCTCTGACCCAGAACTGGAACCTAGTCCTCCCAGGGCACAGGCTAAACACCGGTCAACCTCTCGTGGCTGATCTGCTTCTACATCCACTGATTCTCGCCACAGGCCTTCCTTGGCAGCGGATAAGGATGCCCAGCATCGCCACAGGGCGCTTGAGCGGCAGTATGACAGAGCCAGGCAGGCCAGGTTGGCTTCTGTCTTTCAAACCGACCAACCTTTGGCCCCACGTGAGCAGGTTTCCGCAGTTCGTGAGGCTGCAGTTTCCCATATAGACTCTGCCTTGGATGACCCTTGTTCTGCTCCTAAGGAGTCTTCAGGTGCTCATCGCGCCCTCTCCAAGAGGACCTCTTTGTCCCTACCCGATGTTTCTGCGGTGGGCCTCAGCGAAGGCCCTCCCCTGCCCCCACGTCGGGCGGAGGCGACCTTTACTCCGACTGCCGCCGGGCTTCGGGGCCCAGATGGTCAACTTCTGTCTGCACCGTCGGACTTCCAGGCCATTCTATCCAATGCGCTGTCGTCCCTGCTGGCTGCCGGGATCCACCAGACTTCCTTGCAGCAGCCTCAATTGGCACCTCTGTCTGCCACCCGTCCGGCGGCCCCGGCGCATTCCAAGTCACCCTCTCAGCGGGCCCTAGTTTCGTTGGACGAGTCTGACCGGGAGGAGGAGATGTTGGAAGACATGGAATTTTCGGAGGATGAGGACCTCCCTCCTGATGCTCCCGCCTTCTCTGGTTTGTTCAGACCTTCACTTTTTCGATCGTTGCTCCACAAGGCTCACCAGACGACAAATATGGGGGTGCCATCCACTGATCCATCTTCCATGTCGGCTCCTCAAGACGTGTTGTTTTCATCGTCAAAGCCGGGGAAGGACTATATTCCCTGTCCTCAACTTTTCTCTGATGTTCTGAAGTCCCCATGGTCACAGCCAGGCTCTTTGATGGGGCCGACTACTCTAGATAAGAAGCTGTATTGTGAGCTCCGGAGCTGGACACCTTGCTGGCACTTCCTGTGGTCGATCCTCCGATCGCGAATCTCTCTTCCACTTCGCTTTTGTCCTCAGATGCTTTGGATGCCCTTAAATCAGAGGATAGAAAATCTGAACTCTCCTTTCGCAAGGAGCATCAGTCCCTTTCCTGGGCTGTTAAGACCGCGACTGCTACCTCCTTTTTTAATAGAGTGTCATTGCTCTGGTTGAGGCAACTCCAGGAGAGACTTCCTCCTGAGGACACACGTCTTCACCAAGATATTAATAAGATAGTGGCCGCCACGGAATATTCGGCGGATGCCTCGTTAAACTCGGTGAAGTTTGTTTCTCGGGCCTTAGCCTCTTCTATAACATCTCGCAGGTTGTTTTGGCTCAGGAACTGGAGGGCGGACACGAAAGCGAAGTGGAAGCTGGCAGCAGCTCCTTATGCTGCCCCAAACCTCTTCGGCTCTGCGCTCGATCCTGTCCTAGTCGAGGACAAGGATAAAAGGAAGGTTATGCCAGCATCCTCCTACCGCAGGCCAGAACGGCGCTATATGCCTTATTCTCAGGGCCAGCCCTTTCGGAATTCGTCGGGGCCGGGGGGGCCCCTATTCCCAACGTGCATTCTTCGCTGGAAACGATCGTTCCTTGGACAGACAGCGTTTTCGGGACAGGCCTAGATCCAGCAGTGCCAAACATCCCTTCAGAGGTTCCGGGTTCAGACAAGCCCGTCGCGGAAAATGACTACGAGTTGCAGGATCCCATTGGCGGTCGACTTCAACTCTTCAGCCACCGATGGGAGCAGTCAACCAAGGAGCCTTGGATTCTACGGACAGTTTCTTCCGGTCTTTCCATAGAGTTCGTGGGTCGCCCTCCATCTCGTTACGTCCGGTGTCCAACTCACCTGTCTCCCGACATGGACAGGTTGTTGCGGAAGGAGGTTCTTCATCTTCTCCTCATTCATGCAATAGTGCCCGTGCCATTGGATCAACGTGGCAGGGGGTTTTACTCCACGCTCTTTTTGGTTCCAAAACATTCGAGGGGATGGAGGGCCATCCTAAACTTGAAGCAGCTGAATCTGTCGGTCCGCTACCGCAGATTCAAGATGCACTCCCTGGGGTCTATTCTTGTGGGGATTCGTCGGGGCGACTTCCTTCAATCGGTAGATCTCAGGGAAGCTTACTTGCACATGCCGGTTCTTCCGGCCCACCGTCAGTTCCTTCGGTTCCAAATTGGGGAGGACCACTATCAGTACTGTGCGATGCCCTTCGGCTTGTCTTCTGCCCCAAGGACATTCACGAAGCTGGTAGCGGTCGTGGCGGCTGTCCTCCGGAAGGTACCTGTACGAGTATTGTGCTACCTGGACGACATTCTGGTGCTGTCATCTTCCAGAAGCCAAGCCTCTCGAGATCTGGACCTGGTCATCGAAGCCTTTCAGGATCACGGCTTCTCGATCAACTTCCCGAAAAGTCACCTGTCTCCATCCACTTCTCTCCAGCATCTAGGAGCGCTGATCGACTCGGCTCGGGGCCAGGTCTTTCTTTCTCCAGACAGAGTTCGGAGCATTCGCGACTTGATTCGTCTCATTCAGTCCAAACGCTCGGTTCCCCTCCTTCAACTGTCGCAACTGTTGGGGAAAATGGTCTCTTGTTTTTCCATCGTACCGTGGGCTCGCCGGCACACGAGACCGTTGCAGTGGTTCCTGCTCCCCTTTCAACGCACGGGCCGCAGCGACTCTCTCCACAAGGTATCTCTGCCCCCTCAAATTGTTCTGTCACTCAACTGGTGGACAGGTCCAAAGATTCTCCTGGGGTCACATTTTCTACTCCCAAATCGGCTGACCCTAACGTCAGACGCCAGCCTCTCAGGCTGGGGGGCCCATCTTCACGATCAGATGGTGCAGGGCCGCTGGTCAGCGTCGGAGAAAAATCGGAGTATCAACCTACTGGAACTGAGAGCGATTCGACTGGCTCTCTGCCATTTTCAACCACAGTTGCTGGGCCGTCATGTCCTTGTCCTCATGGACAATATTACAGCCAAAGCCCATATAAACAGGGAAGGGGGCACGAGATCAAGAGAACTGATGCTGGAGGCCGAGAAGCTTCTGAATTGGGCCGAGAGTCACGTCCTATCTCTAAGGGCCGATCACATCTCGGGCGTAGACAACGTCCGGGCCGATTGGCTCAGCAGACAACTGATAGACCAGTCGGAGTGGCAGCTGGATCCAGACGTCTTCCAAGAGGCTACCAACATCTTCGGTCTGCCCACTGTCGATCTGTTCTCCAGCCCGACGAACAACCAACTCCCGAGGTTTGTGACTTGTTACCCGTGCCCGAGGGCGGAGGCTCACAACGCGCTCAGATGCAGCTGGCCGTCCGGCCTGTTGTACGCGTTCCCGCCGGTTCCCCTGATCCCTCAGGTGATTCGGAAGTTGTTGGAGGAACAAGTGGAGCTCTTGCTGGTGGCTCCCAACTGGCCTCGTCGGCCTTGGTTCGCGGACCTCGTGGCTCTGTCCGTTCGTCCTCCATGGGTGATTCCACCGGACCGTCTGTCTCTGCGCCAAGGGGCTGTGTGCCACCCAGATCCAGGATGGCTCCAATTGGCCGTGTGGCGTTTGAGCGGGTCATCTTGCGGAAGGACTGCCTCCCTGATTCCGTCATAGATACCATACAGGCTTCTCGGAGACCTTCTACGTCACGTATATATGAGTCATCTTGGCGAACCTTTTGTTCCTGGTGTGCTGACCACCTGGTGGACCCTACGTCAGCCCAGATGGTTGACATTCTCTGTTTCTTACAATCTGGTCTGGACAAAGGTCTGTCTCCTTCCACCCTTCGTCGACAGACCGCCGCTTTATCTACAGTCATTAAATGTCCACCTTATTCTTCGCTGTCTCAACATCCATTGCTCAAAAACTTTCTACATGGGGCTCTGAATTTACGTCCCCCACCGGTTCATCGTTACCCGACTTGGGACCTTTCCCTTGTTCTTCAGGCTCTTATGGTTTCCCCCTTTGAACCGCTTGGTTCTGTATCCCTCAAATACTTGTCGCTCAAACTGGCTTTCCTTTTGGCGATTACCTCCGCCAGGAGGATTTCTGAACTTTCGGCCTTGTCGATTAGAAAAGATTTGTGTATTTTCCATGCCAATACTGTTGTCCTTCGTTTGGACCCGACCTTTTTACCAAAGGTCAACTCCTATTTTCATCGTGCCCAGGAACTAGTTCTCCCGGACTTCTGCCCGTCGCCCAGACACCAACATGAACAGGAGTGGCACACTCTCGATGTCCGGAGGGCTCTCCGTCGCTACATTCGTCGGACGGAGTCCATTCGGAAAATGGAAGCCCTCTTGGTCTCGTTCCATCCGAGGTCGTTGGGTCAAAAGGTGTCTTCGTCGACCGTGGGTAGATGGATCAAGGCGTGCATTTCCACGGCTTATTCTCATCAATCTAAGCCAGTTCCATCTGGAATTTTGCCTCATTCAACTCGTAGCGCGGCTACGACTGCTGCCTGGGCCACTCAGGCGTCAGTGTCAGATATCTGCCGGGCCGCCACTTGGTCCTCGGTGACGCCTTTCATAAGGCATTACAAGGTCGACTCCTTTGCTTCTGCTGAGGCTTCCTTTGGCCGTCGAGTCCTGCAGAGTGTCGTTGCGGCGCAGGACTCTGGAGGGTGTTAATGTCCCGCCCTCGTATTTTAAGCTTGGGTATATCCCAGCTATGGACTGCAGGAGCAGTACTCTGGAAAACGGACATTGTCTTACCTGAATGTTCCTTTTCAGAGTACTGCGACTGCAGTCCATCCCCTCCCTATGGTTTTTTGTGTCTTTTGGGGAATTGTTCCAGTTGCTGGTTTCTATATGTTTTCATTTGTTAGAGTTTCCTGATTGTTACCCCTTTTTGGTCGCGCCTTCGTTCAAAGACTGGTGCATTATGGGAATGGGAGGCGTGGCCACAGCACGGAGAGAGTCTCTAATTAAAATTCACCCAGTCAAAGTGAAGTAAGAGGAAGAGATCCCAGCTATGGACTGCAGTCACAGTACTCTGAAAAGGAACATTCAGGTAAGACAATGTCCGTTTTCTCTTTATTTCATTGAGATTGAATCAAACAATGATTTACAAGTAAAAGATAAAAATGAAGAATGGAAATAATTCTGGGCTATCCCTGAAGTCAATAAAAGTATCCATTTACAGTTGGGTAATACTTTCATCTTTTGCATCAAAAATAAAGAATATTGTGGCATTTTTAAGACTAATGATTCTAGTATAACTTTGTGGACTATAATATACTTATTTAGGGGGCTTTATGTATAATGGCATGTATTAAGCTGCTTCAAGATGCTTTGTGTTCCATTTATTTTAGAAACAAATGAGTTTGATATCAACAATATTGCATATGATTATTATATGTGGGCTGCAAAATTCTGGGTGACCACCAGATGGCAATAAAATACATCTCATTTAACTGTATAAAAATAATAAATACTAGTTTAATTAATAGTACTATGAATAACAATAATAAATAGAATGACTGTGGCAAAAGAAAAGAAAGATACCACCAGTGGTAATAGGTGCCTTGGATGCAATCCCAGAACACATTGGAGCACCACATGGACACCATTGGCATTGACAAATTCACCATCAATCAATTGCAAAAGGCCGCTTTGCTTGGAACAGCTTACATCCTGTGAAGATACCTTAATATTATTGAACAATACCTGACTATTCTTGGGAAGGACTCAATAGATAGACAAAAATGGTAAATCCAGTGTGAACATCTGGCTGACTGTGTGTTGAACCATAGCAACAGCAACCAAAACAGCAAGAATGGATAGTCCCATTGACCCTTGGGGGTTGATATTAACCACTGGAAAACCCTGGTTTAGAGCATCAGCATCAGCTACTTTGCCAAGACAATTGTGCAACCATTCATGCATGGAAAGGAAACTTCTTAAAAATCATTTGAAAATCAAGAGAGTCGGTGACTCCCAGTATTTCAGATATGCCACTAATCCAAATATCTTGAAAATTGTTAGTCTTTCCCAAACACTGAGTTTTGGGAATGGACAAGGTGTGTGAAAAATCTTTTAATTACACTGTAACAATGCATTCACATTTCCCAAAACTTCATTGTGTAGTTTTCATTATTCATTTTGGTGTGTGGATTTTTAGGGAAGGTTTCACTGAGGGCCGCATCAGGGTTGTGTTTTATTTATTTATTTATTTAATTTGTATACCGCCCTTCTCCCAGAAGGGACTCAGGGCGGTGAACAGCCAAAATTAAAAAACATACAAATGCAAAAGTTAAGATAATTAAAAGAATTAAATCATTGGCTACCCAATTTAAAACCCCAAATCCATAAAATTTAAAATCCCAATTAAAAACCATTTAGGCTAGGCCGGCTTGATGAAATAAAAACGTCTTCAGGGCTTTACGGAAGGTCCGGAGGTCCGGGATCAATCGTATTCCAGGAGGCAGCTCATTCCACAGGGCGGGTGCCCCCACAGAGAAGGCTCTCCCCCTGGGAGCCGCCAGCTGACATTGCCTGACCGACGGCACCCCGAGGAGGCCCTCTCTGTGAGAGCGTATTGGCCGGTGGGAGGTTATCGGTAGCAGCAGGCGGTCTCACAAATACCCTGGCCCTAAGCCATGGAGCGCTTTAAAGATGAGAACCAACACCTTAAAGCGCACCCGGAAGACCACCGGGAGCCAATGCAGCTCGCGCAGGAGAGGTGTTACGTGGGAGCGCCACGTCGCTCCCATAATCACCCGCGCGGCCGCATTCTGCACCAGCTGGAGCCTCCGGGTGCTCCTCAGGGGGAGCCCCATGTAGAGAGCGTTACAGTAGTCCAGGCGTGACATAACCAAGGCATGAGTGACTGTGCACAAGGAGTCCCGATCCAGAAAGTGTCGCAACTGGCATATCAGGCGAACCTGATAAAAAGCCCCCCTGGCCACGGCCGTCATATGCTCTTCTAAAGACAGCCATGTGTCCAGGAGGACGCCCAAGTTGCGAGCCCCCTCTGTGGGGGTCAGTGACTCGCCCCCAATAGCCAGCGATGGCACCAGCTGGCTATACCGGGACGCCGGCATCCACAGCCACTCGGTCTTGGAAGGGTTGAGCCGAAGCCTGTTCCTCCCCATCCAGACCCGCACGGCCTCCAGACACTGGGACATCACTTCGAGGGCATCATTGGGGTGGTCTGGGGTGGAAATGTACAGCTGAGTGTCATCAGCGTACAGATGGCATTGCACCCCAAAACCACGGATGATCTCACCCAGCGGCTTCACATAAATGTTGAACAGGAGCGGCGAGAGGACTGACCCTTGCGGCACCCCACAAGCAAGGCGCCTCGAGGTCGACCTCTGCCCCCCTGCCAACACAGACTGCGACCGGTCAGAGAGATAGGAGGAGAACCACCGCAGCACGGTGCCTCCCACCCCCAGTCCCTCCAGCCGGCGCAGCATGATACCATGGTCGATGGTATCAAAAGCCGCTGAGAGGTCTAACAGGACCAGGACAGAGGAACAACCCCTGTCCCGAGCCCTCCAGAGATCATCCACCAATGCGACCAATGCCGTCTCCGTGCTGTACCCAGGCCTGAAGCCGGACTGGCACGGATCTAGATAGACGGTTTCATCCAGGAACTGTGGGAGCTGTTGCGCAACCACACTCTCCACAACCTTCGCAACAAAGCGAAGGTTGGAGACCGGACGATAGTTTGCCAAAACGGCCGGGTCCAGAGAAGGCCTCTTGAGGAGGGGCCTCACCACCGCCTCTTTCAAGGCGGGAGGCAAGAAACCTTGACCTTGGGGGGGCCAGGGGGCATAGCCAGTTTGACGTCACTCGTGTCGGGAGTGCCTGTGGTGACCTGAGCGCTCTGCCAGCGAAAATGGGCTCCCAAGTTCTGGTTTGGCTGTGACGGCCTCCTGAAACCCTCTGCCAGCAAAAACGGAATTGAGAGTGCCATCCACAGCCCTTGTGAGCTCCATTTTCAGCTGTGATGGCCTGCAATCCTCTGCCAGCGAAAACAGAGCTTGGGAGTGCAGCCCGTGGCCCTTGTGAGCTCCGTTTTTGGATATGATGGCCTTCTGCAACCCTCTGCCAGTAAAAACCGAGCTTGAGAGGGCCGCATGCAGCCCTCCCAAGCTCTGTTTTCATTGGCAGAGGCATTGTGGGCCAGTCCTTCGCTGTTTCCAGGGCAGTCTCATGGACCAGATCTAAGCACTCCATGGGCCGGATCCAGTCCCCGGGCCTTGAGTTTGACACTCCTGGTCTAGAACAAGCTCTTAAATTTCCATGGAAACCCTACTAGTAGCATTTGGAACAAATGGAATTTTTAAAGTTGTAAATAGGGTATACCTTGCTTTAATATTTTTAACCTTGTTCCTTAATAAGTGTCTCAAATTGAATATAAGATGTTCTGCCGAAGCACCGTAAGTGCCGCTTCAGCTGGATGTTTGACAAAGTGCACTTCCCCATTGCACTGTTTCCACTCCACTGTCTCTCACAAAGCACTTTGCAGCCATCCTGCAATTATGTTGATGCCCTAGAAACACTGGAGACCTTCAGGGTGGGGGGCAATTTGAATCAGGCAGTACTTATCTTCAGCTGATCAGCGAGTATCAAAAATGGTTTTCCATTCAGCACCATGCTACTCTGGAGTTCTGAAACAGTAAAAGCCTTTACCCGCATTCCAAATGGAAGCACTTACATCCATGCATAAAGCTTTTCAGCATGTATTACATACCTTTGTTCACCATTTGTGAGACAATTGTGAGCAGTGGCTAGGAGAGGAAACTTTCTGACAGCAGAAGCTTCATTCCTTAGTTGCATTGAAAAAAACTTTTGTCAGCTGTGAGAATGTAAGGTCAGCATCCCTTCAACCCATCTTCCCCCCCCCCGCACCCCAATGTTTCTGTCCATTGTCACATGCTGCTATGGTGGTTGAAGCTGGGAAAAGATAGGCATCATTTAGAAATGCTTATAAAATGTGCTGAAGGAGACTGAAGGGGCTCAGGGAGGCCTGTAAAATACACTATTTGATACATTCCACTATGGCTTGTCCAGCAAATCATTGAGAAAAGGAGACAGCCATGAAACAACTCCTATAAAGTAAGTAGCACCTCCAACAGTTATTTAATAATTTTAAAGGTTGGCTTATCCTTTCCTATGATAGGAAACCAAACTTACACTAACTTGAATGACTAGCCCCCAAATTACATATAATTCTGGGAATAGTGTTATAATCAGGGATGGGCTGTTCGGGGTTCGCATGTGTTCAGGAGAACCTCTAACTAAGATTCTGTGCAGTTCAGAGAACCCCCAAATCCCACTCCTGGCTGGCCCTGCCCACCCCGCCCCTCCCAGAAATCACCACGTGGCCCGTTTTGGATGCAGGTAAGTGCAGGGTGCTCGGGGAGGCTCAGGTAGGACAAAAAACGGGCCTATCGGAAGTTCAGGAAGGCCAGAAACAGGCCTCCAGAGGGCCTCCAGAGCCCGGGGAGGGCAAAAATTTGTGTCCCCACCACCATGGGGGGGGTACATGAGACTGACTAAGCCACGCCCACCATTGCCATGCTCACCCAGCAATCGGGTAGAGAACCCCTTGCTAAAATTTTTGAAGCCCACCCCTGGTTATAATATTCGCTAACAATGCCAGCTTCACTTCAGTAGCATCACATTGCAATATTGTCTTTTCAGCAGAAGACTTACCATTGAGCGGAGAGATACAAATGATAATTTATTTATGCAAATAAAGGCTTACTTGTTTCCTTTCTTGGAAATTACATGAAGTGAGCTCAGGAGAGGTGGGGCACTCTGGAATTGAATGCACTTGTATAGATTTGTCTATTCAGAGAGCCAGCCCTGAGAACAGCCAGTTCTTTTATTAAAGGCTATTAACTGAAGTTCTTTCCATTCAATATTTATTTGTTTCATTTGTCTGAATTGCAAGTTTTGAACTGTGTTTTGGAAAATTGCCTGCTTGCACTGTCCAGTGGTCTGAAGTCATGCTAATACCCATGGAAGCTTCTGCAAATATTTTAGGCCATTCCTTAAAAAAAAAAAAAGGCACAAAGGTCATCTGTTTGGTCAGATTAGCATATTGTGTCTCAGATTCTTATTTTAATAAATGATATATATTTGAAGAAAACTGATTTCTATCCAAGGTGAAGAAGCGACTCAAGATTTTGTGTATCAAGTTAATAGCCATAATAGGCTCTGTCTGCTCTGAATTTCAGAGGGAAATGGTTGGCTAGAACTTCCTGCATTTTGTCTTATTTAAGGCATATTTCAGCAGGTCAGCTCTTCAATTTTCTTAGAAGTCTGGATTGAGTTAGAGAGTGAAATGTAATATGTCTCCAAGGCGAACATGCTTCAGCAGAATGCCAGTGACTTTGCAATTAACCTTAAGATTCTTCGTTCCATAAATTAAAAGATTGATTGATTAGGTGCCATCGGGTCCTTTCGATTCCTAGTGACCCACCAATATATTTTTCTCCATGACAGTCTGTCTCTAATGTGTTCTTTTGAATGTAGTCATTGTTGCCACTGTAACTCGGTCTATCCACCTTGAGGTAGATAGTTCTCATCTTCTCTTTTCTTCGACTTTTCCCAGCATTAGAGCTTTTCACAGAGTCCTGAGTCTTTAGATAATGTGTCTAAAATAGGATAATTTGAACCTGGTTATTAACGTTTTGAGTGAAAACTGTGGGTTAGCTTGTTCAGTTATCCATCAATTTGTTTACATGGCTGTCCGTGGTATCCTCAGGAGTCCTCTCCAACACATAGTTCAAAGGTGTCAACACTCTACCCTGCTTTTCCACTTCCATTGAACGTCTGAGGGAATACAGTTTGCTGGTCTCCATCTTCTATCTTTCTTTCTGCCCATTCCTCTTATCTTTTTCTTTCAAGCAGCTTCGAGAGAAGGATGGCTATATGAAGAATTGCACCTTCTTTTTCCTTCTTTCTTTTCTTTTCCTGGATCTTCAGGCTGAGACCTACCAAGAAGACAGATATACGTTTTCTTGCTGGCACGTTTTAATCCTCCTGTCCATTTGAGTTAGAACTGTAAAGGATAGAAAGTGTGAGGAAAGATGGCAGGCTATGCTTGCTGGCAGGACTTGGAACCTCATTCAAAGTGACTGGCCATTAAGATGTAGTTACAAGCCAAAGATGTAGATGTTTCTGTGTGCTCTTTCAGGAAAACAGGGCCAGGTCACGTGGTTAGTGAATTGTATTCCAGGCTTGCATTCTGGCATTGAGTTTGGTAATGCTATCATCAGAAAACTTGTTTTCCTGATTCTATAATTATTCTTTGGAATGCACTGCCACCCACTTTCTTCTCCTACAGCTTTTGTAACAATTGGACCAAGAACAACAAAATGAGGAAAGGAGAAGTAGAGGAATACTCCACAGGACTGAAAACACCGAAAGTTTAAAAAAAAAACCAAACAAACAAATGATGTCGCTCTGTAAAGAGACAAAGGGGAATTTAGGGAATAATAATGTAAGAAATTATCCTCGGATTGACCAAGCTGACATCATGTTCTCCTTTTATAAACCTGCATTTATTGTTGATAAAACTCTCTACTCTTTTCCTAAGAAAAAAAAAGAAAAGTATTGTTTCAAGGAAGGAAATAGTAACTTTGCCATACAAAAGGTAATACAGAATGGCTTCATATCCCATCATCTCCACCTATCAAAACTATCAGATTTGCAGAGCAGGTTTTTTTACGGGAAACACCCATAGATCTGTAAACATTAGCTCTATCATCACAAACAGTTTTATGCATATGGAATGGGGTTTTTTTTTCCCATAAAAGGCCTCGGTCATCATGTCTACATGGAATTTGGGGATTATTTTGAAAATAGTATCAGAAATCAATTGTCAAAAAAAGAATGGAAACTTGTTTGCTTTATTTTTCCAGGTTAAAACTTTAGGTAGCAATTGTATTGATCCTCTTAAAAATGAGTTTCATAGTAGGACTGTAGCACAACATATTGAATTCATAGGTGAAGCCGGATAAATTTGGGAGTACGAGGGACAGCCTCTTGGATTATCATATACTCCCACTGTTTAAATAGTGACTTTGTTTTCCTGGTTAGATTTTTTTTTTGGGGGGGGGGCTGTTTTTCTCCAAATCCCAACCCACAGCTGACAATAATCAACCCCACATTTGTTACAATAACAAGTTCATTAGAACACTGGTTCTAATCATGAAGTGAGGAGGTAGGAGGGTTTATTCAGCGCGGATGATTTCATCTGGAATGATGTCACTGCTAAGGAAAAACACTGAACTACCATTAAGCAGTTCAACCTTGGATTCTTGTCCTTGTAAATATCTGGATTTAAAGAGACAAAGCATCCTATCTACTACGTTTAATCCTGGACGGGGTGTTTTTTTCTTTTTTTCTTTTTGCAAAGCTTGGAATCACTGATTTAAAAATGGAACTAGAAAGCATCAAAGCCCTGCTTAATAAATACTTAGAAATTTGCAGGAAAGGAAAGACGGGCTTGGCTAATAATGCCTTTCTCATGGAAGAATAAAACTGTTAACCATAAGGGCTAATAGTTTTATCAGGCCTGTTTAGCCTTCTTGTCACCTGTAGGACTCACACTACAATTTGTATAAATTACAAAATTGACAATACTTGGAAAATGTAGGCCCGTGGTGTGGGGCTTGTCTTTTGTCCTTTTAAAAACACTGTTTCCTTGACCAAAAGAGCTGCCTGCAGTATTTTACACTGATTACTGCTGATATTCTAGAGCAGGGATGGGCGAATGTGGCTCTTTTACAACCTGTGGACTTCAGCTTGGCTGTCTCAGGAATTCTGGGAGTTGAAGTCCACAGGTTGTAAAAGAGCCACATTTGCCCACCCCTGCTCTAGAGCAAGGGTGTCAAACTCGGTCATCACGATGGCATCATGTGACATAATGGGACTTTTTCCAACTTCGCTAAACCGGGCGCTAAACTGGCCAGTGTGTGACACATCCTGCCCATGGGCCGGGAATTTGACACACTATTCTAGAGTGTTTCCCATCTGCCAGTAGTGAAATTATTAAATGCAACCAATTTACTAGATGTCCAGAGCCTTCTTTGGTATAATAACAGTTTTCTAGATTCCCAACTCCTGGTTAATCAAGCCACCATTAGTTCCAAGATATACCACACATGACGAGCGGGTCCAGTTGCCACACTCAGCAAGACTGGAGTGATTCCAGAGTTCTTAACAAGGCTCAGTCCACAATGACTGACTTTGTGGCCATCCCTGAAATAATGCCGCCCACCTACATAGGAACCCCCGAAGAGTGGGTCGAAAAGAACAGCGGCTACGTAGCACCCTTTATACATTTGCTCCACCCCTCCCTAATTTACTGGTTGGAGAGCATTCAGCTGTGACAGGCAATCACGCACGCCTCTCTTCCGGGCGCCTCATTCCTGGGAGTACCCTGGTCACCACCCCTCCTCCGCCGTTCCGTAGCCCGGCGCCCCGGCCGCAAAACCCCGGTGTCACCACCACTTGTGAGTTTCTGTGTTCAGCATCTGGATGCAGTCCTGCGTCCTCGTTTGCTTGGTTTGCTGGGCGCAGTCTTGCAGTATCAGGTACATGTGCCCATTCTCTTTCTCCTCCTACCCATCCCATTATTGTCGAGCGGAGGCTAGGGCTCAACAGAGCCAATGTGTGGACACATTGTTCCAGCAACACCCACAGTTCGTTTAGTGACCATTCAAAGTTACAATGGCTTTGAAAAATAGGACTTACAACCCTTTTTCACAATTACGACCTTTGCAGCATCCCCATGGTCACGTGATCAAAATGCAGATGCTTGGCAACTGGTTCATATTTATGACCTTTGTTGTGTCCCAGGTTCACATGACCCCCTTTTACGACCTTCTGACAAGCAAAGTCAATGGGGAAACCAGATTCACTTAACAACCAGGTTTCTAACTTATCAGCTGCATAAGCTGATTCACTTAATAACTGTGGCAAGAAAAGTTGTAAAATAAGGCAAAACTCACTTAACAAATGTTTCACTTAACAACAGAAACTTTGAGCTCAATTGTGGTCGTAGGTCTAGGACTACCTGTACAGCCTTTCACGATGAGTGAGGCTGCCTGGTTGCCAGTAGCCTGACTGACCGGCATTGCGCCTTCTCCTCTCCGCCCTGCATGTCCTTGGACTGGGAGGAAGCAGGGACTCCACCTCCTTATCTTTGCTGACTGTCGGCAGCTCCTCTCATTACTCAACAAAGCCTCCAGGTAACCTGCAGCAGCTGTAGCTCTCTTGGCTTGGGCTCAGCCTGCCACCCTGGTGATTCCAGCTGCGAGTGCTTTATCAAGTGCAGCCCTCTGCTCCCTGATCCAAGTTTCTCAATGCCCTCTGTATTATCTTCCCCAGAGGTGCCAAGACCCAGGTCCTCCTCCTCCTCCTCCTCCTCCTCCTCCTCCTCCTCCTCCTCCTCCTCCTCCTCTGAACTCGCATCTGAAGAGGAGGCCGGAGTTAGGTCCATGACATCTCCATGCTGAGAAATGGTATTTAAATTGTGGTCCATTGAGTATTTTTATATAATCATCAGAGAAGAGCAAGCAAAACTGTGGTGGAGTGGGGGGACAAAATGACATGCATCGTCAGTCCTTATGTTGCCACAAGAGATCCAAATCCAGTCCCCATGAATTCCATTGACTCTTATCTAGTGCCAATTTAATGCTGACCATTAGTTGACTATTGGTTCAGGCTTGAATAAATCTTCCATGCTGCAACTTTATGAATGGTCCTGATTCTTTGTGCCTGATATTAATTTTTGTTTTGTATTGATTTGTCCTATGGTTATTATTTACATTTAATTTTGCTTGTGTGATCTGTATTTGGTGGGGAAACTGTGTGCCTCTCAGAGTTAACTTCAACCAAAGCAATATATAATAAAATAAGCCTGTTCATATTACAGCTAGTCCTCGCTTAATTATGGCTCATTAATATATTATTAATTGGGACCGAAATTTTTGTCACTAAGCAATTATAGTGTGATATCACAGAGCTGCATCACTTAGCAATGCCAATTGCAATGGTCTCCGTTGCCATTGTTAAGTGAGGATCGTTGCTTGTTAAGCGAAGACGTCACGTGACTGTGACTTGCTAATTCCTTCTGTCTTCTAAAAAGCAGAGACAATAGTGAACCTGGCAGAAAGTTGCAATCCATGGGTGGCTTGCGAGCGTGTGTGTGCTGCATATCCAGTTGAGGTGCTGTGGTGGTGCTGGGAGCATGGGCAAGGGAGGGGTGCAGAATGGCGTTGTGGAGTGCAGGCAGGGAGGTGCTGCAGGCATGCATGCACCACAGAGTGCAAGTTCCCTGGGAGCAATTTCTGACCTTCCTTGCTGACTTCCCCATTGCATGGAAGGTTGCAAATGATGATCATGTGACTGCAAGACACAGCACCTGTCCTCAGTGCAAGTCAATTGCCAAGTGCCCGGATTGCAGTTACCATGACTGCAGGAATGCTGGGATGGCCAGAACTTCGAGGGTCAATCATCAGTACCATTCATTCAATGCTGGTACAACTTCAAGTGGTCACTGAATGGGTCATCTACCAAGGACTATCTGTCCTCTTTCACTTCACTTGCTACCACAATGTCAGTTTACTATCATAATGTCAGTAGATGTGGAATTTTGTCACTTAGAATTCTGCATGTGCAGAATAGTACTAAAATTACTAAAAATTACACATAGAACTTTTTCCAGGTGATCTCCCATCGAATTTATGCTGTGTTTCTGCACTGGCGCATGTACCAATCTGTTCTTTTTACTAATTCACCTGTTAATTTGATTAATTTGTTTTTGTAGCTTGGCTGGTCAAGTACATGTTTTGGCAGCCTGAAGGGTGAGATCTTGTCCTCCTTGTTTTAACAAGGTGCTCACGAATCTGTGTGTTTAAGCCAGTGGTTCTCAACCTTCCTAATGCCGTGACCCTTTAATACAGTTCCTCATATTGTGGTGACCCCCAACCATAAAATTATTCCTAAAACTATTGAAAATATGTGTTTTCTGATGGTCTTAGGTGACCCCTGTGAAAGGGTCATTCGACCCCCAAAGGGGTCCCGACCCACAGGTTGAGAACCACTGGTTTAAGCACATGGTGCCCAGAGCAGTGTCTTTAGTATTCTAGGATCATAAAGATAGTGCTATTCCCTGTTTTCTATGGGTGCCCATGACATGTATTGGCTTTATAAAATATACCCATTAACCCGATAAGGTTGGAGACCCCTGAAATGGGATAACAAGAACTGTGTTGCAAAATATGGACAACCACTGGATGGCAGCAGACATGGGGGGGGGGGGATAACTTGGTTTCCATCTAGTAGTTCAAATTTTTGCATACCTGATTTGGTAGTATTACCCTGTACTGTTTGGTTGTTTTTGGTCTTGTTCCAAAGAAAGTACAATTGCCACTTTCCTTACCGGCAGTATGGTTAGCTTGGCAGAACCTGGTATTTAGTGGGTTATATACAGGAGTGAAATCTACTTACCTTCCCTACCAGTTTGCCAATATGCGCGTGCCGAGTGTGCGCCATTGTCTGTGCATGCGCAAAGCCTTCTGAGCATGCGCAGAGGCTTAAAATGTCGCAAAAAAGCAACATCATGACATCCGCGCGGGTGGGCAAAGCCTCCCGCAGCTGCCGCTACCGATTCGCCCGAACCGGATAGAACTGGCTGGATTTCACCTGTGGTTATATATTATATGAAAGCTGTAAACTTGACTCACAAACGCAATAGCTTAAAATCACACAACATGCTAAGCCAA
This sequence comes from Arizona elegans, assembly GCA_022577455.1. Classification (NCBI taxonomy): domain Eukaryota; kingdom Metazoa; phylum Chordata; class Lepidosauria; order Squamata; family Colubridae; genus Arizona; species Arizona elegans. The sequence goes on from JAKOOJ010000001.1 coordinate 89,044,188, forward strand.
AACTGAAGAAACGACCTTAGCTGAGTATCAGACTTTTTCACCATACTATTTTTGTTAATAGCATAGGTATAAAAAGAAAGAAATTCTATAGGAGAATGGGGATGTAGAGTTGCCTCTGTCTGTATTAGAAGTCATGACTGCAGAAAGTAGGATTTTTCAGTGCTTTGCTCTAGTTTCAAAAAGTGTCAGCAATGTATTAAAACAGATGTGTCTTTTTTCAGGATCCCTGTTTGAATGATTCACCAGCAGGGGCGTTGTTGGTGCTCTTGTGCATGCCAAAGCACCTTTTTGGAAACTAATCCTAAACATTATCCATTCCTGTTAGAGGAAAGGCAAGTGGCAATTCAGAAAAATAGAAAAGGGGCCTTAAAGGACAAACCATTAAGTCATGCGGTCGAGTAATATGTATACTAGTTTTCACCAATCCAGTGTCCATCATATATTTTCTACAGGTAGTCCTCGACTTACGACCACAATTGAGCCCAAAATTTATGTTGCTAAATGAGATGTTTGTTAAATGAGTTTTGCCCTATTTTATGACCTTTCTTGCAATAGCTGTTAAGTGAATCACTGCAGTTGGTAAGTTAGTAACACAGTTGTTAAATTAATCTGGCTTCCCCATCGAGTTTGCTTGTCAGAAGGTTGGAAAAGAGCAATAACACTTAGACTTACATAACCGCTTCACAGTGCTTTACAGCCCTCTCTAAGCGGTTTACAGAGTCAGCCTATTGCCCCCAACAATCTGGATCCTCATTTTACCAATCTCGGAAGGATGTAAGGCTGAGGCAATCTTGAGCCGGTGAGACCCGAACTGCCAAACTGCTGGCAGCCGGTGATCAACAGAAGTAGCCTGCAGTACTGCATTCTAACCACTGCGCCACCACGGCTCTTAAGATGATCACATGACCCTTGGACACAGTAACAGTCATACATATGAACCAGTTGCCAAGCATCTGAATTTTGATCACATGATCATGGGGATGCTGCAAAGGTCGTAACTGTGAAACTGTCATAAGTCACATTTTTCAGTGCCATTGTAACTTTGAATGGTCACTAAATGAACTATTGTAAGTTGAGGACTACCTGTATTTACCTCATCATCCTGTTTTAGGAGTATGCTTTTTATATATATGCATATATGTGTGCATGCTTTGAGGAATTTTAATTTATAATATAGGTAATAGGTTGGGAAGGTTGAACTGTACAGATTTTCCATGTTCTTCTAATCTTATCTAGATATGCCAGAGTGCACATGTGGTCCTTTGTGTTCTTATCATTAAACTACAGCCACATATATATATATATATATATATATATATATATATATATATATATATATATATATATATATATATATATAGTATTTTAAAATTTTCCAGTGTGATATGCTACAATTATGTCCTTTGGCCATACTGAAAAAGAGTTGCAAACTCAACACATCTGGAGACCAGAAAAGCATATCCAAAGCAATTATTAACTGCAGTTTGAAGAAGGAGTTTATCATTTGCTTCACAGAGATGCCAGCAAATCTGAATCTGGATCTCTCTTTATGCAAAATATGTTCAGTAACACCGAATTTCTGACTAGAGCTAGTACTGACAATTGGATATAGACTCCAGGTCTTTTAATACATTGTTAACTTTAGATAAGATGCTATGATAAACTTGCTATCTTTGGAACCATCTCCTTCCTGTATTCATATCACAAATATGGACAGTTTTTCTTCCCATGCATAATAGAGTCTTAATCTTGCCAGATTTCCAAAATATAATAAATCTCCAGCTATGGGTGTTGGAAAGTTAGCTGGAGCCCATAGAATGTTCTGGTTTGCTAGGTTGGTTTTTACCTTGGTGGTCATTAAAGATTTTATATATTGTTTCATAGGTGGGTTTCAGCAGGTTCTGACCAGTTCTGGAGAACCAGTAGCGGGAATTTTGAGTAGTTCGGAGAACCGATAGTAAAAATTCTGACTGGCCCCGCCCCATCTATTCTTTGCCTCCCGAGACCCAGCTGATCGGGAGGAAATGGGGATTTTGCAGTAACCTTCCCCTGAATTGGGGAGGGAATGGAGATTTTATAGTATCCTTCCCCTGCCACGCCTACCAAGCCATGCCACACCCACCAAGCCACACCCACAGAACCGGTAATAAAACCCACCACTGACTGGTTTGTTTTTTGTTGTTATTTTATATAGTGTTTTTATCCATTCATAGCTGCCCAGAGTGATTATGGTGAGATGGGTGATTATATTAATTGGGGGGAAAAATAGAATAATAAGAATGCTGTTCCACAAATGTGGCACAACAACTTAAAATATTTTTTTCTGATGGCTTCTTATCTTGCTTGTTTTAATAATTATGTCTGAGGATGTGTCTCAGATAAAGATACCAGTTGATAAATATGTCAGTTCATTACTTGTAGAAAAAATTGGATCTTAGATTAAATTAAGACTGAAAGTGCTTCAGATATCCAAATTTCAATCTTGAGAAATCAAGGAATTAGTGTTAAAAGCCATTTTGTATTCTCAGATACATACTTGTCAGTAAAGACTTTGTTTAGCTTTTTGTGCTGTGATGGCTTGGCATGTTGGGCCCTTTGTAAATCCAGGTATTGAGAGTTGACCTTGATCTTTCAGGTTGGACTTAGATTGAGAAAGAATGTGTCAGTGCTAAAGTTCTACAGGGTGGCAATCCTTCCGGTCACGTTCTACACCTGATGAGTTTCTGTTTGAGGCATGCTAAGATGATTCACAGTACATCAGATATGAATTTTTATGCAGAATGCATTGTTTGAGGCGCTTCAGGATAATAATCTCAATCAATAAAAATGTATCCGTGTATAGAGTTCGGTTGATATTACTAGATGTAGGTAACATACTTCTAAATGCATCTTTTAAATTTCCACCTGTGTATTTAAAGGAAATCATATTGACCAACCGGTCAATCTGGATAGGGCTCATAAATGAGCCAGAGGGGAGAGAATTCATTGCCTCAGTTTGTGTCCTGATTAAAAGTGCCCTAAAAGGAAAGTGCAGTTGGGATTCAAATTCTTTCCTATCTTAGAGTATATCCAGACCAGCATTCCTGCTTCTTTTTCTTTTTTCTTTTATTGTTTAAATTATGCTCTCATTGTCCTGGAACAAATACCAGCTTGTTTTCAGTATATATTATGTAGTACATAGTTTTGGAATGTAGAGGAGAAAGAGATTAAGGACTTGATTATAGCTGTTGGAATGTTTGAACGCATTAGTTCAACACTCCTGTAATTGGAAAAGGGATGGGAGAGTGGACAGCACACCTGTGTGCAGAGCAGAATTTAAGATTTGTCACAGAGAGGGAAAAACGAATGTTGTACAGGTGGAAAATGCTAATGATTAAGGCACCATACTAGAAACTAGGAGGCTGTGAGTTCTAGCCCTGCCTTAGTTATGAAAGCTGGATGACTCTGGGCTAGTCACACTCTCTCAACCCAACCTACCTCACAAAATAGAAGACGGAAGGAGTATTGGCTATGTTTGCCACCTTGAATTACTTATAAAAATAATAAAGATGGTCTTTAAAAAAAAAAAAAGAATCATAAATAAATAGCACTAAAGAGTATACTGGAAGCTATTAATTTGAATGGACTCGTCCAGGCGAGGTAGCAGACAATTACACCACGCTTTCGTTTGTGCTTTGGAACGTGCAGCAAATGGATTAGCTGAACCGCACCGTACTCAAACGCTCCCAGTATCGCTACAAATATATTAAATTGTCAGAGCTAAAGAGACTTGAGCTTATTCATCTTGCCCTTACCAGCTGCTGTTTGTGGCATTTTGGAACAAGAGCCGGAATCAGAGGGGGAGGGGGGAGAGAAATGGGATGTTGTCTCTTTAAGCAGCTGAGCAAACCATATGCCAATAGCGTAGCTCTTGAGTTAAACTGCATGTCTGTGTGCTGAGTAAGGAATGTGGTTGCATGCCTGACCCGTTAGCTATGACTGCTCCTTGGTGGATCGGCTGTTGCTCATGTGCTGAGCTCATTCAGGCTCGCTGGAGTTGGCGCTGCACATACACAAGGGGCGAAGTCAGAAGGAAAATAATCCTGCCGAGGAGGAGAAATATTTTTGTCCGATTACCTTCCTCTTTCCCTTTTTAATTTCTCCTCAAAGCTGGATCTGTGGGTGCCTCAGGTTCTCTCTTTCCCTTTTTTTGGAAAGAGGAGGCTTTCTCTCTCCCCCCCCCCCCCCATCAGCAGCTGTTGTTTGGCGAGGGCAGGAGATAACTCTGGGAAAGACGCAATCCAGCTGCCTGGATGCCTTTGGATGTTATGATTGCTTCCTCTGAGGACCAGACCTGGCCAGACATGCACAAGGGGCAGATGAAGCTGAAAATCAGGGTCAGGCGAATGAAGGAAAGCAGAGACATACGAGGTTGGTCTCCGGGATTATTACCCTTAAAAGAAAAGGCAGAGGTGTGCATGAAAAGTGAATGGAGAAAGGAAGGGAGGGGGGCATGGAGAGCTTGCTTAGTATGGAGTGTGTGCTGGGGAAGGAGGCGGATTGAAAGCTGACATCTTGCACTTTTAGGATTGGGAGAGTATCTGCATTAGGCATGTGGCAGTTGGGTACAAATGCCCATTGTTCCCTTGGGTGTGCAGATGCGAGATACGGGCAGCAATCCTAAATATGCTCCAATATCCTTCTGAAGAAATACGGTCTGAATTGGGTTGGCACTGTGTGGCAAAATAAACATGTGAATATCTAATACATAATATACATACATACATGCGTGCACACCCACATTTTGGGAAATGTGCTGATCGTTGCTGTTTGCTGCAAGAAGACTGTGTGAAAGTGTGAAAGTCATTTCAGTGGGCATTTAGTGTTGAGGACTCTTTTAGATTTTGATTTAAGGAGGCTGGAACTTTTTATTTTTTTCCCTCGAAAAGCAAGCTTAATTTTGTAATTGACTGAGACACGTTAAAACAGGAGTGCAAAGGAAAGATCAGAGAAGGAAAACAGATCTCTTATGTAATCCACCACATGTTCCTCTCTCCCGTACTCTCTTCTTTAGAGGTCACTGTCAAAAGGATGTGCAGATGGAGGGTGGGGTAAATGGAAGAAACAACAGATCCTGTGTTACTATCCTCAGATTTGCATCCAGAACATTTTCTTTGTTTTCTTCCTATGATGGATAGCATTCGTTCTCAAGAAAGATTCCTCAGCATGTCCGTAATAGTTTATTATTTGCAGAAAGGGATGGAAAGCAGCCTTTTAAAGATGTAGAGTGATCTACTTTACCAAGTGGTGAGACAAGAGAGTTTCCCATCACTCTTGACGAAAATGGAAATTCTCCTACAGTGCTTGACCTTTTTTGTTTGTCTGTTTTTTAATATGTCAGGAAGGGCATAGCTCAGAGATGGTGTCATTGGCAATAAGTCATTTGTGGTTATGACACATTTTTCTCTGCTTAGAACCTGTAAAGCTGGTCTAAGTAAAATACATGAACCAGAGGGAAAATCTGGATCAGCAGCACATAAACACTGATTCTTCAAGGCTACCACTATTTCATATTGTTGCTTTTTCAGACTGATTTCCTGGTTATACAAGCCTTTGTGGTCAGAAAGTAGAATAGAGTTGGCAAAAACTCAGCAAAAAAATATGACAGGTTGAGAGCTGTTATATACATCTTTTTAATTTTTCTGCATATAGTTGAAATTACCTGTTGGGCACTTGTGAACCAAAATGATTTCCTAATACAGCTAATACATTCTTCAATTTTCCTGGTTTACTGTAGCCATTGGAGAGCATCACATTGTCAAACACTATCCTAGGTTATTCTTTCTGATTAATACAGTCACATCTGTTTGCATCTGGCATATATTTTCCCTCAGCAAGAGGAAAATTAGGCACCTAGAAAGAAAATGCCTATTATGCTTAGGTACGAAAGATGGGAGTACTGATGAAATTAGGTTTCCTGTTCTTTCTGGTCCATGTTGGGATAATTAAGAAGTAATAATTTCTAATCTGTTAAATGGAAACAACTGATCTTTCTTTAAGTATATAAATATGGATAAATCACATAGAGACAAAAAAAGAGAAAGGTATATTGATAATGATGTGTGGAATATAGAATAAATATGAAATTGCTTTCAAAAAGTCTGACTTGGAGAAGACAGAAATGGGTGAGCCTTGAACTGTGGTGCTGCAAAGTGAACATTGATAGCATGGAAAGGGAGATCAACTGATGTGCCAGCACACTGAAGCAGGAAGAGGCCAGATAGCAGAGATCTAGTAAGCATTAATAGCCTTTAAAAAGGAGTCTGGTGTGAGATCCTAAAGCCATTGAGAGCACAATATCAAAAGAAGCAGCTTCTGGAGAACATAAGAGCAGTTTATATATATTTTTTCTCCCCAGAATCTCTCTTATCTTTCGTTAAAAGGTCATGGTAAAACAGCAGATATTCTCCTGGCTTGGACAAGGGAAGGCAGTGAGACTGCAAGAGAAATATGCAGAACATTCTCAGTGCCCTGGATAATACAAAAAAGGATATGATGAAGAATTAGTGCAGCAGGGGTGACCTAATGAAGCTGATATAAGGTGTGAGCTCCATTTGAGGTTGGGCTTGGGGAAGGAAGCTAACTCTGACTTATGCTAATCCTATTGTGGTGGGGAGCAGGCGAAAGGATGCCAAATGTCATTGCCCCATGCGTGGTCTTAAGTGGTGAACTATTTTTGGCCTGATGCATCCCTGTCACCCTGATTTAGCTATCCATCTTTATACTGACCATAGCAAGTTGCAAGTTGGGGAAAATTCATTCAGCATTCTGGAGCAGATTTTTTTCTTCTTCTGGATATATCATCTAGTCCAACTTTAAGAATTGATTCAAAAAACTTTTTTTAAAAATCCTAATATTTCCCCCTCTTAAAAAAAAAAAAAACCCTTCATGTTAAAGTCATGGTTTCTTAAAACATTAAAAGCAACATGAAAGCAAATGTACATTCTAAGCAAGAGAGTTAAATTCAGAGAGTTCCCCCCCCTTTTTTTTTGTCTTTAAATATATATATGCCAAATATAAAGATAAAACCCAACCAAAATAGGGATTTAAAAGATTTGGTGCTTTTTTTAAAGCAATATTTTCTCTTTTCCTTTTCTTCCCATCACCTTTTGCTTTTATTTTCATCCGTTTAGGTTGTGGCTTATCCTGTACGTCCTTCCTCTTCCTCATCACACCTCTGCCTGTCTCCATCCTCCCTTTCATTTCACCCCTACATCCTTAGCATGGCAAGGCACTGACCTGATGCATAATCACCTCAAGCAAAACGATATATTTGTCTATATCAGTGTTGGTGAACCTTTTCGGCACGGAGTTCCGGAAACCAGAAGAGCAGCTCCCCGGCGTGCACACACAGGAGCGCCAGAACCCAGAAGAGCAGTTCCCTGGCGTGCATATGTGCACCAGGAAACGGAGCTTACGGTTTCCGGCATGCCCATGTGCGCGGATCACCTGGTCTTCTGGGTTCTGGCACGCATGCGTGCACAAAGACCAGCTGGCTAGTATGCATGTGAAACCGGAAGCTCAGCTTCTCGGTGCACGCATGTGCGCCAGGGAGCTGCTCTTCCAGTTTTCGGTGCTCGCGCAAAGACCAGCTGGCTGAACCCTGGAAGATCAACGGGCGATGGCTGGCATGCCCGAAGAAATGGCTCTGTGTGCCACTTCCGGCACATGTGCCATAGCTTTGCCATCATGGGTCTATATTCTCTTTTTCATGGTTTTTCTTCTTCTTCTTTTTTCCTTCCTGCCTGTCTTCTTAAAATCTACTGAAGGCAGAGGGTGGGGGAAAGAAGCAACAGCTTTCCTGAAAGAAGCATCACGTCTCCAACTCGTTCAGCTAGATCAGAGAGGTTTGTTGATTGATAGATGGACGATTGATTCACATGATTTGTATACCACCCTATTCTAAAGATTCCTAAAGAAAAGCTTTGTGTGTGTGGTTTGTTTTTTTTTTAAAAAAAAGAAGAGTGGGTTTTGCTGGTGACCAAACAGACAGCGTATGACTGCTTTGTGTGGGAACAAAAGAAGCAAATCTGGACTGTTGTCTCACACTCAGGGGATTGAGTGGCAAGTAGCAGGCTCTTTAGCAAAAAAAAAAAAGGAAGCTCTCTTGTGAAGCACCCTGCAAGATTTTCAAAGGCTGAGTTCATTGTTGGCCCTGCTTACAAGAAAACATACAGAAGCTTCTTTTAAGCAAAAGGGGCAGCTTCTCTTTTCTTTGCCTCTCCTCCCACACTCTCACCCAATCTTCTAATTAAGGCAGAGATGCTGGAGGCAATATGAGGTCAGAGTCTTGGGTTTTCTCAGAGATTTACAACAGGAAGTCCAACCTCCCCATGTAGGCTCTTCCTGATCTTCCAAGAAGGCACCAAATTCATTCTTATAAAATTAAAGGGTGGGGGAAGGTGCCTCTCCTCTCTCCTTTCTGTTTTTGACATTTGAGGAATTGAGGGTTTTTTTTTAACCTGCCTTCTGTACATTGAATATATGATTCAAACATGTCACCTTCGTATCCTTAACAAAAAATGCTTGCCTCAAAAAACCATCCCTTGATTCACCATGAAGCAATTAAAATATTTTTAATTATAGGAACAAGAATCTTAGATGCTAAATAACCTGAAATACAATCTTTGGTCCACCTTAGTATTTTACAACTACCCCACCCACAAACACCCATATAGTATAAGATTCCTTCTAAGACCAAAGTCTTCTAATTTAACTTCTACACATTTCAGTAGTGTAGAGGACGGATATATTAACACTGCTAGTATGAAATAGTTCAGGCCTATGTTCTATACCTCATTTGAAATAAATACCATGCTGTTCATTGAAATGGATGATTCCCACTCTTTAAAAATCATGCACCTGGGTAATGGATGGTGGAAACAGGTCTTTCCATATATACAACACTAAATATAGTGGGACGGTTTATAAGTGTGGACTACTTTACTGTCTCTTAAACCAAGAGAGGACAATCTGTAGTTTTTGGTCATTTTATTTCTTGTCCTTAATTTCATCTTTCTCTCTGTCTCTCTCTCTCTGTCTCTCACTGTCTCTCTCTGTGTCTCCTTCTCTCTCTCTCTCTCTCTCTCTCTCTCACACACACACACACACACACACACACACACACATAGAGAGAGAGAGAGAGAGAGAGAGAGAGAGAGAGAGAGAGAGAGAGAGAGAGAAACTCACATCCTCTTTCTCTTTCTTCAGAATAAAAATAGCAACATAGTAAGAAAAGGTAATTTTTTAAAAAGCAAATAGGCATGATCAATGTTGGCATATCCCCCATAAGAAATTCCCTTGAGGCAATGGAGTCCTTCATAGAAAGGAAAAGAAAATTTCCTCTTTTATGCCTCCAGCGTGGAATGCTTTAGAATCGTATGAACATGTTGGTGTACTTGATCCCCATTGCTGATCAAACAGATTAAGATTATTCCTTAGAACTGTTAACATAGGAACGAACAACAAACATTGCCTTCCGGTGCGTAAAAGAAATTACTATGGCACTAACAAATTTGAAGAAAGTTGTGGAAGCTGGAGATAAACTGAGTTTAAAATTTAGCTGAATGGGGTTGCAACAGTTCCATTCTCATGCATGTTTTTGAAAAGCTGCATCTTAGCACAGAGGTTCACTACAGCTTTCCGTCATCTCCATAGAGGATCTGGATTGGCTTGAAGTCTTCTTGGGTGTATTTTAGTACAACTATTTTATTTTATTTTTTATTTTTCTTCAGTAACAAAATTTATATGGCTGCTCAACTCACTCCTGGCGACATCTGGTGGCTTGTCGGTGTATATTTTATCTTCCAGCCTTGCCTGGCATCCGTGGGGATCTTGCATCTTTAGAGAACAAAGACAAGTATTAAATCACGATCTGCAGTGAAGCAAAGGATTTAATAGCACTGGAGCTAATATTTTGGCTTGAATTATTGTGAGCAAACTAAATCAGAGTCAATTCTTGCTATTTCTGGCAATTGAAGTGCCTTTGTTTTTTTTAAAAAAAATGCTGTCCAGGTATACTTGATGGGCAGCTGACTGCCTGCAGAATATAGAAGGAAATGCAGTGACCTTTCAGTTAAAGAAAATCAGTGTAAAATGCACACATATTAAAAAGGAATCTAACTTGCTTAGGTTTTCTTTATTTGATATGGCACGAAACAGAAGGAAGGGTGGGAGGGATATTGTTCTTTAAATGTGGTAGACCGTGAATTGCAGGCTTCCCTCGGTGTTTGATCAAGTGCCGGCATAGAGATCAGACCTGTGAGTGGTGGAGGTTTTGTATGGTTTGGTTTTCAGTTAATTCAAAACTGATGTGCAATTGATTCATGACAAAATGCAGATTGCAAATAAGTGCTATACTGATGTTAAGTTAGCTCATGGCTTTATGTGCACAGGTGGTCCTCGACTTACGACCACAACAATAGAGCCCCAAATTTCTGTTGCTAAGTGAAACATTTGTTAAGCGAGTTTTGCTCCATTTTACGACCTTTCTTGCCGCATCTCTTAAGTGAATCTCACTGCAGCTGTTAAGTTAGTAACCCGGTTGTTAAGTGAATCTGGCTTCCCCACTGACTTTGCTTGTCAGGAGGTTGCAAAAGGGGGGATAACATGACCTTGGGACACAGCAACGGTCATAAAACAGGAACCAGTTGCCAAGCATCCGAATTTTAACCACATGACTAAGGGATGCTGCAACGGTTGTAAATGTGAAAAACGGTCATAAGTCATTTTTTTCAGGGATGTTGTAACTTCGAACGGTCACTAAATGAATTGTTGTAAGTCAAAGACTACCTGTATATAAAACAACCCTAAACAATTTGGTAACTAATTAATGGAATTTTCCTGACAAGAAAAGAGTTGATATAAATCAATGATTTTTTTTAAAAAAACAAACCAATAAATTTTAATTTGATTTCTGAAACAAACCTTAGTGTTTCATTTCTTTTTTCTTTTTTTTTTAAAGACATCTTTTTGTGGATGATTTAAAACTGTATCGTAATCAAATATATCCAGCACATTCCCGTAGACTGATTTTCCATGTAGAAAACATGCTTGGAAGGAAATAGTTAAAAGACTTGTGCTTAGAAAAAGAATTTTTGTAAGTGCAGCATTTTTCTTTGAAATATTAAAGCAGCCACTTCCTTTGCAAAGTTCACATTGCTGCTTTGAAAGCTTGTCTCTGGGTGTATCTTTTCAAGTTGCCAGGTAAACCTTACAAGAAAGGTGGCTACCTTAATCCTTCCTAGATATGTGCTTTATTACAGTAACATGCTTTGCAAAACTTTCTTCCTTATTTTTTTTTTAAATTTGATTTATATGCCGCCCTTCTCCTGAGACTCAGGGCGGCTTAAAATGCTTTAAGCAATAGCCTTCATACTTTTGTATATTTATACAAAGTCAGCTTATTGCCCCCACAAACTGGCTCCTCAATTTACCTACCTTAGAAAGAATGGAAGGCTGAGTCAACCTTGAGCCTGGTGAGATTTGAACTTACAGTAATTGCCGACAGCTGGTGTTAATCACAATGCTATCAGTCTGCTGAGCCACAAGGCCCTTATATTAATTTGAGTCCTAATCTCATGTTATCTTAATGATTTTGGGTTTCTTTTGAACCCAACAGGCAAATAGTTATTACAGACATGAGGATAGAGAATGTACCAGCAATGTATCACCAGGTTCAGCTGAGAAATATTGAATGATTTTATATTCCTGTTTTATGTTGTTCAGTTACCTAAATTTTGTACTGTGTTCATTCTCTAGTAGTATTTTCACTACTAGCCAAACAGCATAATCTTATATTTACTATTTGGGAGGTAGATATTAATTGTCCTAACAAGGATCGGCTTGGACAATCATCTTGCTCAAAGGCCTTGAATATATATAGAATAAACCAGTCTCCATCCCAAAAACACCTTTGTGCTAAACAGAACCTATTGTGCATATCCAAAGGTTTCAGAAGAGGTATTTGATCTAATAAATTGCAAGTTCAAACGTGATGATTTTTACTTCATAAAGAAGAATTGGCATTTGGTCCTTCTTTGTTTGTTTGTTTGTTTGATTTTTACTTTACAATGCGCTAAGCAATAGCCTTCATACTTTTGTATATTTATTCAAAGTCAGCTTATTGCCCCCACAAACTGGGTCCTCAATTTACCTACCTTAGAAAGGATGGAAGGCTGAGTCAACCTTGAGCCTGGTGAGATTTGAACTTACAGTAATTGCAAACAGCTGGTGTTAATCACTCAAGGTGTAACTCAAGGTGGAGAACATGCCAAATGCTCCTGCCTTCTGTTTTTCCCACAACAACCCTGTGAGGTGGGTTGGGATGAAAGACAGTGACTTGCCCAGCCAGCTTTCATTTGCTCCTTTGTTCTTTTTCACTAAGGACCTGTTCACATTAACTCGCAGTTTTTGTTGCTTTCATATTTATGAAACATGTCTAATGAAGGGTTGTTAACAAAAATCTGAAATCACTGTTTAATCCCGATTCCAATTTTTTTCTGACCCTAGCCCAATTTGCTTTTTTGAAAAATGTTACATTGACCTGGAAACAGGTTCAATGAGAGAGAGAGGTAGAAGTGAATGTTCTGCTCTTTGTTAACAGCTTTATGAAGTTTCTGTGAAGCTTCGTCACGTTCTATGATGCACAGTTTGTTACATGAAACCAACACTGGTGTTTTGTTTTGTTTTTTCAAGAAATGCACAAATTGAGAATGAAAAAAATTCTTGTAAACCAATGAAGTCAGCCCCAAAGGTGCTTTTTCAAAAGGCAGCTGGACTTTATTTTTCCTTGAAGACATTTTGCTTCTTATCCAAGAAGCTTCCTCAGCCTTTCTCCCCTCCCTCCTTATTTGATTCCTGATTTCAGTTGGGATACATAGCTGGTTCACCTGCTAATTTTCTTTGGTTTTAACCTAATTTCAAGTTCCTGTGAGAAGAGATCACTTTAGATTTCTGATCGGTTCAGATTTCTTTTTATCCTTGATGCTTATCTGGTGTATCAGAAACAGAAAGAAAACATATCAGAGAGAAGATCCTCCTATTTTTAACTGAGACCTACCTAAAGCTTTTTTCATCCTCAGCAGCCATGCAATCCCCCAATACACTTTCTCTGAGGGAATGTGGTTTATTTCCACATTGAATGTTCCAGAATTGATTGATCTGTGTAAAACATTAGATATTTAAACATTAAAATACCCAATATAGAAAACATAAGGAGGAATAAAACTAGGGTTGGATGAGGGTTCAGAAGACAAAATATATATTTAGAAAAATCTATCTTACAATGGACCAAAGTAGAAAATTTAAGTATAGGAGAATTATGGTCCCAACTGCAGTCATAAGTCGAGGACTACCTGTACAACTCCAAAGCATGTAGCAGGTAATGTTGCTTATAGTATGTACACTGAGAGCTTATCCACCGGAGACAAATTCCTTGTGTTTCCAATCATACTTGACCAATAAAGAATATTCTATTCTAGTGATGGCGAACCTTTTAGACACAGAGTTCCCATACTGCACAAGCACGCATGCCCATGTGTATTGGAAAGATACACATGTATGCATCCATATGAACGTGCATACACACACGAATGCACGGACATGCATGGGCATGTGCATGCATGGGCATGTGTGGACATGGGCCTGCACATATGCAGACATGTGTGCGGACATGCGTTCATGCAGGGGAGAGACCCGAAGACCAGCTGGCCAACGGGAGGCGGGACATCCCAACACCGGCAGTGCGGCACGAGGTAAGACCTTTTTCTTTCATGAGCTTCTGTTTCATCATTTGCAGGGAAACAGAAGCTCACAAAAGAAACGCCACAGAGATCTGACCTGGGGCAACATCGCACGTGCCAGCAGAAGAGGCTCTACATGCCACCTCTTTGCACACGTGCCATAGGTTCACCATCACTATTCTATTCTATTCTATTCTATTCTATTCTATTCTATTCTATTCTATTCTATTCTATTCTATTCTATTCTATTCTATTCTATTCTACTCTACTCTACTCTACTCTACTCTACTCTACTCTACTCTATTCTTTCCATGCCATGCCATGCCATTTCCATATTCTCTTTTCATAACATAAGCTGATTTATATGCCTGTGATGAATTTTGTTTTTCCAGTTAAATTGCCTTGACTCCGAAATCTGATATTGCAAATCCTCCATTTTTGGTTTTTCTCTTTTTAAAATAGATTCAATATTTTGTATCACAAACATTGGCTTAGCAATTGTCATATGTGTGAAAATGTAAAAGCCCACATTCTTTGCCTTGGTAGTTAATGTGCCTTGCAGATATCATGCTCTCCTGTTTTCAGGCTTATTTTGGTAAATGCAAGGAAAGAAAGTTTGCTCCACACTTAATTAAACTTAATGGCCCGAGGTTACAAGCAGTAAATGAGAGGTTCTCAAAAAGATTGTTATAAAAGTCTGTGACTGCAAAAGCACCAAGTGGATGGTACATTGAGTCTCTGTGTAGTGTTGTCTACATCTTACACAGTAACACACACAACAGCTAACACACGCATTCCCTATTATTTTCTCTTACCTACTTTGAGAGAGACATTCCTTGTAGGTTTTCCAGTGTTAAATAAGCCCAATATCTTATGCACATCATGGTCATTTGTACCCTTTATTCACCTAAGAAACCTAGAGCTCTTGTAGGAAAGCATGTCTCCCACAAGGAGGAGCATTTACAAGGTTTTTGGTTCAAAATTGTCTCATGTAGGCAAGGCTTCCTCTCTTTTTTCTATTCTTTGTGTTAATGGAAGCAAGGAATACTGAATATACTGTATTGTAATTGGCTTAGATTTTTTTTTTGCTCGTGTAGTGCTAATGTAAAGATGGTAAAAAGCACTTTAGAGTGCTACTTTAATCGTGTTGTGGTTCAGCTAATAGGCAGATTGCTAGTGTTTTTGTTGGCTGGACTAGATTGTACTTTATGCATGTGCAAATTACAAGTAAACATAGTGCACAAGCCTTCCTATTATGGTTTTAAGAGATAATGTACAAAATTATTGTTTATGGTTGCTGTGATCAGTTCAAGCGATTTTCTTGCTCCAGTGGAGGCCAAAAGAAATGCTATTGATAGTACAGTAAATAGCCTTTTTTGTGTAACCATATACATTGTCAAAGCAAAACCAAGAGTTAGAAAGCTGTTAAGGGTTGTGTCTTCTGAAAGGATACCAGACAGCGAAAGGCTGCCTTACTATCCCTAGGATTCTTTAAGGTACTTAAAGAGGGAAGTTGCTCCTGGGTGTGTCCAATTATATCAGTCCACTGATGAAATGGCATCCACCAATAAAACAAATACTTCCTACCTCTCCTGCCCCAAATCTGTACTAGTAGGTTGGAGAAGTCTTCAGAGCATATCTGAGCAGAACAAAAGGAAATACTTCAAAAAAAAAAAAATGTAAATACTCTGTGAGTTCTTCAACTTCTAAAGTTGATAAATTGAAAAAAGTTTCGAACCAACCAAAAAAAAAAAGTCCAGTTGCCATGTTTCTAAGGTTGATGTTTCCCATCTTTGCTAATATCTAGGTTAGGGGTCAGCAACCTGTGGCTCTGGAGCCACATGTGGCTCTTTCATCCCTCTGCTGTGGCTCCCTGTCGCTGGTTGGCTCCACAATTCATAGTGCTTTTGGTTAGAACAGGTAGAGGAAAAAGGATGCCGTGCTAGAAGGAGGTTCTATGGTGGGGGAACCGGACTTCCAGTCAGTAGAGGAAAAAGGACACCATGCTAGGAGGAGTCTCTATGGTGGGGGAACTGGACTTCCAGTCGGCTCCAGAATTGAATGGGGGGCTTCCAGCTAGGACCTTTGTGGCTCTTTGAGTGTTTAAGGTTGCCGACCCCTGATCTAGGCTCTCTCTAGTAGATAGAAATCTCTCTTCATACTAGATCTCATATCTACTTACATCCATTCTGTTTATTTTCATCTTGGCATAGTGCAAGTACATGTCAGTGGTTGACTGGGAATCTTACCTAAAATGTCAAAGATTTGCAACAGCTTTGATTTGGGATTCTGGACCGGATAAGCAATTTGTTTTTGCCAGGTTGCAGGCAAATTTCCTGCCAGTGTGAGAAACTACAAGAAACCTGAGAGCTGCTTCTGCCAACACTGTTCCACTTAGGGAATCATTCCCTCTCTCAATTCCATTCATGCCAAGAGAATGCCATTCCCAAACCAGAGATCCTGCCAAAGAGTCATAATTGTAAAAGGACCTGCTTGTTATATTTTCCTCTCTTGATTTCAAAGTAGAAAGGCAGCTAGCATTGATTGTAAGTAAAAGCCACCCCACCTTCAGAGAGGCTAAGTGTTTTGCTTGTATTTTTTTCATGGATTTTCAATGAAATTACATTGGCTTTTTAAATAAATAAGTTTTTTTTTTAAGTGGCAACTGGGAATCTTAAAGACTAATTGCAAAATCCCTATCCTTTATTTTTCTGTGCTCTTTTCAGTGCCCCTATTTAATATTTTATCATAACTGAATGGTTACTCAGTGAGGCAGTCACTAAGTGAGAACTATCTGTATGATCCAAGCAGCAGCCCAGTTCTCATGATGATAATAAACATGCTAGACAAATAAATGAATTTATTCTATAGATTCCAGGATTTGCAGGACTAACCCTAGGGGAAAGTTCTGATTGAGTGAATAGGAATGCCATCACTACATATTGTTGCCCGTTGTAATGTTCTGTGAGAAAACTCTTTGCTAATACACTAATATGACAGGAAGGCGGTACTACAGTTAGGAAGTAATGAAATATGAACTGAATAGTAATGCGCGGATGATGTACTCTCTGTTCACAGCACTTTGTAGATTCTATAGATGGGATATTCATTAACACACGTGGAATAAAAATCATTCTAGGTTTTTTTTTTTCCTGATGGACATGCTAAAGATTGATTATTCTTGAGTTTTGAATATTTGGAGTGATTTTTTGGGAAAGGAGGTTGATTAGCAGAAAGAGGGAAGGTTCTGCACAGTGTGCTTTGCATCCTTCTTGCTGCTAAAACCCGTCTCCGTCTTGCATTGTTAGGTCAAATCTTTCTCTAAATCCACAGATCTGACATCAGTACAGGTAGTCTTCTACTTACAACAGTTTGTTTAGTGATTGTTTGAGGTTACGACAGCACTGAAAAAAGTAACTTAAAACCTATCTTCACCCTTAACGACCTTTGCAGCATTCCCAAGGTCACGTGATCATAATTCGGAGGCTGGGCAACTGTTTAATATTTATGATAGTTGCAGTGTCCCAAGGTCACAGGATCACCTTTTGTGACCTTCTGACAAACTCAATGGGAAAGCCAGATTCACTTAACAACCAGGTTACTAACTTAACAACTGCAATGATTCACTTAACAACTGTGGCAAGAGAGGCCATAAAATGGGGCAAAACTTATTTAACAGGTGTCTCACTTAGGAACATAAATTTTGGGCTCAATTGTGGTCGTAAGTCGAGGACTTCCTGTGCTGCTTAGCCCTGGCCTTGAGGAACAGCTATCAATTAGAATAAATGCTGTTGTAGGTTGTGAGGTACTAACTGATAGAACAGTTGTATTGTACTACCGTAGGTGTAATATGGCTTTTTTTAGAAATGCATCTGGAAATGCTTCCGTTTTGACTGCTAGTCTGTCATTTTACGTGTGGTACAAGTGAAAGGGCAGAAATACATAGGTTTGATGAAACGGAATGCAAAAGGCAGAGGGGCAATAAATAGAAGTAACCAGAGCTCTTGGACACCTGCACTAATCTCATTTCATTCATTCTGATTTAATATCCTGGTTCAGAGAGTGATGTCATGCCACAGCGGTATGGGAGAGGTAGTGTTGCATTAACTCTCTGCATCTCAAATTGACAAAGCGATCCTGAAAACTCATATTTCAATATTTTTTTAGTCGAATGGAGTTGGTAGTGGACTTTTTGCTTGCTTTCAATCTGATACTGCTGGGGGGAAAATACTGTTAGATCCAAATTAGGAGTTAATGAAAGCAAGCCTCCCACAATGGAAGAGTTTTTGGAAATAGTTACATAGCTAAGGGGAGTGTATGAGCCGTTTAAAAAAGGGAGAAAAAAAGAAACTGAAAAACATGATTCAGATATTATGTTTTGCACTAAAGTTGCTCAAGGATCTGTTCAGAAATAAAATCCTGCCATCTCTGTCTAAATACCTTGACCACCCACTCAACGTATAGACTCATGTTTCTAATTAACCTATACAAGGGGCTGCTTAATTGGCCAGTTACCAGAGAATGAATTAGAAAAGATCTTTTTTATGTACTTGAGTAGGAGCAAGAGAGAGAGAAAGAAAGAAGGGAGGAAGGTGCTGAAACACTGCCAAACTGACATAGGTCTCTGTCAACTATAAGAACCCAGCTTCTGAATTGGCAGTGAATTAACCAGAGATGATTGATGATGGACAAAGGAACAAGAACTAAAATTATGGGATCAGTGTTTTGGAAAGATCCTAAGAGTGATTGTTTCAGTCAATGATCTTCAAATGGTTCTTCGGGGATAAATCCGATAGCTTATTAGGTGTTCCTCAATTAGAAGATGTGTTATGCTTCCTTGATACACACTACAAAACTCTTTTAGAAGTGTGCAAAGATAGGAAAGTCTAGGAAAGTTTAGATCCATAACGTTCTATTTTTTTAAGACCTGGGACACATCTGCAACTTACGAATGCCTTGCAGTACTCCTTTTCTTTATATTTTTTTAAATTGTGGATCTGGCACAGATTTCTGTATGTTGTGGGGCTTGATCCACCATTTGAAAACTTAATATTATATTCTTATTTCTCAGCAGATAGTAGTTAATTCAGCATGTCTAATCTGTGTCAGAAACGACGCGATAACACACATGGGAAAATGCTTCTCAATTTTCTGCAATACAGTAGACTTTCCTTGATGGGAAAATCAGCACAGGAATGGTTTCTAGAAGTAAACATTTTTAAAATCATTACTCAAAGCAACTCTCTTGACTTGGACTCTCTTAAACCAGGATATAACAACACTGGCAACTGTTCAGCCTGCCGTTTCTCAGATGACAAATCTCACTCACATGTGACTGCTAAAGATTCTCAAGAGGACTATTTATAAAAGAGAAGTAAAATTATCCCTCAAAGCCCTGACCAAATTCCAGTCCAGGTAGTTTATTTCCTGCCTTCCTAGAATTACACGCATGCACACACACTTACGCCCCACCTACCCCTACAGATTCCATTTATTTTATTTAGCGCTGTCTGTTTATCTGCTACTTCCCATCACTAAGATACTCGGTTGTTTTGTAATCAGTTAAAAATGTGCATGCTGGAACAAACCTATGCTGCTTGATTATGC
The DNA here is from genome assembly GCA_022577455.1 of Arizona elegans. Taxonomy (NCBI): domain Eukaryota; kingdom Metazoa; phylum Chordata; class Lepidosauria; order Squamata; family Colubridae; genus Arizona; species Arizona elegans. Next base: position 89,063,576 of record JAKOOJ010000001.1, read on the forward strand.
ACTGGGAATGGTGATCTGTAAAACACCAAAAGAGTAATGTCAAAAAATAACAGGATTCTTGACTTGGGATTTTTATTAGATAGCATAGATTCTGTAAACTGCTGGAATCGATGGGTGATAAACAGGCAATCTTGAAAGTGGCTTTGAAAATAGAAAAAGAACGGTGAAGGGAAAGTCCAACCACTGTCATTACAGTAAGCACTGAAAGAATGAAGTGATTAATGCATATGATAAATGAGCTGACTCATTAATCTCGGGTTTAAAATGTGGATTTTTATTGGAGCGTGCAGTATATGCAAACTGATGCTTTGTCTTGACAGAAACATTGTTGTAAGTACCCCTTGTCTCTTGCTTTAGATAATACAGTTATTTACCAAAGTCTTAAGTGATTTCCCTTGTTGGTTTATATAATTCTTTTCAAGTATTCATCCATAAAAATGGTATATTTCTCCAAGGATCCAGAATTCCTATTTGAACAATGTGCTATAAGTCTGAAGAATTCTAGAAAATACTCGTTCTTTTGAGAGGCTTTGATTGATGACTCTTATTGGATTTAAATTTATTAAAGTTTCTAGAACTATGGAATTTAGGTCTGAGGTTCATTTTCCAGTTTGTTTTGTTGGGTTTTTTTATCAATCTGATTTAAAGAAAGAGGAAAGAATTGTATCCATTTGAGTTTTGATTTTTAAAAATGTGCAAAAGCTGTGGTGGCACAGTGGTTAGAATGCAGTATTGCAGGCTAACTCTCCCGCTGCCAGGAGTTTGATCCTGACCGGCTCAAGATTGACTCAGCCTTCTATCCTTCTGAAGTCAGTAAAATAAGGAGCCAGATTGTTGGGGGCAATATGCTGACATTTGTAAACCAATTAGAGGGGTCTGTAAAGCATTATGAAGTGGTATATAAGTCCAAGTGCTATTGCTGTTTACAAAATAAATGTGCAAACTAGGATATAGTTATCTTTTAATATTCACAATTCTCACAAATTTGTGGGGTACATGTCGGAATTTAAAGAAAAGTCACAAAATAAGTATGGGAGTAACGAAAAATAATGTAGGGGAACTATTGTAAAAATGTGGATTTTTCTAATAACATTTGTATGTATATTTTTAACAGTTTCAAAAAGATGTAAAAGGGATCAAATGAACTAAGGAGGAATGAGAAACTGAAGTCAATAATTTAATTCATTCTTCTAACCATATTTTCTTTGCTCATCCTGTTTTTCTTTTTTCACATTAATATTTATTTAATTATGTTTCTTAACTGAATTAACTGAATATTACTCTTAACTGAGTAATAATTTTATAATACTAAGATATGATGTATGTGTATGAAATTCTGTTTTATGAAACAGAGCTGTAAGAAAGTTTTATCAAATAGGAGATCAGGAAACTTTTAAGAGAGATGAAATTGATACTAATGGAATACCTAATACAGCAACACCTTAGATAACCATCATTTGCAAATACAATGGTAATAACTAGTAGTAAAATAAATTCATGTTCCAACCAATGTGTGCACTTATGACCACATTTCTGCACCTGACAATAAGAAACATCAGGGTGAGAGAAACCCTGGTGTAGGTGCATAGATTTTATCTGAATGAGCTGGCAGCAACCAGCCATCTTTGCAGTGTCTCTTCTTCTCTGTCTCCGAGTTATGTGTTCACCTAGGGACCATTTCACTCAATGACAAAATCTCTGGAACAGATTGCAGTTGCTAAACAAGGAGACAGTGAGGCAAGTAAAAGGATGGTTAAAGAGTATAGGAACGCAACATATTGACAAAGCCTAACATCATAACAACTATAGCAATATCCCCAAGAGCCATGCTTGATTCTTAGCTAAAGAAGAGGTATATTTCCTTTGTAAGATGTCTAAAAAATCTGGTACAAAATCAATCATTTGCTTTCATATGCATGTCTAATGTTTTCATGAAAATTAAGGGCTGTTTTTAGACTAAAAATTGAAATGTTCTCTCACCAGATAGAAAGTTTAGTTCAATATTGAAGTTATTAGAATGAGTGTAGAATGCTACAGATAAAATGCAGTTAATGAAAAAGAAGCATTGCTCCTAATACATATTTCCTTCCCTTCCTTCTTTCAGGGGGCTTTGCCACCTTCTCGTCTTGCTTCCCAGGACTCTGTGAAGGAAAACCAACTGCCATCCTGCCAATGAGTATCTCTCAGCCATGCTTGCCAGTGGCCAATGTTGGCCCAACACGCATCTTGCCTCATCTCTATCTAGGTTCCCAGAAAGATGTCTTAAATAAGGTACTCTATGACATTGAGGGAGATGGGCTTGTCTTGTAGAATCTGTATCTTCTTCTGTAAAAGCGCTAAGGGCCATTCCCAAGAAGAGTCATTTGCTACCTGTGCGTAATCGTACACCATCCCGTTGAACAACCGAGTCTTTCTGGATCTCTGAAGTGTGCAGAGACAGAGTATAGGCTTCCCTTGAAGCATTAAAGGCATTAGCAGTGGGAATGCCAGGATGGTGAGGCTGTCCCTAAGAAATGTTATGTGAGGGGAGCCAGTTTTGCATTGCCGGTGTACGGTGCCAGCCAGGCTAAAGAACAACATTGACTTCAGCTTTTCCATGTCCAGCCAGAGGATGAGGTATTAGCCTTGGCATTCAGCTGTGACTGATGGTAAGTTGAGGTGCCAGAGAGTGTAGGCAGTGCAGCCTACATTTGCAAGGGGGAAAAAAAAATCCTTTGAGAGGGCCCCCAAATGCATAAAGATGAGCATTGGGAATGGAAGAGAAGGGAGGGAGAGCAGCACTGTCCTTTCAAAAGGTGCCAGAATGCTTTGGCTATGATAGGACCACAGGAAAGAAAGAATAAGAAAGAAGTCATTATTACTATATCAGTGGGCATGTATCCCAGGCCAGAGGGAGCCAGTAGCGTATTGCTCACAGGGAGGTGGGAGGAAGCATCTAAATTAGAGGTGCAGAAAGGAAGAAAATAACATTTTATACAGGGAGTGGAAAGACACAAGAATGAAAAAACGCTAAGAATGTAAGCTTGGGAGTTTGGCTGGCTCCTAGAATCGGAGGTTAGAGTTTATTGCACAGGGACTGTGGAGAAAAATGGTAACTCATCAAGAGGAACATCTTGTTGCCCTTGAAACATAGGGAACTGTCTATGTTGTATTTAGGGGTTTTTTTCCCCTTCACTGTAGCAAAGCAATATTTGGAATACCCTAATGCCTTATGATTTAATGCGTGGAAATGTCTTGTAGCCTTTCCCCAAAGTCCATTCCTCTCTTAGAAGACACACTGCAAGCCTATTTTCTTTTCCCATTGGAAAATACAAGAAGTACATGGATCTGATTCCATTGGGAGTTTATGCCATAAAAGCATTTCAAATGTCTGAAAATGTTGTTATTGAAGGTGCAGCTGTTTGCTATGACAAGAAGCTGCTCAACTATTTTAAAATGGCAGCTAAAATACATAGAAACCCCCTATGGCTACAAAACCCCTGATGGCAGACAGTCTAGTAGGAGATTCAAGGGAGAAAGGAAGACAAAGTCTATCAGTGGAAGATCTGTAACCTTCCCAACATTGTCGAAGTTCCTCCTCTTTGGCCATACTGACTGTGGCTGCTGAGAACTGTACTTCAAGATCTTCTGGATTTCCACTGCCTCTTAAAACTAGAGCATAATCAGAACCTGTGGAAGAATAGGGGAGAGGATTCTGCAATGATTGACAAATGAAAGAACTTAGCTCTTTTTTTTTTCCCCCTTCAGGACCTGATGACCCAGAATGGGATCAGCTATGTTCTCAACGCCAGCAATTCATGTCCCAAGCCAGATTTCATCTGTGACAGTCACTTCATGCGCATTCCAGTCAATGACAATTACTGTGAGAAACTGCTTCCTTGGCTGGATAAATCGATTGAGTTCATTGGTAAGACCAGTCTTATTGGTAAAGAGCTCTTGAAGGTCATTGTTTTTTTTTTTCATACCTTTTCAGTTTCTCTGCTGTCAATGCAAAAGGTTTTGGAATGATGTCCAAATTGCTCGTTCCCCTTGTCCTGTTCCATTGATCCCATATTTTAAGATCTATGGCAGAGCTGGAGAACTATGGCCCCTTTATGACTTGTGGACTTCAACTCCCAGAATTCCTGCTGGCTCAGGAATTCTGGGAGTTGAAGTCCACAGCTCATAAAAGGGCCATAGTTCCTCACTCGTGATCTATGGTGTGCAAAATACCAGCCTTCCCTTGGATGGTGGACCTTTGTACAAAATATTTCCTGGTGCTGATGCCCAGATAATAAGGCTAATGTAAATCTGGATATCACAGAGAAACAATTAGTACTACTTGAGATAATACTGCTCTTTCCTTTGATGAATATGGTTTTTAAACTTCAGAACAACCACACTTATTCAGATAGTATTTGTTAATATGTACAAAGAAATTATTTATTTCTTTAAATCACAGAATGTAGGCAGTGTTTCGGATAGTCTGTGAAAGCACTTTTGACCATCCTGGTACCTTCTGGAGTATTGAATCAACTCCCATAATGACCTTTAGGATTTGTTTGTTTGTTTGTTTGTTTGTTTGTTTGTTTATTAAATTTTTATACCGCCCCCTCTCCCGAAGGACTCGGGGCGGTGAACAGCCAAAATAAAAACACACAATACAAATATTAAAATACATTAAAATGAAATTAAATTATCTTTGGCTTCTCCAATTTAAAACCCCTTGCCCATAAAATTCCCCAATTAAAAGATTTTTAACCCAGCCCAGCTTGCTGAAATAAAAAAGTCTTCAGGGCCCGGCAGAAGGTCCGGAGGTCCGGGATCAGTCGTATCCCTGGGGGTAGCTCATTCCAGAGGGCGGGTGCTCTGGAGTGTTGACATCCAAAATATCTAAAGGATGGATGGATGGATGGAAGATTTGCAAACAATGCTGATATTTGTTGATTTATTTAGTTGATGCTCTGCTTAAATAAATGAATTCTGTGCCCAGATTTTTAATCCGGGCTTTATTCGTTCCGTAATTTTTATCATGTCAAAGCAACACAATTTGTTGCAAATGATTGTCAAATAGACAGCCATAGTCCAGGCTCTAAGAATGAAATCACTCCCTCATAAGGGATTGCCTGTCTGGTTATTTTAAATTATTTTAAATTTGCATTATGCAAGGAAAGTATATTTCTCTGATTCCCATGTTATATATGGAACATACAATTGGTTTACAACATTTTTTCATCTCAGACTACTGGTCATGCTGGCTGGGCTAATTAGAGCTGTAGTCTGAGATCCTCAGATTCCCTCTCCTTGCTGCAAGCTAAACGCAAGAGTTGTGTAACCAGTATGACAAGCACAGTGAAACCTGAAACTTAATATAATGGAATTTGAAACAGTCCATAATTTATATAATGACGTTACTATACAAATGATGTCATTTGCATAAGGATGTCAATACACAAATGATGATGGTGTAGTGTTCAGATTATTGGAGTGAAAATCCCACCCCCACCAATCAAAACAAGGTTAAAGCAAGTTTTGACTTAAAGCATTTGTGCAGAGATAAATATCTTGTTCATATAATTTATTGCTTCTTCTTTCTGGTCTCCAAGGGAGAGCAATGTTAGTCTGTAGCAACAAAAACAACCAAGAAGTTTATGACACATTTTAAGATTTCAGATTTGATAAGATAAGCTTTCTTGGGGTTGCCTTTACTTTACCAAATCTGAAATGAGTCTTGGTAGCCTTTAAGGTTTCTGTGTTTGAATTGATCCCTTGTCTTCTTGTCCTGCAGATAAGGCCAAGGTTTCTAGCTGCCAGGTGATTGTGCACTGCTTGGCAGGGATTTCCCGATCGGCCACCATTGCCATTGCATACATCATGAAGACCATGGGCATGTCTTCAGATGATGCCTACAGGTAGGTGGATTTCTAGAAGATAACGGTTCTTTTTCCTTTTCAAGGAGATAGCTGGTTGACTGGTTCTTCCCTCCCACCCAATCCTCAAAAGTTCCTTAGGAAGGTTAGGTTAGGAAGTTGTTGTTTTTTTTTTTTGACAGCTATTTTTGGAATCAAGCTTTGTTTTCTCTACATGTCCCCCCCCACAGAAAGAAAAGTGGGGTGACATAAAAAGGAAACAATACCATAAATATTATGCCAGTGAGGGAATGGCCTTTTGTGAAGTTCTAATTCTTAATTCTTTCTTAATGTAAACTTAGAAGTTGATTTATGTAACTGTCAGGCTTGTGGTAGCCACTTCAATTTCACCTGCTGATTGGCTCCCATTCTTTGACCATTTGGGATCATTCACATGTAAATTTAGTCAGTTTGTGATTCACAGTAATTTTTTTATTTAAAAAAACTGCTGATAGGGCACACTGCACAAAAAAATTAAGTGCTGAACTAATACTCTATATACAGAAAGGGCTTAAATATGGATATGGAATCACCATATAGATTACATAGCCACCTTGCTGAATCCTTGAAATTTGTGGAACTTGGTAACAATTGAACTTCTATTGGATAAGGAGAGATCCTTAAATATATCTCTACTTTTTAAAGCCATGGGCATGTGGGAAAGGCAAATATAATTTGTGTTTCTAGTGTTGCTTTGAGTTAAGAATCTTTTACAACCATGGCTTGCTGATTAGATGTTAAAAATCCTGGTAATGCTTTCAAGGTCTATAAAATATATCTTTATTGAAAGTAAGAAAATGCCATGTAATAATCATGGCTCTTTGCTTGCCCCGACAGGTTTGTCAAAGACAGACGTCCCTCCATTTCACCCAATTTCAACTTCTTAGGTCAACTCCTAGAGTATGAGAGAAGTTTGAAGCTACTCAAGGCTTTGAAGGCCCAAGGAGAGAAAGGGGAAGGGGAACCCCAGCAAGAATACTTTGAGACTTGTGAAGGTAATAGACCCCAGACTCTGTCTCTCTCGGAAAAAACTGAGGAGGTATTAAAAAGCACAATCTTGGAAACATCCTCCATTGATTCTGAGCGATCACTAGGAATTTCAAAGGTTGTCTCACCCATGGCATTGCAGCAAGGACTCAATGGGTTGCATTTATCTTCTGATCGCATCCAAGACACCAACCGACTCAAGCGTTCTTTTTCTCTGGATATCAAGTCAGCCTACTGTCCTACCCAAAGGCAGGAGATCCCGGTGCCTACCGAAGTAGGGGAAACTCCCAAGCTTTGTAAGTTGGACAGCCCTTCAGGTCCCAATGGTACGTGTCAGTTCTCTCCTCTTCCAGATGGTTCTGACTGGCCCAGTGGACCTGACTTCATTCTAGAGGCCAAAGTACGACAACGACGGAAGCACAGGCACCAAGCAGGCTCCCCTGCCCATGGGCTGAGCCTTAATTTCAGTGGGATGTGTGCCATGCACAAAAGCACCAGCATGGAGGACAATCTCAAGCAGACCCTTCGGCTGAGCCTTCCCAATGTAGGGCAGCAGCTGGCACAGCCAGCCACCATCCCCTCCAATGCTGGTACTTGGGGGATGCACGTGGAATCCCCAAGCACGCCTTCCTCGGAGAACCCCTGGTACTTCAGCACAGACTTGGCAGCGGGCAGCAAAGGCAGCGGGAGTGGGACTCTCTTTGCCAGTGCCACCACCTATTCCTCATTCAGCTGCAGCACAATCCAGGCAAGCTGTGAGATCAGACTGAGGGACAAGCAACGAGGGGAGCAGCGAGAGGTGCGGCATAGCTGGCACGAGGACACCATGCCCGAGAAGCAGTTCAAAAGAAGGAGCTGCCAGATGGAATTTGAAGAAACCTTATCGGAGAGCAGATCTCGGGAAGACCTGGGAAAAATTAGCAAACAGTCTAGCTTTTCAGGCAGCATGGAGATCATAGAGGTGTCCTGATTTTCACTGTGTGAGATTTGAGAGCAAGTGTGGGTGCATCTGGGGGTGTGGGAGGGGAAGGGAGGTAGGGACGAGGAGGAAGATGGGTGACATATTTAACGGAGGAGAAGGTGGGTGTGGGCGTAGGAGCATTTTTTTTTTCATGTGCCCGTGTGCATTTCCAAAGGGCATATCTGCTAAAACGAAGGCAAAGCTAAAGGAATCTGAAGTCAAGAAACATAACGGTGCATGCTTAGTGCCTCCTTTGGTTCCTACCTCCACCACCACGACAAACCACAATCACATTCCCTTTCTTGGGTAGGTGGAGAGTATATTAACTCTTTAAATATTGGGTTCTTTCCTTTTGCATGCAAAGGGTGCTTTCTCTTCCCCTTCAGAGGGAACGGGGAGAGCTGATGCATGTGTCCTACGATGGGGTTGAAAGAGAAACTAGGGCGAAATTGAAGCTTGGGAAGGGTGAAAGTTTTCTTGGAGGAAAATGGTTGCTCTTTGATCTGCAGATTTGCAACAGGAAGAGTTAAAGGGAAGCAGGTTCTTTTCTTTGAAGAGTGTATTACTAATGATAATGAGTACATTCCTATCTAACTTATAGGAAGTAATCGAGATTTTGCCTGTCCGTTTCCATTACAGCTGGGGCATTTCCTTTCTATTCCATCAGGGTTGGACGATATATTGGTGGCTCTTTCCCAAATTCAGGTGCAGAAACCTGGAGAGGTTTCTTTTCCGAGGCTCCCCTCTTCCTATACTGAGCATGGGCCTTTGTGTTTCTCTGGCTAGTATTCTTTAAAGCTGCTGTTCAGCAGTCCTATACATATATAAATATATATTATATAATAATATAAAAGAGAGAAAAAAAACAAAGAAAAAAAGTTTAAAGGTTTTACTACAGTTTTTATTGAGACAAATAATTTTCGACTTTTCTTTCTAATTTATTTGAAGCTGTTCATTCTGGCAATGATTTTCAGACAATGTAGGGGCAGCACTCCAGCTCTGTTTTTATGTATATGGTATTTAAATCTGAAACACGAGTTTCAAAGCAATATCTTAGGCCTGTGGCTCCTTCAAAGGCTTGCATCAGTGGTGGAGGCACCCCCAAAAGAGATAAAAGAGATGTGTGTGTGTGTGTGTGTGTGTGTGTGTGTGTGTGTGTGTGCGTGCACATGTGTGTGGGTGTGTATATGGGCATCTGCTTTTTATTTTTTAAAAAAGTGAGAAAATCTTTAACTCAAACTGAGCCAGGAATTCTTCTTAATGCTTCTTTATTTTCCTTGTTCTATCACACCTTGCAATCAAAGCCATAAAACCTTCTCCTTCCTGGGTCTGAGCAGGGGATAATAATGAGAGCTGTGGCTGTAAGAGTAGGCTTAGCTATAAGAAAAAATAGGAAGGGGGAGCAGTCTGCATAGGAGCTATATATTCAATTAAATATGTGCCACCTGTAAAAGGAGCACATTAGATCTAAACCCAGGTTTTGTTTTTTTCAGTGGGGAGGGCTTTCAGAAGGCCAGAGTATTTAATTTCCCATTGACTTAGGAGAACTGGGGGGCTCTTAAACCCAAAGACAGGCTACTCTGAATGACTCCTCTTGTTCAAACAATGTTAAACCCAGCATCTGTGGAAGGCAGATGGAGGTGAAAGAGAATTTTGGAGAACTAAGACCATGGAAATGTTGAATAAATTATGTTGTGGTACTAGAGTAAAAATCTCTTAAATATCCTCAGGCCTATTTTAGGGAAGCTGCCAGGAGGCAGTGTCTTTTTACTACTGCAAGAACCGACATTTTAGCTTCAGTTCACCATCCAAAATCTCTTGTCTCCTCTAAGTATTCATTCACCATTGATCAGGGATTTTTCAGTGAATGCAAATCAGTCAGTGAGCAAATAGTCCAAAGACAAAGTTCACTTAGCAGGTCATCAAAGTGAACAGCCTTTCAAGAAATGAAGTTCTAGAAAAGATAAAGAATATTTTAGATGTAAAGTGAAGCACCCATCCCAAATTCAGTTTTCATCATCTACCAGTATCTTCTGAGCCTCTAGAATGTTATTAAGAACTTCAGTTTGATCAGAGATTTTGTCTTGAATTTAAGAGACTAGTGTTGATGACCGAGACAAGAAAACTAGTTTTGAAGGTTTTATCTAAATAAGTCACTGGGAAGTAATTTGGATGAATGTTTTTCTGCAGGTAACATTTTTCTTCTTAGGGGGAGGAAAGGTTTCTCTGGCCCCTTTTAAAAGATGTACCATCTTTTTCAGATTATAAAACGCTCCAGACTATAAGATGCACATAGCTTTTGGGGAGGAAAACAAGGAAAAAAAAAAAAAACCCTGCCTCTGCCTTCCAGCAATTTGCCTCCTTGCAGCAAAGAGCAGACAGCCTGGTCAGCTTCAGCACAGCCTGATTTAGCACAAGCAGCTGATTGGCGATTGGATCGGCCTCCCAGAATACCACCTATCAGCTGTTCCAGGCTGCGGGGATCGCCACCACCACCTATTTCTATCTCTGTGCACCCCATTTTCGGCCTTTGCGTGCCCCATTTTCAGCCGCCGCCTATCCCCGCTGCCTGGAACGGGCCGAAAATGGGGTGTGTGGAGGCAGCAATAGTCGGTGGCGATGGGTGGCAGTTTGCTGCAAGGAGGCAAATTGCTGGGAGACAGAGGCCGGTGGGTGGGGCTTCAGCAACATTCGCTCTATAAGACATACAGACACTTCCACCCACTTTTGGGGGAGAGGAGTGCATCTTATACACCGAAAAATACAGTATATCTTAAATCAGAAGAGGCCATAGCTCAGGATTTTTTTCACACCACAAGTGGATAATTGGACCTGTTCCCAGCTGTTAAAATATGGTAATAAAATGACAAATGTAAAATAGATCACTTCTGACTGGTAGAAACACCCTGCTCAATCAACTTAATACTAGGGCTGGCCTTAGATGAGAAAAAATGGGTTTCACATTACTGAACAGTAGGCGGATTCCAATGTGTTTCTGGTGGAGAAGATTGAGAAATACTACACACTGCTGGTTTTCTGGTGGAGTAGGGGAGATTATTTGTAAGCCACTGACTGTGTAGATGAGCTCAACCAAGCAGAGGGTTTACCCCTCAGTGGGTCACTTCCTTGGGAACCACTTGTGTGGAAGCTCTCCATGGAAGTGAGCTGCTTTAACCTGGTAAACGTTACAGTCCCAGTGTTGTATGAAATATTTGTCGAAGGCCTCTATTTCAGAAGGCCATGTTGTTTACATTGCCTTGAACAGGTACAAAACGGAACTTTAGGGCAAGCAAATGAACACGCATGTCAAGATAATAATTGGCCACAAGTGTACGATCCCAGTCGAAACACAAGAGTGGGAAGGATGTTGCACATTTTCATTATCGGCTACTCTGAACATATTTGTGGCGAGCAGCAAAGGATTCAGCTCAGTTCATGACACGGAGGCACCACAGGGGCTGCTCATCTATTTAAAATAAAGGCACAGTACTGTCTCCCTGAAAGCACATTTTCTTCTTTGTGTATCTGGTTTTGTATTTGCTCCTTTCGTATCACGTGCTGGGTTTTTGTTTGTTTTTTTTGGTTTGTTTGTTTGTTTTTGTTTTGAGCCAATACCTCAGGGTTGTTTGTGTAGCTTTTAAAAGGAAAAAAAATCTTTTTAGTGCATTTCTTTTCCCATTTCTTTCTTGTTCAGCTGTATTTTTTTTTTTAAATACACAAGACAAAAATAACAATCTCAGGTTCAGACTTTGCAAACCACAGGGGGAGCAGCAATAACATGTTCTTGCATCAGGTTGTCTGTTTCCTGACCATAGTAATTGCTGTCTACTTTGCCAAGACACAAAGTAGAGAGATCCTCATTGTATTTATTTTACCACTGTCTGTTCAGATTAGATGCTGCAAGCTCGGGAGTGACTTATGTGGACCTGCATGCTATTTTGCAAATAATATGCAGAGGGGCATTGGACAGTGGAACTGGAGAGATGCAATTAGGTTCTCACACTGGCAGTATAATTTTCTCTTTTTTGGAAAAAAAACAACGGTTGAATTGTTACGGTGAAAGCAAGATGACATCTGCTGCTGCAGCTTTCTTGGAGTCTGGTTTTGTACAGTATCCACAGATGCTAAAAGATCAAAATCCTCATTTCACCTGTGAGCTTGCATCAGAAGTGCAGATGAAAAGTTCCACCTTAGGAATTTTTGATCTTGTGAAAGTTTGATTAAAGTAGAATTAGCACTAGCCAGTTAGCTAGGATGGATGAGCTGGGATGAGGTGCTTCTGGATTCCTCTCATTGATACTTATGAGAAATATTCATAAGTATCACCAAGAGTTTTCAGATAGGCTGAGCCAAGGAACAATCGGGATGATGTAGAAATATCAAGATTCCTGTATTACTCTGAAATAACTTACCTTTCAAGATGCCAAGATCTTTTAAACTTGCTTAAAATGAGGATGAGGAGAGCCCTCGCATATCTTACTTTTGAATAGAATGCCAGTGCCGACTTTCCTCAAATATAGCCAAAAGTCACATAAGGCTCAATATTTGTAGAAAAAAATAAGGTGATTATAATATAATGCTCACCAAAACCAAATTAAGAACCATAAAGCAGTTTGTTTGGGGTGCAACTGACTCTAACAGTACCATCTTGCTGCTAACAGTACCGTCTTGCTCTCCATCTCCAGAATGTGGAGAGAGAAAGAGAGAGGAAGGGAGGGAGGGAGAGACGTGTCACTTTTAATTTCACACAGGTACAAAATTATCTAACATCTTCGGTCTTACATAGGGATTTTTCTGGCTTGCAGCATCTTTCTTTTTTCCCCTGTGACAAAAAGTTTTGTAAGCTTTGTTTTGAAGGCTTTGCTGTGATTCTTCACTCTTCTGCCTGTTTTATCATGTGTCCGTTGTGGTTTTATTTATTATTTCTGTCCTCTTTGTTTCTTGTATCCCATGTGCCGTTTTCATGTCTCCTCTACTGGATGCCAATCCCTTAAAAGGATGTCTTTCCTACTTTCCTCTGGATCCTAATGCTAATGATAATAAGCTATCAATGTTGTAATTGCAATGTATGGATTATAGATTTAAGTATTTATTATTATATTATTATGTAATTTTGCTTCTATGTATGTTGATCTTTGTTTCTCTGTTGTGAATATATATGGGCTTTTCCCTTCTCCACCTGCCCTCTGCTTTCTCTGATTCCAACTGTATGCAAAGGCTGGTCAACCCTGTGGCATGTGTGATTGCCAAATAGTGCACAGATGGAGGTGGAGAATTCCTTCTCTCAGGGATATCATGTTCTCTTAAAAACTCTGCCAGACACTGAAGCTTTCCTAGATCCACTAAAGTTTTGAAGGAAGAAAGACAAAAGCTCTAATATGATTTAAGTTTAGTGACGAGTGCATCAGGAGGTATAGAACACCTGTTTTTCATCTGACAGTAGTTTTCCTCTTCTGGGCTACAAATCCCAGCACCCACAATTATTATAGCCATTGTGCTGTGATGGGGAATTATATTCCTACTTATCTGTATGGTATTAGATGGGGGAAAGTGGACACAGAGCTAATGCAGACTAATTTCAGTGCAACGATTTTCTCCCACCCTTGGGATTAAAATTTGATGAGTGCTAAGAACTCAACAAAATTGTTTGCACTCTGGAGAAAATCTAATTTCCCAACCTCTTTTCAAGTCACGATTCTGTATCAATAGCCATCATACAAATACGTTTGATGGAAGCCAAAAGCAATTAAAATGAGGCATTTAGTCTCCAAATCATGTAATAAAACCTAGTTAAATTCAATTTTGTAGTATAGACTTTTCTGTCACCATAGTATTGCGATTACATTAGACTAGACAGGATAGAAGAGATACAGAGCCTGCTCCCTTATTGATAGTGAGGACTTTTTTCATGTTAACAGTATTCAGGTATCAACATGAAAGACCCAGGTATTTCATTCTAAAGTTGTATAGATTTCAGTGGAATATTTATCATTTAATGTATTTAGTATTATTGCTCCAACAAAATTCAAAGCTGCAACTCTTTTCTGTATAGTTGCATGTCATGGGCAAGTCTCTCTTGACTTCTTCAATATAGTGAAGCAATTATGGCTGGTTTGCACACAGAACAAGTGTCCCTCTCTAATTTGTTGTAGAACCTGGAGTGGCTGAAACCCCAAGGGGCGATTTCTCTATCTCTAGGAATCGTTCAGAGACTGATATCCCCACCACCACCACCATTTTTCTTTTATTGCTCAATGAATAGAAGTCAGTATTGCAAAACACAGCTGTGAGCAAAGGACATTTCTAAGAGTCCTTTCTAACCATCTTATCTGCCACATGTTTTCCTAGCCGTTCTCAGTAGGAATCAGTAGAACAGCCATTCAACAGATTGTTTTGAGATTTCAGAGAGGAGGTGCAAATTTTCTGTTGCAATATGTTGTGTTTATTTATTGTTGCTCAGAATTCTTTTGGAAAGAGTAGAGAAACCGACTTAACCCAACGTTCTCAGAAGGCATACACAGAATCCCTCTTGTCTGTGGAGCCACATTTTTATTCTGCAAATTCTTCTGTCTTGTAAAACACATTAACGGGGGAATTGGTGACGAGATGCTGAGCCTCTGACGCAGGCACAGAACTGAAGACCTTCATCTGTGAAGATCCTCAAGCAAGTGATGAAGACCTGATTCTCGGGGCAATTCATAGGCAAGGATTGCTCTAGGAATGGAAATTTGGATATAGAGATCTGTGTGTTCTGGGAATGAATTCTGAGTACTATCTAGGATGGGTGAAGTGTGCAGGGGGGGGGGGGAAATGACACTGCATCTGGTCTGTGAGTTTGTCCCCTTCCTTCTCTTGTGATAACCAAACTTACAGCCCCTTCTGCCTGCTAAAGGAATGCTGACATTGGATGTTGCTTGGCAGGATTGAGTGGTACACTCGGCCCCTGCATTGACTTTATTTATTTATTACTGAAGGCTGTAAACAGCAGTGCTTTTACCCTCTCTTTCTTTTCCTTTCTTTTGTATTTGGGAACAATGTGTTGTAATAAATTCCTGATAGATGTTTTAACAGTCAGTGTCAATTTTGCTTTTTTATTAAGGAGTCAGCAAATTTCAGACATACCAGACCTACTCTGTGGTTGTTATACTTGAATGTCACTATTAGCCAGAGTGACAGCTAACAACAAATGCATAAAAACCAAAATCCATATAAATAAACCATGCACATTGGAGGCTCCACTTACATATCATAAAGCAGTCTCTTCCTTTGCCAGCCAGAAGAAAAATGCCTTTATGAGTTTCCTAAAGTTTAGAGGGAGGGAGATGAGACTGATCGAAGAGCCTCTGGGGGAGAGGCCCACAAAATGTGGCGAGTAATGGAAACAGACCACTTTTGACCCATTACAGTCTTGCAGATATGGGATCTGGAGATTGTTGACCCAATGAGATCTACTTGGGCCACCACATTCTGTACCAGCTTCCAGATGTTCTTCAAGGGCACCTACATCTTGAACATGTTAACAGTAATCCAAGAATGAGATGACCAGGGGTGTGAATAACCATGACCAATAGTCTCCCATTCTGAGAATGAACGTAATATAATTGCAAAGGCCCTCCTAGCTACATCTGTTGCTTGAATTTAAAGTAGAGCCTGTGAGTCTTGAAGAATTCCAAATTGCAGACCATCTCTGAACCGGGTAGAATATCTCCATTCTAAAATAAATATGGTATTTTTTTGGAATCGTTCATACCTCAAACCCGGAGCCATTCCATCTTGGAGGAATTCAGATGGAGTCTATTCTTCCTCATCTAAACCCTGACAGTTGCCAAGCACTGAGACAAACTCCTACCATGTTGCTTGCTCAGTCTTGGGCTCGGTATCATCAGCATATTGCCCAAATATACTGGAGACTGTGCTGATAAATGCCTTCTCCCAGGGGTTTCACATATGTGTTGAAAAGAAGTAGGGAGAGGAAGGACCTTATCACAAAATAGAGATCTTGAGATAGCTCTACCATTATCACTGGCTGGAACTGCCTCTACAAGAAGGAGTAGAACTGTTGATAGTATGTGGAAATTACCATATTTTTCAGACTATAAGAGACACGTTTCCCCCCCTAAAAGAGGGTGAAAATTTGAGCGCACCTTATATACCAAATGTAACCCCACCCACCCGCCAGCCTCCATCCTTTGGCCTCTGCCTCCCAGCAATTTACCTCCTTGCAGCAAACAGCAAGGATCCCGACTCTCAGCTGCAGGGATGCAGGGATTGCTATTGCCGTGTGGGCCTCTGCTGTTTGCTGCAAGGAGGCAAATTGCTAGGAAGCAGATTTTTTTTTTCTTGTGCTAATCAGACTGTGATGAAAATGAAACTAAAGCAGGCTGTTTGCTGCAAGGAAGAAAATTGCTGGGAGGCAGAGGCAGATTTTTTTTCTCCCCAAAATAGGTAGGTGCGTCTTATAGTCCAGAACATCTTATACTCCAAAAAATATGGTACCTTTGGAGACAGGAGAGCTGCAGATGGGACAACTGGCATATAAAATATGTCTCAGTCCACAGAAGGGAGGCTGGTGGCATGGGAAATATTTCAGAAGGTACCTTCCTTAGTAAAAGAAAGGAGAGGAGAAAAACCTTGCAAAATTCTGTTAACGTAACCCTACAGGATACTCCGATTGTGCTTCTTTTCTCAACTATCTTGCAGGGCTAACAAGAACCCCACTGTATGACTGCAGCACTTCCCCAATCCCTTGGAAGCATTCCAGAAGGATACAATGGTTGGTGGTATTGCAAACCACCAGGAGACTAAAATGGACCAAAAGGGGAGCATGCCCCTGATTCTGGCTTCTCCAAAAGTCATCAAGAAGAATGACCAATGCGGCATCTGTGCTATTTCCAAAGTCAACCTTTATTTCTAACTGTACAATTACATATCAGATTACTCATCTTCAGCCACATTCTTCAGGCCACTTTTGCTTTTGGTAAGGGATCGGTTCTAGTCTTCAGATTTCTTTTAAGCTAGCAAGCTTCCTGGATGTCACTCCCATCCCAACTCTTAAGTTTTCAGCTATTGTTTCCTTTCTAGCCAAAAGACCAGTAACTTTAAGTAAATATAATTGATCTGGAGAATCTTCCATTCTTTCCAAAGTGAACCAAGCTAATCTGCATCATTAAAAGAGAGAGAGAGAGATTTGCAATACTGTGAATATTATTATTATTATTATTATTATTATTATTATTATTATTATTATTATTATTAATTATACTTCTATACCGCCTTTCTCCCGTAGGACTCAAGGCGGTGTACAGTCAAGAAAAATATAGATACACAAACATCATAAAATTGCTAATTAAAATTATTATTATAACATAGTTTGACCCAATTAAATGGAACCTAAAATTAGATAACATTTTAAAAACATTCACATGTTCATATGTTTAGCCCCGCCTGTTGGAACATCAGGGTTTTGAGGGCACGGCGGAAAGCACGGAGATCAGGGATATTTCGTATCTCAGGGGGCAGTTCATTCCAAAGGGTTGGA
Organism: Arizona elegans; assembly: GCA_022577455.1. Classification (NCBI taxonomy): domain Eukaryota; kingdom Metazoa; phylum Chordata; class Lepidosauria; order Squamata; family Colubridae; genus Arizona; species Arizona elegans. Next base: position 89,080,950 of record JAKOOJ010000001.1, read on the forward strand.
GCCCTCACAGAGAAGGCCCTCCCCCTGGGAGTCACCAGTCGGCTTAATTTGACTGACGGTACCCTGAGTAGTCCCTCCCTGTGAGAACGAACTGGTCGGTGGGAGGCTATTGGTGGCAAAAGACGGTCTCGTAGGTATATGTAAGACGTTGCTAGGAATTGAAGTAGGGAGACCATTTCTGGCCCTGGCAAGGCCACACTTCTTTCTATCTGCTGGAGAAGCCCACAGAATAAAGACTTCGTTACTGAACTGAATCATACTAAGATTTTCAGCTGGGGCTGGTGTTAGAGATTAGTATTTTTGTTTAGCTTTTTCCCACCCAAACCAGGAAGAAAGTGAGATTTTGAGGCATTGGGTTTTTAAAGAGTACCCATGATATTTTTTGAAAGCTTCCCCAGAGAAGTGAACAAGTCCAAAATATTTTCTTCCACCCACTGTGGGATGCAAGGTAGCATGGGCTGCTCTTCCTTGCATTGTAATGTTCATTGTAGATTCAGTTACAGGATAGTGGCCAAGAAACTGCTAAGGTTTAGGGAGAAGCAATGGATTAGTTAGAAATATACTGGAAAAAAATAAAATAAAAGGAGAATCGATGTACTATATATAGAAAACAAGAGACTGAAGATGTAGACATGATGAAGAGCAGGGATAGGGCAATTTACCTCTACTGCCTATAAAACATTTAAAGCCCTCTGAATAAAATAATGTTTATATAATAAAAGAAATAAATCCATTCCTTTTGCAAAGTGAATAGAACAAATTAGCACCCAACACCAGGAGGAACCTGCTAGTGAGCCAATAAGCTGATGAACTACAGTACCAAACCATTTCTAGAAATGGGCAGGGGTAGCATTTTTAACAATTGGTTACAGCAATTGTACAACAAAAAAGATTCCAAAGACGATGCAATCAGTTTGCATAATCACACGGGCATAAAGGAAGCATAGGAAGAGCCATAGTGGCAAAGTGGTTAGAATGCAATATTGCAGACTAACTCTGCCGATGCCAGCAGTTCGATCCTCACTGGCTCAAGCTTGACTCAGCCTTCCATCCTTCCGAGTAAAATGAGGGCCCAGATTGTTGGGGGCAATATGCTGACTCTGTAAATTGCTTAGAGAGGATTGTAAAGCATTGTGAAGCTGTCAAGCGCTGGGGAAATCAGGAGATTCAGGCACTTCAAATAAATATAAAGATTTATTGCAAGTTTAAGCTCTCTTTTAGTATCTGACCAACTGGCAGTCAAGGAGCACAGTAGCTAAGACAGGCATTAAAGGTGGGCTGGGCTTAGATCTCTTGCGGTCACACACGGACTTATGATGCGTTTGACTCCTGCCTTGGGCTCAGCCTGGTCATCTCCCACAGAAGCAGTATATAAGTCTAAGTCAGGGGTGAAATCCAGCAGGTTCCGACAGGTTCTGGAGAACCGGTAGCGGAAATTTTGAGTAGTTCAGAGAACCGGCAAATACCACCTCTGGCTGGCCACAGAGTGGGGTGGGAATGGAGATTTTGCAATATCTTTCCCCCAGGAGTGGGGAGAGAATGGGGATTTTGCAGTATCCTTCTCCTGCCACGCCACCAAGACACACCCACAGAACCGGTAGGGAAAAAATTTGGATTTCACCTCTGGTCTAAGTGCTATTGCTAGTGCTATTGTGGATCACAAAATTTCTTCTTACATTGCTATCTCAATTGTCGTAGAGGATGTCGATGAGCAAACAACCTTCCCACCCACCCACCCAACGACCTAATGGCCCAGCTTGAATTATGCTTGGAAATGCAAATAGACCTGCAACAACAATTCTAATTATAGCAAAGGCAGCAAGACCACATCTCAACCGCAAATCAATGTTCAATTTGGCAATTGTGCCTTTAAAAATTGCAAGAAATGATGTACATATAATATATTGCCGTTATTCTTGACAAATTTGATCCCATTGATGCTGATCAAATTTGGATTCAGGATTCTGGTGCTGATTGTCAGTGAACCTTTGCCAGGGTTGTGAGAAAAGCATCTTTTGCTCGAGACAAAAGTGCAGTAAAAGGGAGGGTAGGAGAGGTAAAAGCTTTAGAAAGCCTGACACAGAGTAACCAACAGTGCTTTGATCAATGCCTGCTGCAAATAGGGTAGACTGCCGATTGGCCAATATGTTGAGCCTCCTCCTCTGGCAAGAACTGAATTAAAGTCCAAATGCAGTTTGGAAGAAGGATCTTTTCTAAGTCTGATTCCAGCAGAGGCAGGGATTGCTCCTCAAATTTTGCAGATGGTTTCCTTCGGTATTGCTGATTTGCCAACCGCACAGAGTACTGATTCAGAAGGTCACAAATTTGATTTAACCGGGACCCAGTTGTAACCCAGGCGAAATCGAGGAGAGAAAGAGAATTCCTTGAAGCCTGGTTTTCCACCAATACATCAATAAACAGACACATTGACATCGACCCAATCGCTGAGAACGAAAGAACTGCATCAACCACGATCCCAAAGGTAGCATTTAAAATGAACAAACAGGCACCCCACTACGCAGCAACAAAATTGTAACCCATTGGCGCATAAGAAATAACAACTCTAATCCTAATCTGCATCACACAGATGGTATTTAACTACAGCCCAGCAACAACAGCCAGCCAATCAAACAGGCCAAAATCAGACCATGAATCAGAAATAACAATAGCACTTAGATTTATATACTGCTTCACAGTGCTTTACAGCCCTCACTAAGCAGTTTAGAGTCAGCATATTGATCCCAACAATCTGGGTCCTCATTTTACCAACCTCAAGAGGATGGAAGGCTGAGTCAACCTTGAGCCTGGTGAGATTCGATCTGCCAAATTGCAGGCAGCCGGCAGGCAGCAAAAGTAGCCTACAGTACTGCACTCTAAAATATCTGAACCAGTGGTGGGTTCCTCCCGGTTCGGTCCGGTTCGGCAGAGCTGGTAGCGGTGATGATATGATGTCACCGAACCGGTTTTCCCCCTTCCCTCCCACCCCCTACCCACCCACGTTATTCTTACCTTTTATTTCATCCTATTCATTCATGCTGGGAGGCATCCTATCTATTGCTGCCTCCTGAATCCCAGCTGATGACTAGAGGGAAAAAAACTGTTTAAACTCTTGCCGCGGGCTTCAAAGGGCCATCCTACAGCTGATCAGTGTTAAAAGCAAACAAATGAGTTGGGTCGTAAGTGCGAGGACTGCTCATAAGTGTGAGGACCTTCCAGAAATGACTCTGACCAGCTAGCCAAGCCCACCTAGTCACATGACCTCTAAGCCACACCCACAAAATAAGCCACGCCCACAGAACCGGTAGTAAAAAAATTAGAACCCACCCCTGATCTGAACAAACAACATTCAGACTGATTTGCATCTCATAAAAAGGTATTTAAAGCAGGGGTGAAATCCAGCAGGTCCTGACAGGTTCTGGAGAACCGGTAGCAGATATTTTGAGCAGTTCAGAGAACCGGTAGAGGAAATTTTGAGTAGTTAAGAGAACCAGCAAATATCACCTCTGGCTGGCCCCAGAGTGGGGAGGGAATGGGGATTTTGCAGTATCCTTCCCCTGCCACACCCACCAAGCCACGCCCACCAAGCCACGCCCACAGAACTGGTAGTAAAAAAAATTGGATTTCACCACTGATTTAAAGACCTGTGTTCTAACAGACGAGCACAATTCAAAACGCATTGACGATCTCTCCTCGAATGGTGATGAAACATTTGCAACCAAATTGCCAAGCTCGGAGCTCAAACCAACAGCCTAAGTACTGTTCTTAGCCAAGCAGCTCTTCCAGACCGCTTCCTCAAGACTTGCCTGTTTATACCTATTTGCAAAGTTTGACAATGTTCAAAGAAGGAGGGAGATCCCTTGAGAAGAACAGCCTTCCAATTGCTAGTGGCAAAGCATCACAAATTGAAGAAGAGTGCTCATGTCTTAAAGCTGAAATCTGCTTGTCTATTTTAAATGTTTTTGGACTTTCTCTGTGAATTTAATTCATGGAAGGTCGCTCAGGAGAATTCTTAACTGTGCCTATTCAGAAGTTTGAGTCCATTGAGGTTTATTCTCAAACATGCAGAGTTTTGCAGTTGTTATCTATTTTCTAATGATGAACTGATTTTAAAAAATTTAAAGAAGATCAAGAAATTACTTTTGATATTTATTTTTTGAAGAAAAAGACAATGAATGTCACTAAATTTTTCATTTTTTCCTATATGGATTGTGTTTTTATTCTATGTGGATTGTATTTCACTTACTATGAAGTAGCCAAAAACTGGTTTTGTAAGAGTTTTTTTCCTTTTATTATACAATCTTCTCTTGAATCTGCAGTCCCCTTAGCTTCTTCACTTTAATTAAATCTCCAAGAAAGATATACAGGAACTCCTTAGGTGATAAAAGTAAGGTTAAGCACAAATGGCATTTCTAACAGAAATTATATGGAAAGTCTGAATACTTTTTGGAAATGTAGACTTTGTTTCCCAGTGTCCTTTGCAAAGAATCATAAAATATCAACATGAGCATGATTCAGAAAAAAAAAAGTGTTAAAAGGGACCAATGATTTTTGGCTTCAGGAGATATTATACTTTAACATTCTGCCATAGAAAGCTAGTACACAAAGGGTAAAAGTCCCTGGACAATGCCAGGCTGTGCAGTTCTTTTACTCGAGCATCTTTACTTCTTTAATTTAATCAAGGAGTCTCTTCAACAATGGATCACTTGAGCTTCATAAAACTTTAGCAACTTGAAGGGAAATCCCAAACGTAATACAACCATGTTGGCGAACTTCTGCAACTTTTAGAAGTTCTCTTTCCATGAATTTTCAACTATTCTTTTTCTAGTTCTTTGCTTTTTATTGATGCAGAATGGCCGCCCAACCTATAAATAACTGTTCTTGTGCTAAATATAGAAGCTTCTGAAATAGGCTATGATCTATTTATTTAAATTGCGCTTCCATGAGAACCTGCTGGTATCAAATCTCACCCTGCTTTATTCCAATTGTGCTGTGATCACTTAAGAGAGGGCAACCAGTTGAGTAGCTGCAGTGAACCAGTTGAAGAATGTCATATTTCTGCATCTCAGCATATAAACTACTCTGAAGGCATCCATTTCCTGAGCCTTTTTCTGCCATTTTTCAGACCAATAATAGGCCACTCAGTGTAGGGCGGCTAGTAATACACATTATGAATAGCCATCAAGTGTTTACCAACTCTGATAAGAATGATTCAGTCCTAACCATCCCAATACAGATAACCCAAAATATGTGTTACATAATTAAATGGTTATTCTGCAAATCACGCATTAGGCCAGTGGTGAAATCCAAATTTTTTTACTACCGGTTCTGAGGGTGTGACTTGGTGGTGTGGCAGGAGAAGGATACTGCAAAATCTCCATTCCCACCCCACTCCAGGGGGAAGGATATTGCAAAATCTCCATTCCCATCTCACTCTGGGGCCAGCCAGAGGTGGTATTTGCCAGTTCTCCAAAATACTAAAAATTTCCGCTACCAGTTCTCCAGAACCTGTCAGAACCTGCTGGATTTCACCCCTGCATTAGGCCTCTGAGAAACAATTTAGATTTGCTTCAATAAATGCACAGCCCTGTGGTTGTGATCTTGGAGAAATGATTTAGAGACAGTCCCAAAGGTGCTTTTTCAGGAGGCAACTGGACTTTCTTGTTTTTTCTTTTGATGTTTCGCTTCTCATCCAAGAAGCTTCTTCAGTTCTGACAGGATAGTGGGGAATGGAAGGATTTATATTCCTTGCAGACAGTTGGTCATTTGCATCCTCTTAGAGGGTCGTTGTAGCACTGGGAGGTTTATCTGTTTCCTCAGGGTCACCTGAGTAGTGCTCCTGGTTCCTGTAGTCTGAGTCTCATAGATGGGGGCGAGGCCAGTCAGAATTTTTACTACCTGTTCTCTGAACTACTCAAAATTTCCACTGCTGGTTCTCCACCTCTGGGCAGTTCCCTCAAGCCACTCTGCCCAATACATTTACAGCATGTACCAAGGGCATTCTAAGCTGGTCACCTTCAGTTCATATTGCAAGCAATCTGGCCATGTTCACCAAAGCCATCCAGCCAAGAAACCCTTCAGTCAGCACAGCAGGAGAAGGCTAAGAGGGGTTCTGCAGCCAAGCAAGGCAAAGAATATGGTTGCTTTGCTTCGTTCTTAGAAGCAAAGGGATAATGTTGCTTTACAAAGCACCCTTGAGGGGGTGCTTAGTTTAGAACCTTCACTGAAGCAAGACACCCGTTCAAAGCTTGGCAGGGTTCCCTCCAGTATATTGCTTTCTGCTTCTTTGTGTCAGCAGTTTACTGTCCAACTGGGTACTGCAATGTGCAGCCAGACATGCACACAGGGGAAAAAGCAAAATACCTTTTTGGTCATGTCATGAAGGAGTGGCTTGCTGATCAAATCAGCTTGCCCTCTTGCAGGTTTGATAACAGCCATGTATACCAGGAAAGATATGAAAGGCTGCTGTATCATTCTGCCTTGTTTTTCCTTAAATTCTATCAATCCGCTGCTGTGCCTTGATTCCTCAACGATGTTCAGAAGGATCCATTTAGGTATTCTATTCCTCCCAATCCAGGAGCCTGGATAGCTCTGCAGAGTAAACACTGTAATTTAACACCAGCTGTCTGCAATTAAAGTAAGTTCGAATCTCGCCAGGCTCAAGGTTGACTCAGCCTTCCATCCTTTCTAAGGTAGGTAAATTGAGGACCCAGTTTGTGGGGGCAATAAGCTGACTTTGTATAAAATATACAAAAGTATGAAGGCTATTGCTTAACGCATTGTAAGCCACTCTGAGTCTCCGGAGAAGGGTGGCATATAAATCAAATTAAATAAATAAATAAATAAAATAACAGAATAGTAGAATTGAAAGGGACCTTGGAGGTCCAGCCCCCTGCTCAAGGAGGAGACCTTATATCAGTCATGGCGAAATTTTTCAGCACTGAGTGCCCAAACTGGAACACGAGTGCATGTATGTGTATGTGCGCGTGCCGGAGCACCGAAGACCCGAAGACCAGCTGGCCGGCACTCTCATGCCTGTTTTTTTGCTGGTTTTGGTCATTTTTTGGACCATTTTCAGGCTGTTTTTCAGGCCGGTTTTCAGGCCATTTTCTGGCTGTTTTCTGGCGCTCCAGTGCAGGTGGTGACGGCACGCGTGCCCACAGAGAAAGCTCTGTGTGCCACCTCTGGCACGCATGCCATAGGTTCACCATCATGGCCTTATACTATTTCAGACAAATTGTTGTCCAATCTCTTCTTTAAAATGTCCAGTGATGGAGGACTCACAACTTCTGAAGGCAAATCATCTCTACATTACTTGGCTATGTTGTACTAATAAAGATTTCTGTCCAGAATTGCTGGGAGTCTGGTGGCCTATAAAGTCAATAATAAATAAATAAGGAAAATGTATTACAATGTTTGCATATTAATAGACTAGGGCCTCGTTTGCACAATCAAATTATTGCATCATGAATTATGGACCACTGACTGCAATTACAATCTCCAGAGGATACCAGTAGAAAGACAACCTGTGCCTCATTTTTCGATACAAGTCATCTCCCACTCCCAACACATATTATCCAAATGAACATCTTTTCTTTATGGAATATAGCATCTATATCCCTTTCCTGAGGATAGACAAGATATGGCTGGAATGTGCTCTGATTGTGAAAGGTTTCAGAACTTTTAGATAGTGGGAAGATTGAATTTTGATAATAGAAACACACTATGCACTTATTTTCACTCTTAGTTCTACAGCCCTAGAAGCAATTTCTCAGTATAATCTGAGTTAGTTACCAAAATAAGTTTGGTAATCCATACAGGAATGGTTTAAAGAAATTTCTCCCTCTGCCAGTCAGATTTTGAGAAGTTTTCAGCTACATGTCTTATACAAGTGCTGGCTACTTCTAAAATCGATGTGTTCAGAAATGAGGCATAATTCATTCAGAGAATTCTTAGATGACGATGCTATTTGATAAAACAATATTTTTGCTTGATTTATAATTATTATTGCAAGTGAGAAAAGTGAATGAGCCAGCCACACAGGCTCTTCTAGTTTCTGAGGCTCAACTTTGTCTTGTGGGAAAACAAGGAGCAAACACATTGGTTCTTGCAGCCTCTGCAATGAAGTCATTGCCGGCCTCCTTCCAGAGAAGAAGATGACGTCACTATGGCTGGGCTCAGCCATGTAAACAGAGGTTACAGTCAATGCCAATGAAGTTGATGGAGCTTTGCTTGTGCATACACACAAGCCTCTTCCAGACTAACAATCCAAATGGCATTTTCTACCTCCTGGCCCTTCTTCTTGTGCCTTGTAATTTCTGATTGCAGATCATATGCCAGTGTATGGCTTCCTTGACTTCGTGTAGTTGCTATAATGGTTTCCAGGTCATTTTAAAATGAAGAGATTGCTTTGCTATTGCAGACTCTATGGGATCTTTTTCGACGTGTTTGTTCTACTGATTTTGATCAATTAACAGGCAACAACATATGCTTGAATTCTGACATTAGAGAATCCATTAAAGGAAATAGAAGTCATACATGTCAGAGTTGCAGTTGCAAGAATGCAGCACAATGGAGACCAGGACATGCAATTAGTGGCCTTCCAACATTTTTTCAATGACTCAATGGGGACGTTGAGGCGGCATTTATAAAATTAGCAGACAACCAAGCAGAGATGAATGGCTAATACTGTAGAGCAGGGTACCCAACCCCCATCTGTGGACCAACACCTGGCCACAGCATGCCAGAAACTGGGCTGTGCAAACCAGCAAAGCCCAATCCATGGGATGCAGGCAGCATGCAAAACCATGCCCCCTCTGGTCTGCAGAAAAACCTCTCTCCACGGAACTAGTCCCTGATGCCCAAAAGATTGGGGGCCATTGCTGTAGAGAAAAGAGAAGATTCCAAAAGAGCTAGACAGGTTTAAGCAGTTGGCAGAAATTAATATGATGGATTGTTAACAGGTTTATATAAAGTATCTGGCTAAGAAAGGCACAAGTACAGGATGGAGAAATGTGGCTTGGCAATCGTATGGATGAAAAGGGTCTGAATGTATTTGTTGACCACAAATGCATGCATAATTGTGCCATTGTACTCTGCCCTGGTCAGACCCCATTTGGAGTACTGCAGTGGTGGGTTTGAAAATTTTTTACTACCAGTTCTATGGGTGTGGCTTGGAGGGAGTGACATGGCTTGGTGGGCGTGGCATGGGAAGGATACTGTAAAATCTCCATTCCCGCCCCAATCCAGGGGAAGGTTACTGCAAAATCCCCATTTCTTCCTGATCAGCTGGGACTCAGGAGGCAGAGAATAGATGCGGGTGGGGCCAGTCAGAATTTTTACTACCGGTTCTCCGAACTACTCAAAATTTCCACCACCGGTTCTCCATAACTGGTCAGAACCTGCTGAAACCCACCTTTGGAGTATTGTCTTCAGTACTGCACACCACCATTCAAAAAAGCTCAATTACATATTCGAGTTAGTTCAATGATGGTCACCAAGATGGGGACAGGTCTGAAGACCAAGCTTTAGAATATATGATTAAAAGATTCTGATATGTTTAGCCTAAATAAAAAGTGATGGAGGGGAGATATAATAGCACTTTTCAAATATCTGAAGGGTTGTCACTCAGAAGAGAGCAAGACAGGCCAGTGGGCTAAGCCACAAGGAGGAGGATTCAAGTTACATACTGGAGGAATTTTCTGACTATATGGAAATGTGTCATCCCATGAAATGTGTTATTTTATTTATTTATTTATTTATTTATTTATTTATTTATTTATTTATTTATTTATTCAAATTTCTATACCACCCTTCTCCTTTCGGACTCAGGGCGGTGAACAGCCAGATAAAAAACATCTATACAAACATCACAGTTAAAAAATAAAGTTAAAATAATTTATAAATTTGGCCCATAATTTAAAACTTGTCAATTAAAATCAATATTAAAATTTTAAAACTAACCCTAAAATCAAGACAGACCGGCTAACTGAAAAAAATAAGTTTTTAGGGCCCGACGAAAAATCCGGAGGTCGGAGATCACTCGTATCTCTGGGGGTAGATTGTTCCATAGGGTAGGTGCCACCACAGAGAAGGCTCTCCTCCTGGGGGTCGTCAGCCGGTATTGTCTGGCCGATGGCACCCTGAGGAGGCCCTCTCTGTGGGAGCGAACCGGCCGGTGGGAGGCTATTGGTGACAGAAGGCGGTCCCGTAAGTACCCTGGCCCTAAGCCATGGAGCGCTTTAAAGGTGATCACCAACACCTTGAAGCGCACCCGGAAGTCCACCGGAAGCCAATGCAGCTCGCGCAGGAGAGGAGTCACATGGGAGCGCCCCGTCGCTCCCATAATCCCCCGCGCAGCTGCATTCTGCACCAGTTGGAGCCTCCGGGTGTACCCCAAGGGGAGCCCCATGTAGAGAGCGTTACAATAGTCCAGACGAGAAGTGACGAGTGCTTGAGTGACCGTGCGTAGGGAGTCCCGGTCCAGAAAAGGGCGCAACTGGTATCAGGCGAACCTGACAAAAAGCCCCCCTGGCCACGGCTGTCATATGCCCCTCTAAAGACAGCCGCGCATCCAGGAGGACACCCAAGTTGCGGGCCCTCTCCGTGGGGGCCAATGATTCACCCCCAATAACCAGCGATGGCGTCAGCTGGCTATACCGGGACGCCGGCAGCCACAGCCACTCGGTCTTGGAAGGGTTGAGTCGAAGCCTGTTTCTCCCCATCCAGACCCGCACGGCCTCCAGACACTGGGACATCACTTCCAAGGCATCATTGGGATGGTCTGGGGTGGAAATGTACAGCTGAGTATCATCAGCGTACTGATGGAACTCCACCCCAAAACCACGGATGATCTCACCCAGCGGCTTCACATAAATGTTGAACAGGAGGGGCGAGAGGACCGACCCTTGTGGCACCCCACAAACAAGGCGCCTTAGGGTCGACCGCTGCCCCCGTCAACACAGATTGCGACCGGTCGGAGAGATAGGAGGAGAACCACTGCAGAACAGTGCCCCCCACTCCCAGTCCCTCCAGCCGGCCCAACATGATACCATGGTCGATGGTATCAAAAGCCGCTGAGAGGTCTAATAGGACCAGGATAGAGGAATAACCCCTATCCCGGGCCCTCCAGAGATCATCCACCAACGCGACCAATGCTGTTTCCGTGCTGTACCCAGGTCTGAAGCCGGACTGGAACGGATCCAGATAGACAGCTTCATCCAGGTACTGGGGAAGCTGTTGCGCCACCACACTCTCAACAACCTTCGCAATAAAGCGAAGGTTGGAGACTGGACGATAGTTAGCCAAAACAGCCGGATGGCTTCTTGAGGAGAGGCCTCACCACCGCCTCTTTCAAGGCGTCTGGCAGGACACCCTCGCTCAAAGAAGCGTTAATAATCCCCTGGAGCCAGCCTCGTGTAACCTCCCGGGAAGCCAGCACCAACCAGGAGGGACACGGGTCCAATAAACATGTGGTTGTGTTCAGTCGTCCCAAGATCCTGTCCACGTCCTCGGGAGCCACAGGATCGAACTCCTCCCAGATAACACTCTCAAGGCCTGCCTCAGTCATCTCGTCTGAACTAACCCAGTCGGCGGCCAAGTCTTCCCGAATCTGAGTTATTTTATCATCCAGATACTGTACAAAATCCTCAGCTCGGCCCTGCAAGGGATCCTCCCGCGCTCCCAGATGGAGGAGGGAGCGGGTCACCCTAAACAGGGCGGCTGGGCGGTTATCTGATGACGTGATAAGAGCGGCAAAATAGCTAGATTTCGCCGCTTTTATCGCCACTAGGTAGGTCTTAATATGAGACCTTACCAGTGTCAAGTCAGACTCGGAATGACTGGCCCTCCAACCGCTCTCTAGGCATCTTTTCCGGCGCTTCATCTCCCTCAGCTCCTCGGAAAATCAAGGAGCTAAGTGAGTTCGGTGCCGGGTCAGAGGCCGCAAAGGCACGACCTGGTCCAAAGCCCCGGCAGCTGCCCTATCCCAGGGGGCCACCAGGTCATCAGCCGAGTCATGAGCTAGAGTCTCAGGAAATGGCCCAAGCTCCATCTGGAACCTATCAGGGTCCATCAGGCACCTGGGGCGGAACCACCTGGTCAGTTCTGCCTCCCTGCGATGGGGTACAGTGGTCAAAAAGTCAAGTCGAAGGAGCGAGTGGTCAGACCATGACAAGGGTTCAATATCTACATCCCCTATATCAAGGCCACTCAACCACTGACCAGAGATAAAAACTAAGTCCAGAGTGTGTCCCCCCATATGAGTAGGGCCGTGAATTACTTGGGTCAGGTCCATGGCTGTCATGGAAGCCATGAACTCCCGAGCTACCTCAGATGTTTCACCGATGGATGGCAGGTTATCACATGATGCAGTGAATTCTTCTTCTTGGGATGGCTTCCAACAGCTCTGGATTGCCATCTGTTTAAGAGTGCAGTGTTTCTCAACCTTGGCAACTTTAAGATGTATGGACTTCAACTTCCAGAACTCCCTAGACAGCATACTGAGAATTCTGGAAATTGAAGTCTACACAACTCCTAGAGTCTAAAGTTGCCAAGGATATGAATCAGTGGCTGCACCAGTGGCTCCAACACTGAACATCTGATTGGGTTAGAAGATCTTTAAGGTCTCTTCCACCTTTATGATTCAATGATTCAGGCAGATTTTGCCCCCAAATACTCCTCTGCCTCTGGACAAGGTTTACCTGACAATGGAACACTTTTATTTGTGGAAATGAGTTTCCGTATTCAGTCACTAACATTTGTCTGAGACTTTGAAAAACAATGCACAACACAGCAACTAAGCAATCTTCCCAATTAGTGTTTGCTTTCCATTTTTGTGTCAGCATTTATTTAATTTATTCTAATCAATATATGTGTCCACCCAGCTGCCACTCTGACCAGCTAACATATGATTAAAACATAGAACAAAATAACAAATGACCGTAAAAACCACAACACAGAACACAATGCCACACCATTGTGGCCAATCACAGCATGTTCACATTTCAAACCTATTTATCAGACAGGTTCATCCCATGTCTTAACCAGTGTTTTTTGTGGGAAAGCTCAGTTCTTAAGGCCAACAGGATGAAGGCCGTCTAAATCTCAGGCAGAATGCTGTTCCAAAGGGTGGCCTGTGACAGAAAAGGCAAACTTTCTGAGCCCTTGTTTCACAGAAGAGACACACACTGTACTCACTCTTGTGGGGCAGGCAGAGATAATCAGATAGTTCTCCAAATAACTCGGTCCAAGTAATGGTATTATAGGAGCATATTGCGGTGTGCACATATCTGCCTGCGTGTTACTGCATTCTGGACCAAGTGTAACTTCTGGATGTTTTTCAAATGCAGCTCCATGTCAAATACATTGCAATTTCCATTAGGGTGTAACCAAGTCATAAATCACACTAGCCTGCCGTGGAGGAACTGGTCATCTTGAATAAACAGTTCAGATGTGGAAGCCGGTACGCTCTCATAGAGAGGGGCTCCTCCGGGTGCCATCGGCCAAACAATGTCGACTGGTGGCCCCCAGGGGGAGAGCCTTCTCTGTGGGTGCACCTACTATCTGGAACGAGCTCCCCCCGGAGATACGGAGGGTCCCGGATCTGCGCACCTTCCGCCGCGCTCTAAAGACCTTTTTATTTCACCAGGTGGGCCTGGCCTAACTTTCTCCCTCTTTTTAAACTATTTTAATATTTTAATATTTTTAATATCTTTTAATTTTCAAAGTTTAAATCTGTTTTAAATTGATTGGGGTTTTAATCTGTCTGGCCAAATTATTTAATTCGATTTTATTTCTGTTTTTTTAATTTTGTATGTATGTATTTTATCGTTGGCTGTTCACCGCCCTGAGTCCTTCGGGAGTAGGGCAGTATACAAATCAAATAAAAGTAAAAGTAAAAAAAGTAAAAGCCACTAGCAATCTCATTTGATTCCTAAAGGCCAGTTTTATTAAGAAGATCTCAGAAGTGGGAATCCACGCTGTCGTGTCTTTGAAAACCATCAGGGTCACCTGGATGACTATAGCCACTGCCTTGAGATTGTGGTTAGTGTTACATTCAAAACCAGAGTTGGCACATTCTGCTCCCAATCAGCTTTTGGTAATGCATGACCAGTTGGCCTTCTCACCACTATCAGATCTTGAATGATATCATTACAGCCTGGCCTGGCACTCAGTAGCAGCAGCCAAAAAACTAGACTGCCTCAGGATCCAATAACCATGCACTGGGGCTAAGCACATGGGGTTTAATCACACCATCCTTTTCACTTCTCCCACTCTCTCTGGGGTAGTCAGAGCCTCGACAGTACCCACAAATCCTGCCAAAGTGGCACAATAGGGAGACATCTGCACCCAGTGAGCGTCAACCTTTCACTGTCATCCACAAGATTCTCTGTCATTCAAATTAACCAGTCCTAATCCTTTCCTCAACCAGTTGTATGGAACAAAGTTATGAAAAACAAAGGAACTGGAACAAGCAGCATACACTCAATTAGGTCTTTTGGCTTCCGTGCTTTTTGCTGTCCATAAGGTAAAAACACCTGGTGCTGCCAGCTGGTCCACCAGTCAAAATCTCACAAAATATCCTTGAGGGGGGACCCTGAAGACATAGATCAACCTCCAGGTGGCCTCAACGACTCTCTAAAAGAATGCAAATGACCAGCTGTCTGTAAGGAGTATAAATCCTTCCATTCCCCGCCATCCAGTCAGAGCTGAAGAAGCTTCTTGCATGAGAAGCAAAATGTTCTTCAAAGAAGAATAAGAAAGTCCACTTGCCTCTTGAAAAAGCACCTTTGGGACAACCATGATCTGGATGACTGAAAAACTCCGTAGACATGCAGTGTAATAGTAACCTCCACATTTTCAGTTTCCAAGGTTTTTCTTTTTAGCGGGCATAAATGGTGACATATGTTCACAGGTTGGCTAAGAAAAACATGTGGGGTAAGTACATAAGTTTAATTCTGCTTATTCCAAAAGCTACAGTTATTAGTTTGTTGATGATGCAAGTAACATATTTGCTATTCCAAACAGCACTGAAAAGAACTGTGGAGATGAACAAAGATTTGGGGTATGATTATATGCACTGCCTGTCCTTTACCTAGGTGCTTTCATAGCTCATGTGAAAACTTAAAAGGGTTCATATATCATACTAAGCCATCATATGTTATGTTTACAATGGTATGTTAACCACCATAGTTTACATGCTGTCATATACAATTTAGCAAGTTGTGTGAGGGAAAACAGCAAATGTGGTTTATCCAATAAAGCATGGTTTATGAAACCATGGCTTAAAACAATTTCAGATGCCCATTATTCTGTTTGTTTGGTATCATGACAATGTTCTGGACTAGGGCCAGCAAAAGCTAGCAAAACCAGAAGGCTGCAACAGGTTTCAGCAAAACCAACAGAAGAAACTATGTCTCTCCAGGAACCTGAGACAGGGATCTGGTGCCAGGCATTATCTGCACAGAGTGGAATCAATGACTCAGATACGCATTACCTCATTGGGTTATGCCACTTTGGAAGATTGCTTCTTAAAGAAAATGCACACAAGCATACTTCTCTGGAACTGTTCATTCAAGGGAGTGCCTTCTAAAAAGCAACTGCTTGCCAGCTAAGAGCATGCCTTTTCATCAGTTCTCCTTCAGGGCATCCATTATTGAAAGTCATTTTCCTAGTCTACAAGTTGATCTTGTTGCCACTTTCTCTGATCTCTCTCTCATCCATGAGAGATTTCATCTCATCATCGTCTCATCCATAAAAGTAACCATAGGTCAACAACAATATACAGGGTGGAAACACCCCCACAAAAACCATCCCCAAGATTCTCAGTTGATAAGTGGCCCTTATCATGGGGATGGAGAAGAATCTGCCCTGATTGAGAAGCTGCTTGAACTTTGCACTTGGCCTTGCTTTAAACACTGTCTCTCTGCTATGATTATTTATTTGTTTCTCCAAACTATTCCCAACATGGCTGGGCATGCTTTAGTTTTGAAGAGGAAAAGGTGATCTGGAGCTCACTTGGACAGTTGCTGGCAACTCTTTAATGAAGCTCCATCTATTGCCAAGTTCAGCTGGTAGGAAAGGTACTACTTGTAGGCCTAGGCACACACCCAAGTACGGTACCTTTTTTCTCTTTGAATCTGTAGTGCTGCTTTTGAGATTGGGCATATGTTATCCACTGATTACAAAGAAATAAAAATAAAGCATATGCTAATAAGCTATCAAAACACATGATTTAATTGTGCTAGTATTGTATTATTAACTTGGTTGCACAGTCAGATTAGATTTCTTGGTTAGTATGGTAGGATTAAAACCAACAAAGGCAAAACCAAGAAATAGTAATAATAATGCAATACTGGGATAATATTAATATGCTAGTATTGCATCATTATCATCATTACTATTACTATTATTATTACTATTATTATTTACTTTATTCATTAAACATGAAACTCAGTCAACTGAACATTCAAAAATGCATCACAAATACCATTGACTGGTGCTAATGGTTGATACATTAGTTTGTAGTGCTTGTTCTTGAGCAGCGAGTATTAAACTTTCCGTTTCTTTCTTGATGGTTCCCATCTTAAGCCATGCCCATGTAAAGTTGTCATCAATGTTTTTCAAGTGCTGTCCATGCAAAGCTTTGGTTTTCCATCTACTTAATCTGTCATCCAGCTGTTTTTCCTTATATTCTGCCTTTGTTTCTGTTGTTTTTATTTTATTTTATTATTTTATTTTATTATTATTACTATTACTATTATTATTATTTCTTCAGTTTGCTTTTTGTTGGTTTTAATCCTGTATTTGCTTCCAAGAGTCACAATTGCAACATGGGTGGCTGTAATAAATAAATAATTAGTTAGGAAGGTAGCCAGTTCAATTGTTAAGTTTATATCCTCTATTTCCTTCCAAGAGGAAGGCGACATACATGGGGCTCTCCTCTCATTTTACCCTCACAAGAGTGAAGTAGGATGGGCTGAAGAAAGAGTGACAAATGAACTTGAATTTGAGTCTCCAGTCAGTTCCAGTCTGACATCTTAAACACGACACTACATTAGACACCGCCATCATTAAAACTCTTAACGCTAAAATATCTTGCTACAGTATTAAGGTCAGAATCTAGTTATAATGGAACATGCAAGGCATAGCGTTAAAATCCCATTCTCTTTGAGGTCTCTTTTCTTAAAAAAAAAAAAATCACAAAATTTACTTCCGCTCTGTCTTGTTAGCTGAAATCCATAATGGTAATTGCAGCAACATCTGAAAGTATGTTTTGAACCTACTTCCTTAATTATGATATGACTCGATGTAGATTCTAAAATGAAGATGGGATTTAATTCAATTTACTTTCAGGAATTAACATGATGCATATTTATATCAAAGCCCCTGCTATATCAAAAGGAATTTCTGGATTCCCTTTTAAAAAAGCCGCTAGATAAGAAGTCCTACTTTTTTCTTGAACATCTAAAAACCTGAAGACTTTGAGAAATTCAGTACAGATAGTCCTTAACTTACAATAGTTCATTTAGTGACCATTTGAAGTCGGCACTAAAAAAAGTGATTTATGACCGTTTTTCACACTTACTACCATTGCAGCATCCCCCACAGTCCTGTGATCAAAATCTGGACACTTGGCAACTGACTCATATTTATGATGGTTACAATGTCCTGGGGAAAGCCAGATTCAATTAACAATCATGTTACTAACATAACAACTGCAGTGATTCCCTTAACAACTGTCTCGTTTAGCAACAGAAAGTTTGGGCTCAATTGTGGTCATAAGTCAAGGACCCCCTGTATAGCATGTCCTCTGGCTTAATGACTGCAAAAAGAGTTTCTGGCAAAATGTGGGGTGTTTGAATTGAAGATGCCCATAGCTTACACATGCACAATACTTGTCTAAAGATGTTCAAACACCTTTGCAATTGTCTTGTTCTTCTAAAATCTGTCTTGTTTCATTCCTTCAAAAACCAGAATAAAGGTTTTTTTTTAGGTAAATCACAAAGATTTATCTATTCTTCACACATTAGAAAAGCTTCTTCTCCCTTGGGAAAAGGTGATGGGGAAAACTGAAGCCATTAGTGGCATCTAGTGGTAATTCAGCTAAGTGCAGCTTTAATTAAAACACCCTTTGTTAACTCCAAATTGGCTCCAATGTGTAAACTAGTGCAGGGGTGGGCAACTGTGGCCCTTTTACAACCTGTGGACTTCAACTCCCAGAATTCCTGAGCCAGCTTGGCTGTCTCAGGAATTCTGGGAGTTGAAGTCCACAGCTTGGCTGTCTCAGGAATTCTGGGAGTTGAAGTCCACAGGTTGTAAAAGGGCCACAGTTGTCCACACCTGAACTAGTGTAATAATACTAGTAGTTATATAATCTAGTGTGTTTCATTATCTGTTAATGAGCTTTGCCTCTAATTTTTCTTTCAAGGTGGCATTTTTGTCCATCCCTACCATTTCCATCTTCACATTTCCATGGTAAATTAGGATGAGACTGAGACCAGCTCATCTGGTGACCAAGCAGTTAAAGGACCATTTCAACCAGAGCTTGCCTGGTTTCTTTTGACTTTTGGTACACTATTCTGCACTATATACACCACTTTTCAGCTTCAATTTCTCATAACAGTGTTGCTGTCTTCTTCTTTTTTTAAAAAAACAAGTTTAGCCATTATTAAGATCTAGTGGGGGAAAAAATCCTGTCAGAATCATACAGTGGTATTCTGTAATCAAATTTATTGCAATTAAATATATGCTATGGTTTTAGATCCCTGACATGAGGTTTGTTGTTTTGAACTCAGAATATTTCTTTACTACTTTGGGTCTCCTCAAGACTGATTACATTTGCTTTGCTGGATTCTACATTTGGGTGTCATTCTATCTATTCGTTCCCAAGGGAAATATGACAGGGTAATTAGGCAGTGGTGAAATCTGAACCAGTTTATTACCGGTTCGCTGGCCACGCATGTGTGCCGTGTGCCAAATGTGTGTGCATGTGCATTGCGCACCAAAAGGAGGCTTGGGAAGGTAAGTAGAACAGCGTGGGGGGGTGTGATCAGCTGTGGCACGCGTGGGAACCTTTTAAATAGCTTTTTAAAAGCATTTTTTACTACCGGCTCTAGCGAATATGTAGTGAAAAATGCTGTTAAAAAGTAAAAAAAAAGGTCCCGACAATCGCGCGGCACAGCTGTGATTGACGGAGCCTTTTTAAAAAACTTTTTAAAAGCATTTTTTACTACCTATTTGCCGGAACCGGTAGTAAAAAAATGCCTTAAAAGTAAAAAAATAAACTTCTGATGATCAGCTGAGCGACGCGCGATCGTCGGAACTTTTATTTTTTTATTTTTTAAAGCAGAACCGGTAGTAAAAAAAAATGCTAAAAAAGGTTTTTAAAAAAAGTTCCGACGATCGTGCATCGCTCAGCTGATCGTCGGAACTTCTTTTTTACATTTTTTACTACCGGTTTGGGCGAACTGGCCCGAACCGGTAGAATTTCACCCCTTTAATTAGGATATCTATCCACATGATGGCCAATAAATTTATCATATTCTGATACCTATTAAGTAGTAGTTCATCATGTTGAACATTGACACGACTGCTGTTCCTTACAGAATGGGAAGTGGGACCATTGGCTAGACATTTTAGCCCAAAGCCACTTGGAGAAATAACAAATATTGTTTCCTGCAAGGATGAGATTATTCATACTATCTACCTTCTGAGGGCAGCATTAAGGCTGACAGTTCATGAAAATCTATCTCTCCTTGGTTGACATATGCTTGACAGCAACTAATAGACTCCCCATGAGGACAACTATATCATATCTTAAAATTCGTCAGTTGCACAGAATATGTGGTCTCGCTTAACAATGTATGTGCCTTATAATTTGTGGATTATGACCCAAAAAGGATGAGTCATCCACTGGAGACCAGAAGGCTAACTTTGGTTTCAAGAATGGTATGAGAAATATCACTCCTAGGACTTTTTGGCAAGTTGTGTGTCTGAATCTCCTTCCTACACAGTATTTCCAGTACGTGGGCCACTTACTTTGTAAAATACCACTATGAGAGTCTTCCATAAACTGGTCACCTTGCTTTTGCCATGAAGGATAGGAACTAAGGAAGATGACATCAACAGACCTGGAAAGCTGACAGCCCAGATTTGAGACCTGAACACTGTGCAATGGGGTGAGCTCCTGTTACTTGCACCAACCCCTACCAACCTAGCAATTCAAAAGCATGCAAATGTGAGTAGATAAATAGGTACCGCTCAGTGGTGGGTTGCTACCGGTTCGCCCCAGTTCGGGTGAACCAGTAACAGCAGTGGCGGGAGACTCCACCCACCCATCTAGACGTCATCAAATACGCTCTGCGCATGCACAGACCATGGGGATGCTACAACAATCGTACGTGTGACACAAAGAGGAGGAATAAAGAGGAGAAGGTTGGTAGCTATACTGGACCTGGACAAGAACATTGGCAAAAAGAATCAGAACACTAAATACAAGCTAAGTGGACATGACCTTGTAGATTACCCTCACTCTGTCAAGGATCTTGGAGTACTCATATCAAATGATCTAAGTGCCAAAGCCCACTGTAACAACATCGCCAAAAAGGCATTAAGGGTTGTAAACCTAATCTTGCGTAGCTTCTTCTCCGGTAATATTACACTACTAACCAGAGCATACAAAACATTTGCTAGACCAATTCTCGAATACATCTCATCTGTCTGGAACCTGCACTGCATATCGGACATTAATACAATTGAGTGCGTCCAGAAATATTTCACAAGAAGAGACCTCCACTCCTCTGATCGTAACAAAATACCCTATGCTACCAGACTTGAAGTTCTGGGTTTAGAAAATTTAGAATTACGCCACCTTCGGTATGACCTAAGCTTATAAAATCATCTGCTACAATGTCCTACCTGTCAATGAGTACTTCAGCTTCAACCACAACAATACATGAGCACATAATAGATACAAACTTAAAGTGAACCACTCCAAACTTGATTGCAGAAAATATGACTTCAGTAACAGAGTTGTTAATGCCTGGGATGCACTACCTGACTCTATGGTCTCATCCCCAAACCCCACCAAAACTTTAACCTAAAACTGTCTACTGTTGACCTCAACCCATTCCTAAGAGGTCTGTAAGGGGCATGTGTAAGAGCACCAGCGTGCCTACAGTCCCTGTCCTAATGTTCCCTTTAACTGTACTCATTTTATGTATTCAATTCATGCTTATACTTATATATATTATCTAATATGTACTTGGCAAAATTAAATTAAATAAATAAAAAGTTTAAATTTTGCTGAACAAGCAAGAATGGAACAAACAAACTAATTGAGTGGACTGAAATCCGAGGCTGATTCCAGCCAAAGAGATAGTGGTGGTGTTAGTATGTTCTACCTTTGATAATAAGAGTACAATATGTTGCTATTTTGTCTTTTTTATGAAGGAGAAAGTCTGGAAGGTATCACTTGGATCATTCATAAAATATATTGAATTACAAACGATATGTTCAATAAAAAGACCAGGAGGAGCTCAGATTTCTTGACAAAGAGAACAAGATCCGGATGAGATATTCAAGGAGACTTTGTTCATGGGAAAATGTGATATGGGGGGCGGGGGCGGGATGATTTTTATGCCCATGAGGTTAGATATGACATTCTGCCACAAAGAGTTGTCTTCAATTAAATGACTGTACTTGATAGCCCTACAGGAAAGAAGACGAGAAAGAAGAATTCCAGCTTTTGAATTAGTACTCCAAAAGCCCTACTGTAGGCCTGGCAGACTGAATAGAAATCAGACATGTCAATAATCTTGACAGCTGGTGCAAGGTGACTGTCAGCATGTCCTTGCCTTCATTCAAGACAGATTGCATTGCCTCCAAGCACAGCATTTTGGCTGTCCCCGGACATGAGTCGCCATAGTTGCTGACTAACAGGATGCGGAGAAATGCTATCCCCAATTCTTCTTCAGTTTGAGCCCATAGGTGCCCTTGGGCCTGGCATCTACCAGGGCTGTTAGCAGTGAGCTCATTCTTCCATTATAGCTGATGTGAAGTATCTCTGAGGCTCTGAGAAGCTTGGCTATTGATCGGTCTCCATTTAAACTTCCCCCGGAGAGCTTTTGTTTCAGGAAATCTCTGCCTTCGTCTACACAACACTATACAACACTTCATTCTGCAAAGGAAGCCATGCAACCAGACCTTTAAAAAAGAGCAGAAAGAGCTGCTGCATCCATTAATGTTCTTGAAGGTAAATATTTGGGAGTCAATCCTAAATAGAATATAAAGTCCAGGAGGCATGCCGGCAGCCCTTCCCTCTCAGTTCTTTTTTTTTTTATTATTGAAAAAGTTTTACAAATACATTTTCTCCCCAATTACCCCCCCAACCCTTCCTAACCCCCCTAACCCTCCCTAACCCCCCCTAACCCTCCCATTCCTCCAGGACTTCCACAAAATATGATCCATATCAAAATCACATTTTATAAAACTTGAACCCCTCCACCCCCTGTATATTTTTCACATCTTCACAAAGTTCTATTATTATTCTATCCCTATATAATACTTTCAGTTAAAAGCTATCTGATATTTCCTAGTTTGATATTTATTCTGCACATAATCTATCCACTTTTTCCTCTCAGTTCTGACCTTGGGTGGGGTAAGGGTGAAAGCTTATACTGTATATCCTGAATTGATTGCCCTCAAAATGGTTCTCCTGTTCTCCTGCTGCAGCAGCTTTGACTGGGAGGCTAGGAGCATAATGTGTCTCTGGAGATAAATTGGGCAGTGTGGCCCTAAATGTACCTCTGTAAATTAAAGCATGGACAAAAAAAAAAAAAAAAAAAAAAAAAGCAAATTCAGTCCTTTGAGGTTTGTTCCTTGTGCATCCAAAAAGATACTAACCCCAAGCAAAGGAGGCTAACAGGAATTTGGCATGCTCAGGGATCATTTATTGATTTGGTGGTAGTAGGGATGATGTTGGTGGGGATAGGAATGGGTTACTACGACAGAAGGCATGATAGGTTGAAAAGAAACCTGGTTAGAGTAATCTTCCCTGTCAGATTCATCTTCTTCCATCAGAGCAAAAGGCAACATGTTTGCCAGCACCAGTCTCTGAAGGTAAATATACAAACACAAACTTGTAAATATTATGTTTCATTACAGAAATCTAATAAAATAGCTGGAGGGATGTGGTGACCCTCAGCCAACTATTCTCACAAATGTAAAACATTTAACCAAACAAAGTATTTTTTTTTTTTGAATAGAATTCCTTGTTCGAATTTACATTCGCATTTGAAAAATCTCCTCTCAGCAAGGAACCTTGAACATTGTCCAAGTGTACTGTCTTCCCTGAAGGAGGTCCACTTCAGTACAGAGCTACAGTGCTCACAGAATCCAGAAATTATGGTCAGCATTTTCTAAAAACTTATAATACTTGCAAAATGTGCTCATATTATCTAGCCAGTTCTTCTGGCAACAAAAATAGAAGTGGCTTGCCTTTGCTGTCTTTTTTTGATTGTGGGGTGGGTGGGGAGATTTTATTGCATTACTTCCCAGTCTTGTTTAAGATCGTCTTTCCCATCAAAGTACTAACCACAGCTTTTTCAATATCAACCAGGGATAGAATTTCTTATCTCATACCTGCATTTTCTTTTCTTCGAATTCCCTCGGTATCATCTGAAGTCATACGGTACATAAACATTGTTTATTTTTTCACATGACCATTAGATGGTGCAATTGTATTTTAATCTTCTGACCGTACTAAATGGAATAGCTATTTACTTGGGCAATGGGACAAGAAGAAAACCAGCTATAAAACTATACATCCATTTCCACAGTCTCCCAGCCCAATTATGACATTTTAGAGAATGGCATTAATAAAAATGGATTTCAGCCATTGCATGTTCTCATCTTCCATCTAGGCTTACTACTTTCCATCCAAAGACATACAGTATATATCCTTCTGTCATTAAGAGCATTGCAGCCATGAAAGCGAATGATGTAACGTAACGGAATGGACTGAATTCTGATATCAGAATTCAGTGAAGTTTTTAAATAAAAAAATCTCCTAACCCTAATAGATGACTCCAAAATCTGCCAGGATTGGTATACCAAACGGTATTGAGGGAGCTAATAAGAAGGGATTGCTTCTATCATCCAAGCCATGTAATAGTCATCCATGCAATTTCCATCCCAATGCCATATATGATACCTAATTGGGGGAAAAAATCAGATAGTCTACTTCCTACTCCCTCTATAATGCTTTCCAAACCCAGAATGCTGGAGAATGGACAATAGTTGTCTCACATGGATGAAGCCAGGTAGAATGAGTGCCAGTTCACATACGACAGATTTTATACTACTCAACATCTTATCCAGTTCCTTGAAATCCTGAGGATGGAATAGAATAGAATGGAATTCTTTATTGGCCAAGTGTGATTGGACACACAAGGAATTTGTCTTGGTGCATATGCTCTCAGTGTACATAAAAGAAAAGATACATTCGTCAAGAATCAGAAGGTACAACACTTAATGATAGTCATAGGGAACAAATAAGCAATCAGGAAACAATATCAATATAAATCGTAAGGATACCAGCAATGAACCCTAGATCATCTTACAAGATTCTTCCTCCTGTCTTTTGCATAGATTTGGCCTGCCTATATGTTCGTCCATCAATCTATTTGTAATATTTTCACCCTGGTGGCTTATAAGCTATAGATGCTGGCCATGTTAATATTGGAATATATTTCTAATGTTTAAAAACTAACAATTTTCAAGAAAGAATTTAGCTGAAAGTGAAGCACACACTGTACTTTTTAAAAGGAAATGCAAATATTGAATATGAAGCAAAGGGGCTGGCAAGAGGATAAAAGGCTGAAATGTTAAAAGCACGTCATATTTGGGAAACAGTGAGAAACGTTGTTCTAAAAAAGTCATAATAGAGCACGACCTTCCTAAGCATTTCTATGAGCTTATTGTTAAATAGAAAGGCTATCCAGCAGAGATTATCTGCAGATTAAAGAATTAGTGTTTAAGGCTTTAGGCAGTTTTCTCTAACCTGTGACCTTCCAGATGCACTGGGCCTGCAATTCCCCAGCCAGCATGGCTTTTCTGGCTGGCTCAGGAGCTTGGGAACTCAGTACAGGCCCAGTACATTTGGAGATGGAGGATTGGACAATTATGGCTTAAGATTCTTGCACAACTAAACTATGTATTTTTTTCCCCTTGAAAACAATCGGTATGAGTGGATAAACCAATGGAAAGGAAGGTAAAGTTAAAATTTAGTAAGAAATTAAAAGTAATAATTATACTCTGTCATTAAGATAAAAGAGGAAATAAGTCACTGTGTATATTTGTACTTATATATATTATATATATTTAGTTTGTTGTGATTAGTATTGTCAATTGTATTTTAAGGTTGTGAATGCTTTATACAATTTTATCTTTTTAAATTTAATAAAGTTTGTGTTTTTTTAAAAAAAGAAAGAAAACAATCGCCAGCATTTTGCAGTTGACGTGAAACTACTGTGTTTTCCTGAAAATAAAACCCTGTCTTATATTTTTTTGAACCCTGAAATAAGCGCTTGGCCTTATTGCCATGAGCTCAAAAGCCCGATTGGGCTTATTATCAGGGGATGTCTTATTTTGGGGGGAACATGGTAGTAGTTAGAGAATGGAACTGTGTCAGGATGATGCTTTATCAATAGTATTTGCCAGATGATGGACGTATATTCCAAATCAATACCAAGATGAATTATGTATACATGATATACTAACCCATGATTAATTTAACCACTTTTCCTCAGCTTCACCCTATTTCAATAAAGACAGCTTTCTAGATTCATATAATGCACCAAACTGTCAATTAAAAACATGAGCTATTTTTTTAATAAAAAGATTAAACTGTGGATGACTAATTTCTAGTCCATCTGTATTACAGAAGTGTTATGTATTGATACTTTTAAGCGGGAGATTCAAACCTGCATACGTTTCTGATTGGCTGACAGTCCCTCCTGGATTGTATATAAGGAGGACTGCAGCCCCTGAGTTTTTGCTGAAGTCTCACTGTATATTAAAGAGCTGTTGTCACTTGCTTGCTTGTGCCTCTCGTTATTCCCGAACCACTTCATTGGCGACGAAGGTGGGATGAGGCTACAAGAAGCCAACCAGTGAGACCACGAGCTTCAGCTAGGCGACGAGGCGAACCACAGGAGGCATACCAAACATGTCTGCCTACGTTCCACCCAAGCCTTTCGATCCGACCCGCGAAAAATGGGTCTCGTACCTAACGAGGTTTGAATGCTCGCTAGAAGCCAGCGACATGCAGGGCCTGTCGGCTAATCGAAAGAGAGCCCTATTCCTAAGCCACTGCGGACCGGACGTGTTCGAGATGGCCGAGACACTGTGTGAGCCAACGCCGGTTCAAACAGTCTCCTGGGACACCCTGATGGCAACTCTCCGGGCTCACTACGCTCCCGTCCCCTCCAAGTTCATGCAGCGATACCAACTGAGGCAGCGTGTTCAACGAGAGGGAGAGCCGGTCAGCGCGTACATGGCCAGCCTGAGAAAAGCCGCAACCCATTGCGACTACAGAGACTTGGACGATGCGTTGCTTGAGCAACTGATCTGTGGTGTTCGGGACATTAGGCTGCAACGGCGTCTGCTCGCCAAGCCCGATTTGACGCTTGCCGGAGCCCTAGATGAGGCCAGGGCTCACGAAGCCTCCACAAAAGCCGCTGAAACGCTGCAGCGTCTGCTGACCAGCAAAGACAGCCCCAAGTCTGCCCCGGTGCACAGAGAAGATGCCGGATCCAGCTCGGAGTCCGAGTCGGATGAGGACGTCTTCCGAACGGAGCAC
Source organism: Arizona elegans (assembly GCA_022577455.1). Lineage (NCBI taxonomy): Eukaryota > Metazoa > Chordata > Lepidosauria > Squamata > Colubridae > Arizona > Arizona elegans. The sequence continues at coordinate 89,107,810 of JAKOOJ010000001.1, forward strand.
CAGAGAAAAGACACTGGCAGCCCCCGGCGAAGCTGTCCCAGCTGTGGCGGGCATCATGATAGGCTGTCCTGCAAATACAGAGAGGCTATTTGCAGGCGCTGCGAGAAGAAAGGGCACTTGGCGCGAGTCTGCAGAGCCATTCTGCCCAGAAGACACAAACCACGTGAGCGCCGCAGCCAACCGGAATCAGCGCGCCAGAAGCAGCCAACGAGAGAAGGCGGCGCGAAAAAACGGCGCGAATTTGAACCGCGAGAACAGCATACACATCGACCAGGCCAGCACGGCAATCGAAGACAAGGTTAGCACGGTGGTCGAGATCAACGGAAAGCCGTGCTCAATGGAGATCGACACCGGATCAGCTCTCTCCATAATGTCGTGGACGACCCTAAAGACCCTCCTGCCGTCGTTCCGGAAGGATCAACTCTCCAAGCAGAGACTACGCATCCTAGACTACCAGGGGAACCGAGTCCCCCTCGAAGGTGTGGGCACGTTTCGGGTCACCTACGGAGACTACGAAAGAGACCTGCTGCTGACCATCGTCACGAAGCAGCTTCCTAGTCTCCTGGGCATGGGGTGGTTCCGAGCCCTTGGCATGGGCTTCACCGGCGTCCACCTGATGTCCAGATCAACCCTGAAAGACAGCCTCCTGTCCGAGTTCCAAGACGTCTTCGGGGACACGTTGGGCAAGTATGTGGGGACCCCTATTTCACTAAACTTAGACCCCAACGTAGCCCAAGTAAGACTGAAGGCCAGACGAGTACCGTTCGCATTGAAACCGAAGATCGATGCGGAACTAGACAAGTTGATTAAGCAAGGGGTGTTGGTTCCCGTTGACCATGCTAAGTGGGAGACCCCCATAGTGACCCCAGTTAAATCCGATGGCTCAATAAGAATTTGCGCTGACTACAAGTGCACGATCAACAAGGCTTTGCAGCCGAGCGCCTATCCGGTGCCGATCGTGCACCATCTACTACACTCCCTGGGGCCCGGAAAATTTTTTGCCAAATTAGACCTGGCCCAAGCCTACCAACAGTTACCAGTCGACGACGCCACGGCAGAGGCACAAACGATCGTAACTCATAGAGGTGCATTTAAATGCACCAGGCTCCAGTTTGGGGTGAGCGTCACACCCGGTTTATTTCAAAGCACCATGGAGCGCCTATTGCAAGGACTCCCGGGAGTGGTGCCCTATTTCGATGACGTCTTAGTCAGCGCTCAGGACGAAAACCAGCTGGGGGACAGGGTACGGAACGTCCTGTCTAGGTTTAGAGAAGCGGGACTAAGACTCAAAAGGAACAAGTATAGGATAGCTGTTCCCTCTGTGGAATTCTTGGGGTACAGGGTGGACGGCACAGGCATCCACCCTACCGAGAGCAAGGTGAGAGCTATTAAGAGCGCACCAGCCCCCAAATCCAAAGCAGAGCTCCAAGCCTTCCTTGGACTGCTCAATTTTTACTCCATGTTCCTAAAAGATAAAGCCACAGTTGCAGATCCCCTTCACAAGCTTTTGGGAAAGAACGTACCATGGGTCTGGGGGAAACCGCAAGCAGCCGCTTTTGAGGCAGTGAAAAGACTCCTATCCGAGGACAGCTTCCTGATACAATACAATGCAGAGCTGCCGCTCGTCTTAGTCTGTGACGCCTCCCCCGTAGGAGTTGGTGCCGTCCTAGGCCATAGACTGCCGAACGGCCTAGAGGCACCCATTGCTTTCTATTCCCGAACTCTGTCCAGCACAGAACGAAACTATAGCCAACTGGACAGAGAGGCTCTGGCTGCGATTGCGGGGGTTAAGAAGTTCCACGAATACCTCTATGGCCGAAAATTCGAACTTGTGACTGACCATAGACCATTGCTAGGACTGCTAGCAGGTGACAGGCCAACCCCCGCTGCCCTCTCCCCCCGTTTGACTAGATGGGCAATTTTTTTGTCGGCCTACTCGTACCAGCTCGTCCATCGACCTGGGCGGACCCTGGGTCATGCGGATGCCCTTAGCCGTTGCCCCCTTCCCGACCTGCTGGACAACCCAACGCCGGAAGCCTCCGTCCTTTTGTTGGACACGTTAACTTTGGGGCCCATCTCCTCCGGCGAGGTGGCGAAAGCATCAAATAGAGACCCAGTTATCCGGACTGTTATGGGTTGGGTTTTGAAAGGGTGGCCGGACAAGGTGGTCGGGGAGGAGTACCAAGGGTTTGCCAACAAACGAAATGAACTGTTTATGCAAGGGGGGTGCTTACTGTGGGGTGACAGAGTGGTAATTCTTACGAAACTACGGGATAGGGTTTTGGAGTTACTGCACGAAGGGCATCCGGGCATCGTTAGAATGAAGTGTTTAGCCCGCAGCTATGTCTGGTGGCCCAACATGGACCAGGTCATTTCCGAGTGGGTGGGGAAGTGCAGACCCTGCCAGGAGTCTCGCCCCGATCCCCCAGTAGCGCCCATCCGAGAGTGGGAGAAACCAAAAGGCCCATGGGGGAGGATCCACATTGATTTTGCCGGCCCGTTCCATGGCCAAACGTTTTTAATAGTTGTGGATGCCTACTCAAAATGGCTAGAAATTATATTGATGCCATCTACAACGGCCGAAGCCATTATCAAGGTCCTAAGGAAGTTGTTTGCTACCCACGGCCTGCCGGATACCTTGGTATCGGACAACGGGCCTCAATTTACAGCAACCTTTTTTGAAAGTTACTTGGCCGGCCTGGGAATCCGCCATGCCCTATCAGCTCCATTTCACCCGGCTTCCAACGGATTGGCTGAACGTTTTGTCAGGACAGCTAAGGAAGCACTGTCCAGATTAGACAATGGGGACTGGCAGGCCAGGATAGATCAATTCCTAGCGGTTCAGCATGCATCACCATGCACAACAACAGGGAGAAGCCCAGCAGAGCTTCTCATGGGAAGGAAGCTCTGGTGCGTGTTAGACAGGCTTCACCCTAACTACTCGCACGAAAACTTTAAGGGAGAGACCTGTGGTCTAAGGCAGTTTCAGGTCGGGTCCCCGGTGTTCGCGCACAATTATGCCAGCGGTCCTCTATGGGTTGCAGGAACCATAGTGGGAATAACTGCCCCAAAATCGTACACGGTGGACGTTGGGGTAGATAGACTCTGGAAGCGCCACATAGACCAGCTTAGGAAAAGGGTGGTAGGCGAGGCGAATATTAACTTAGACATCTCCGAGCCTAACTCTGACCACTTCTCCAAAACAGCTAACTCAAGCCCGGGGTCGCGAGAATACTTAGCTGACAAGCCCTGGTTCCAGCGCCGCCCCAGCGAGTCGCCACTCCCAGCCGGGGATAACCACGCCCCGGACAAAATCCAGGAGGTTCCATTGGCGGAGCCAGGAGAGACAAAGAGTCCCTCCGACCAGCTCGACGCCCCACCAGACTCTGAACTGCGCAGGTCAACTAGGGCGAGAACTCGTCCTAAGCACCTGCGAGATTTTGTCTGTACATATGTTAATTTTTGAGTATTAGTGCCTTCTGGGAAGGGAGGGGTGTTATGTATTGATACTTTTAAGCGGGAGATTCAAACCTGCATACGTTTCTGATTGGCTGACAGTCCCTCCTGGATTGTATATAAGGAGGACTGCAGCCCCTGAGTTTTTGCTGAAGTCTCACTGTATATTAAAGAGCTGTTGTCACTTGCTTGCTTGTGCCTCTCGTTATTCCCGAACCACTTCAAGAAGTCCATCCTGGAAAGTTCCTTATGCCACCTTCACCAAGTTGGTGCCTTCCAGAATCCAGAGTATTGGAATCCAGCTTCAATAATTCCCCAGCCAGCATGGTGCAACTTTGGCTGCACTGTATCCTCTCAAAGGAATCTGGATTTAATTAAAAGTAACAGAGAGAACCCCAGACTTTAAAATCCTCTAAAGCAGGGGTCTCCAACCTTGGCAACTTTAAGACTTGTGGAGTTGAAGTCCACAAGTTTTAAAGTTGCCAAGGTTGGAGACCCCTACTCTAAAGCACCTATACTTCAGTAAAACTTAATGGGTTCTTTTTTTACAAGAGGAGAGGCCATGCCCACACCTTAAAAACAATTAACATACGGACGAGTTAAGGCCAAATACCCATTTTTTAAGATGCAGTCAGTTTATCAGAGGAAGCTGTTATACAGGTGGTCCTTGATTTACAGAGCCCGGAATTTCCATCATATGTTATGATGGTCATAAGTCTTAATTGATCTGATTTTACGACATTTTTTTTCAGTAGTCATTAAGCAAATACAGCAGTTGTAAGGTGAATACTGTAGTTGTTAAGCAGAACCATTGTCCACAATGAGAGTTTTTTGTGCCAAGAACCAGAAATAAATGCTGGTTTCTCACAAAAAAGTTGTAAATCATAGTCATGTGATTGTGGGACAATGAAAACAGCCGTTAATGTGGGCTCGTTGCTGAATAGCCCATAATGCGACCATGTGACTGCTGGGGGAGGTGCCATCAGAATTCAGGTCTATTATAACTTATAACCAGTGGTGGGTTGCCCCTGGTTCGGATCAGTTCGCAAGAACTGGTAATAAAGGAGGCTACACCCACTGACCCAAACATCATCATAGGTGATCTGCACATGCGCATAAAAGTGTGTGCGCGCATGGGTGGGGGCGGGGGGGCACGATGTGAACCAGTAGTAAATGTAAGTGGAACCCACCCCTGCTTCAAACGATGACTAAGTGAACAATTGCAAGTCAAGGACTATCTGTAAAGCATTATCTGGATCTCATGAGATAACAGGGGATCATTGAAAATGGAACTTTTGAAGAGAAATGAGTACATTTTAGAACCTCAAAACTTCCAGCAGAAGACACTATCTGTAGCTCAGGGTTGAACTATGGCACCCTTTGTGTTCTCTGAATGTGGACATCTCATTACCCAACTAAGTAACTTCATCAGTGCTCACGTTGTAGCCTAATTGGGAAATGAAACTTCTGCAAGCAAACAACCAGGTTCAGAGAGCATTAAGGACTCAATTATCCAAATTGCCCTCTTTCAATTATCAGGACAATCACAACTGGACTGCAAAAATGCAGACGACCATTAGATGGCAGCGAAGGAGTGGTTGCCTGGAGTTGTGAGTCCAGATAGGATGACTCAATAGTTCCTTTTTCTTGCCTAGTGTTTGGGCAAATGCATCTTTATTCAACTTGTACAAGGATTGTTGATGACTGTATGTTTCCGGCAGTACAAAAAGGGTTTACATTTTTGAAACAGTCTATTTCTTTCATTTAGTTGATTATAGGTGAAAGGGAGCTGAATTGAAGTGGTATAAAGAACAAATAACAATGCACAAAGCAATTTATGGCCATGATGGATGCAAAGGTTGTTTGCAAGGCCAGAGCAATATAGAGAAATGTAGTTGAATTATTTGGCATAAATTAGATTAAGCTGCATTTCCTTCTCTTTTTCTTATCTCATAATCTGCATGATTCCTTGTGTTTATTATTTCTTTTCATAAAACTGCTTATCCTGAAAGGAAATTATCTGATGGGTAAGTAGATATAAAGGATTTTTTTTCTTTTCTGTTCAATTGAACAATTTTGAAGGTTAACTGTTCACTTGCTGTTTCAGGCTTTCTCAGGCAGGTAAAGTAAGATATCCATGATAAAATAAAATTGTAATTGCTCAGGCAGTGGCTCTGGGCATTTATCATTGCTGCTAGAATTGATTAAAAAGCAAGTACAGATAGCATATTTAAAGCAGAATGTTCCAACGCTGCCAATTCTTTCTGTTAGTGGGAAGTAGATTTATATTGCAATGGGGGTTGTGATGGAATCTGTATCTGTATCTGAATCTGAATCAAGCATCAAGAAGCCTTTTGCTGTTCAGGCTATCTGACTCCTTAGGCCACCTTCTCCAATCTGATGTCACCAGATGTGTGCTGCGTTTCATAATTCTCAGCTCTCGTGAACAAAATCTGGGAATCATGGGAATTTAAATCCTGAAACAATTGCACAATAGCAGATTGGAAAAGGCCAGTTCAAGATATCGTGTGAAATGCAAATCACATCTAAACAGTACTGTAGTAGCATAAACATGGATTGGAACATCACGGTTTTGTTTTCGTTTTGGCTAGGACTGTTGTGCATTCCCAAATGTTCTATTTTGTAAGTCATTGTTTATAGCAGTGATGGCTAACCTTTTTGCCATCGCGTGCCAGAAAGGGGGGGATCACACACGTGCATGCCCACACCCATAATTCTATGTGCCCTGCCCCCACACATGCACGCTTGACCCACACACCCCCGCCGCTCCTGGCATGCGATGGCCCGGTAGGCCCGTTTTTCTTTCTCACCTGGCTCCAGGGCCTCTCTAGGAGTCTGGGGAGGATGAAAACGGCCTTCCCCCACCCCTCCTGGAGGTCCTCCGGAGGACGAAAATGGGCCGTTTGACAACTTCCAGTCCCACTGGAGCTGAGCTTGTGTGCCCACTGATATGGTTATGCGCGCCATCACGGGTTTATAGTATAACATATTATAAGATCCCAACCAATATTGTGTGTTTTAAATAATTCAAGGTTAAACAATCATGGCATATGAACCCAGCCATAATATCTGTGGTTAGAAACCTGTTTTTTTTTCTTTTTTTGTGTGTGATAATTTTTCCTGTATGAATCTAAAGATAATCCTATTTATTTTGCATCTAGGGTTGTCTTGAATGAAATGGGAGTTTCATAGCTGATAAAACTGCATAAAGGCAGTAATGCGGTTGCACTGTCTGTCATTTTGCAAGTAAGTAATGAGCACTTCTCACTTTATGTTCAACATGCAGGTTAATAAATTCCAGAGTTAAACCTGGGTTAAATATGTATCATAAATTATATAACAATGTGGGTAGGGCAGGAAGGGTATAACAACAGCAGCAGTACAAAATAGATTGAGTCTGGGATAACAATAGCTTTGGACTAGGTTGGGTGAATTCCAGGAATTGTTGAAAGCAGATGTTATATGTTTTCCGTGTCAGACTGTTATATTAAAAGAACTATCCTAATTGTACCCACTCCTTTCCCCACAAAAGGCAGGCAGAGGAATATGATGGTAGAAAAGGGAGAGTTCAGGTACTGAAAAAACCTCTAGATCCAAATCCCATTTTTGCAGCTTCCGAGCATTTTATCTGACCAAAACTCAGCAGTTTGGTTTTCTGCCATCTGAGGTAAGGAAACTCACAACAATGGTAGCATATGCCTTCAGATAAGACAAACACATTTTTTTTTAAATGCCAAAAAAGAACAGAACAAAATCCTGGAATAAATCAACCATGCCTAACCCTTCCATATGCTAGATGCATTTTCAAAAAACAGAAGTAGTCTGATAGCTAGGGTTGCCAGGTCTGCTTCCAAAAAATAGCGGACAAGCGGGGGGGGGGGGGGGGGCGGTTAAGTAGTAAAAAAATAAAATAAAAATAAAAAATAAAAAAAAATACAATTAAATTATATATTTTCTTACAAACATTTTAACACGTATTAAAATAATCACTTCAAAACTTTACTTAAAATTCAAAACATCAACTATATTATAATAATATGTAAAATATTAAATTACATTTTAATTTCATCATAAAGCTTTTGAATAAAAAAAATGTCCACTATTTTGTGAAAAAAAATAGTGAACATAATGTGAAAAAAGCGGACTGTCCGCTCAAATAGTGGACACCTGGCAACATTACAGTGGTAGCCCCTTTGCTGAGTACCAGATTTTATGAAAAAGCATAAATTTTTGATTTGTTCTCCCCTCAATGAGGCTTCTGGCTGCCACAAAATGACTCACTCTTATTGTAGTAAAGCCAGTCAAGGCTTCCTTCCTCCTTAGTGCTGAAATATTTCCCTAAGATAATGTTTAGGGATGGGATTGACTTCACTCTACGAGCAAATTGCTGACAGGAAATATACTGTATTTTCGGACTATAAGATGCACTTCCCCTCCCCCCAAAAAGTGGGTGGAAATGTCTGTGCATCTTATAGAGCGAATATTGCCAAAGCCCTGCCTACCTGCCGGCCCTCACCCTTCGGCCTCTGCCTCCCAGCAATTTGCCTCCTTGCAGCAAACAGCAAACAGCCTGGTCAGCTTCAGCACAGCCTGATTTAGCCTCCTGGAATACCGACAATCAGCTGTTCCAGGCTGTGAGATCGCAGCCTCCGCACGCCCCATTTTTGGCCTCTGTATGTCCCGGTTTTTGTTTGTCCCATTTGGCGGCGATAGGTGACGGTGGTGGGGATCCCCACCACTTGGAACGAGGCAAAAAATGGGACATGCAGAGGCCGAAAATGGGGCGCACGGAGGCGGCGATAGGTGGCAGCAATCCCCAGCTTGGAACAGCTGATCACTGGTATTCCGGGAGGCCGATCCAACTGCCAATCAGCTGCTTGTGCTAAATCAGGCTGTGGTGAAGCTGACCAGGCTGTTTGCTGTTTGCTGCAGGAAGGCAAATTGCTGGGAGGCAGCATCAGATTTTTTTTTCTTGTTTTCCTCCCCAAAAGCTAGGTGCATTTTATAGTCCAGAGTGTCTTATAGTCTGAAAAATATGGTAGTTACTGTAGCCTCATTTGGGCAAATATGTTTGGATGGAACCAGAGTTATTCAATTTCTCTGCTAACAAGTGGAGGATGGGAACACTGTTGTAAACTACAATCCTGTCGTGTCATGTTGAGGAAAGCTCCTAGATTTCTCTGACACTCTGGACTCAAACAATTTAGTGTTCCCTATCCATTGCTCAGCAAATTGCCAAGTTATTCTATCCTCTTGCCATGAATATATATATATATATAGAGAGAGAGAGAGAGAGCAGCATTTCTCATCCTTGGCAACTTTTCACTGTGTGGACTTCAGTTCCCAGAATTTTCTGGGTAGGAAATTCTGGGAGTTGATAATGTATACTTGCCAACTTTTCTCAAGACAGATCTATAGAAATGCTGTCTAGTAGCTGATTTAATCCATTGGTTATTTAGCTCGGCATTGCCTACACAGTGGCTAGTACGGTACTGAGCGTCTAGATTTCCCAACTGGAATCTTTTTCAGCAGAACTTGGAAATGTGAAAGATGAAATATTTAGCTTTGAAAATATTTGTTCCATTGTTAAACTGTAGCCTTCCATGAAAGTGTTAAATCAAAAACTCTTTGCTCTGCCTCTTTCAACAGAGATAAAAGAATAATCATATAAATATGATTTATATGAAGCTCCACTACCATATCTGTCAACATTTTACAGATTAAAAAAATAGCTTTGTCTCATTCCACCACTATCTTGGTGTGCAACGCATCTAATTACAACTTGCTTCTGCCTGCTTGATTCACTTGGATGCTATAATCTCTTCATTGGCATTTAACTGTTGTTTCTTATAACAATGGTTTGCTGAACAAACCAGAGGATGCATCCACACATGTCAAACTAAGCTTGGCATTAAATCTGGATGATATTTATTATTTATAAATTTTCTTAAGCAATAGTAACATAGTCAAGTCAATAAATATATTGCATGTTACATTAAAATCACATTTGGTGCTGACAATTTCACATTAATCAAGTCCTAAAGGACTTCCAGACTGCCATGACAGTGGGCACAACCTTCCCTCTGGGGGCAACCAGTCCCATAAAAAAGAAGCCCCACATTTTGGAGTCCTTTTCCATCAAACCTCGTGTAAGGGGGCAGCTTTAGCTGGCATTAAAATTGGGCAGGCAGAACGTATTTGGGATAGCTAGTCTCATAGACTCCTTGAGCTATATAGAGCTTTATAGATAATTATGGATGGGATAATGCACAAATAATGGCAGAAACTACTGGTTTACCACATCAGATAGCAGACTCATGTATGAGTCTCATGTATGTCCACTGTATGCAAATATTCTTGCTGCCTCTGTGGTCAGTGAATGGAGGGAAGAAAACAGCAAACGTTAAGATTTCGAAAGTCAAACTAACAGCAACAAAAATGAAATTATTTGCATTTGTCCCTTGGATTGATTTTGACTAGAATCATCATGCAGGGGATATAGAAAATAAAATGGCTTTCATACATTATAGTTTATTTAATTTCTTTTTAAGCACCAATGCAAATGGCAAGCATTTTATATCTCCACCTTAAACAAAAAAGGATTTTAAATTATTAAACATGTACATACAGCTGATTAGAAAGAAGTAAACACCGAGTTTAGGAAATATATCAAGTATAAACAGTATAACAAAGACAAGCTATTCTATAACAGTGAAAAATGTGCAAAATAATTGTTTGGCTAAACATCCTTGCACTAGTATGCTAAATAGCTTTTGAAGTGATAAATCTTTGTCCTCCTCTTATTACAGATGCTGACATCACTATTCTAAAACAGCTAGATTCAAAACACAATCTCTGGCAGTCCTGATCAAAAACGGCTGTTCTTTTTTTGTGCCAGTTTCAAATCTGATATAAAATCATGTCTTCCTTCCTTCCTTCCTTCCTTCCTTCCTTCCTTCCTTCCTTCCTTCCTTCCTTCCTTCCTTCCTCTTTCTTTTTCTTTATTTCCTTCCTTCCTTCCTTTTCTTTCTTTCTCTCTCTCTCTCTCTTTCTTTTTTCTCTCAAATTTAGAGATCGTCCATCTCATTCACATAGCAGCTATTTCTTGCTAGTATTATACAAAGGCACATTTGTCAGTCAAATAATTCTGAATGTTCCATGTAGCATATAAAAGATCATAGTTATTTATAGAGATGTGAAGTACGGATAGACCTCGATTTACAACCACAATTGAGCCCAAAATTTCTATTAAGCGAGACAGTTAAGTACATTTTGCCCCATTTTACGACTTTCCTTGCCACCCTTGTTAAGTGAATCACTGCCATTGTTAGGTTAGTAACCCAGTTGTTAAGTGAATCTTGACTTTGCTGATCAGAAGGTGGCAAAAGGTGATCACATGACCCTGGGAGACTGCAATCATATGAACGTGAGTCAGTTGCCAAGCATCTCAATTTTGACCATGTGACTGTGGGGACGCTGCAATGGTCATAAGTATGAAAAATGGTCATAAGTCACTGTTTTTAGCACTGTTGTAACTTTGAAATGAACTGTTGTTAAGTTGAGGACTACCTGTAAAGAGTTAATAATGAATGGATGCAAAATGTGAGAGGATTGCAGTGAAATTGCAAAACTGCCAGTTCCCTAAAGTCCATTTTGTCTCAAGCAATCAAAGGAGAAGAAAACACAGAATGCTTCTTGCTAAGTTACTCAAAGTTTAAGATTTCTATAATAATATTCTACAGTAAAAGAATAGTCTACTGTGCTGGCAAACTGCTGGCTGCCCAATGCCAAACAATTCCAATCGCTGTCTTTTGACTTATAAAACAATGCAAGGAAAGGGAGGAGAATAAAAGCATCTCCTGTATGTTGGCAACATTTCACTATCAAAGGCATAATGAAACTCTGATAGGTGGGCTTTCTTCTATGCCAAGGTAGGAGCCTTGGTGGCGCAGAGGACTAAAGTGCTGTTAAGAAGCACTTAGCTGCCAGCGGCCTGCAATTACTGCAAGTTCAAATCTCACCAGGCTCAAGGTTGACTCAGCCTTCCATCCTTCCGAGGTAGGTAAAATGAGGACCTGGATTGTGGGGGCAATAAGCTGACTTTGTATAAAAAAGAACACCGCTTGGGGGGGTTGGCGAAAGCCCTACTAAGCAGGTATATACAAAAGTATGAAGGCTATTGCTTAACACATTGTAAGCCGCCCTGAGTTTCCAGAGAAGGACGGCATATAAATCGAACCAATAAATAAATAAATAAATAAACTTCTCTAAAACCAACAGTTGGCATCGAAAAGTAAGCAGAGGGACACTTACTCAGAAGATATGCAGGCTGGGTGCAGATGACATCAGTCAACACCACTTTAAATCATAAAGTTATGGCCTAGCACATGGGTCAGCAACCTTAAACACTCAAAGAGCCATTTAGACCCGTTTCCCATAGAAAACAAAATACTCTTTGGACATCTAAAATTAAGATAACGCTACATATATTGTTTTTTACCTTTATGCTCTGTAAAAAAAAACTATAGTGTGTTGCATTTATGAAATCAATGACCTGCTACAGAGAAAACACATTTTTATTTCTGTATGCAACAAAAACATTTTGAACTCCAAAAAAAAAAAAAAAAAAAAAGAAGAAGAAGAAGAAGAAGAAGAAGAAGATGATGATAGATCGAAAAGCTCAATAAATCACATGCCGGGTGTTGCACATTGGCGGTTGTGACGTATATTTTGAGCGACAGGGAGCCGCAGCAGAGGGATTAAAGTGGTTGCAGACCCCTGGCCTAGCATCATATATGAATACAGCTGAGCTAACTAATTAAAAAAGGATTGCTAATAATCAATGGTGTGACTCAGACTAAGTCTAATTAGCCAAAAATCTTCTAGTGAGTTTATGATTGAGGTAAGATGTAACTGACTTTTCTAAGAAGATTCCCCCATGCTTCACAACTGGCAGGGTGAACTATACAGTGCTGCATTTGCATGACCTATTGAGCCACCAAAAAGGCAACCATAGTGATTTGCTATGCAACTGTGGCAAAAAAGGGTCATACAATTGGTATTGTTGGAAGTTGATGCCTCACTTAATGACCACACTCACTTAATGACCACACTGATTAACAATTATTTTTCTTGTCCCAATTGTGGGGATAAGTTAAGGTCTACCTGTAAGATGATTGCCTAGTATGTCCATGGCTTCCAATCTCAGGCTGCCAACGTAATCACATTGCTTTTAATATGCAGACAAACAAACTGTTTACCCTCTTGCAATCCCTTTCTCCCCAATCTCTCTGCTCTGAAAGGGAGTCAGGTACAGAATGATGTGTACTGGCTGTAATAGTGATCACATGACTGTGATCATATGAAGTCAGTCATGTGAAGAATACTGCGAAGGTTATAAATTGGTATAAAGTTACTTTTCAGCACTGTCATAACTTTGAACAGTTGTTGAACAAATGGTCAGTAAGTGAAGACTGTCTATTTTGTTGATGACTCTGGTTTTAAAATGGCTAATTCTCAGGCTGATGAAGCTTGTAGGAGGTGGCTTTATGAATAGTCATCTGAAAGATCCTGTGCTATCAATAAAAAGAATCATTGGCTCACAGGGAGAAAGAACATGGAGAACATGGAATGAACATGGGGAAAAAAATAAGAGTTTGGCAGGATGGAGTAAAAATAAAGAGGGGAACCAAGGAAAGCAGAAAAGTCAAAGGGGAAGAAATGCTGCTCACTGACTATAAGCTGCCGCTGCTATGCAAACAGCTCGGTGTATCTCCAATTGTGTGCCTGCTTACTCTCTTGTAATTCTTTCCTCTCCAATCTCTCTGCTCTACAAGCAGGTGGGGGATGGGGGAAAAACAGGTCAGGCACAGGAGAGAATGCTTGAGAGATTTATTTATTTATTCATTTATTTATTTATTTATTTATTTATTTATTTATTTAATTTGTATACCGCAAATGTAAGGGGGTGGTGGAAAACACAATCAGACTTGCAAGATTCTGTTACTGTAGCTTATCTCAATAAAGTATATATATTTAATTTATTATATTTAACAATATTTATTATATTTTATTTTTATTATATTATATTATATAATAAAAATAAAATATAATAAATATAATATCATAAATTAAATTAAATATAATAAATAAATAAATAAATAAATAAAAATAAAATAAAATAAAATAAAAATAAAAGTATAAATAAACAAACTCGATTGCAGAAAATACGACTTCAGCAACAGAGTAGTCAATGCCTGGAATGCACTACCTGATTCTGTGGTTACATCCCCAAGCCCCCATAACTTTAACCTTAGACTGTCTACTGTTAACCTCACCACATTCCTAAGAAGTCTGTAAGGGGCATGCATAAGCGCACCAGCGTGCCTTCCGTCCCTGTCTTACTGTCCCCATTTATTTGTATCCATTTTCTGTATTCATAATCATGTTTATACTTATATCTGTTATCTTATACATGTTTGGCAAACAAATAAAATAAAATAAAATAAAATAAAATAAAATAAAATAAAATAAAATAAAATAAAATAAAATAAAATAAAATAAAATAAAATAAAATAAAATAAAATAAAATAAGAAAGATAGAAAGAAAGAAAGAAAGAAAGAAAGAAAGAAAGAAAGAAAGAAAGAAAGAAAGAAAGTATAGTTCTAGCTTTCCTGTGAAATTAGTTTCCTGATTTGGCTATCTCATAAGTCTGACATATAGACATCCAGGCTGCCCCTCTAGACTTCTAGAGCAGCCATCTAGAATTCGGAAGTGGATCATTTAAGCAAGCCATGCCGCAGAACATTACAGAATATATTTAGGCTCCTATGGATTGAAGAAACCTAACATCCACCTTGAGAACAAAGAAGTGTGCTGTGGAGGTGGTGACTTGCTGTTGAGAGGACCAAGATACAGTATTTATATATAAAACAGATGTGACTTATGGAAGGGATGTGGTCTTCCAGAGGTCTATATCCAGAACACGATGAAGAGACTATCAATACTATTCAAACCCCCTAACAAATATCCTTTCCTCAATGGCATCAACAGAAAAAAACCTTGAAAGAATCTCTGGAGATTATGAGTCCTTTGGCAGGCAGGGGAAAGTACTGGCAGCACAAGTAGTTTCCTAATCAATCAATCCAGTTGAGTGTCATAGCCTAAAAAGAAAACAACAACAACAGGATTTTGGAACTCAAGCAACTGGCTATGCAGATGGTGTCATGAAGAAGAGCTCTACAACATTCTACAACAACGGCCCATGTTACCTTTGCTGATTCCTGGGATGCATCTTACAAAAACTAGGAAGGAAATGTTTGGCAGGCGCTTCACCAGTCTCATCAGGAGGGCATTAAACAAGAACAAAAAGGGAGGGTGGCGAAAGCCCAAAGCCAATTATGTGGCCAAGGACTGGGGCCAAGAAAGCAGAAAACAAAGAGAGAAGCAGGAGGCCAGGGCAGGGCCTCAAAAGTTTTGCAAAACACTACAACAAAGATGCTAGTAATCAATGCCACTTAAAACTCAGATGTTTCTACACCAATGCACTGAATATGCAAAATAAACAGAGAGGACTAGAGATCCTAACTCAGGAAAACAAATAGGATATGACAGGCATCCTGAAACCTGGTGAGCTAATACTCATGATTAGAAAGCTGAAAGATTACAATGCATTCAAAAGGGACAAAGCCAACAGAAAGGGAGGGAGACTGTTCAGTAATCAGTGCCTGGAAATCCTGTTGAAAGATATAAGAATTAAAGGAGAAATCAAAACAGAAGTTGATGTTTATTGTAGCCCATCTGGGCACGCGGAAAATACAGATGAGGACTTTATGCATCAGAAGACTACAGTCTCCAAAGAGGCAGGCAATAGTGATAATGTGGGGTGGGGTGTTCAATTATCCTAACATCTGCTGAGAATCTTACTATGCCAAGAGTCGGACATTCTTGTCCTACCTTGCTAACAAGATATGTTGGAGTACAAATCCCTTAATTCTCAGTCAGTACTGGCATTATAGAAGATGTAGTTTCCAAATATCAAGAGCAGGACTGTCAAATTCCTGGCTCATGGGCCGGATGCGTCACACGCTGGCCATGCCCACGGCCGGTTTAGCGAAGGGGGAAAAAGTCTCGATATGTCACGTGATGCCACCATGACACTGTGAGTTTGACACCCCTGGTCTAGAGGATGTAAGGATATTTATCTGACAGAAAGAAGAGTGAATGTGTTACACAACTTGTACCGTTTTCTGTGTGACATGCTTCAAGAATAAATAACTGCATGTGCCACACAATAGGAATTGCTCACTGGTAAAAGTAGCTTCAAATAAACAGACGTTCATATTTCTCAATTTCTTTTCTTAAAAAAAAAAAAACCAATCATGTAGCTGCTGCCTTACTTAAGAAGGCATTTACTTGTACTTAGTAATACGCACCACCGAATTAGTTATGTGCAAAACCCTGCATTCCAGGCACAAAACATTCCAAGAATACTGTTTTTTTCCCAGAGAACACATGGATCCGGCCATTCTGTGAATGGCCAGATTGATGTCTCCCTCCACTGAGTACAGGGAACATGGGTAAGATTCTTTTTGTAGTTACATATTTTTTTTTCTTTCCAAAAAGATATTTCAAGGCAGCTAACACATTTATGAATACTCCAAAGCTACACTAGAAATAAAAATATTTTTTTCATTGTTAAGCTACCATTAAAATCAGAAAATATTTGACATAAATACATTGAAAGTCATTATGGATTAAAATGTGTGCCCTGTAACATATAAATACACATAGAACTAGATGGCAGACAATTTCAGTCCCCTGCCAAAAATATTTTTTATAAAGAGTAAGAAAAAAAATCCATAATTCAAACAAGGGACATCTGTTCTCCAGTATTTATAGATAATGATGGATCAAGTATCTGCATACAGGATAATTATTTTCAGCAGATGGCTTATCAGTATTTTTTTTTAAAAAAATCTAAAAATGAGAGGAAATTGTCCTTGTGTGATTTCTACAGAATGTAATTTTTTTTTCTCTAAAGCAGAAAGTAATTTGCAAATGAAGGATTTTTTTAGTCTTTACAAGGAAGAGAAAGATCATTATTTATGATCTCATGGTTGATCGGTTTCAGTAAAACTGGCTCCATAGTTTGCTCATTAAGTTTTTATGCTGATGGTGCATTTAGTTTTGCAATGGGAAGCTTACTTCCCTTTGCAGAATGCCACCTTGCCTTTGATCTTCTGCTTCTAAGCTGTGCTGTCTACTGTCGAAACAACTTTTAAAAGCTGAAGTGAATGCAGAAAGAAAGAAAGAAAGATTATGAAAGGCTCTCTTTCCACAGATACCCGCTCAGTGCTGCTTTAGCATAATGTTAAAAAGATATTACTAACCATGAGAAGGCAACTCCAGAGTTCACCGTTAAAAATAGGAGACCATGTGACATCATTCTAGGACAGTGAAGGCTAACCTTTTCCATACCCAAAGAACATGGATGAATGTGTGTGCGCCTGAACCCCCAAAATGCAATGTGTGCGCAGTCCTGTGCATATGGCTTGTACCTCCCAAACACGCCCTGTCCCCCACACATGCATGGCAGAGACCTGAAGACCAGCTGACCGGCAGGAGGCACATGTGCGGCGGAGCTGAACTGGGGCAACGGCTCACGTGCCCACAGAGAGGGAGCTACGTGCCATCTCTGGCACGTGTGCCATAGGTTCACCATCACGGTTCTAGGAGCTGTGTTTTTAAGGGATCCATAATTTTTCCCATATAACTAAGATGTGAAGTAGAATTTCAAAACAACAGAAATTATTATCAATTTTTCACTGCAAGTTGAGTCACCCTACCATTTCCACAATTTCAGTTCACACTGAAGACACAGAGGCCAATCACAGATGATCATTAAGGATAAAGCTATCTGATAGGAATAAATGAACAAAATGAAGTAAGATGTTTTCCAAAAATGCCACCAACTAAAAGGAGGGAATAATCACTCTTCCCTAACTGGATAACTTACAAATGAGTGAGATTACAACATCTCTCCTTCTCAGAATCTGGGAATAATAGAAATCACACCTCAAGGGAAGTGTCAGATTGGGGAAGACTGATATATGTTACTCTGTCTTTTGCTCTAGTAGCATTTATGAGCAATGCCTTGTTCTATTTATTTTTGGTAGATCTAGAACAGGGGATTTCAAACCTGTTTGATCCCATTGCGGGCCGTATCAGGATTTTGTTTGCCCTTGGGGTGGGTAGGCATGACCTGGTCATTGCAGCCGACTGGGTGGGCATGGCTGGGGTGAGCCAGGGCCAGGACAGCACAGGCTGGTCCCTTTCCATATCTGGGATGGCTCCGCAGGCCAGATCTGACCTGCGGGCTGCGTGTTTGACACGTATGATCTAGAACATTGTTTTACTGCATTTTTATTCCTCTCTTCTCTTAAAGAGTTTGGAATAACATATACAGGTGAGGATATAAGGAAGGAATGGATGACAGAAGCCATAATAAAAGGATCTAAAAACATTATTTAATAATTTTGGTTACTTACTCAGAAGAGAGAGAGAGAGAGATTGTTTCCTAGATCACTATGGCAAGTGCAAGATGCAGTAGGAAAAGTCAGCCATGAGATAACTGCCCACAAGGAACTGTCTTTTTTGGGCAAGTTTTATAGTCCTTCAACCTTTCCTCCCAACCCCCATTGGAGTTGTTTAGATTGCTTTTGGGGAAATATGTCAGAAAATAGTTGCATAGCTTGGCATCAGCAGGAGAAAGTTACATATTAGCAAGGATTGTAAACTGGAAAGCATTTAGCAAGTATTAGGTGCCTAGTTAAGGCAAAAGTAGGAAATAATTATCTAATTGAAGTGGAGAGCTTGTTAACTTGCGGGTTCAGACAAAGCAAAGTGGCACACAGGTTTGGGAAGTAAATGGGAAGAGACTAACTTGTTAAAGCAAGTCTCTGGATGCTAATTAAAAGTGCAGTTCAGTCAGAGGACAGATGGGAAAGTTTTCAATGACAGTTTAAAAATGATGACAGAAAAAAAAATTAAGAATCCCTTTCTGTATGAGAGTAGCATCCTCATGAAACATGGTAAGAAAGCTAGGAATTGATGCAAGAGAAATTTCTGTCCTGCCAACAATTGTTATGTAGTCATTAGCATTCTTTCACTCCTATTTGAACTATACTACTAGAGCAATATCTTCCTAAATTAGGGTTATTTCAGGGCTTTGCATTCTGTTGTAATTATCCTGCTTCGCTGAGCATTCTATCGGTCTGTAAATAGTTCATTCTACACAGGGCATAGTGATTAGATTGTAGGCTGATTCTTAATCATCAAACTAGTTAGTAATTTCCCACGTTATCAAAATACAATCTCTTATGAGCATGGAACCTTAAGTTCAATTTGGAAAGATACCATTCCCAAAGTGAACAATTCCTATGTATATGTAGGCACTTGTCTTAGCCTGCAGATAGCCTAGAACCTGGCTTTCAAGACATTCAACTATTCATTTTAACAAAAGAGGAGAGAAGAATAGACAATACCTGGGTCAAAACCGCAGTTTATCCCAGTGATTAATAACAATTGATCCGTTCTAGCTATTTATGGGCTGCTGCTGATAACTGAATAATTCAGGCTTCTAAATCTTCATCCTGAACTCCATACTAAAGAATTAAGATTTTTTTAAACCAACTGAAGATAGGATTTCAATTTTGTGGTGTTATATAGAAAATTAATATAGAGAGATTAAACATCTTATGCGGTTCCCTCTTCCATAATAAAGAAATGGTCCAGTTACCATTATCTGTTTTATTATTTTTTTATCTATTGATGCTGAAATAAATCTCTGTAATAAATCTCTATAAATCTCTAATTTAGAGATTTATTTAGAAATGAATCTTTATTCTACTAAAACTTACAGAAGAGAAATATGATGAGCTAGCATTTTCTTGAATTGTCCTCTTGAATATTGTTTTAGATTAATATTCAGTCAGTTTTTCCAATAAGAAAGTCTTGAGGAGAGTAGTATCTGAACATATCTGAGAAAACTTCATTGCCTAGTAGTTCAAGTGTTTTGCAACATTCCCAAGTCCAGAGCCACATCAAATCTTGAGTATTTTACTACTATAATTGTTCCCAGCCAGTCTTTTTTAACACTAGATTCTTCAACAGTAAAAATATTGAGAGCATTTTTGAAGAAAAGATTAACCTGCCCTGTTTCCCCCAGAATAAGACATCTCCTGATAATAAACCCAAACGGGCTTTTGAGCACATGGCAATAAGGCCAAGCACTTATTTCAGGGTTCAAAAAAATATAAGACAGGGTCTTATTTTTGGGAAAACACGATATTACTTGTACGGATACATATATGATGATGAACATAGAGATCTTTTCTAAAAGCATGTGGGACTGTGACTTGACAAAATGAGTAGCTATTCTAAAAAAGAATAGTTGTATTTTAAAATACAGTCATATACAGTCAAAAATTGACTACAAATACAGTCAAAAGAGAGAATTGACTGGATTAATAATTATACCACAGAGGTCAGCATTCTATTCAGAGGCATAGAAAAATATACATGCAGCATTGCAAAGCACAGAGGTAAAATAAAAAGATTCAAAATGAAATTCTCATTCACCCTGAAATAATTCCTGGATGATAAGCTAAAAATGTCTCTAAACTAAAAATTGTACTAACATTTTTTGTCCTTGACTCAAGCCTTTCACAGCAGATTCCTCGATGCACTAAATTCTTGACTTCACCACAACAATGGGCCCTCAAAGCCAACAAGGCTTTGTCTGGATTATATATGGATCTCCCTGCAGGATATCATAAAGGAAATACTGAACAAATATCAGAACAAATATTTAGTGTGTACTTTTCTGAAGAGTAAAATTTTCTGTTTGGTCGCATGTGAGGCAGCATGGATTGCTACAGGTAGATAAACAAGGTAATACAAAAAGAATACTTCTCTACCAGGCGTAGAGCCTTCTCTGTAGGCGCGCCCACCCTCTGGAATCAACTTCCCATGGGGCTTTGGCTGGCCCCTGACCTTCGCACCTTTTGCCACGAATTAAAAACTTGGCTATTCGAGTTCCCCGGCCTGGACTGATGGGGGTTTTTTTACGGGTTTTAACTGTATTTGTTTAATTAGGCATTTTAACTTGCTTTGGATTGTGGTTTTATTGTTGTGAGCCGCCCTGAGTCCGTTGAAGATAGGGCGGCATATAAGCCTAATAAAATAAAATAAAATAAAATAAAATAAAATAAAATAAAATAATAAAATAAAATAAAATAAAATAAAATAAAATAAAATAAAATAAAATAAAATAAAATAAAATAAAATAAAATAAAATAAAATAAAATAATAAAATAAAATAAAATAAAATAAAATAAAATAAAATAAAATAAAATAAAATAAAATAAAATAAAATAAATAAAATAAAATAAAATAAAATAAAATAATAAAATAAAATAAAATAAAATAAAATAAAACAAAACAAAACAATAAAATAAAATAAAATAAAATAAAATAAAATAAAATAAAATAAAATAAAATAATAAAATAAAATAAAATAAAATAAAATAAAATAATAAAATAAAATAAAATAAAATAATAAAATAAAAAAAAATAAAAAAAAATAATAAAATAAAATAAAATAAAATAAAATAAAATAATAAAATAAAATAAAATAAAATAAAATAAAATAAATAAAATAAAATAAAATAAAATAAAATAAAATAAAATAAAATAATAAAATAAAATAAAATAAAATAATAAAATAAAATAAAATAAAATAAAATAATAAAATAAAATAAAAAAATAAAATAAAATAAAATAAAATAAAATAAATACTTACAGCTTCCTTAACAAAAAACTGAATTATCTATGAGGTCAAAATAATAGGTCAGAACAAAAGGATCAATAGCATTAACTCTGGAAAATGAGAGGGACGTGGTGATCAGTGGCCACCACTGAGCTTGTTGATTGAAAGGTCAGCAGTTCAGCAGTTTGAATTCCTAGTGCCGTGAGCTCCCGTTACTTGTCCCAGCTTCTGCCAACCTAGTGTTCGAAAGCACGTAAAAAGTGCAAGTAGAAAAATAGGGACCACCTTTGGTGGGAAGGTAACAGCGTTCTGTGTGCTTTTGGCATTTAGTCATGCCAGCCACATGACCACGGAGATGTCTTCGGACAGCGCTGGTTCTTTGGCTTTGAAATGGATATGAGCACCGCCCCCTAGAGTCAGGAATGACTAGCACATATGTGTGAGGTGAACCTTTATCTTTACCTTGAAATGAATATAATTCTCAGGGGGATTTCGGATTATATCATAGAATCAGAGAATGGAAGGATAAGAAGATACATTGGTGATCATCTATTCCATAAATTTTCTAAGCAGGAATCCACTACTACAACATTCCCAATAAATGGTCATCAAGCCTATTTAATCATTTCCAGTAGGGAAAGTCCTTTACCTCCTGAAACAATGTGTTCCACTGCTGAACAACTCTTGTTGGGAATTAGTTTCCTGATTCTCAACCCAAATCTCCTTCGTTATAATTTAAAACTTTGTTTCTCACCCTATCTTATGGAAACTACACTCAGTAATTCTGCCCCGAGAACGGTTCATACACTGTAGAACCTCTTCAAGTACCTGAAGACAGCAATAATGTCTCCCTGCAGTCTTCTCTTCTTCAGCCTGAACATACTCAATTCCTCCAAATCTTCCTCTTAAGCTTTTTGATTCTGAGACAATACTTCTGTTGATGCAGTATATGATTGCATTACATATTTTGCAGCTGCATCGGGTGAAATGCTCCTGGTTCGGACCGGATCAGGTGATCTGGTAGTGATTGTGGCAGGTGGTTCGGAGAACCGGTAGCGATGGTGGCACGAGGCTCTGCCCACCCGCCCAGATGTCATTACTTTCTGCATTTAAAAGGTAAAAAAAGGCTGACGATTGTGTGCCACATCTGTGATCGTCAGAGCCTCTTTTTTTTACCTTTTAAAAGCATTTTTTACAACCTATTCACCTGAAAAGGTTGTAAAAAAATGCTTTAAAAAAGTAAAAAAAAAAGTTGGCCATGCCCACCCAGTCACATTAACCCCCACCAAGCCACGCCCACAGAACCGGTAGTAACAAATTTTACATTTCACCACTGAGCTGCATCACTCTGTTGGCTCACGTTTAATTTGTAATCCTTCAAGACACCCAGTTCTTTTTTATATGTCTTGCTGCCCAATATGGTTCCCCAAAACCTATATTTGTACCTTTGATTTTTCCTACTGAAATGAAAAATTTTGCATTTGCCCCTCCATTTTTCTGATTTCTGCCAGTATTCCAGTCTATCAAAGGCCTCCTGATTCATGTTATGCCCTGTCTTTGTTATCTGTGATCTCTGTTAAGATGGCAATGTGCTGAGCTGATTTCTTTCTCTCCCTGCATGAGCTGTTGAAAATAGTATTTTGAACTGTCTGTCCAAACCACTTGGAAAGTAGAAATATTAATTGAACCATCTTTTATTGCATTTGGAATTTTTGGGAAATAAATTGCCTTACAAGCAAAAGAAACAAGTTCATTCTCTCCACAGTGAGCAGACAGTAATCCAGAGCCAGAAAGTGTGTCTTTAATTTAGAAATTACATATTCCTTAAGATCTAGGACTCTGGTTGATAGCCAATTAAAATATTAATTGTACAGAGAGTGATTCTGATTACAAATATACCTTCTGACATTGAAATATGAGAGATCTCCAATTTTGAACTTTTAATTCTAACAGTTTATCAACAGATTGCACAGTACAGTATGCTCCAAAGTAGAAGTTTTAGAAAATTCAAGCAAAGCTTTGCAAAAGATTGTTTAGGAGCCAGTGAAGGGATTGGCTCTTCAGAATTCCTCTCTGGATTAATAAGGCAAGGATCACCCATTAAGGGGTTGCAAATCAGCA
Source organism: Arizona elegans (assembly GCA_022577455.1). Lineage (NCBI taxonomy): Eukaryota > Metazoa > Chordata > Lepidosauria > Squamata > Colubridae > Arizona > Arizona elegans. The sequence goes on from JAKOOJ010000001.1 coordinate 89,131,239, forward strand.
TTCTCCAGCAGGTATGAGAGGTCTGGGAGTTGGCGGCTTATCCATTTTGCCAAAGCCATACTTGGCACCTGTTTGTCTATTTCCTCTCTTAATTACTTTAGGAAGTTTCTGATAGCTCTTAGTGGGATTTTTTTTTTTGACCAGGATTGTATGACAAGGCTTAAATGATTTGTTTATAACTGGGGAGAGATTTCTTCTGCTTTATTTCTTAAGATAAGCTTGGATTGTAAAATTGATTTTTTGATTAAAATTAAAATATGTATGGTAATATTTCTGGTAGCTCTTAATAGTTTTTTGCTGATTAGGGTGGAATGTTGTTTGCAATCTGACTATTGATATAGGTTGAGTTATGAGAAGAAAATACTTCTTTAAAAAATTTAATTATTAAAGAAGTGTTAAGTTAGTCAAATTGTTCATAATTGTCTAGACTAGAGGGAGAGAGTCATCATCTGTCTGTCTGTCTTCCTGCCTACTGTCTGTCTGTCTATCTCTTTTTTCTATTTTCTGTCTCTTTCCACTTTTTCTTTTTTTTATATTTTCCTTAGTTTGCATTAATTTTTTATCTTCGTATTTGTAAAGATTAAGAATAATTAAAGTCCTTGGTTGTGGGCAAATCAATTGTATTTCTTACAGATATTCCAATCCATCATGAAGACAAGCATCTGTGACATAACTCCCCAGACAATTCTTGGTAAGAAAAGCAAAATTGTTTGCATAGTGGATGTTACAGCATATGGAGATGGCACATTAGAAGAGAAAGGACTGGAGAAAATCCCAAAATACAAAAACCTAGAAACAGAACAACTGTGGGAATAAAAAGCAAAGTTAGGTGCCTTGGGGACAATCCCAAAACAACTGGAGTCCTGATTGAGCACCATTAGCATTGTCAAAATCACCATCAATCAATTGCAAAAGGCAACTTTATTTGGAAGAGCTTGAATCTTATGATGATAACTTTTAAATTCCATCCAACAACTTCTGCCTATCTCAGGTCTTCGGGACTCCATAGCTGGATAATAAAGCCAAATCCAGTTAAAACATCTGGCTGACCGTGCAACTAATCATAATAATTCTATTCACAGTTTCTCAGAAGCAAGTAAGAGCCTTGATGGTACAGTGGTTTAATGCACCCTGTTATTAACACAGCTGCCTGCAATTTCTGCTGGTTCGAATCTCTCCAAGGCTCAAGGTTGACTCAGCTTTCCATCCTTTCTAAGGTAGGTGAAATGAGGACCCAGTTTGTGGGGGCAATAAGCTGACTTTGTATAAAATATACAAAAGAATGAAGGCTATTGCTTAATGCATTGTAAGCCGCCCTGAGTCTCCGGAGAAGGGCGGCATATAAATCAAAAGAAAAAGAAAAAGAAAAAAAAAAGCCCGAGTTGAGTAAACGCGTACCCCAATTTTTGTCAAGTTAGAATTTAAAAAGATAAAACCTCTTATTACATATAATTTCTCTGGAGTTTCCCCCCCCCCTTCTGCAACTTGCTCTAAATCACGCCTGCCGAGGGGAAAAAAACCCGCACATCCGCGGCCGTCCCCCGATTTCTCTTCTTCCAGCCTTCAGCCGGTCTCGCTCCTTCGCTCCTTTAAAGCGGCTTGGCCCCGGACTCCATTTCCCATCTTTCCTCAGGCGCGCTGTCCCTTCCGAGTTGCCGTAGCCGGGCGTGGGAGAGAAGGGAGGGGAGGGCAAAATGTTGGAGGAAAGGCTGTGTGTTTACTTCCGGCCACCCTGAGAGCCGAGGGTGTGTGTCGCTCGCTTACTTCGGCTGGTTGGCTGAGGGGAACCCGGCGGGCGCTGCCTTGGGGGCGGGAACCCAGCGGAGCCGCCCGGAGGCGGAGGAGGAGGGGGGGCGGGGGGAGAAATTAAAAAAAAAAAAATAACGGCGGTTTCGGACGGCAGCGGCGACGCGAAGGAGGAGAGCGGAGGAGTCAGGCGGGACAAGGTCCGCGTTGGGACCGGCACCCATGAGTCACCTCCGAGGCCATTGCGGACGGTGAAGCGAGCTTCTTCAGGCAAAGCAGGCAGGCAGGCAGGCAGGCAAGGACGTAGCCGGACCCGCCGCCTGCTCGCTCGCTCGCTCGCTCGGCCCAGAGCACCGCAGCGGCGCCTTGCAGGAGGCGGCATCATGGACTGGCTCATGGGGTGAGTAGCGCTGAGTGGGGTGGTTGGTTTTTTTTTGGGGGGGGGCAGAGGCTGCTTCCAGTTCGGTGGTTCTGCCCCCCCATCCCACCATTTCTCCTCCTCGAGGGATGCCCCTGCTCGCCCAAGTCTTCTCCCCCTCCTTCCTCTCGGGGGTTTGCTGGTGTTTTGTGGGAAGACGCCGGGTCAGTTTAGGAGCGCCGAAAGTTGGAAGTTTGTTCTCGAATCGTGTGTGGCCGATGACTTCTTTCTCTCCCCCCCATCACCTTCGGCTTCTTTTACTCTCTCTCCCCTCCTTCTCCTCTTCTTTCCCTCCCACACCCCCATCTCGTCTCCCCCCCCCCGTTTAAAATCGAGGTGGCTTTTGAAAAGAAAAGAGGAGGAAAGAAAAAAAAAAGAAAGGAAGAAGATGAAAGAAAGGTTGGTTGCATCCTGTTAAGGGGTAGATAGGCAATAATATTTGCACGGAATCGAAAGTCCACAAAAACGAGAATGAAAGTTGACTGTAGTTAATAATAACCGTTGCAGGATGGTTCCAATGTTGAGTGTGAGAACTTCTCTTTTGAGTTTGGGGATTCTTTTTTCTTTGGGGTGTGCGTCCTTTTGGAGAGTAGTCTCAAGGCTTTTTGGAGTTTGTAAAGAAATGCAAGCAGGCAGGGGACGGTGCGCCAATCTTGGGGAACTTGTGTTGGGGGTGGGGATTTGTTTGTATTTTTTTTTTTTAGCAAATTTTACTTAAGTTGTGGTTATCATAGACACCTTAACCATGACCTGGTAGCAGATTTCTAGGCAGGAGTTGCCAAGCGGTGAGAAGTGAGCAAAAGATATGAAAGGGTGTGGTGTGAGTGAAATGCACAGTGCTTACTTTTAACCTGAGTAATAAATGGCTTCCTGCGGTGGCTAGTGTATTTAAAGTTTTCTGAGCAGTGAAAATGATATTTGATCAGATAACATTAACCTACCGTTTTCTAAATTGAAAATACAAAGCATTACAACACTTGCTTCTTGGGATCCTGTGTTGCTGGAGAACAAGGGGTCCAGAAGAAGTAGTAATACTAGTTGAGACTGAAATGTGCTGTAATAACTGACTCCTGACTGCTGATACTTTAAAAAATAGTTTTTAAGAAATAGATACGATACATGGAAAGAGTAGAAAGGGAAATATTTTAAAAAATTAGTGGAGTAATGTATGTCAACCTGCCAGCTATCCAGAGTATTATTCTTCAATTGGGTTATTAGAAGGAATTTAATACACAAATGTTCCAAAGGTGCTTTTTCCAAGAGGCAACTGGACCTTCTGATTTTTTCTTTGAAAAAGTTTCACTTCTCATCCAAAAAGCTTATTCAAAGAAAAAAAGTCCAGTTGCTTCTTGGAAAAAGCATGTTTGGGACAACCATGACATGGATAACTGAGAATCTCCATAGACATTTAGTTAATACACAAATATTGCCTCAATCTATTGATATTGTAATAATTTGGATTTAGAGAATATCCGTCTCGGCCCATTTCGGTCAGTTTAGGTTTCTGTCTTTGCTGTTGCACTTTAACCAACAGTTTAAATGTATGTTTGTATGTTGAAAGGTTGAAGAGAAGACCTTGACAGAGGTTAAAACCAAACATTGCTCACTGAAAAGGCGAGCTCAGTGTATTGGGATTGTAATAGTCTATTACACAGAAGACAAAAATTAGACTAACTTCCTATTACTTTAGAGTTGATTGTCTGTGGTGATCATATGCTGGCTTGATTAAGTCCCTTTATTTACAGCAATTATGTGTACATTCTTGATTTCTATGATTTATAAATATTAGTGCTTCCAAATACATTTACTAGGTAAGATGTTCTTCAAAACCTTTTAGGTTTATTCTGTAATTTGATCCTGTGCTACTCTTCATATCTTAATGACATTTTAGAGAAATTTACAAGATTTCTGCAATTCTAAATCTAACTAGAGGGAAAAAACATTCTTGTATGTTATAGTAAATTGAAAAAGATATTATCCTGTTACATGGGAAATTGGCTGTTGATCAACTGAGTTGCTGCCCTTATATTTAACAGTAACTGATTGGATACTATGTTGTTGAAATACTGGCAGCACCAATATTTTGTTGTAGTCGATTTGTCAAATTCCTCCTCCTTATGTTATTCAAAAACTATTCTCTCCTTAGGTGCATGAGCATTTTATTTCATAAATGCCTATGGTAGTATTAGGCCTTCAGTAACAAGAATAAATTAATTTTATAACCAGGAGTACTTGTTTCTTATTTTTGGTTTTCAGAATTCCAAGTTGATCTTAGAAACTCTGTGCCTTTTGAACTTGTGTTGAAACTCTCTGGATCCCAGATACCTTATGTTTTAGATTTAATGCTTCTAGACTTTATAAACATAAATAAAAATATCTACTTCCTTCTCTTGTCTTGAACTTTTTGTGCCTTTCCTCTTTAGTAATAAGCATAACATGTAAAATAGTACCAGGAATGGAATGTGTATAGGAGAGAATGAAAAGTTTTCAAACACTTGTGGTAGTGCTTCTAATCTCTTAATAGTTAGGGAGTACTCTACATAAAATCTAAGAATGAGAAGATAAAAGCTTAATGACATTATATACCAAGTGTATTTTGCATTGTTCAGAAATATTTTGCTTCAATTACATATACTTAATAAGAAGAAATAATTTATTAATAAATAATATGACAGCTAAGCTGTAGCTCCCATAAGGTCCTTTGAGGATATCAGCTATTGAAAGTATCATAATGTAACAATCAAAATTTCTTCTGATTGTATAAAATAAATATCCTATAATTTGCTGCTGAACAGTCCCATGTTAAGATTATGTGGGCAAATTCAATTGCACCACACATAGTAGTACACTGTGCAGTAAATTTAGCCTTTTAAACTACAGGAACTTTTAATGAGACTATTGTGCATAGAAAATATAATGTGCAGTTTTAATTAATATCCAGAAGTGCATCTGTTTTGCATTTCATTTTGATATAATTTGTTTGAAAGTTTTTTGCATTTTTTGCACACACAAAAAAAGATTTCTCTGAAAGATGGCTAATTCATGGCTTTTTTAATTGTATAGTCATAAATATGCCTACCGGGAAACAATTATAAAAGAACACCACTGCTAAATAAATCTGTGCTTCTGAATATGACAAAAGTATGATTATACCATCATAGGATCTGCTGCAATGTAACAGAAGCAAGTATCATTTTTTGAAATATTTTAAATACAATTAGCCTAAGAGTATGGGGTTGTCAGTCCTCTGGGACAGATTTGGGGGTGCCTGAGGTAGTGACTTAATGGAAAGGAAGAATTGATCTGCCAGTAGTATCCATTCCACTGACAAACAGTACAACCATAACATTTGGATTATAGTATTAGTTCCTTTAGACAGTCCCAAAGGCAGTATAATTAAATAATTATATTTAGGAAATAGGCCCATTTCTAGATTAACATTGCCATTCGGTGAGTGTTTATCTAGCATACTTTTTAAGCAGTTACTAGCAACATAGTTTAAGAAGGCATATCGTTAAGCACTGTTTAGTTACCAAGGCTACTAGTCATTGATAAACTGTTCATTAATTTCTTTGACTTGGAACCTTTAACATACCTTAATCACAGCAAATTCCCATATACTAATTAATTGCATATTATGCAGAGTACTTTTTTTCTGATCTTAGTATATAATTAATCTGTAGCATGTTCAATTAGTCTAAGTATACAAATATTTATGAAGAAAAATATATCACAAATAATATAAATTGTTTTAACAAAGTTGATATCTCTGACAGTAGCAAATTAAGCAACAGTTAATATTAAAGGATTTTCTGGATTTGTTTTTTGCTTTTGCCTTTATCAGTCATTCATTTCAAAAAAGGAAAGTAAACCTTGGGACCACTATGCAAATTGAAGAAATAGTATGTTACAATTTGTAATACAATATTAATACAATACAAATATTAAAATCCATAGCTGTATTGTCTTACAATATTGCTATTAACTTTGCTGTACTTCAGTTATGCTATGTTATGCTCTGCTATAGTTGGGGTGAAATTGCTTGCAAGAGATGCAGACTTTCTCTTTCATTCTGCAGCTTATGGATTCTCAAGTACATTTTGGAAGTGTTTTAGGATCTAAAGAGAGAATAATCAATCCTTCCCCAGCTTTGTCAGTGAAAACTGCTTTAATGGAATTGAACACTTAGCTTGTACTTTTTGTATGAATGCCATCATTTAAATAGTGCATAGCTGACTGATAAAATTTGATTAGTTTCATTCATATTTAATTAAGTTCTTCATTTTTTCCCTTTTTTTAAAAAAAAAAACTTTTTAAAGTTAAACACAAGTGATGACTTAGAGTCCTAAAACAGGTTTTCCATTCACACTTATATTTAATTTTATAGCACTGTTCTGTCTGTTCTTGAACAATCTGATATTTCTTGCATTGTTCATCAGACTGGGAATAATTTACAGCTGCTGCTTCTTTACACCACTTGGTTCTAAGATAGTCATTTATCTTTAGCATTTTTTCTAGTTCTAAATATGCCTCAGGGCATCAATTTCCAGCAGGAGCAGGGAAGCAACATGTAATCCTATGTTTTGAACTGAATTTCTATGGTTACATTTCAATAATTTTCACATAATAAAAACAAGTTCAGGCAATAAAAGTCGAACTCGTGTCATAAATTTCCATTTTGTAAGTTGCAATGTGCGATAAGCAAAGAGTCAGTCATTACCTCTAATGAGGAAGCTTTTAGCACGTGGAATATAGCAACCCCTTTCTTGTTTTACCCCTCAGGAATTGTGGATTTTTTTCCTGTGTCATTAGCTTGTCCCAAATTAATATGCTTAATGACATTGATCAGCCCAAATCAATCTACTGCAGGATGAAGACCACCTCATTGAAGGTTGTAGATCACAATTTACTACTCTGGTCCAGCATGCTTTAGCTATTTTTGACTTCTTTAGGCTAAGAGAGGTTGACAGGCCCAGAGTCCCCAATCTGACTTCCATGCCTGCACGCAGTACCATCACCACTATACCTTATTGTCTCTCATTCTGCTATACATGGGACCTGAACACTTGGAGGTAGAAATAAACTCCTATAAACACACACACACACACACACACACACACACACACACACACACACAAACACACAAAGAGGAAGATCTTTGCAATCTTCCACTTAACCCATAAATTGTTTATTGGCTATAGGGAGAAATGGTGGAATTGTAAATTATACTGTAATTGCTAAATGCACCTACGAATATTCTTACTGTGAAAACTTTCACAGTGTTGAAGTTTTCCTCCTTGATCTTGTACACTTATTTCTGCTGAAAATCTTAAAACCAGCTAGTTTAATATAAGCATCTTGTTGAACCATCTAGAGTACTTACAGATTTTCTTTGAGAGGGATAGAAATAAGTCAAGTCTTAGTCCTTCAGCTCTAAGCAGAGGGAAAAGCATTACAATGCCCTTCCTAATTCTTGGTTTTTCTCCTGGAAAGAGAGAGCTACATAGTTCTTTTCTTTGCTCTTCATACACAGCTTTTGATTGATTTCCTGCTCCTTAGCCTTGTTCATGAATAGACCCTTATAAAGAAGCAGGCTATAGCTCATATGGAAGATTCCTTGGCTCAGAAGAACTGGTTGTCTGTAAGAGATATTGCCTGCTTCTCTCATGGTAGGGCAGCGGTTTCCAGTATGGTTTGCCTCTTCAGTCCATGATCAATCTTCCTTCACATTCTCTTTTATTTTCATATCTTGGATTTTTCACAATTTTAATGACTCTAAAACACTTCTTTAAAAACATATTTATAGTTTGGGATTGGTTGAAAACTTCCTGTCAATCTATCAACATTTTTCATTTGATTGGTACAAATTTCAGTCCATTATTTCAGACAGGTACATTCCGAAACTGCATGAGGTTATTGATTGATTGCTAGATGATACTTCTACCTTGCTTTAATCAGATGACTCTCAATGGCTTACAGGGGGTATAAACAAAAGTTAAAACATCCTTGGTAAAGTTAAAGTCAGCCAGGAACAATTAACAAGGGTAACAATAACCTCAGCCTCCTACCACCCCCACCACCCCCACCTAAGGGCACAAAAAGATATAGAATAACACAGGAAACAAAAAGTGAGTTGGCATCGGGTATAAAAATGCAAGAAAAGGCCCTCTAAAAGAACTTTGTTTGAACAGTTTCCAGAAGACTGACAAAGAATATTGTGAATTTATTTTAGAAGAGGTAACCTTTCTATAGCTGTGGGCTATGTTTTGTGGTATTCTTTGAATAACTATGATTGAAGTATATGGGGCAATTACATGAAAACATATAGATTGGTGTGGCAGGAAAGTGAGAGAATTTGTTTGTTTTTTACCTACACTGTTTCGTTTATTTATTTATTTATTTATTTATTTATTTATTTATTTATTTATTTATTTATTTATTTATTTTATCAGATTTCTATACCGCCCTTCTCCTTTCGGACTCAGGGCGGTGAGGTGCCCCATCTGGTTTTATGGCTGTATTGAATGTGAGAGTATTCAGGTGTTCCAGTTAACTAAATAATTTGATTGTGTTCCAGAATACTACAAAATTCTACACATTTGTACGGAACTATACTGTTAGAAGAAAACAATCATATGCACTATTACAGCCTCCACATTGTTTTCTCACCATCATCATCATTTTACCCATTGTCTATCCACTGCAGGATGAAGGCCTTCTTCCCCAATAGAAGATTTTTCTCAGATGTGCATTATCTCGTTGCTCCTGGGTCCAGTGGTCAGGAACGGGTTACTTCTCACTTCAATATACTTGATTGAGTCTGCTTAGCTGAGAAGCTCCGCCCTTCCGCCTTGCTTCCCAGCTTTCTGACTCAATCCGATTGAGAAGACACGTTTGAGCTGAGCTCCTGAATATAAATATTGCAGGATTTTTCTACAGCTTCTCCCAGAGCTTTGGTGAGTTTTACCAGCGAGAAGGGCTTTGCACCCAAATCCGCTGAGGGATTATCCTGCTTGGTGGGGGCTGTAGGTTCCCTTTTGGTTGAGCCTGGCCCCACTACAGCGCGATGGGGTAACACCCGAGACCGCTGGCAACGTTTCGTTGCTGGGAATCCCTTGCGAGGGTTCCCGACGGAGTCCTTTGCCTTCTCCTGTCCTTGAGAGCCGCCTGTCCTCCCGCAGGAAGAATTTGCCGCTGGTGAGTGCGATTGCTCCCATGTGGGAGCTAGCGACTCCGGAGGCTTCCCTGTAGCCGCGGTTTCATCGAGCGGCGTTTCGTGCACGTGGGGAAGCTTCGAGGATGGCTCCGGGCTCCTTGGGTGGATCAGTTTCACTGGTCTCCTCCCGATCTGCGGCTTCCATCTCTTCTGAAGGTATGGAGTAGGGGGTGTGGGTCGCGTCCCCCCCCTCCCTCCCCCCCGGCGGTCCCTTAGTCACCCGGCGGCCAATTTTAAGCACCGCATGGCCGTTAAAGGCCCTGTTTTTTTTTCCTGGGCAACCTGGGACTGTTTCGTTTTCGCCTGGCGGCCATTTTAGACGACCGCATGGCCTTTAGAGGCCTTATCCCAGCGTCAATTAACGAAGCCTTCCTAATACAAGGCTTGGGGGTAGAGGCAGCTGGATGGGGCCTCTTTGGGCTTATTCCTTATGATCATTAATGTATATTTACCCTAGCTCGAGATGGCCTCTAAAAGGTCCTCCAGGCCCACTAAACAGCGCCTTCAAGGCGAGGAACAACAAGGACCAGAAACTGTTCCTGCTAAACAAACCAAAAAGACCCATCATACTGCTGGAACTGCTAAACCTGCACAGTCTTCTGCATCCTTGGCTAAAGAGGAGCTCAAACTCCACAAAGCCATAGAGAAAGTTATCCAGAAGGCCACGAAGGCTGCTTCACTGCAGGAAGGTGTTCCCTTGAGCCCACCACCCTCAGCCATTCTTAGTGCAACTCCTCAACCGAGGGAGGCTTCTCCGGTACCACAAGATTCTGGCCCTGCCTTATCTCCTGATGGGATTCCACCTTTACCTGAGGCTCAGGCAGAAGTCAATGTCACCTTGTTTGGGGAACAACCTGAGTCTAACCCCAATCCTACCCCTCCTATCATCAGGCCTTCGCTTGATCAACCGGGGACTACCTCGAATCCAGCCCCTGTGGCCCCAGAGACCCTCTTAACCCCTATACTAGCTTCCTACATTCGGGAGGCTATTCGAGAAGGGGTCAGACAGGAATTGAACCAAAGAACTGCCTCCTGGGTATCTGAACAGGAGGGTTCTCAGTTAGATGTTGAGGGTTCTGTGGTTTCTGCAACATGTGTGGCCACTCAATATGGGGAACTCCGGGATGCAGGGCAGACCATAGCTCCCTCTTCCTGTCATTCTGAGCAGGGTTCCTTCACTGGGGCGGACCTTCTGGACCAGGAGATGTCTGAGGATGAAGGTTTGGCTCCCGATCAGCCAGCCTTTGTGGGCCTCTTCAAACCCCAGTTATTCAGGTCCCTCTTACACAAGGCCAAAATAACCACCGGGTTGGGGGTTTCCCGTCCTGCAGAGGTTCCTCCTAAGGAAGGCCCTTCCACATCAGTCCCGCTCTTTGAGGAACCGGTAATAGAATCAGAGGAAATTCCAGGTCCTAAGCTTTTCAAAGACGTTCTACAACGTCAATGGTCCTCCCCAGCCTCTGGGCCTAGCCCCAATGCCGTAGACAAACGCATATATAGTTTGGCTCCTGAATTAACATCTCTATTGCAGGTCCCTTCGGTTGACCAGCCAGTTGCGGAGTTGTCTGCTTCTTCCAACCTAGCTGGGCCCCCAGAGGACAACCTCCGACCTGAAGACAGGCGTTTGGAACATTCCCTGGTTAGGTCTCATCAAGCTACGGCCTGGTTTATTAAATCTAGCATGGCCACTTCATTTTTTAATAGGGCCTCCATTCTTTGGTTAAAGCAACTTCAGGCTAGACTCCCTATTTCAGACGTTCGGGCGCAACAGGACATTAGCAAGATCATTGTGGCTCTAGAGTATTCAGCGGATGCCACATTAAATTCGTCCCGTTTTGCTGCCAAGTCCATCGGTTCGACTGTGGCCTCCCGTCGCCTTCTTTGGCTCCGCCAATGGCAGGCCGACTCCAAATCTAAATGGCGTCTAGCGTCCTCCACCTTTGAGGGCCCTAAGCTTTTTGGAGCGGCTCTGGAACCACTTCTGGTGGAATCCAAAGACAAACGCTGCATCCTTCCATCCTTGTCCCGTCGGTCTGAGATTCGTTCTCAGTCGTCCTTTCGGCCCTTTCGTAACCAGGAGGGAGGTTTCACGGGTTCCCGTAGACAGAGGTCCTTTCCACCCCGCCAGTCACGGTTCCAGGACCGTCAGCTCTCTTCCTCTTCCTGAGGTCTATCTAGACGTCCCTTTAGAGGGGGACAGGGGCGGGGGTTCCGCAGGTCACGTTGACGGTCCGGGTGGGCTTCCCATTGGAGGTCGTCTGGCAGCCTTTGCCGACCAGTGGGAGGCTACCTCGTCGGACGCATGGGTCAGAGAGACTACCAGGTTTGGTCTCTCTCTGGAATTCCTCTCCACCCCCCCCCCCCCAGATCGATTTCTGTCCTGCCCGCTCTCTCGAGTCAGGGCATCCCGTCTTCTTATGATCTCCGCCATTCGCCATCTTCTCGAAATTCAAGCCATAGAGCCTGTTCCCCTGGAGCAGCGCGGACTAGGTTTCTATTCACGCCTTTTCGTCATCCAGAAATCATCAGGGGGTTGGAGAGCAATTCTCGACCTAAAGTCCCTGAACCGTCGTATCTCATATCGGCGGTTCAAGATGCAATCCCTTCAGTCCATCCTGGAAGGGATCAGGTTGGGGGACTTCCTCACCTCCATAGACCTGACGGAAGCCTACCTTCATGTTCTCATTCACCCTGGTTACCGTCGCTTCCTCAGGTTCTGTTTTCAGAACGATCATTACCAATACAGGGCCCTTCCGTTCGGCCTTTCCTCGGCCCCTCGGGTGTTCACAAAGTTGATGTCTGCTCTGGCGGCTCACCTCAGATCCATTCCGGTAAGAATCCAATTCTACCTAGACGATCTCCTCATACAATCCTCCTCAGAGCAGCTAGCACTCCAGGACCTAGACACCACACACCGGGTCCTCAGGAACCATGGGTTTTCGATCAACTTGTCCAAGAGTCACATGAGGCCTTCCACTCGCATCCATCACCTGGGTTCCATCATAGACACGAGGGAATGCAAGGTGTACCTGTCCCAGGATCGACTGGACAGCATACGATCCTTAGTCAGGTCAGTGTTGAAGGGGAAAGCCCCTTCTCTGGCGACGTTGTCCCAGCTACTAGGGAAGATGGTTTCATGCATCGGGATTGTTCCCTGGGCTCGTCTCCACTGCAGGCACCTGCAGTGGTTCCTCCTCCCTTACCAGAAACGCCTTCTGGGGACTTCCCAACGGAAGGTCCGTCTTCCCCCGGCAATCCTCAATTCTCTCAAATGGTGGATCTCCAATGCCCTCCTCAAGGGGAGGGAGTTCAGGGTGCCCCACTTCCTGGTCCTGACCACAGATGCCACCCTTCACGGCTGGGGGGCACATCTAGCGTCTTCCTTCACCCAGGGTCGCTGGTCCCGAATCGACCTGAAGCACAACATAAACTGGTTAGAGCTCCGGGCTATTCACCTAGCCCTCCGCGTGTTTGTCAACGAGGTCCAGGACAGACACGTGCTGGTGAGAACAGACAACGTGGCTGCCAAAGCCCATGTGAATCGCCTAGGGGGGACTCGGTCTCATGGAGGAGGCCGAGAGGTTGGGGGCCTGGGCGGAGAATTACCTGAGGTCCTTGAGAGCGGAGCATATATCAGGTGTGGTGAATTGTCAGGCAGATTGGCTCAGTCGAGCCACGGTGGATCCCGGGGAATGGACTCTGGACCCAGACCTGTTCGCAGAGATTGCTTCCCGGTTCGGGACTCCTGTCGTGGATCTCTTTGCCACTTGAGAGAACACTCAAATGCAGAGATTCTTCTCCCGGTTCCCGGATCCAGCAGCGGAGGGCGTGGATGCCCTGCTCAGCATCTGGCCCCCCGGCCTCCTGTATGCCTTTCCCCCTCTTCCTCTCATAGCCAAGGTCATTCGCAAGATGCTTCTGGAGAGGGCAGAACTGGTTCTGATCGTGCCCCACTGGCCTCGACGACCCTGGTTCGTGGACCTGAGGGCTCTCTCCGTCCGCCAGCCGTGGCGTCTACCTCCGGACAAGTTCATGCTTCGTCAGGGATCTCTACACCATCCGGACGTCGAATGGTTACAACTAACTGCCTGGCGGTTGAGCGGCAACTGCTAAGAGACCGGAAACTTCCAACCAAGGTTATTGCGACCATCCAGGCAACTCGTCGTCCATCGACGACTCGTATTTATGACTCAACCTGGCGGTTTTTCTCTGTCTGGTGCCAAAAGAACGCCATCGTCGCCACGGAAGCCTCCACGGAACAAGTACTGGTGTACCTTCAGGATCGACTGGATGGGGGTCTCGCTCCAAGCACACTCCGCAGGCAAGTAGCTGCCCTGTCTTCTATCCTTTGCTGTGGGTCCAGGGGGTCCCTTTCCAACCGTCCCCTCATTCGACAATTTCTCAAAGGGGCGTCTAACATTCGCCCTCCCACCCTACATAGGTACCCTACATGGGACCTGCCCAAGGTGTTGGATGCCCTCACGAGGGCGCCCTTTGAACCCCTCAGGGAGGTGGGGTTACGTTTCCTTTCCTACAAGGTGACCTTCCTCATTGCCATCACTTCGGCCAGGAGGATATCGGAATTAGCAGCTCTTTCCATGCGGGCTGACCTGTGTGTGTTTCATCCAGATAGAGTTGTGCTGAGGTTGGACCCCACCTTTCTTCCTAAGATAAACTCTACTTTCCACCGGTCCCTAGAAATTGTTCTTCCCAATTTCTGTCCTCACCCTTCCCATACCTTAGAACGGGCCTGGCACACTCTCGATGTAAGGCGAGACCTCCGTATTTATCTTCGGAGGACTGCCCCCATCAGACAATCAGAGTCTCTCCTAGTTTCCTTCCAACCTTCCTCCTTGGGCAGGAAGGTCTCTTCGCCTATCCTGGGTCGCTGGATCAGGGCTACCATCGCCAAGGCGTACGAGGCACAATCTCTTCCTGTTCCTAGACGCATCACGGCCCATTCCACCCGTAGTGCAGCGACCTCGGTGGCCTGGGCCACTCAGGCTTCTATTGAGGAGATTTGTAGGGCTGCCGCCTGGGCATCCCCTACCCCTTTCATCAGACATTACCGTTTAGACCGCTTTGCCTCAGCCGACGCGGCTTTCGGCCGCAGAGTGCTTCAACAGGTTCACGGGGAACGGGCCTCCACTACTCGGGCGGGTCCCTCCCTATAAGGTCTATGCTTTGGCATGTCCCGTTCCTGACCACTGGACCCAGGAGCAACGAGATTGGGCGTTGACTTACCTGAACGCTTCATCTGGTTGCTCTGGGTCCAGTGGTCAGCCCCTCCCTGTTCCGATCCTCGTCGGTTCGGCCCGTTCGGCCTCCTGTTGTTTGTGTCTCATACAGCTCTACGTGTCGGTCTGCTTATCGTCTCTCATCAGAAAGCTGGGAAGCAAGGCGGAAGGGCGGAGCTTCTCAGCTAAGCAGACTCAATCAAGTATATTGAAGTGAGAAGTAACCCGTTCCTGACCACTGGACCCAGAGCAACCAGATGAAGCGTTCAGGTAAGTCAACGCCCATTCTCTGCTGTGTGTAAAAGTGTTCATATAGTTGTTAAAAGGTTAATATTAGTAGTAACAAACTGTGTGCCAAGTTTAACTGAAAGGTTAAATGCTAATCTCAGTCTGAATAGAGAGATGAAAACTTCTAGCCCTGCTGAATTTCATCAATGTGATAATAAATGGCAGGAAATCACAGGTGGGCCTCGACTTTGGACTGTAATTTTCATAGTAAGTTTTTTGCCACAGAAACTGGTAGAAAACCATAGGAAAATGTGATCATGTGACCGCACAACACTAAAGTAATTGTAAATACAGGACAATTGCCAAATACCAGAATTTCAGTCATGTGACTGTGAGAGCGGGATGATGGTCATAACTTCTAATTTAAATCATAACTGGATTTTATGAAGGATGTTGTTGATTTGAACCATTGTTAAGTAAACAGTTGTAAGTTGAGGACTTCCTTTACAAATTGTAGGCTATCTTCTCCTGATCTACCTATTTGGATTGATTTAAAATGTATTTTGTACATGTGCACTTACCGGTGTATGTTTTATGTCTATGGTAATCCGTAGGAAACTCTCTGAATATAACGGAGATAAACCTATTCTAGTTATCAAAATAATGTATGTGGAACAGCATGTATGGGATTGGACACTTCATTCTGTATATATTTAATACAAAGAGTTGTATATTGGGATATCATAGTCAATATAGATTTCATATTAATGTCCTTTAGATTTGATTGTAAGCAAGGAGGTTTTCAGATTCAGTGCACTTAAATTACTGAACAATACTATAGATATAATTCATTTTCTGTGTATAATCATTACATTGGACAACAAAGATTTTGCTTCCTGAACATGTTTGGGTGTATCTTACAGTTTTTTGGCTGCTAATCATGAAAATAACCTGTAATTTAATACACAGTATACCGTTTTATGGAAATCATCTGTTTTTACACAATGCTAGTATATAAAATTTTTAGTATTTGTTGGCAATGCTGCACACATGAAGGAAACATATGAAAACATGGAACTGTTATTGAAGTACATCCAGTAACCAAGTACAACTGGAATAACTGTGGCGATCTAAAAGTAGTGGCTCTGCTGCTTGGAATGCAGCTCAGATATGCCAAGTACTGTTACATATGGGAATAGGACAGCTGTGCAAGAGTGTCACATTACATTAAAAAGAAATGGCCACTCTGAAAGAATTTGGTTCCAGGACAGAAAAGCACGGCACATGAACCTCTCATTGACCCAGCAAAGATATTTTTGCCTCTGCCTCACATAAAACTCGGACTGATGAAAAATTTTGTGGAAGCTATGAACAAGGAAGGTGAAGGTTTTTATTACCACCTGAGACAGATCTTTCCAAAAATAACTGATGCCAAGTTTAAGCAAGGCATTTCTGTTGGTCTACAGATCAGATACATCATCAATGATGAGCAATTCAAAGAGCTGTCAGTGGGGCCATAGAAAATCACATGGAACGCATTCAAGGATGTCATTGAGAATTTTCTTAGCAATTACAGAGCATCAAACTACATTCAGCTGGTTGACAAATTTCTTGCAGTATACAAGACCATGAATTAAAACATGTCACTGAAGATTCATTTTCTGCATTCATAGTTGGGCTTAATTCCTGCCAATCTAGGTGTAGTCAGTGATAAATATAGTGAAAGATTTCACCAGGACATTGCCACAATGGAAAAACAGTATAAGGGTAACTGGAATCCATCAATGCTGCCTGACTGTTGTTGAACACTGTAGCGAGATGCATTGCACTCTGAGTACAAATGAAAATCAGCAACAAAACACTTTTAGCACTATTAAACTCATGCAGCATGTCAGAAACATTATGCAATTAAATACATTGTAGTTATTAAAGTTAATTTCATATTTCTTAAGATTCCTATGTGATACAGTCATTCAGTGTTCAATTTCAAGGGGTCCATCATAATCCCAAAAATTGTTCAGGGAGCCAAACTTTTAGGGAAAAAATTGTTATCCAGTGTTGTTTTTTGAGCTGTGGTGCTGCAGTGGTTAGAATGCGATACTGGAGGCTACTTCTGCTGACTGCCAGCTGTCGGCAGTTCAGTATTCACTGGCTCAAGATTGACTCAGCCTTCCATTCTTCCGAGATCGGTAAAATGAGGACCCAGATTGTGGGGGGCAATGTGCTGACTCTGTAAACCGCTTAGTGAGGGCTATAAAGCACTGTGAAGTGGTATATAAGTCTAAGTGCTGTTGCTATTGCTATTTATGAATCTAATGGACTCTGGCAGTATTTTTTTCAGACTGTTAGACTAAAATGGCTCTCCTTCAGCAATGTCATTCCTGAATGCAGCATGTCTTTGTACAAATAAAACTAGGACTTTCTCCCTTTCTTCCTCTCACATTTATACATGTTCTGTTCTGTGCTTTATCAATTGGTACATTGATTTGTTAGATCAGTTTTTTCCTAATATATTGATTGTTGGATCCATGTTAGATAATGTTAGATAAAATTGGAATAACTCAAAAGCTGAGTTGAACTTGTGATTACATGAACAAATTTATATTATTTTCATTATGACAGTACAGAAGTGATTGTCACCATCTAATGAGATGTTAAAAGCCTCATATTCTAATTAATAACTAGGTCTGAATACACGCTTTTTGATATAGGTTAAGAAAATGCTATATTAATTTGCTTATTCTCCCTTGGGCAGGTATTTGCTTCATTTTTGTTTTTATAAGTTACAGGAAACTACCTCTAAAACTTGTGATAGACAAGTTTTCCTTCAGTTACTTCTTTTTTTTAAAAAAAAATAGACATTTAATACTGGGACATTTCTCCCTTGTAAACTAAAAAAATGCAAAATCTGATTAGTTTAGGGTCAGTTTTGTCTTTATATTGAGTTACAGCAAAATTATAGTGTGGCTTTGTTAAAATAAATACACAATAAGTTAATATGGTATAAATTAAGAAAATAGTAGCCTAGTGAATTCTATTAATGAGATTCTTACCTTGCATTCATTATTTTAAAGAAATTCTTAAAGCTCTTGTCATATTTTTTTTAAAATCACTTTGAATTATTTACTGTTTTTCTCAAAGCAAGGATTTCCTTTGTTTTGTAGTACTTTGCATCTACACATTATCTCTAAACGTGGTTTTATACCAGGTTCTTTCAGTAAAATAGCTAAAAGTCATGTAATTTTTTTAGATTAAGCAGTTGGTATCTTCTAAACAGTGTGACTGAGACTTTAAAATATTGATTGATTCATTGTGGGAATCTTCATAGAATCATAGGAATAGAAGGGATCTTGTGGAGATCTAGTTCAAACACTGCCCAGGGCTGGAATGCTTAGGCCATCCCAGACAAATGATTGTCCAACCTTTGTTTAAAAAACTTGCAGTGATGGAGCACCCATGACCTAGGAGGCAGGCTATTATACTACTTAATATTTATTCTGTGGTTAACAGTTTAACTATTACAAAGTTTAAGGTTTCATCTACATCAGGGCTGTCAAACTCCTGGTCCATGGGCCGGATGTGTCATGTGCTGGCCACGCCCATTTTAGTGAAGGAAAAAAGTCCCGATAATCACATGATGCCGCCATGACGACGTGAGTTTGACATCCCTGATCTACATGAAGTATGCTTCCAGAATATGGTCTTAGTTCTGAGGGAGAACTTGCTCTTCTTTTGTAAATACTCCATTGTGTATTCCTCCAAGGCAGAAAAATGCAGTGTTTGAAACAGGACGCAAACAGGAAGTGCTCTTCACAACTAGAAATTACTAAGTCTGAAAGAAAACTGATGTAACAGTGTCACAGCTACAAGTTTTAAATTATGAGAAAAATATTTTCTCATAATTTCTCATATCTTAGAAAATATATTTTCTAAATGAAACACCACGATAATTTAGGAAATAAGAGATAAAGATTTCCTTTTTAAAAGTGCAATCATAACAGAAGGCTTACAATGGACACCCCCACTCCTCTTGCATGTTCTAAGGCAAAAGAAAAGCAAGGCAGTGTTCTTTTATCTAGATGGCAACATCTCTTCATTCCTTCAAGATACCAGCCAAATTCAGACATAGTAACTGTTAATCATTGATGAATAAACTCCCATAAACAAAGAGAACACTTAAAGTTTATCATGTTACCAAGTATAAATGGACATCAGAAATCCTTTATGGCTTGTATGACATTGCATAAATAACAGATTGGCTGTTTTGTTTTATCTAAACTCTTTTTTTGTTCTAAGAAATATAGCTATTTGAATGAAAAAGTCTACTGAATGCTAGAATAAAATATGATAACAGTATTAAGGGCTTACTCTGTGACATACAGGACAAATTAACAATGTTAGATGAGATGATATTTACTGCAAGCTAAAGGTCAGCTCATGCACTTCAACATTATTAAGTACTTTGTCACAGTGTAAAAATAAATTGACACAAAGAATGTCTAAATTGCTTCCTCTATCCATCTTATACAAATAGTCAACTTTGAACTACTTTGTTGCATTTTAGACCTAAAAGATTTAAATTAAGACAATAGATATTGTGGCAAAATGGCTCTTCTTTTAATGCAGAAGAATCAGTAACTATTCTTTTGATTGATACAATTTTATTTTTGTCTCTCAACAGTTGCATTGTAGAAAACCACAGAAATGGTTGTTGTTTTTAACAGTTCAGTGGATTCTGTTCTTTAGCTTAATCTATTCCAATTCTGATGTGATGTGTGAAAGATAGGGGCTAGAAAGATCCAGTATAATGATATAGTGATTCAGAACTTGGAATACAAATCCGGAGATCAAATTCAAGTCTACCCTTGGCTAAAAAAGCTGTATGGATGACTTTGGGCTAGTCTTTTTCCCTCTACATTGCAGAATACTGTTATGGCAAGAAAATGAAGAGAGAACCCTATAGAAGTCAACTTGAGCTGCTGAAGGAAATAAATATATCTATGTCTAAAATTTATAACAAAAAATATATCTAAATAAATACAATTTTTCAAGAGTTTTCTCCTATCATTACAATATCAATTACACTCATGCAGAGTTTCCTGAATTGAAGTATTTTCATGCCATTGCAATTACTTGAATAATATGATCTAAATGAAATTCAATGGTGAAAAAAGTAAGGTTTTACATTTAGGCAAGAAAAACAAAATGCACAGGTACAGTATATGTGGTACCTTGCTCAATAGTAGTGACTGTGAGAGGGATCTTGGAGTCCTAGTGGACAACCATTTAAATATGAGCCAGCAGTGTGCAGCAGCTGCCAGTTCTAGGCTGCATAAACAGAGGGACAGAATCAAGATCACGTGAAGTGTTAATACCACTTTATAATGCCTTGGTAAGGCCATGTTTGGAATACTGCATCCAATTTTGATTGCCACGATGTAAAAAAGATGTTGAGACTCTAGAAAGAGTGCAGAGAATAGCAACAGATGATTAGGGGACTCAAGGATAATTATAAAGAACGGTTACTAGAACTGGATATGTCTAGTCTTATGAAAAGAAGGACTAGCGGTGACATGATAGCAGTGTTCTGATATCTCAGGGCCACAAGAAGAGGGAGTCAAATTATTCTCCAAAGCACCTGAGGGTAGAACAAGAAGCAATGGGTGGAAACTAATCAAGGAGAGAAGCAATTTAGAACTAAGGAGAAATTTCTTGACTGTTAGAACAATTAATCAGTAGAACAACTTGCCTCCAGAAGTTGTGAATGCTCCAACACTGGAAGTTTTTAAGAAATTGTTGGATAACCATTTGTCTGAAGTTGTGTAGGGTTTCCTGCCTAAGCAGGGGGTTGGACTAGAAGACCTCCAAGGTCCCTTCCAACTCCTATTCTACTCTATTCTATTCTATTCTATTCTATTCTATTCTATTCTATTCTATTCTATTCTATTCTATTCTATTCTATTCCATTCCATTCCATTCCATTCCATTCCATTCCATTCCATTCCATATTAAACATTGTTATTTATGCATTACATCAGGAGTGTCAAACTTGCAGCCCGCGAGCCGGATGTGTCACATGCAGGCCATGCCCACCCCAGTTTTGCAAATGGGAAAAACATGAAACATCACGTGATGGCAATGTGACGGGCGAGTTTGACATGAATTCCTTTCTGTAAACTATGTTTCTCAGTTGTTTCTTACATGGAGTTTGTTAATATGGTTTTCAGTGTTCCTAAAAATAACATTGCTTTTATGTACTGTGTAGTACTTCATTGAGCTAAGAACTTCATTTAGTGTTGCACAGGAGACTAGGTTGACTTCAAGGAGTCTTAGAAGAGTTAATCCCACAACATTGCTATCACAACTTCAATTTGCCACCCAAAATTAACATTATTGATTGCATCTGTGTAACTCTAATGTTGTAAAATACTTTTTTACTAGCTACCTGTGTGGAAATATTATTTTATTTAAAGATACAACTACATTTAAAGTGATACTTGACAGTAGGCAGGCAAAAACTTTTAAGTATGTTTAAGAAGTTAAGAAAAAAAAGTTCTGCCTAGAAGACAGAGTATTTCAAGACCCAGAAAACTATTTTCACGCTGGAGCTATGCATGCTGGAAAACATTTGCATTTTTTTCTTTTCATTGGTAGCACATAAAACTTGAAATTATAATTAAGTTTGTAACTGCAGTAATTATAGCAAGGAGTGGGTGTAAAAAACATTTTTAAATTATAGTACTATACCTTTGGCCCATGTCAGTTCTACCTGCACTTTCATAAACAGTTATTTTGTGGCACAAGTTGATAACATATTTAGTATATTGTTATCCAGAAGAGACAAAGCTGACTATTAATATATTTTAGAAGGTTTTTAAATAAAAAATATAATATGTCTAAAACAAAGTCATCAACAGATGGCAGCATCTAGCCATCCTTGTCTGACTTCAAGGAAGGTCAGCAGGACAAAACTGTTGAGGAGCTTGGATGGGAGACCACCTTGAAAATAAATCTGGAGAGCTGGAAAGAACATATCCAGACAATGGAAAGGGCAACCATTTCCATGTTATTGCCAAGAAAAGTGCATGGAACAGTCTCTGCAATTATCTGGATTTGCATCCATCTTGAGACGGGGTATTGGTCCTACCTAAACACCGATTCTCTCTGGCCCCAGTTTTTGGTGATGAAAGACCTGAAAGAGGATCTAGGCCAGAGCATTAGTAAGCCCCGGCTCCAAGCCCATGCAATGATGGGTGAGACTAAACCATCCCGCAGCAAGAGAGAATCGGGGTTTAGGTAGGACCAACACCCATTTTCCTAATCTGCTGTGGGATGGTTCAGGAATGGGACATACCCAAGCCTGGCTGTCCTAAGGGCGGGAAGCCAAAGGGCCTAGAGTACCCCCTAAATGAACCTGTTGAAGGGCTAAATGAACCTGTTGAAGGACCCTCCTTCCGAAGGATGCCTCTGCAGAGGCGAAGACGTCCAGTTTATAATGCCTGATGAAAGGTGAAGGAGTAGCCCAGGTAGCTGCCCTGCAAATTTCCTCAAGGGAGGCTTGTGTGGCCCAAGCAGCGGTGGTTGCTGTGCTATAAGTGGAATGTGCAGTGATGCGCCTAGGTGGTGGCAGTGCGTTAGTCTCATATGCACGGTCTATGCACGCCCTGATCCAGCGACCTACAGTGGAAGAGGACACCTTGGTGCCAAGCAAGGTAGGCTGGAATGAAATGAATAGAGCCTCGGTCTTCCTTGAGGGCGCGAGGGATGTATACCTTAAGGGCTCACCACGCATCCAAGGTATGCCATTTCTTTTCCAAGGCATGAGAAGGCCGAGGGCAAAAGTTTGCAAGATGACCTCCTGGGCACGGTGGAACCAGGAGTTAACCTTGGGATTGAATGAGGGGTCTAGCCGCAAGATTACCTTATCTGGGTAGAATATACAGAGGTCGGTCCTCACTGAGAGGGCCGCCAGTTTAGATATGTGCTGTGCGGATGTTATAGCCTCCAGGAAGACCACTTTAAGGGTGAGATGGCAGAGGCTCGCCATTCTCAGTGGCTCGAAGGGAGGCTCCGTGAGGGCCCGCAATACCTTAGGTAAATCCCAAGTGGGATAACGGTGTATGACTGGAGGCCGTAGATTACTGGTGCCCTGGAGGAACCTATGGATGATGGAGTGGAGAACGAGGACTCCCCTTCCTTGCCCAACAGGACAGTGGAGAGGGCAGCCACATGCCGCCTGATGGTGTGAGCCAGTCCCTTGTCAAGGCCATCCTGAAGAAACTCCAGCACCTGTGGAACAGAAACTGAGACAGGATTAATGCCGCGTGTAGTGCACCAGATAGAAAATACCTGCCAGGTATGGTTGTAGATCCAGAAGGTGGACTGCTTCCTGTCCGCTTGAATGGTCCGGATGACCCTCAGAGAAGGCATCCCGCCTCAGGAGGACCCTTCAAGTGCCAGGCGGTCAGTTGGAGCCATTGCAGCTCCGGGTGGAGTAGGACCCCTGGCTGAATGAGATCCTCCGTGAGGGAATCCTCAAAGGCGGTGAGATGGATAGCACGATGAGATCCACGAACCATGGTCTCCGGGGCCAATGAGGGGCCACTAGGATTACCTCCACCCCTTCCAAGATGATCTTGCGGATCACAGCTGGAATCGGGTGGGGGCGGAAATGTGTAGAGCAAGCTGGGAGGCCAGTCACAGTGGAGTGCATTGGTCCCCTCTGCCCCTGGGTTGGAAACCTCGTGATGTAGCGAGGAAGATATGCATTGAGGTGGGAGAGGAACAAGTCCACAAGTGGGTGGCCGAAGCGGGAGCAAATGTCCCGGAAGAGATTGGGGTGGAGACACCATTCAGAGTTGTCCACCGTGGTCCTGCTCAGGAAGTCCACCTGCGATGTGGTCTGCCTTTAGGGAGAGAACGTTTGCTTTTGCCCATCTCCCGAGACAGAGGGCTTCCTCCATGAGCCGCCGTGGATTGAAAAGGGAAGCGGCATGACAAGCCGCTTCCTGTATGGGCTGCGCTGCCTCACCCAGTTCAAATTGCAGTTAAGATGGCTGCCCGGGATCCAAATGTGCCACGAAGTTAGGAGAGGGGCGGCAGCAGAGGCGGCGGCAATGGCAGAGGCAGTGAGCCGCCTCCCAGCTGATTGACCTCGCCACGAGGCGAAACAATGGAAGCGGAGGCGGCGTTGATGGCTGAGGCATCATTGCGAGGCGAAAAACAATGGCGGTGCGGCGATAGCACCTGAGATGAGCTGCTTGTCAGCTGAGGACTTCACTGCTGGGCTCGATAGAGCAGCGTTGGTGGGAGCAGCTGCGTTGGTGGTATAATGGCCTCACCTGGAGGGTTGGAAGGGGTTATACCTGCTGTTAAGGCAATAGGGCAATGTCTGGCCAAGGCCAGAGCCCCAGGAACCCTCCCGCAAGGCAGCGGCGGCGTTATCAGCCAAGGCTGATCTGGCCAGCATGCAAGCCTTCAATTTTTAGAAAAAAACTGAAGTTAGAATGGTCCAGGAATGGTTTGATTGAAGAGCAACTACCAAAGATGTCTCTGTCAGACGACTGAGTCGAAAACGGGGGCCTGACGGAGAGACATGGAGGCATGGCCAGAAAATTATGACTCAGTCTCCAGGCAGATCAGACTGTATCAACTCCATTCCTGAACCATCCCGCAGCAGATTAGGAGAATTTACTGCTCCCACTGGATGTCTGATCTGAGCATGCTAAAGAGTATCAAGTATGAGCAATATTACCAGGAAATACCAGAGCTGTACACTAAATTGCAAATTGAAAAAAAGCATCTCTGAACAAAGCAGTGGCTAACCTCTTGCAGATTTAATGAGAAAATTATCATGACATATCTATGATTTCATGATTTGTAAAACAGGTGACCAGAGTCATCAACCTGAAGTTGATTTCAACTTGAAGACGACTTTTCTACTCATATAGTAAGTGGGGAAAATATACTAGCTCTATGTAGCTTAACTCAGAAGAATTTATCTTGTATTGAAACAGGCTTTGGCTTTGTTTTTTTAATGGAGACTAGTTGAAGTCTTAAAATGGTTATTTTCCTATAACAGGGGCACTGTGTATGACCCAGTTACATCTCACAGCAAAAAAAGAGGAAAAATGGTTTTTATGATGTTATTTTAAAATGACATTAATATCATAATGGTTACCACAGATACATAATTTGTATCCCATCAGCTCTGTATGATAATTCACATTGGCTTAATCAACCTACCATGCCATCAGCTTGGGATAAAATCCTTCCTCGTACGCAGGATTTAACAAACAGCTGTCATGCATGTTATAATGGCTGGTAGGTTGTTAAGCTTAATGGATCATAATTCAGAAAGCCATGTATCCAAGCTAGACAGCCACTGTTTTATTTGAATGATGGGTCTGTATGTTGCATTGTAAACTATCTTTGAAAGTCCGGGATCTGCAAAATTATGACAGCCATCTTACTTAGAATATAACTGACTTTCCAAAAATCATACCTGTATACTGCTGCCATTGTTGTATAATATTCTGGTTCCTAAGAGGAAAAATGCTATTTCACTTTTTAAAAATGTACCAATATTATATGATGTAAAAATACAAAATACATTTCTATTTTAATGAATAGAATTCCAGCTGATGTTAGATCATCATTAGAGATAGCTATATTATAGAATAACAGTTGAAAGGAACCTTGAAGGTCTTCTAATCCAACCCCTGCTCAACATAATAAAAAGGTCATAAAATCAAGTCAGGTCACATGGTGACCGCTTAATAACTGCAATGACTTATGACAATGACAGAAATTCTATGCTCAATTGTGGTTGTTAAGTGGGGACTATCATCACTTTGTGTAAATCAAGCTGTCTTCTGCTTGGTTTTTATGCATATAGGAAAGTGTCTGCATGTGTGTTGATATTTTCAACTTTCAAGTTTTCTCTGTTTTTAGTTGAAAAATCTTCCTTTTGTATAATGCTTGATTATTAATTATATATTCTCACATTGTTTAACAATTTATTTTCTCTTGGTACTCTTACAAATTGTGTTTAAACATAGCACTAAAGATAATTTTACCAGTCTGTTCTGTTGTTCATTTCTTAAAGTAATAGCACAAGGTCCTGAGAATACAGGAAAGGAAATCTGTTATTTTCTTCTCTTTCTGCCCATGCACCAGCCTTACATCTGTGTAATGGCATGTCTGAAGATATTGTATTCCAATAGAAGAGAAGATCGTCACTGATATCCTCATCACCAAAGGAAATAATGGCAAATTTAAAATGTAAGTCTACAAAAAACCCAAAACAAAAAAAAAAACACCAATCCATACCAACCAGGGCCCCATTACCAAAGGAGCAATCCAATTTTCCACAAGAAGAACAGCATAAGAACTACAGTACTACAAGTGCACTGCAGCAATCCATAACACCAGGAAAAGGAAACAAACTACCTATAAATCATCTTCCAACAAAATGGATACCCTGTAACTTTATTAAAAATTATGACCATTTAGCCCATTATAGCACAATCAAAACAAGCATGAATGGGTTAATACTATATATCAGAAACATCTCAGAAACCAACCAACACACATTACAGCCGCATGACTTCACCATAGCACACAACTAAAGCCCTCTAAAACATCTTAAGCAAATCAAAAGACCCAGTAGCACACTACACTGCACTGCACTGCACTGCACTACACTACACTACACTACACTACACTACACTACGTCATAGAGTCACTCCTTCAACTGTGGGTCATTGGATTAGAACTTGCATTGCTAAGGTGTACAAGGTTCAGAACCTGCCAACGCCTAGGCACATAACAGCACATTCTCCCAGAAGTGCAGCCACGACAGCAGCATGGGCGACACAGGCCTCTATTGAGGAGGTATGTCATGCAACTACATGGTTCTCCCCATCTCCATTTATTTGACACTATAAGTTGGATTCCTTTGCCTCGGCAGTGGCAACCTTTGGGAGACGGGTCCTCCAGAGGGTTCATAGTGTCGGGGGGGGGAGGGACTTAGGACCAGATTGCACCCACCCGTAGGGGACAGGCTGGCTTTGGTATGTCCCATTCTGGATGTTCTTGATCCAGCTCTAGGGAGAATGGGTGTTCTGCCCCACCTCCGGATTCCCGAGGATATTGACACACACCAATGGTCCTTATCAAATTTATCAAGTAGCAAGAATAAACCAAAGTCTGGCAAAGGTTGGCAACTAACCCAGAAAACAAGATACGATAAGATTTTTCCAAAAATGCTCTGATGATAATTACAAGTTGTTTCCAGCAAGAAACTTACTAAAGGCGTGTGATTTAAATAGGTTAAGGGAGTGGCCAATTATCCTCAAGCCTTACTCTCAAGGAGACCTCCTCCTCCTGAGTAGCCACTCCTGTCTTTGGCAGCCCTGTGTGCTCGAGCATTGAGAAGAGGCTCCTCCACTTCGCTCTCTCCACTTGAAGGAGCCTCTGGAGGTTCTGAAGGCCCTGGCTGAGTCTCTGCCTCTGGCACCACATCCTCTTCAGCCTCCTCGCTGTCTGACGCGAGCGCCGGCTGCGCCGGCTGCTGGCACAACACTACACCAGCCTACTCGTTGTCAGGATCAGCCACGATCCGCGCAGGCTGCTGGCAGGCCACAACAATGGGCATTGGTCCTACCTGAATGCCATTTCTTGTAGAGCTGGTAGAGAGCATCCAGCCCCACCCTTACTAACGTCTGGGCCACAGTCCGGGAGGGGCTTCTATTTTACAGGTCACAAGTCTATTCATCGTTATGCCTTCGCCAAACTGGGAAAGCACCAGACCAGGAAGGAGTGACCAGATATGCAAATAAAGATCATGTGCTCAGTCTCCATGCAGAAGATATAGAGCTGATACCCATTGTGGATGCTCTCTACCAGTTGTACGAGAAATGGCATTCAAGTAGGACCAACACCCATTTACAGACCATTTTAAAGAGGTAATAAGGAAGCTAAGAAGGACGAGAACATATGCTCGCCATCAACCAACAACCAGATAAACAGGGATTAACACCAGACACCCTAGCAAGAAAATGATATCCTAATCAAGGAATTAACAAGGAAAAAAACACACCCTCATCAATACTGACAGGGCAAGCTACTGTAATAAACAGGGAGTGAACCTCACACTCACTAGCACTGATGCTGTTACTTAGTTAGGTAGTGTAACATATTTACAAGCAAACAAGGACAGAGAATACCAGTGATTTCCCAAATTGTATTTCCTTTGATGGAGTGAAAGCACAAGTCTCTTTTATCCCTCTTGAAATGTAAACTATATTTGAAATCAGAAAATAAGAAATTTGAAAACAAGTGGACTTCCAATTATGGCAATCTGTTTTTTGTGCTGATGTATGATGCACAGAATTGTAAATATGATGTTACTGCATCTCACAAGACCCTAGGCAGCTTCTATAATTGTGCATTGCTGAAGAAAGTACTTTTTTTTAGCTTACCAAGTTGATTAGCATTTTTGAACAGAAGAAACAATTGCACTGTCTTCTGAGCTAAAAATAAGTTATTCTGTTTTTAAGAAATGAGTAGCAGGTTCTGTGACACTGTTACTTATGTAAGATGATCTGTAGAAGATGACCTTATTTGGTTCTCTCTAACTTGCTTATTTTGAATATGCTATGTTTTATCCTGCAGTCACCCTTTTAATAGGCAAGTGTTCACAATTTATTTTTTGTTGGTGACTTTAATTCTTGTGAGGTGCATTCTCTGTTTTGCCAGACAAAATACATTTGATTTTTTAAATTTGTTTTTTGTAGTACCAGCCACTAAAATGTGCCATACTTGTGCTAAGGTGTTTTCTCTTTTTTATAATAATTTTATTAAAGTTTAAAGATAGAAAGATAAAAAAACGAATAGAAAAATATGAAAAGTTTTTTTAAAAAAACTGCATAGAAAAAATATTTAAAAAAGAATATGTATGTATGTGCATAAAGAAAAGAGATATACAAAGAAATGGCAAATCATTAAGTAACGTGCTTTAACCTTAATCAAGTAAATCCACTCTAAATTACTTTATTTTTTAACAAAATTACTTCTAACATTCTCCAAAAGTGTAGCAAAATATCTCTTCTTCCAAGGTTTAAGCTATTCAAGGTTTTAACCTTGATCAAATGAACCAATTTTCTATTCCTTCTCTTTGTTTTTAATAATCTTGATCTTTAATCTTTTTAAAAAGTTTCCTAGAACCTGATTTCTTTTTGTTTACTCTTGTCTCTTCTCAGAAACTCTTTCAAAATTTTAACATGTCTCTTTTGTAAATTCAAAATAAGAAAATTATTCAATTATGATTTTCTTTTCACATGGGATGGTTAATCTCAAAATCTTAATATTTTTATAGAATTCTAAACAACCTACCGAATTCTTATAATTAATTTCAGAGACTTATTTCAAATCCATCTGATTTCTTGATTCGTTTATAATCTTCCAAAATTAATATTCTAATCACCATTTCGCTATTCATTCCAAAAGAAGATTTTTTTAAAAAGTCCTTAAACTTGCAGAAGACTTATTTCATTAAGATTTGATGGAATCTTACTCAGTGTAATGAAATTGATGTTTCTGAAAGTTATTAATGTCCATAATTTCCAAAAGTGATTAAGAAAGGAAGCATGTGAACCCAATGTCCTTTCGAAAGGCATTGAACTACATCTTGGGTAAAGATGGCAATCCCTGGACTCCCAGAGCTCTAAACTCATCCAAGACTGCATTATTATAGTCTCCTTGTGAGGAGCTGCTGTATGGAGTGGAGTGCATGTGGTCTATCCCGAGTCTTCTCTTTGTCTGGAAAGAAATTCCAAGAAGCTGGTCCCTTCACTGGCTCCTTATTTCACCACAATTACTGGCTTTACTCCCAGCAAAGCTGTCTTCAGTTCCCCATTGCTTCCCCAAAATCTCAGGTGATAAGATGTTTTCATTCAGTGTGTTAAACCTCTGGAAGTGCTCAAACATCCCAAAACCTTTGAGAAGTCATTCAACCATATATTGTGTGATTAGGGTGGGTTCTACTTACCTTTACTACTGGTTTGCAACAGGGCCGCGCACGCACGCCTGCTTCGCTCGCACACACATGTGCTCTTTTGCGCAAGCGAAGAAGCATTTTCATGACATCAGGGTCAGTGGGCGGTTTTACTACCGGTTCTATAGAACCGGTGCGAACCGGGGGCAACCCACTGCTGTGTGTGATACTCTATAATGATACAAATGTGTGTGTGTGTGTGTATATATATATGTATATATGTGTATGTGTGTGTATGTGATATTTTTGCAATCAGGGTTTTTCCTATGTTTGAAAAAAGATGTTAAATGGCCATGGTGGGATGAAATCTCTATTCATCGCTTTCAGGCCTGTCAGACATTTTATGTTGTTTCTTCTGAGACTTATGGGAGACTGGGATAGCACTATTTCGGCCTTCTTGGACCTCTTCAGCCAAACCCTAATTGCAAAAATATCACACATTTATACCTATGAATTAAAAGGAATATCTATCTATCTATCTATCTATCTATCTATCTATCTATCTATCTATCTATCTATCTTCTTAGGAAGACAGGAAAAAGCAGGAAGAAAAACTGCTGTCCTCCAATCACAACATAGAATTACAAACTAATCAGCATATGTCAGCAGCAGCAAACATAGAAAAGCGACAGCTCTGACCTCGCAACACACCCACAGCTTCTAAACTAGATAAGATTCTGAAGATGACAGGGTTGTGAGCCTGTCGAAACGGTGCTATAAGAAAAACTTTTAAAGTTACTGGTAGGATTTTAGCTAAGGTTTTAAAGGACCTTGCAGAGTGCTCTGTAAGGATTTTTAGAAGATTTTAAGCTAGGATTTTAATCAGAATTTTAAACATTTTAACGAACTTATTTAATATGACGCGGGAAAACACACGAGATTTTAATTTTTTGCACATATATATATATATATATATATATATATATATATATAAAGAGAGAGAGAGAGAGAAATAATAGAAAATGAGTTCATATATTTATTTTAACTGCAAAATAATATTTTATTTGTATCTTCTATACAACTTTGTGTTGTCTTAAGCAGTGCCACAAAACCTGCATGTTGTTTGACTGAGGTGCTTGTTAAATCCAAAAGTTTATTATGAACCCTGTATTTGCTATGTCATTCTAGCCAATTAGTTTTAAAGATATATCACATTTGATGATCTAATATTTCAACATTATCTCTGGAACTATTTCAAGGAGGGAGAATTGAGTGACATGGTAAAATGTACACTTCAAAACTCCATACTTATTCTTGATTCCCATAGCCAAATACAGATAATCAAGACTAGCATACTGAGTTTTTAAACCAGATGGATAGACCCTAATAGATTATGGCTGTTTCACTTTCTTTTCCATAATGGATATGACTGGGCATTAATATTCTTCTGCCAAATCAGGTCCCAGTTATAAAGTGATGTTCATACGTTCTTTTATCTTGTGATGTCTTTGGTGGGAGCAAACCCCACACTCACTAGCGCTGATGATGTTACCTACTTAGGAAATGAAATGTCTGCAAGCAAACAAGTAAGCTGGAAGAACACCAAGGACTATATAGTTCAACTTTGAGCTGCAGATATTTTCTTCTATTGGATTAGCACCTTTTCATTTGCATTGACCTAGTTTTCATTAGCAGCTTTCTTTATGGCTTGGGCATATAGGTATCTGTATTATTGCCTGCTCCAGGAAGAACTGATCTGTTTGGTCCATAGACACTCCTCTCCTCCCCAAATGAAATGGGGGAACCATGTTATTTGTTGGGGGCCTCCTACTATGGCACGGGTGTCAAACTTGGTTCGCGTCATGTGACATCCTGAGAAGTATCACAACGTTTTTTGCCTTTGTGGAGCTGGGGTGGGTGTGGCCTGTGCGTGATGCATACGGCCTGCAGGCCACCAGTTTGACACCCCTGGTTATGGAATAGCTCCAGAGATTCAGATAGCACTCCTCCTTTCCATGTTTCAGAGGGCAATTAAGAAAGAGCTGCATGACAATTGATTCGTGAGAACTTCTCTGATGCTAGCGTTTGTGTGCCTTATGCAGGTAGGGGAAAGTGTTAGTGTTGGTTTTACAGATTCTATTTGTTGTTACTGTGACTCTGTTAGATTTGGCAGTATATAAGTATTTTTTTATCAGTTGACTAGCTTAAATATGATTCCATACACTTTCCACGTTACCAACCCTTAATTTCCTAAGTGCATAGTTAGATAATATACTAACATATTGTGAATGCTGTTATACATAAATAAAACAAAGAATTTACTGAAATTCCACAGGAAGAATCATAATCTCTCCCTTTTCTAGAAACTGAAAGATAGTGATTGTAAGACAGATCTGTGCTGCATACACAGAAGTGGTTCCTATGATTACCTAATTTGTTTAACTACAATTTATTCTGGTTATTTGACTTGCCACTTTGAAATATTTTCTGCTTCTCTTCCTGTGTGTACTCGGATCGACATGCAGTGTATCAGTGTAGTTGTAACAGTGCTTAAGTGTACAGTGACATTTTCACAGCTCTCTAGTGTAATATGAAAGACAACTCTATAGCTTTATCTGGAACAGCTGTTTCTGTTCTGTAGATTGTGGTAGGGTGGAGTGACAGGGAAAAAAGTCATAGGTTTTACAGCAGATTAGGCTGTAATTGACCTGTGTCCTTAAGCAGGCCTGCAATCTTAAAATCTACCTATGTGATCTTGGCAGGATAAGTGAGCTTTGATTTTCTGTAGTCCAGGAATGGTCAGCATGTTACCCCCATCCTGCAGATAATTTAAATAATTAGCAATGGGAAGAATATAACTTTTATAAGCAGAAACAGAAGCAATTGAAGCATTTTGAAAGAAGAATTGGGATGTTGTTTATTTATTTTTTTTAAATTTGATTTAATTTGATTTATATGCCGCCCTTCTCCAGAGACTCAGGGTGGCTTACAATGCGTTAAGCAATAGCCTTCATACTTTTGCATATTTATACAAAGTCAGCTTATTGCCCCCACAAACTGGGTCCTCAATTTACCCACCTTAGAAAGGATGGAAGGCTGAGTTGACCTTGAGCCTGGGGAGAATTGAACTCGCAGTAATTGTAGGCAGCTGGATGTTAAATAAATAAAGGAAGGGGGTTCCTTCCGGGTAGCAGACCAATATGGCGACTCTATATTGAATGCCAAGGTGAAGGGGCGATGTCCGGCATTTTCGAGGGTGTTGGGGGGCCAGCTGACCATCTTACAACCCCCACCCAGCAAGCTGAAGCATAGCCGGCTTGATTGAGCCGTAGATGGAGCCGGAAGAACACCCGGCCGCCGTGGAGATAATTAGGGATGGCGTGGCGGGCGGTAAACGGCGGCGAATGTTGAAACCGAGGCCCAGCTGATTGTCATGAATCAAACGGCTGCGGGGCTGGAGCGGTTGAGGCAACGGTCAGTGATGTTGTTGTGGCAGTGGCGGTGCAGGCAGCACCGGCGGCGGTGCCTGGGCTGCTGTAAACTTCATTTGCTGCGTACTGGGCGCTGCGGGAGGTGACGCGGGGGCGGCAGCCATGGATACGGAAGCGGAGCTGACTAAAATGACACTTGCAACTGCGATGATTACAACAACAGCAGCAGCAACCTGATTATTTGATTTCATCTCTTCCGCCTGGATGCTCCACCTTTGCTTTTTTTTGACCTTATCTTCAGATTTTTGCTGGTATCAGAAAGGGAGGAAGCATAGACATCGAGAGTCTTGAACAATTTATTTGTAATATTTATACAAGTGGATGGGACGGACCATCTTCTCCTTTGTTTCTGTAACTCTGGACTGGTCGCCGTGAGAGGGCGGTCATTGAGACTCTCATCCCCCTTTTTATGACTAACTTATTTTAATCACAAGACTTTCCCATCACTGTAAGAGCGAGATGGTATTCCGATGTTCTATTATATTAGCTTCCTTGTACAATTATCTACTTTACCCTTTTTGTCTTAATCATCTGTTTTAAACCATCTTTAACACCTTAAGAAGAAAATGGCCTTTCATCGCCTCCAATTCTATCTCACCTCCGATGTATTCAATAACAGAACTCCTAACACTGCGAGATTCCCCCCTCTCGCAAGTTTGGCCCTCCCAGTTATCTAGGGCCGCCCTCAAGGACAGGTTTTGGAACCCCGAGAGGTGTTATGCTAAGAACCAGAAGCTTTGGGGTTTTTTAGATAGTTTTTCAAATTCTATTTTAAGGGGATCTGGGAGGAGGGTGGTTTCCAATGTAAATAATGAGGCTGGGGGGCCTCCCGGGGGGTGGGTGGGTTGTATGGGTTCAGGGATTAACCCGCAAGGAACGGGGTCTAGTCCATCTGAAGAGCACGGCAGAGGAGATGCAGAATCTGGGGCCAAGGAGAGGGTTAGAGCTTGTGCTGTTGATAGACATTACATCAGTACTGTAGGTGGGAGGGGCAGATATGGCGGGAGTAGGGGGCCACATCAAGTTGCGGGAGTGCGCGCTCGCTGTCTTCAAGCGTTGGCACCGGCCCCCAATGCTCTTCTCGTTCCCCAGGTGGCACAGACCCTCAGGCCCTGGGCCTTCAGCTGATGCTATGCAATGCTAGTCCGTGGTAAATAAAGCCCCCCCTGATCTTGTTCAGGAGGGGGGAGCGGACCTGGTGGGTATTACGGAGACCTGGTTGGGCCAGGAGGGGGGAGTCCCTCTCGTAGAGATGTGCCCACCCGGTTTCCAGGCATTTCATCAGCCAAGGTCACAGGGAAGGGGCGGGGGGGTGGCAATTATCATTAAAGAGTGTCTTAGTCCGAGGGAGGCCACTGTTCCTCAGACGGCCGGATGTGAGTCCCTCCTTGTGAAGTGGGGTCATGGGGTGCAGATGGGCCTGCTGGTTACGTACCTGGCTCCCTGCCACGTGGCAGCGGCCTTGCCTGAACTACTCAACGTTATAGCCGCGGTGGCGATTGATACCCCTAGACTTATGGTCATGGGGGACTTCAACCTGCCATCCGTTGGTGAGGCGTCTGAGGTGGCTCAGGAGTTCATGGCTTCCATGACAGTCATGGACCTGACCCAATTAGTTCATGGCCCTACTCACACGGGGGGAAACACGCTGGACCTGGTTTTTGTCTCTGGTCAATGGCTGAGTGGTCTCGAGATAGGGGATATAGTGATCGAGCCCTTGTCATGGTCAGATCACTCCCTCCTTCGCTTTGACCTTCGAACCGCCACACCCTGCCGCAGGGAGGCGGAACCGATGAGGTGGTTCCACCCCAGGTGCCTGATGGACCCGGATAGGTTCCAGATGGAGCTTGGGCCATTTCCTGAGGCTCTGGCACACGACTCGACTGAAGACCTAGTGGCTGCCTGGGATAGGGCGGCCGCTGGAGCTTTGGACCTGGTCATGCCTTTGCGGCCTCTGACCCGGCGTCAATCTCACCTGGCTCCCTGGTTCACCGAGGAGCTGAGGGAGATGAAACGCCGGAAAAGACGCCTGGAGAGCAGTTGGAGGGCCAGCCGTTCTGAATCTGACCGAACACTGGTAAGGTCTCATATTAAGACCTACCTTGTGGCAATAAAAGCGGCAAAGTGTAACTATTTTTCCATTCTTATTGCGTCATCAGATAATTGCCCAGCCGCCCTGTTTAGGGTGACCCGCTCCCTGCTCCAACAGGAAGCGCAGGAGGACCCCTTGGAGGGTAGAGCCGAGGACTTTGTACAATATCTGTATGACAAAATCACTCAGATTCGGGAAAATTTGGACTCTGACTGGGTAGATTCGGGAGGGAGGATGGAGGCAAGTCTTGAGAATATTACCTGGGAAGAGTTTGATTCTGTGACTCCGGAAAACGTGGACAAGATACTGGGCAGACTGAGCGCGGCCACATGTTTATTGGACCTGTGTCCCTCCTGGCTGGTGCTGGCCTCTCAGGAGGTTACACGAGGTTGTCTCCAGGGGATTATAAATGCTTCCTTGAGAGAGGGTGTCTTCCCTGCCGCCTTGAAGGAGGCGGTGGTGAGGCCTCTCCTCAAGAAGCCTTCCTTGGACCCAGCAGTGTTGGCTAATTACCGTCCAGTCTCCAACCTTCACTTCGTTGCGAAGGTTGTTGAGAGTGTGGTAGCGCGACAGCTTCCTCAGTACTTGGATGAATCGGCTTATCTAGATCCGTTCCAGTTGGGCTTCAGGCCTGGATACAGCACGGAAACGGCATTGGTCGCATTGGTAGATGATCTCTGGAGGGCCCGGGACAGGGGTTGTTCCTCTGTCCTGGTCCTATTAGACCTCTCAGCAGCTTTTGATACCATCGACCATGGTATCATGCTGCACCGGTTGGAAGAGTTAGGGGTGGGGGGCACCGTGTTGCGGTGGTTCTCCTCCTTTCTCTCTGATCGGTCGCAGTCTGTGTTGATGGGGGCAGAGGTCGACCCCGAGGCCCCATATATGTTGGTTGCCACAGGGGTCGGTTCTCTCACCCCTTCTGTTCAACATTTATGTGAAGCCGCTGGGTGAGATCATCCGTCGTTTTGGGGTGAAGTATCATCAGTATGCTGATGATACTCAGCTTTACATCTCCACCCTGGACCATGCCAATGATGCCCTTAAAGTGATGTCCCAGTGCCTCGAGGCTGTACGGATCTGGATGGGGAGGAACAGACTCAGGCTCAACCCATCTAAGACCGAGTGGCTGTGGTTTCCGACGTCCCGATATAGTCAGTTGGTGCCATCACTGACTATTGGGGATGAGTCATTGCCCCCCACGGAGAGGGTTTGCAACTTAGGCATCCTCTTGGACTCACGGCTGTCTTTAGAAGAATACTTGACGGCTGTGGCCGGGAGGTCTTTTTATCAGGTTCGCCTGATTCGCCAGTTGCGCCCCTTTCTGGATCGGGACTCGTTAAATACGGTCACTCATGCCCTCGTCACTTCACGCCTGGACTACTGTAATGCTCTCTACATGGGGCTCCCCTTGAGGGGCACCCGGAGGGTCCAGCTGGTCCAGAATGCGGCCGCGCGGGTAGTTATGGGAGCAGCATGGCACTCCCATGTGGCTCCCCTCCTGCGCGAGCTGCACTGGCTCCCTGTGGTCTTCCGGGTGCACTTCAAGGTCTTAGTTACCACCTTTAGAGCGCTCCATGGCTTAGGACCGGGGTACTTACGAGACCGCCTTCTGCCACCAATAGCCTCTCACCGCCCAGTACGCTCCCATAGAGAGGGGCTTCTCAGGGTGCCGTCAGCCAAACAGTGTCGACTGGCGGCCCCCAAGGGGACAGCCTTTTCTGTGAGGGCACCCACCATCTGGAACGAGCTCCCCCCAGAGATACAGAAGATTCCGGATCTGCGCACTTTCCGCCGTGCCCTCAAAACATTCCTGTTTCAGCAGGCCGGCCTGGCCTAACTTTCCCTTTATATTGCTTTTTGATTTTATTTTAATCTGGGATGTCTTGAATTATTTAGGACCAGAGTGTTTAGTATATTTTAATTGGTTTTTTATTAATGTTTGTATTACATGTATTTTTATCGTTCGCTGTTCACCGCCCTGAGTCCCTTAGGAATAGGGCGGTATATAAATTTAATAAATAAATAAATAAATAAATAAATAAATGCTGCCTTAGGAGGCATTAGCCTCCTACGCTACTCAAGTGTTTTTCTTCTAATAGTTTTTCTTGATATTTTACAGCATATATATTTAGCAATCATAGTTACTAAACTTTTGGCATGTGTCAGTTATTTCTATAAAATAAAAGGATGGTATTGAGACTGATACTATTGTGTTTTAGGTAGCTCAATGAGTTTCTGAGTGAGATTTGAAGTAAGGGCTTTCAATTAAATGTTTTTATTACTATGGGATAATCACAACTATGTTAACATTAACATAACAATAACAATAATAATGGAAAAGTCATAGAAAATGAAGAAGTTAATTTGCTCTGGGACTTCAGAATCCAGACAGGCAGGCACGTGCCACATAACACCCCGGACTTAACAGTTGTTGATAAGAAAGACAAAAATGTCTGGATAGTGGATGTGGCAGTGCCTGGAGACAGCAGAATAGAAGAGAAAGAATTGGAGAAGATAAAATACAAAGACCTACAAATAGAAATAGAATGAGTATGTCAAAGGCAAGCAAGGGTAGTACCAATAGTAATAGGTGCCTTGGATGCAATCCCAAAAGAACTGGCGCACCACTTGAACACCATAGGCATTGACAAATTTGCTATCGGTCAATTGCAGAAGGTCGCTTTACTTGGAACAGCTTCCATCCTGTGATGATATCTGTAACACCGTCAAACATCCAGATTTGCCTATCCCAGGTCCTTGGTAAGGATTTGATAGGTAGACAAAAATGCCAAATCCAATCTGAATATCTGGATGACTGTGCAAATAATAATAATAATAATAATAATAATTATTATTATTATTATTATTATTATTATTATTATTATTATTATTATTATTATTATTATTATTTCACTAAGTGACATCAACAGGTTGTACCTGCCAAGAAAAATAGGGGGCAGAGGACTATTGCAAATCCATCAAACTGTAGAAGAAGAAAAACAAAGTTTGAATGATTATGTGAACCAAAGTACAGAAAAATTGCTGCAGGCTGTGAAAACAGAGAACATTATAAAAACAACAGAAACAAAGGCAGAATATAAGGAAAAACAGCTGGATGACAGATTAAATAGATGGAAAACCAAAGCTTTGCATGGACAGCACTTGAAAAACATTGAAGGAAAATGTGATGACAACTTTACATGGACATGGCTTAAGATGGGAACCATCAAGAAAGAAATGGAAGGTTTAATACTCGCTGCTCAAGAACAAGCACTACAAACTAATGCCATGAAGCGAAGATACAAAAATCCACCGACAATCCAAACTGCCGACTTTGCAACAACAAAGTCGAAACTGTTTCACATTTAATATGTGAATGCAGCAAAATCACACAAACTGATTACAAAGCTAGACACGACCAAGTTGCTAAATTAATCCACTGGTCATTATGTAAAAAATATGACTTCCAAAAAGTCATGGGAACATAAAGTGGAAAAAGTTATAGAAAATGAGAAGGTGAAGATCTTGTGGGACTTTCGAATACAGACAGATCATCACTTGGAACACAACACGCCAGATATCACAGTTGTCGAAAACCGAAACGTACAATTTATTGACATTGCAGTACCAGGAGATGCCAGAGTCGAAGAAAAAGAACTGGAAAAAATAATGAAATATCGTGACCTGGCCATCAAAACTAGATTGCTATGGATGAAACATGTAACAGTGATACCCATTGTCATTGGGGCACTTGGTGCCATGTCCAATAATTTTATAAGATACATCAAATTACAGCTTCCTGCAATAACACCAGTGGAACTGCAAAAAACTGCGCTACTTGGAACATAGTACATCTTAAGAAGGTACTTGGTTGATACCTAGGATGCTGGCAGCAACCTGTATCAACCATTAGCACCAGTCAATGGTATTTGTGATGCATTTTTGAATGTTCATTTGAGTGAGTTTCATGTTTAATGAATAAAGTAAATCATCATCATCATCATCATCATCATCATCATCATCATCATCATCATCGTGTGTTGTCTCGATTGTAATTGGAGCCCTTGGAGCAATACCCAAAGGGCTACCTCGCTATTTAGAAATTCTAAATTTACCGGACTTGAACATTTTGACTCTACAAAAAACCACCCTACTCGGAACAGCTTACATCCTCCAACGATACCTTAACAGTTCCTAGGTCCTTGGTTAGGACTCGAGCTGCTGAGCTATTAACCAGCCTCAAAGGCTGTGAATCTCACCAAAGATTAACAACAACAACAACAACAACAACAACAACAACAAGTTAGAGTTGATGGGCCCAAGGAGTCATGGCATCCTTTTTATGGAACATTCTCCATTGAGAGTGGAGACAGCAGCCAGTGTGGGTACTACTCATCCAATCAGATTGAAGGACTGAGTCAGCCAACAACTTTAAGTCCCACCCTTGTTGCCGGGCAGACCCAGCTTTTGGCTCAGTCCTTCAGTTGGACTGGCGTGTGGGTTTCTAGCTCTGGCTGTTTTTTCTTCAAACTAGTTGTCTCTTTTGGATTTATTGGCGTTTTTTGAATCTGGACTGTTTCTGACATCTCTTCTGCTTCTCCCTATGGACTTGGTTGCCTTTGGACTTTGTGAGTTTTTTCCCTGCGTTTTCCCTTAAGGACTGTTAATACTCTGGTGTGAGGGCGTTTTGATTGTCCCTTTGGGGACCCCTGGGGGGCTTCCTGGGAGTCCCTGTCAGGCTTGGCAGCCCCCTTCCTTGCTGATCGCTTCCCCCAGGGTCTCCTATTTTTCTTCTCGGCCGTTTTTTCGCGCTGTTTTTGTGGCGGCGGCCATTTTGTCGCCCTTCGCTCCAACTCACAACCTTTAAACTTTTAAAGTGACTTTCTTCTGCTGCTTGGGGCTTTGAACTGCTCTTTACCCCTGCCTGGAAGCTGGATTTGCTGCCTTCGTGGTCCCTGACTGTTTTTCTTCTATGCACGCCCCTCGCCGCAAGTGCTATTTCCGTCGCTCCGACTACCAGCTGGGCTAATTAGTGGAGATTCCGCAGCGCTGACAGCCTCCTAACTGCTGAGCCGAGGCTGAGGGCTTCCTTTTGTTGCGCGCTCCCTGCTGCAGCGTCTGGGCGGCTTCCTGTCTGTTGGGCCATTTGGATATTTGAGAGTGGGGCTTCGCGCCCCCCCTCCCAGCGTCAGTGACTGAGCTGCTCGTTCCTTCTGGAGGCTGTGGGCAACTTTAAGGGGCAACTCCTGGACTGCACTTGATTGAGCTGGCCTTGCGGGGGTTCGTGGAGCTTCGCGCCCCCTTCCTTTGGCTGTTGGACTTGTATCCCCGCTGTCCCTGCCAGCCTCCATTTGCTGCCTTCCTGCGTGCAGCGACCATTTTGTGGAGTGGCTGCGCTCCCCTGCCGTTCGCCCTCTGGATTGTGTGCACAGGCCTTGAAATTAGTGGAGTTGCCGCGCTCCCCACTTGGCCCTCATCTGGTGACTGCTGCCTTTGTCTCGGGATCTGTCATTATGCCGAAGTCATTGTCCAAATCCAAACATGGTCGTAAGTACAGTTCTGCTTCTCAGAGGCAGTCAGAGGATGGATCTGCCTTGTCTCAAGATCCTGCGCAGTCACCTGTTGCCCCGTCTTCTCACGGCCATCACAGGAGCAGGAAGCATACCAGCGCTCTGGACAAAGTGGAAAAGCGGAGAGACAGAGTCCTCACTCAACTTTGTGCCAAAGCAAGCTCTGACCTTCAGGCTTCAACGGCTTCTGCCCCGCTGCAGAGTTCCCGACCGGCGACTCCTGACCAGTTATCCCTCAGGGACTGCCCGGTCACTATCTCCACTTCAAATTTGTGGGGTCCTGCTCCTGCGGGCCTTGTCGCTGCTCGGCCCCCGGATGAGGCTGTCCCGGATATTCCACCTCCTCTAGACTCCTCTGAGGTTCCCTCGGTTCCGGTCCTGCCTCAGGAGGTGGTGAGTTGTCCTCTTCCTGCCGACCAACTACAAAAGATGATTGAGGCTGCAGTGCAAAAGACTTTGGCAGCGGGTCTTCGTCCCTCCAGTGTCGCTGGCTCTGTTCGATCGGCCTCGCCGGAGCATCCTCGCTCTTCTGCTCATGCACCCCCGAGAGCGCCTCACTCTCCTTCTTGCTCCCAAGCTAGTCAACTCTCCTCCCTGTCGGATGCAGACAATAGTGATTCTGGGTTGTCGGACGACGAGAATCTTCCACCTGATCAGCCGGCGACTACTGCCCTTTTTCCGCAGGCCTTGTTTAGGTCCCTTCTGTTCAAGGCCGTCAATACGGCTCGACTCTCCTCCCCTGCTTCTCAGCCTTCTGTTTCTGTGCCGTCTGGGTCTTTAGATCCGATGTTCGCTGAGCCGGCCAAGCCGATTACTACCATTCCCACGCCTCCCCTCTTCCTGGATGTCGTCAAACGACAGTGGGCTTCGCCGGGGTCAGCCCCTATCCCTTCGTCGTCTGACCGTACAAATTTCCATGTCGCATCTGAACTGGACACTCTTCTACAGATTCCATCAATAGATGTTCCTATCGTTGCCCTTCTTTCTTCTGCCGCTGTTCCAGGCGATCCTGTTGAGAACTTAAGACCTGATGAACGCCGTGCTGATATGGTCCTCCAAAGGGCGCATCTGGGGGCGGCCTGGGCCATTAAGGCGGCCTCTACAGCGTCCTTCTTTAACCGCTCCACTTTGTTGTGGCTCTGCCAGTTACAAGAGAAATTGTCACCGGAGGATGCTCGTATTAAGCATGATCTCAATAAGATTGTAGCTGCGGTTCAGTTTTCAGCGGACTCGACTCTCAGTGCTGCTCGTTTTGCTGCCAAATCGCTGGCCTCTGCTGTGACAGCTCGCCGTTTGACCTGGCTCCGACATTGGCAGGCGGACGCCAGGCATAAGTGGAAGCTCGCCTCGGTCCCGTTTGGGGGGTCCCGTTTGTTTGGGGAAGCTTTGGACCCCTTTTTGACCGAAACCAGGGACAAACGGAAGGTTTTGGCGGCAGCTTTCCGAAGGGGGGATTCTCGCTTCTCTCCATATCCCCCTCGACCCCACCTTCGAGGTACTGATGTTGGTGGGCCCTCTTCCTCCTTCCCCTCACCCCGGCCATACACAAATTTTGGCAGGCATCGGGGCTCACAGGATAGGGGATCCCGGGGCAGATCGTTCGGGTCTAAACCGCCCTTTTCGAGGGGGAGGAGGTCGTTTCATCCGTCGCCGGCGCTAATTTCATTGCTGATCCTCCCATTGGCGGCAGATTGGCCATCTTCGTGGCCGCCTGGGAACGGTCCACTGCTGATCAGTGGGTCCTAGCCACTCTTCGCTCTGGTCTAGCTATCGAATTTGTCTCCACCCCCCCTGACTCCTTTGTCTGTTGTACGATTTCTCGTAATTTGGAGAGAAAGTCCCTTATGGACGCAGCTATTCAGCATCTCCTGACCATTAGAGCTATTCAACTCGTCCCTACGGGTCAGGAGCGTCAGGGTTTCTATTCCCGGGTTTTCCTGGTTCCTAAATCTTCGGAGGGGTGGCGCCCCATTTTGGACCTGAAACGCTTAAATAGGTATGTGGTGTACCGTAAATTTAAAATGCAGTCATTACAAACTATTCTAGCCGGTGTTCGGAGGGGCGATCTCCTCTCTTCCATAGATCTTACGGAGGCTTATTTGCACATCCCTATCCTTCCTTCCCATAGGCGTTTTTTGCGTTTTTGTTACAGGGGGGTCCATTATCAGTATAGGGCGTTACCTTTTGGTCTCTCCTCGGCCCCCCGTACGTTTACGAAGGTGCTGGCTGTTTTAGCGGCGTCTCTTCGTGTCCGTTCTGTTAGACTTTTATGCTACCTCGATGATATTCTCCTGTTGTCCTCTTCTGTTAGTCAGGCAGTTTCGGATGTTCGCCTCACAGTAGAGGCTTTGGCAGCCCATGGTTTTTCGGTTAATTTAGATAAGAGTCACCTCTCCCCTTCCACTAGTTTGGTCCATTTGGGGGCCCTTATCGACACTGTTCAGGGTAAGGTGTTTTTGTCCCCCGATAGACAGGCGGGTATCCGTCAGTTAATTTCCAAGGTGGAAGTTTGTAGAGCCGTTTCCCCTCTCGTCCTCTCCCAGTTGTTAGGGAAAATGATTTCTGCCATCTCTATAGTTCCCTGGGCACAGCTGCACGCACGGGAACTTCAATGGTTTCTCTTGCCGTTGCAGAAGGTGGGCAGAGGCACTTCATCCAGGCCGGTTCCGGTCCCTCCTGCTGTTCGTCGGTCCCTGCGGTGGTGGCGTTCCCCGGCCTTAGCTGCGGGGTCGTTTTTCCTGGAGCCTCAGGGTGGTACTGACCACATATGCCAGTCTCCTCGGTTGGGGGGCCCTTTGCCAAGGTCAGTTGGCTCAGGGAACTTGGAGCCCAGCAGAGTCCTGTCGCCCGATCAACTGGCTAGAACTACAGGTTATCTTCCTAGCCCTCAGGGCTTTCCGAAACCCGATCTCCAACTCCCACGTCCTCGTTCTGACGGACAATGTTGCAGCGAAAGCGCACCTGAACAAGCTGGGGGGGACCAGGTCGAGGTCACTTCTTCTGTTGGCCCTGCGACTGGGATTCTGGGCAGAACGACACCTTTGCTCGCTCCGGGCAGAGCATATTTCCAGAGTGGACAACGCCCAAGCGGACTGGCTGAGTCGTCGTCGAGTGGACAACGCGGAGTGGCGCCTCCATCCCCGGATCTTCCAGGAGCTGTCTCGGCGGTTCGGCATGCTGATTATCGACCTCTTTGCGACGCACACGAATGCTCAGC
This sequence comes from Arizona elegans, assembly GCA_022577455.1. Classification (NCBI taxonomy): domain Eukaryota; kingdom Metazoa; phylum Chordata; class Lepidosauria; order Squamata; family Colubridae; genus Arizona; species Arizona elegans. The sequence continues at coordinate 89,175,455 of JAKOOJ010000001.1, forward strand.
TGCCACGGTTCTTCGCCCGATTCCCAGATCCTCAGGCAGCGGGCGTCGACGCTCTTCGAATTCCATGGCCGGCGGGTCTTCTCTACGCCTTTCCCCTGACTTCCCTCCTGCCCAGAGTGGTTCGCAAGATCTTGTGCGAGCGGGCGGAAGTGGTTCTTGTAGCGCCTCATTGGCCTCGGAGACCCTGGTATGCGGACCTTGTGTCCCTCTCGGTGGCCCCATCGTGGCGCATCCCCCTCGAGGACGACATTCTTTCTCAGGGCGCTCTGTTGCACCCGGACCTGGCCTGGCTCAACCTGACCGTTTGGCGGTTGAGCGGAGCACTTTGACGGCAGTGCATATCCCGCCGGACGTTATCCAGACATTGCAGGCTTCGCGCCGCTCTTCTACGGATCGGATTTATTCTGCCACCTGGCGTGCCTTCTGTTCCTGGTGTTCAGAGTCTGGCGTTTCGGCTCTTCAGCCATCCATTGTGGACATTTTATGCTTTCTGCAGCAGGGCCTGACTCAGGGACTCTCTTCCAATACGTTACGCAGGCATGTGGCCGCGTTGTCTTCGGTCCTGGTCTGCGGATCTCTGCCATCATTGTCGCAACATCGCCTAATCCGGCGTTTTCTTCGAGGGGCTACGAATTTGTGTCCTCCTGTATTACACAGATACCCGACCTGGGATCTCCCTTTAGTATTGGAGTCGCTTATGGGACCTCCATACGAACCTTTGCGGACTACTAGTCTCCGTCTACTCACCTGCAAGGTTGCCTTTCTGGTGGCGATCACGTCGGCCCGTCGTATATCGGAGATAGCAGCATTGTCTATCCGTTCTGACCTCTGTGTCTTTCATTCGGACCGTGTAGTTCTCCGCTTGGACCCTACCTTCGTCCCGAAAATCAATTCAGTTTTCCACCGATCGCAGGAAATCATTCTGCCTAATTTCTGTCCGCGTCCTGCTCATCCCCGGGAGCGCAGATGGCACTCGCTCGACGTACGGCGGGCTTTGCGGATCTACATTAAGAGGACATCTGTTTTCCGTCGTTCGGAGTCGCTGTTTGTCTCATTTCTGCCCGTTTCCCAAGGGTGCAAGGTCTCCTCATCTGTTGTCGGTCGTTGGATTCGGCATACCATCGCATCGGCCTACGACCTTCGTTCCCTTCCGCGTCCAGCTCGAGTGACCGCTCATTCCACCCGTAGCGCTGCTACGACTGCTGCATGGGCGACCCAGGCGCCTTTGTTTGAGATCTGCAGGGCGGCCACATGGACTTCGCCGGTTCCCTTCATACGTCATTATCGATTGGATCAATTTGCATCGGCGGAGGCGGCGTTCGGACGACGGGTGCTTCAGCGTGTCGTTGCCGGGGAGACTGTTGTTTCTGACCAGCCGGTTCCCACCCTAAACTCGGGACAGTGAACTGGGGTATGTCCCACACTGGCTGCTGTCTCCACTCTCAATGGAGAAGGGGCGTTGGTCCTACCTGATACGCTCCTTCTCGTTGAGTGGAGACAGCAGCCAGACCCTCCCTTAATCCGGCTGTGTTTTTTTTTTTTCTGTCTGTCTTCCTCTTCTCTTTCTTTACCTGGTGGCAGATATTGCCTTCTGTGCCCACACGCCGAGTCAGTCTTACGAGTCTTCGCCAAAAGCTGGGTCTGCCCGGCAACAAGGGCGGGACTTAAAGTTGTTGGCTGACTCAGTCCTTCAATCTGATTGGATGAGTAGTACCCACACTGGCTGCTGTCTCCACTCAACGAGAAGGAGCGTATCAGGTAGGACCAACGCCCCTTCTCCGCCTAAAGTGAAATCAGCTCTATCCCTATTTAGTTTCCAGAAGTCCCTCAAGACATGACTTCGTCATAGGCCTCTGAGTCTTAGGGGACCGGTGACATCTTGAAGTGGCTCTCTTGTTAATCTGATCTCTTGTGTGCCATATGTTTTTTAAACTTCATAATAATGATTTCTTGAATGCATTTTACTGTTTTATATCTTTGTTATACACTGCCCAGTCACTTCTAGTGATAAGGGCAGCTATATAAATAGCATATGTAAATATATCAATAAATTACAAACCTCCATAGCTCAAAATCAATCCCTTGAAATTTTGCTTCAGAATTATAGGAAGCTGATGCATGTAACTTGATATTTTTGCAGTATACTTCTCCCAGACAGTCATGCATTGTTTCAGCACCAATTCTGAGACTAACCCACATACAATCTCCATTTTAAGTGGACATACTTTCATCTAAGAAAATCAGGTTGAAAATAAGACGCTATCTTGCATTTAATTTATTTAGATGTAATATTCTAAAGAAACTTTGCATATCAATACGTTTCAGTAGAGATCAAGATAATGTACATAAAGTGAATGATCAGGGTGGATTTGATTTAAATCATAATTTAAATCTAGTAAAAAGGCTTCATTTAAATCAACTCAATTTGAATCATTATTTTTAAAGAGCAACTGTCATCTCTGTCCTGCAATGGCTCCTCCTCTGACCCGCTGTTAACTCTTTGACAGTCCCAATATTGCAGAATATACAGCCTCATGCTACATAACTAAGCTCCATGTCATGCTGAATAAACTAAATGATTAATGTATCTTAAATAGAAAACTATCTTTAGATCAATTTTTACCCCAAAAGCATTTTATTTAAATAAATTGAATAAAAAATTTAAAAAATCCAATTTAAATAAAAAAATCCTTTTTTTTTATTTTTTAAAAATCATTGATTTTTATCCACCCTGTGAATGATATCTTGTTTTAAGTAAAAGTCTCAATCGGAGGAGTTGGTTTTTGTGCAACTGTCCTTGTGAGTTTGGTTTGCTTTTTGCCTGTGACAAAGAACTAAATGAATCTAGTTCTAAGTACTATTCAGAAATGTTTAGAATACGAAAGTTGTCAAAGACACTCTTGCTTCATAACAACATGAAGCAACATACAATTCTTGCTGTAATTCCTGTAAAAACATATCTTTGCCTCTTCAGGGAAGAAACAGCTTTCCTCTGTGTTTTAAACTGCTTGTTAATCAGTGAAGTCAGATCATGAGCCAGTGTACTGCATTATGTGTAATGCTGCACACGTTTTAATTTGAAATGAGTAGTAGTACATAATTACTCTTTAAGCAAAATAGTTTGTACTTTATGCAGAAGTACTCAGATTGAGGAATGATATTCTGTCCTTCAGTAAAGAAATAACAGTTACTGGAAAAATACCTAACAGCTGTCCAGAAGGTATGGTTATTTAGGTTTCTCATCTCATGTTGCCTTTAAGTACAGTTGATCTGTGCAGCACTGTTTGAATACTTGCCCTTTCTTGTCCTGTTTCTCCCCCCCACCACCACCACCACTAGCCCATTTTCCATCTCATAATTGGAATGTTTTACAATGATAATGAGGTTGGCAAGCACAGGGCTTTTTACTTGCTGCCAAAGTAAAATATGCAAACAAGAAAAGCAACAGCTTCTTCCTTTCTTCTTTCCCCACCATTTGCAATGAAGTGGCTGGTACCACTTTGTTCATGCTGCAAGAAAGATAGAATGTCCTGCCTACAATTTCTGACAGATGGCCTGGAATCAATCCACATTGAGCAAGATAGGGCACTGTCACACATTGGTCATTCTACTGTTTATGATTAAACAGGGAAAAGACAGTTTGTCTGATTTTATTCAAAAGCAAAGCACTATGTACACTCTGTGCATAGGAAACCTTGCAAATACTATGGAGAAATACAAATTACAAATGTAATTTGTACTTACATTTTACAAATTGGAGGATTCTGTGTTATAGATAAAAATGTCGAATTAAAAACATAGAAGTTCAACGCTAAAAGTAAAAGAATAGGGTCATTTTGCCACCATAAATCTTCAAAATATAGTTGAGAAATCTAACTCCTGATTTGTAGCTGAGTACATTTGTGAACCTCAGCTATCTTTCTTTCAGAACTGTGAACATATGTACAGTAGTTTCTCTTCCCCTGGAAGAAGAGTAGAATAGAAGTGTGTATGTGAATATATGCCACTTCATTTCTCTTTTCATTTCTTAATGGTTGCCTTTTCACAATCAAATTATTTGGTCCAGGTTTATCTGAAAAATCAATTTACTGCATGAAGCTTCTTGGAGAGATCAGGGAGATCTTTTTTTTTTCCTGGATGGATTCATCTGAGGTGAAGTGAGTAGTCACTGGGGAGAACTATTTTAACTGTTAATTTCTTCAATGGAGCCTGGAAGAAGCTTGTTGGTTTATGAGTTAACCTTTCAGTGTTAAACAACTTGGTAAATTTGCAGCCAAAATGGTGTCATACTGGAAAAAGCAGTCCGTTGGTTTGCAATAGTACAAAAATCTGTTAAATCCTAAAATCTACAACTTCCCCATCATTCTCAGTGAAGAAACCAAGTGTATTCAGAGAGCATGGAATGCTACAGCCTTGGGACTAGAGTGTGAAGTGCTGAATGTAGTGCAGTGGAATTCACCCACACTCCCCATTGCAAAATTTGTTATAATTTTCTTTATATTAATATAGGAGCTGGCACCTTTTCCATATGCTGACTGCCATGCATGATAGAAACCCCAAATACAGTAATGAAACATTAACATGATCAACATCTCAAAATAATCTTTGTTAGTATTTTGATGTGGGTATGGATACAGTGTTAAACTCTTAATGTTTTTAGCCCTTCTGAAAACAGTGATCTGAAATGGGCAGATTAAAAGAACTTTTGATAATTTGAAATACAGTACATGCCACTTTAAAGAGTATAGTGACTCAGCAAATATGTTTATATAAGAAAGAAAGCTGCAGTTCTCCAGTGTACTGGAAGGCTAATCCAATTGTGTGAGTGTAGACTCCTCTTCCGCTTTGGAGATTGAGTCAATCAGATCCTTGGTCACACCTCATTCAGCTGAGCATGCCCAGAATTTGACTCAGTCATTGAGCGAAGGAGATGTGTGCATTCAAGGACAAATAGCCGTCCCTTCCATTGCTCCAAATGACAGCCAGACAAACCCTCCCATTGGCGGTCGACTAAGCCTATTTACCAAGCAATTGGAAACAACAACAACAGACACCTGGATCCTGAATACGGATTAGGACCCTCCCTCAAATTTCTCTCCATACCCCGAACCTTTTTATAAACTGTCAGATGTCAAAGGACAGGGCAAAGAGGAGCCTCATGGAGGCAGCAATTCAACACTTACTCAACATCCAAGCCATTCAACCGGTCCCTTGGGATGAGCAAGGACAGGGGTTCTACTCTATCCTGTTTGTAGTTCCAAAGCCTTGATGGGGGTGGTGGTTACAGAGCGATTTTGGACCTTAAAAAACTGAACAGATACTTAATATACAAAAGATTCAGAATGCAGTCCCTTCAGTCCATACTGGGGAGCATTTGTTCAGGCTACTTCCTGAACTCCGTAGACCTTACGGAGGCCTATCTACACATTCCCATCCTGCCAGCTCATCAGAAATTTCTGTGATTTCAGTATGCGGGTTGTCATTTCTAATACAAGACCCTTCCTTTTGGCCTATCGTCAGCACCCAGAACCTTCACCAAGATACCGGCAGCGCTGGCAGCGCATCTCAGAGTTGCGCCTCCAGAGGTGCGCCTCCAGTGCTACCTGAATGACATACAGATATAGTCCTGTTCCCTGGACGGGGCAGCAGAGAATCCTACGGATCACCATCAGGATTCTGCAAGAACACGGGTTCTCGGTGAACTTCGACAAGAGGCATATGTTTCCAACAAATCGACTACTACACTTGGGAGCAGTCATAGACACCAGGTTGTGCAAGGTTTACATATCACAAGAATGGCAAGCCAGTATCAAGGTACTGGCGGCCCAAATTCAGGCAGCCTGGACAGTATCGCTGGACGTACTTTCACAACTCCTGGGGAAAATAGTGTTCTGCATAGCAATCGTACCCTGGGCACGGCTTCACACAAGGACACTGTAGTGGTTTCTCCTGCCATTCCAGAGATCAGGCAGGAGCAACTCGAAACTCAAGGTTTCACCAAAGGTACTACACTCCTTCCAGTGGTGGAGGTCGCAGGTCATAAGCAGAGGTTGTGTTTTCAAGGAACCCAAACACCTATCCATTATCACAGATGCCAGCCTGTTTGGCTGGGGTGCCAAACAGGATAGCACAGGGACAGTGGTCCAAAACAGACCTCAGAAACAACAATTAGCTAGAGCTCAGAGCAGTTCATCTAGCCCTAAAGATACTTTAGATCAGTATCTCGGGATATACCATATACTCATTCTAATGGACAATGTGGCCACCAAGGCACATATCAACTGGCAAGGGGGGACTCATTCCAGGGCACTCATGCATGAGGTGAGACAATTAGGGCTCTGGGAAGAGAGTCATCTCCTCTCCATCAAAGGAGAGCACATTTCGGGAATAGCAAATGTGCAGGCGGATTGGCTCAGCAGAACCATGGTCGGCCACTCAGAGTGGCAACTACATCCAGACCTGTTCAGGGAGTTGTCAAGGAAGTTTGGGAATCCAGTCCTGGACCTCTTCTCCATCAAATGCCCAGCTACTAAGATACTTTTCCAGATTCCCAACAACTGGGGCGGAGGGGGTCAATGCCCTTTGCATCCCATGAGATCCTTCTCAAGGCTCCACACTGGCCAAGATGCCCGTGGTATGCGGATCTGGTCAGTCTATCGATGGCCAGACCATGGAGGATCCCTCAAGACAGAAGAGTGCTCAGTCAAGGAGCTTTGTCTCATCCAGAGCCGCAATGGTTCCACCTAACTATATGGCACTTGAGCGGTCAGCCCTGAGCAAGCTCAAGTGTTCTAGTAAAGTCATACAAACATTGCAGCTGGTGCTCCAAAGAGCATATCGAGCCTACAGTGGTATCGGTGACCAAAATCCTGGAGTCCAGGAAGTCCTAGATAAGGGCCTGTCTCCCAACACCTTACGCAGGCAAGTGGCGGCCCTGACATCTGTATTAGGCTGCGGGAAATTAGATTCCCTAGCCAGACATCCGCTGGTGCGCAGTTTCATCAGAGGTGCAACCAACGTAAAACCACCAGTGATACATAGATATCCCACTTGGGACCTACCAAAGGTACTTAGGGTGCTCACGACAGAGCCATTTGAGCCATTACATTCAACCAGTCTACGATTCCTCACTTGGAAGGTAGTGTTTCTGATGGCCATTATCTCAGCCAGAAGAGTATTGGAGTTAGCAGCCCTATCCATAAGGAAGGACCTTTGTATAATTCACTCAGATAGGGTGATCCTATGATTGGACCCCACCTTCCTCCCAAAGGTGAATTTCTTATTTCACAGGACACAAGAAATCATCTTACCAGATTTTTGCCCGAACCCAAGTCACAATCTAGAGAAGGAATGGCACTCCCTAGATGTTAGGAGAGTTATTCGCATTTACCTAAAGAGGACAGCCTCTATTAGGAAAACAGAATCACTGTTTGTGTCATTCAAACAGAAGATGTTGGGCAACAAAATCACACCTTCAACCATAGGTCGGTGGATACGAGCTTGTATCTATCACCAAGGCCTATGAGACCCAGGCCCTTCCATTGCCCAAATGGGTAACAGCTTATTTGACTAGAAGTGTAGCCATGACGGCCGCATGGAATATGCAAGCCTCTATTGAGGACATTTGTAGGGCAGCAGCGTGGTCTTCTCCATTCCCATTCATAAGACACTACAAGCTAGATGTCTTCACCTCGGCCGAAGCGGCCTTTGGCAGAAGAGTCTTGCAAAAGGTACACACAGAATTGGGAACTCAAGACTAGACTGCTTCCCACCCTTAGGACAACCTGCTTTGTTATGTCCCACATGATTGGATTAGCCTTCCATTACACTGGAGAAAGAGCATTGGTCTTACCTGATACGCTTCTTCTCAGTGTACTGGAAGGATAATCCAATCCCACCTGGCAACGGTCTAGTCTGGAGTCTAGGGGCAGTAGGCACCAACACCAAAACAAGACAAGGAAAGTCAATCGAGACGTCTTCATCAAATCCTGGGCATGCTCAGCTGAAGGAAGCACGACCAAGGATCTGAATGACTCCGTCTCCAAAGTGGAAGAGGAGTCTACACCCAATTGGATCTATGATTGGATTATCCTTCCAGTACACGGAGAAGAAGTGTATCAGATAAAACCAACACTCTTTTTCCAGTGAAAGACTTTAGGGGTAAGCTAAAAATACTTGCTTTGTAATATTGGGTTTTGCTTTCTTATTGTGTTCTTTTTTAGATCATCCATGTTTTAATTTTTTCTTCTAGTGAAAATAATTTCATTGAAAATAAAAATTGAAAAGAGGAAATATTTTGAAACATTGAGGTTAATACTATCTAATACGATGGACAGTTACCATGCACAAAAGGTTGCTGGCTATGTTAACTATTAAGACTTTGTGCCCTGTGATTATTCCTGGATAGCTTAATTCTAATTTTACAAATGTGAGCTAACAGTTTAAGCCATCAGCCTTTGTATTTTATTGATTTCATATAATGAGATATTGCTCATCCTTGTTCACCTAGACCAATAGTTTAGTTTGAAATTTATCCTTGTTTTGTTTTTCACAATCATCTTAATATTCATAATACTTATTTTCTTGCACAGAAAAGTACTAAATTAGAAGGACTAAAGGATAGTATTTCTTATATTAACAGGAGAAGAGAAGCTATTCTTGTTCACAATTTCATCCAGGAAGCAGAATTGCTGGTCACTGGTAGTCTCTTTATTTTTAAACTTAAATGACAGCGACGACTTGTTGACAAAAGAGTGACATGTGTTAGTATTTTGGTTCTCTTGGTAGTAGGTGGTGTCATAATGTATTTCTAGAGTACAGTTCAGAGGTTTATATTCAATGTGCCTGTTGTTCAGAAATGAATCTACATAAGAGATTATGGTAGCTCCTATCCCTTTTCCTTTTAGCAGATTTCAAACCTAATTCCCAAAGTGTTATTTTATACTCAAAGGGTTTTAATGTGTGTGTATGTTTGTGTGTGTATAGTATAGTTGACAATAAGCAAGTTCTCAAAATAATGTTCCTTTGTTCACTACATTAGATGAAAAACCACTCATGAAAAGTCTACACAATAGTTTATTGCTAGCCAGTTATATTATAATAATTTCATCAGACTAACTGTACTCCCTTGGGAATGGCAAGATAAGGCTTCAAGTATTTTGGGGGAAGTCTGGCCTGTTCCATTACTGCAGTGCACTAACTCTAAAGCCGGGGCCCTCTTGACCCCTCCCTCCAGTCTAGCTGGATATTTGCCCATACATACATCCTCAACTGGTTATTTTTAATATTGAACATGTGGAATGAAAAATATAAATAAATATATTTGTAGCCCTCAGAGCCCCTCATCTTCCCTAACTCTGTCCTTGATACTTACCCTTTTCCACTGGTCTAACCATAAAAGAACCCATAAAAAGGTAAAATCCTTCCTGTCCTGAAATTCTTAACTTTTATTTGATGTTAAAAGGAAAGTGGACCTTGAAATACTGTCCGGATGGATATTTTTATACTCATTATGATCTCTTATCACTACAAAAGTGGGTGGCTTTGGATCCATTGATCTCAGTTTGACTTACTTTTCATAAAATAGGGATAATAATTTGACAAATATATTATCAAAATGAACAAGTGAAGCCTTTTAAAGCTTAAAGTGCTATGCATGTTTGAGTGCTTCTACACTTAAGAACTTCTAGGTATTAGGAACATATGTAACTGGTACGTATCATTTCAAAGATCTTTTGTTACTCTGGAGTTTTGCTGCAAAACTCTGCTACAAAAAAAGCTTTATAGAATCCAGATGTGGTTATAATTGGTCAGTGTTCATTGTTTTAATAAGCTGATGCAATTAAATCAGGTGCTGGGATGATTTTAGCCTTTTGTTTTAGATGTCCATTTCAGAATGCCGCCTGTTACCTTGAATCAAATTTCTGATTGCTTTTCCTTTCTATAAGGATATCCTTATATGGTTTTGATTTGTAATATTTGCTATAACATCTGAAGTGGTAAAATATATTTAGTGCTTTACCTCCAGATGATACTTTGCAAAACCAGTGTAAATTATGTTGGGGGAAGGAAAATGCTAATGATTATACTTCTTTCTAATAGTAAACTGTGCCAACCATAGAAAAGTTTTTTTTTTTTCTTGGAGGAACTTGCTGTAATTACAGAAGTAAATTATTTTGTGGAGGAAAAAAATAAAAGATGTACCAGTTTAATTCCAAGAAGCCAATTTGCAGTGCTCAACCACTTTTCACAGGTTTAGTCATTTTACTGCCTGTGCTATTCAGAACTGGGTGCCTTGAGAAGTTTCTTGTAAGCTTATACTTCTTCATAATGCTTGAATCTGCAATATGAAGTATACAATACAGGGAGGACTCAGACTTTCCCTTCCCTCTATTTTACCCCCCAGACAACAACAACAACAACAACAACAACAAAACAACAAATGTTGTTCCACCTCCTTTTTGAAAATGTAGTATCATTATGGCTGTCAAGTTTTTATTTTCTTTTGTGTTCAATCGTCATATTCCGTAAACAATAAGTGGGAAAGTACTTCTGAGAAAGTTACAGTATTGCCCTTGAATTAGTTATGAACAGACATTGTGCAGATTTATATTGAACCTTATTGTCTTTTTAAACTCTGCCTTGACAAATTGAGAATGTAAATATTCAATAACCTTTTAAATGTGTCTTACCAGAGGATTCATGAGATAGGAATCTTTCAATATGGTCAAAGCATTAACCAATTCTTCTAGACCATGCCTGTACAACATAACAGTAACGGGTCAATTCCAGTCCCTTCCCTTGGGTATTTGTAGCCACCTAGAGCATTTCTCTGTATCTGTTGCAGCTCATTCTAACCCGCTTTGGGGATCATCTGCAGGCTACAGAAACCCATCCGTGCAATGTAAGATGATGTTGACAAAGAGGGCTGATTGTAAGCTTCCCAGGTACATCTAGTTGGTCACTTCTCAAAATAGAACACTGGATTAAATCTTTCTGTCAGGTATAGCTAGGCTGTCTTGTTTAGAAGTACAGAGAAGTGAAGTAATAAACGAGGGTTAACAGAAAAAAGTTGCAAATGGATGAAAGTATATTTGTGTTCTTTATTGCAATTGTTACTCTACAAATAACTTCATATAAATAATGTTAGGTTCATGATTATTAAGGAGGAGTAATCCTGAAAAAGTAAAAGAAAAAAAAAGTCTGAAAGCGGCCCATAGGATGCCAAAATGCTCCTTTGCAAAGAGCTCCTGGGCAGGTCTGAGACTGTTTTCCCACTATGAAAAATGAGGTGGGGGGAGCCAAAAGCTGATCTGTCCCCGTACACAACACACACACACAGCCAGCCGAGGGTTAAGGAAACACTTTGGCACACACCCAGGTCCTTATCTCCAACTTTGGCAGCGATTTACACACCGTCTGCCAAGTGCGTTTATTTCCACAGAAAACAGACAGATAACATACTCAGCGTCCAAACGTCCAACAACAATGAATATTTCTCTCAGCAGTTCCGGATGAGGCTTTAGTGACTATCCAAGGTTTACTTTATTCGTCACAAAGATCACTGGCCACCACCCTCTATTATATAGTCTCTGGGGTGTGGTCCAGTGACTCAGTTCTAATCCCTAGCACGCCTCCTGAGCTGCTGCAATCGTTTATCACGCCTTCGGAGGCGTGCGTCCAGGAATGATGTTTCTCCCTCACTCTCATCCGAGCCACCTGTCTCTCTGATAATCTCCTCTCTCTTGGCTGGCACCTGAGACAGTGCCAGAGGGGAGGGGCCTGGAGAGGGAGGCCTGGCTGACTCCTCTTCCTCATGCTCGGAGCTTTCTTCCTCTGATGGAACAGGCTCAGAGGGCGGGGCCACAACAAAAGCAACCCCTGAGCTGCAATGCGCCAAAATGCCCCCTGGGCAAGGCTGGCTTTGCACAGCGAAAAAAGAAAAAAGCTGAAAGCATCTTTTCCAGCATGAAACAAGCCTCAGCCTAAGGGATCCTAGAATGCAGGCTGATCAGGTTGATTGGGACGTGTGGTGGTGGTGGTGCTTGCTGCCCCATAAGGTAGGGCACAGGACAGCCAAAAGGGCAGCAATGGCATGGAGGGAGATGGGGTGGGGGGGAAATGGAGACAGTCCCTTATTTTTACTGAGGCTTGGAGCTGGGAGGGACCAAGCCCACAATGGCTTGGATTGAAGTTGGTCCTTCACTTAACAATGGCAACAGGGATTGCTGAGATTGTAGTCGCTAACTAATGCTGTCATGTGACATCTCTCTATGATTGTATTGTTTTGTGACCAAAATTCTGGTCCTAATTGTGGTTGTAAGTCAAGGACTATCTGTATTTGACAGTCTTTTTCTTTTATAGTACTTCTTCCATACAGCGATCTGCAGGGAGTGGGAAGATTAGAACAAGTTGTTTCTGCACAACTAGCAGAAAAATTCAGCTGGAGCCCTTCTGTCTGTAGAATGTTTTTGTTGAATTGATGTTTCCATGAAGTTAAGCTCAACTTGAAGGAGGCCTTACAAGTATCCATTATTTTAAATTCTTATATGTCAATACCGTTAGAAGAATATGTGGCATGTAATACTGCATTTTAAATAGCTCCTAGCTATTTAAAGGAGCCCTTATCATTATCCATTGTTTTCAATTTTTTAAATGGCACAACACCTTATTGGAAGAATATGTAATGTGTAATACTGCATTCTTAGTAGCAGCTACTGCTTTCATTCAGGGCAAAGTACATAGCCACTCCTCTTTTTCCCTAAAGCAAGCTCTATGAGGTAGGTTCGTCTAAGAGAGAATGAGCAAAAGTAACCAAATCAGCTTCTGCTACTGACAGTGGACTAGAACCTGATCTCTCTGCTCCTTGGCCAACATGTTAGCTACTACACCATTTTACCTTTTTGCTTAGAGACTCCTTGAAATGGAAGGTTTGAGGTCACATTATTAAAATGTTAGAGTTTTTTGAGCCCCACATGTCTTCTTTTATTTAAGATTGCTTTAAAGTACGAGTCCATTTGGTCTAGTGCAGTGATGATGAACCTTTTTGGCACTAAGTGCCCAAACTGGAACACACGTGCATGCATGTGGGGGTGCTGAAGCACTGGAAACCTGAAGACCAGCTGGCCAGCGCACACATGCCTGTTTTTTGGCCATTTTTTGGACTGTTTTCAGGCCGTTTTTTTGAGACAAAAACGGCCCAAAAATGGCCTGAAAACGGCCCCAAAATGGCCTCTTTTGGGGCAGTTTTAGGCCATTTTCTGGCGCTCCAGTGCCCATGAAGACTAGTTGGCTGGCACGCATGTGCAGTTAAAAATGAATAAATAAACTATTAGAAATTAACTACTTTACTTTTAATCATCATGTTATAAAAATATTTATATTTTTATCTACTTTAAATTGCAGATTTCAGATCTCCTTGCAATTCAGTTCTTCAAGTTCCAGACTTCCTTGCATTTATAACCAGAGTTCTTCATTTATGTGTGTCTGGAACATACAGTTCCAAACTTGCATTTTAAAAGCCACTTTTTTTACTTCAATGACTTACCTCTGTATTAGAATGAGTTCCTATAAATATAAATATAAATCAACTAATATGCAGAGAGTTATCAGCTGAATAATTGAGCCAGAGTGGTGGTGTAATTAAGGTGTTAGACGGTACTGGTGAAACCCAAATTAAAATTTGTGTGTGTGTGTATAGGTATAGGTATGTATTTGATGCTATGGAAAAAAAGGATTATATATGCTACTTTAAATTTGTGATCAAAAGGTAGGATATAAATCTAATAAATATTATTTGCTTCATCTATTATCTTTAAAAGCATTCTGATTAATTTATTGAGAAATATTAGAATTATTTTTCATAATTTTATATTTACATTTAGGCAGGTTTCAAAGTAAGGAAAGTAATCCAGGGTGAGATATGCATCTTCTTCTCTTTTGTTAATTCTAGAAAAACACTACCTACCATAAAGTTAATTGCATTAAGAAGGCAACTTCTCACATTTCTAGCATTGCAGTCTGTGATTGGCTTCAACAGTTGGAATCAGAAATCACCACTATTGTTCAAAAGAGTGTGCATCTAAGTATTGTGTAATTTTTGTATTTATAATCCATCTTATTTCTGTAAATTCAAGATAACCCATATGAGGGTCTTGCCAGTTTTTCTTCACAACAAAAATATGTCAGATGAATTGAATCAAGAAAGTAGAACTCAAAAAAACCTACCAGTGAGCTTGATTCATTACATTGTCAGTGTAAGGAACTAAATAGCTTATTGGCTGTTCGTATACTAGATAATGACTTGCCTTGTCAGTCTTGGTGGGATGTAGTGGGATGTCTTCTTGATGACTCATTGATTAGGGAATTGTTTCTCCCATGATTGTTTATCTGGTGCTGTTTCCTGCTTTTCTAGGTGTTGGCAGCTGGAGAGGAAGTGTTTTTTTTACTGTTTGCTTTCTTCTTAGACTTTTGATTGTATCCTTTAAATAATATGCAAATGAATTCATCTCTATCTACTGATGGGTAATTTTTTTAAATACTAAGCTTCCAGGAATTCCCTAGCATTTTAAAATTTGGCTTGATCTAAATATTAACAGTTTTGCAGTTAAAACTGGGCTTAAGTCTGTCTATGGTTTGCAAGCACTTGGGTAGTGAAAGTTGTTTTCCAATAAAATTTAGTCCCTAATTTGCCCTTGTTTCCTCTGTTGATGAAAATATCCAGGAAAGGTAGTATGACATTGTTTTCTTCTTTCTCAAATTTTATTCCTTTAAAGTTATTATCTCATGTTTTCTTGTCTGTTCTGGTTTGGGGAGAAACCTCAGTAACAATGATGATTATATTGTATTGTGAGGTTTAAGTACAAGTGGAGTTTTTGGAAAGCCAGATCTATACTTCCATTTGATCAAAATGGTTTCTAAATGCTAGTGGCTATTGGAGACTGTAGAGTCTATCATGATTGAAACACTAGGCTGTAGAAAACATGGGAATTCATCAGTCTTTTCTTTCCATAGCCTTGGGGTATATTTTTTTCTATAATGTTTTTCCCATAAAGAGGTAGACTGTTTTTCTACCACCTTGGCAACCCAGGCATGCTATAATGACTCCAGGGTTTATTGAGTATTAAGCTGTAATACTAAGTAGATAAAACTACCTTATCTCTTTTTTTAATGCAGAACAGCTGAGGTTTGTAATTTCATTAAAAATCTGCTTTTATTGAAAATATAAAAATAGTGCTTAGTAGTGATGATTTATCTTTAAGGCAGCACAACAGATCAATAATGGAACTATAGCTTAAACCAAACAGGAAACTAATTATATTTCATCTACTTTCTGTAATGATTTAAAATACTAATATAAAGCAACATAAATTATGTTTCAGATAACAGTGTTTATGCATAGTTCATAGGGTGATGGGCAGTTAAGAAATAGGATAAATAATTAAATTAATACATACATACATACATACATAGATACATACATATATGCATACATATGTACATACTTCACCAGTATTCTTGTTTCTTTGAAATAAGTATTCAGTAATTTGTTATGACTTGGTTTTTAATTCTTGGACTATAGTATTCATACTGTTGTGTAGAAGTTCTAAACTTTGTAGTACTATGCTCACTTAAGCAGTAAAAAATGTTCTTTGATCAACCCTGAACAGAACAAATGATTTCATTAGTTAAACAAGAAATAAATATCCCACTTAGATGTAATACTTATTTTTAAATCTCTGTTGGGACCTTTGAAAAGTTCCAGGCTAATCAGGCTTTCTAAAATTGTTCAGTTCTCCCTGTTAGTTGCTTGTGGAAGGGTCCTGATCCCCAGCTTGAGAAATCTTGTTGTAGAGTTTTATATCTCATTAAAAGTTAACTTGTTTGCTTTTCTCTCTTTTCTTTCTATCTGCGTATAGTACAATCAGACACATCTTAAATTTTTAAAGTATTTTTTTTAACAGAACAAAAGTGTCAAGGTAATAGTTAAAATGCATTAAAGCAAGCAACTCTGTGAAATGTAGGGGTTACAGTAATATATTTCATTTGTTGTTTGAGTTAGTCTTAGGTATGTGTGGAAGTTGTAATTGCCTTTATCTTTACTGCTCCTTCACTGAAAAGTAAGCTGACATGATATGTAGAATTATCTATACTGCTACTTAAGAATTGTCTTTTTTGTGGATATAAATAGGCGCTGAGCAGAAACTGCTTAGTATTCATTTATTTTCTTGGCAATCATACAAATATGTTTTTGATTTTTGCGTCTAGCCAACAGGTCTGGAATTCCCAAGTAGATCCTCATCCTACTCAACTACTCAACACAGACTTTTGAGTTTAGGGAGGGTGGGGTAAGTGCTGCTATCTACAGAGGCAACATCTCATAAAAATTGATTAAAAGAAAAGATTGCATTATTTACAGTTTGCATTGGACAGTACTGATAGTTTAACTTAATCCAAACTGAACATTTTTGAATGACAACTAAATTACAAATTTTATAATATTCGATTGCAAACATTGTGTATTCTTGCAAGTTACTCAGAAGTAGTATTTCTTCATGGTTGAGATAATGTAACAGTTGATGAAATGTCAGTGGCTCTGTGTAACAGTTAAAACTAGGGAATACAGTTATTCCCCAGGCAAGTTGCGAAATAAATTTAAGTGAACATTTTTTCTTCGGTCTTCGGTTCGTCCAGTCAGTGCAGCATGAATAAAACTGCCTTTTACGATATTACCAATTGCATCCGCTCCATGTAATACAATGAGAGGCAGCATGTTTTGCGTTTTCTCAGTGTTGATATATAAGCTCATACATTTTTCTTGAGATGGATTTGTACATAGTGCTAGTGAGAGCTGAAGATTTGGATTTTACCTCTAAGTTTGTAGATGCTTATTTCAGTAGCCTAATTGGCAGCACAACATTTTTATCTTCCATAGTTGGAGGGAGTAGATCCTGCCTAGAATTCTAGGCAAGGTAGTATTTTAATCTTCTGTAGTTCTATATATCAGTAGTAGATTCAATCCAAAATCATTAATATAAGTATTTGTTGGCAATGTTTCAGTGTAGTTTGTTCACACCTGAAAACTTTGAATAGCAGCTGTGCTTTACGTATTCCTGGCAGCCTACTGATTATATTACCATTTTCAGTAAGGCTTGTGTAATCTTTAAGTAATAGTGTACACATTTTGTAAACTTGAAACACTTTGAAATTGCAGAAAGAAAAAAAGAAAGAGAGGGAAAGAGAGAGAGAGAGAGAGAAAGGAAGGAAGGAAAGAAAGAAAGAAAGAAAGAAAGAAAGAAAGAAAGAAAGAAAGAAAGAAAAAGACACCAGATGTCCAAAGTTAGCAGCAGTCTCAGGCAAAGTAAAAGGCAATGGCATTTTTCAAAACCTGGAATTAGGAGAAAAATAGCCCTTTTCTCTTGCTAAACCCTCACATTTTGATACAGGTTTAAACATAATTCTTGCACACAGGTAAACCTTAAGTCAATAGGACAATACAACCAAAGGAGAGGAAATCATTAAAACAGTCACAGAGGGAACATCTAATAAGCTTTAGTGGTCAGGAGGTTGACCTATTAATAGCAATTAAGAACAGTACTAGATACAGAGATTCACACTGTTGAGTTATAGCCATTTAACAAAGGCCTTGAGTGTGAACAGGAAGAATTTCAGATTTTATGCTTGAGCTTCATCTGAGAGACATAACCTATTCAGTGGTAATGGGGAAATCTAATAAGACTGAGGATGCATTAAGATATTGGAAAACTGATACTATTGCAGACGTCAAGGATATGTGTGATCTATCTGTTTTGGGAAAGGCATCAAAGGATGCAGCAATGTGTGTTATTACTGTATGGCAGAAACCTGTGAGATATCTTCTACTGTTCATATTTCAGTAGTGAATTTATTGGTAAACTAGTGACTGTTTGTTGTTAGTTGCGAAGTCGTGTCCGACCCATTGCGACCCCATGGACAACGTTCCTCCAGGGCTTCCTGTCCTCTACCATCCTCTGGAGTCCATTTAAGCTCACGCCTACTGCTTCAGTGACTCCATCCAGCCACCTCATTCTCTGTCATCAACCAGTGACTACAGGTAGTTTTTGACCATAATGGAGCCTACCCATTACAGCCTTATATTGTGACCACTGTTAAGCAAGATTGCCTCATTTAATGAGTCTCATCCCCTGCTCTCCCTGCTGCAGTCAATAAATGGCGCATAGGATGCCTCAGGGATGGGAGAGGCCCTGAGAGGCCTAGCACAGGCCCAGGCCTGCCTGCCTTAGGCCTCCCAAAGCCTCCCTCACCTCTTGAGACAACCTATGCTCCGCTGCCCGCCCCTAGGGTCCTCAGAGCTCTTGGCCCTGCTTCCTTCCCACTTAAGTTCCCACAGGCCTCCCCCACCCCAAGGTTCTTGTAGGCCTTCCCCTCCTTTGGTCTCCTGTAGGTATTGGGCCTACTCCCCATCACCCATCACACAGTTACTTTTGAAAATCTCCAAAGCTCTGGACCTTATTTTGAGGGGAAAAAGGCAGGCCACTCCATTCCTCATCATCCCTGGCCCAGTGCGATCTGATCATAAAAGTGCCCATCTTTTCAATGTATTCAGTCCAAGCCCTGCAGGGACCTGGCAGGGTAGGGTGGTCGGGATAGGTAGGGAGATACTGCAACATCCCTGTGGTCAGTCATAAAGGTGAATGACTGGGGTACTACCTCTGCTATAACTTAAAACAGGGCTATAAGTAGTTTTTGGAGGGGTCTGTCATAACTTCAAATGGTCCTTAAGTGATCAGTCATCATTCAAGGACTAACTGTACTGAATATTTTTTTTTATTTTTTTCTTAGTTTGCATTCTTTGTACTTTAATTTTTTAAAGTTATTTTTTTTAAAAAATAAGTTTTTTTCCCCAATTTTTTTTTAAAGGTCGAGGATGCATTAAAACAGCAAAAGCAGGTAGGGCAATTCAAGGCTAGTTTGAGCTCCATCCTTTGAGCTCCATCCGTCAGCAAACAGACACCACAAGGATTACAGGAATACTACTACTTGTTTCAAGACATAATAATAATGGAACATTAAAAGCCTGCCAGAGTGTTTTTCTCTTCTTCTAATACAAATAGAATCAGGGTGGAGTTATCTGGAGTCTCTTTGTCCCATTCTCTCCTTTCCCGGGACTAAGTCGTCCGGTTTGCTTTCTTTAACAACTCTGGCATTCCTTTTCTAATACTATATCTGCATATCTGTGTAGGTAAACAAAAAAGAAAAATATGGGATGCAGGCATGTTCTTTTCTAAAACCCAAGATAACTCTGTCAAAAAAGGGATAAGGAGAAGAGACTTTCATTCTTAAAGTTACAGTACAAAAATTAAATGTAACAAAATGTAATACAATAAAAGATTCAGATGTATAAACTTTCTTTAAAGTGGCTCAGTTACATAAAACAAGTGTATATGTGCAAGTATTCTACACACTGCGTCCCTAAATTCCAGAAAGCTTTTATTTAAAGGAATTAAAATCACTGCTTCATTCTGGGATTTCTGTCTTGATTTTGTATAGCTTGTATGCATTTTTTCTACTTATATACATATCTATAATGTCAGAATTGGAATATTGCTCATTGTTGGTCATTACAAAATCAATACAGATAGTCCTCCACTTACCACAGTTGGTTGTAAGTCAAGGACTACCCTGAATGGAAGATGGAGATGGAAGATGCTAATCAAGTAAAATATATTCCAAATAATGGGAACTACTTTGTTTTACTTAATGGTAAATAGAAAGGTTATGATAGAGCTCTATCAAATTGTGTATGGTGTAGATAAATAATATTAGAACCTGATGACAGAACAGAACAGAAAATAGCAAGTACTTCACTTTCCATAAATTTTAGGGATTTTCTAACACAAATTGCACTAATATGGATTGATTTAAAAGAGGGAGGATAGGAATGTCATTGTTAGCTATACTTTGCCTCCAATATTAGAAGTTGAATAACGTAAATGGAATTGCTGAATAACATAAATGGAAGGTCTTTTCCACTTATATCCTACACAGGTCTCCTTAGACATTACGCTGCTAGCGTGTATGTTGTTAAAAATATTCAAGATCAACAGAAAGACGCTTATATTCCAAAATGCACCCAAACTATTTTTACAGAATATGCAATTTATGTAATAGAAACATGAACTTTTTCCATTACTGGATAAGATATTTTGGTTCTAAACTATATTTGTATAACTCTTTTTTTTCTTGTGAATTAGAAATGAAACAAGATAGTATATTAGTAATTACTCATTAATACTTCAATATATTGGTAGATACAATTAAAATGCAAGAATACAAAGTAAGAAAATAACCTATGTTAAGCATTGATTTCAAAGAAGGGTGGGAACAATTGTTACAAGTAGGACTTTTATTTTGGACATTATCCCCACCTCTTTAGTTGTTCATTACTTCCAGTTAAGAAAATCTTAATGGATTAAATTCCTTTGTTGGACCTCCAAATGTTAATTAGCAAAGGTTAACTACATTGTTTTTCTTAAGTCAGTGAGCCATGAATTTCATTCGGTTAAGTAAGTTCATATAATAATCTTATGTCTTGATAATTTATGACTAACATATATGTTATTTTTCTTGGTTCCCATATAACTTTAGGTATTTCAAAATATTTCACATTTTTACTATTCTTAATTAATACCATCAATTGTCAACTGTACTGCTCAAAATCTATTAAAAACAGATACAGTGGCTGGAATTCAAAACATATTTTAAATTAGATTCACTAAAATTAGAAATGATGTAAAGCTGATTTTGAGGTAAAAATAGTGGTCTGAAACATTAAGTTCTTTCTATGAAATTTGCTTCCATAGATAAACTTTTCAATGTATTCCCCCTCCCCCACTTTTTTTTGGTGATTTAACTTCTGGAGCTTAATTTCTAGTGTATGTATCACAATGGGATAGTAAAATATTTTCCCACTTGGGTATATAGGATGCACAAATGAATATTAAGTATTTGCTCAAATGAATATTAAGTATTTACTCATAAATAAAGTATTTATAGTAAATTGAGTTATAGTCCAAACCTGAACAATATTTTATGTAAAGAATCTTTTACAGTATTTAAATATCTTGCTTTTCTAGCATTTTTGTGCACTAGAGGGCAGCATTCACTAAATTCATTATTCAGATATAGTATAGAAAAATCTCAGAACTTGGTCTAATATTAAAATAGCTTGTCACCTTTACATAACCTTTTAAAATATCTTAAAAGCATAACATAGTTCTTTTCATAAGTAATTCTGTTATGTTTAACAACAGGTTTCTTCAGCATGCAACAATTTTGTATAAAAGATATTGAAGGCAGGAATGAGGATTGTTAAAACAAAATTTTTGCAGGGTTTTTTTCTTGCAATTTCATATATCCTCCACAAGATGGAGTATATTTTCTATTTTGAAACAAAGTTGTTTAGGTCTTTTAGAAAAAGTCTACAAAAATTTAAAAATTCCTTTCCCTGATACTTTTTAGAACTTCAGCAACAAAAAATGCATAGGTGCAATAGGGAAATGAGCTTTTTATAGATCCAAAATGGTCTCACATCACCTTTATGATATAGTTACCAGGAATCAGACTTGGTTGTGTGAGACTTTATCAAAGACATCTATGCATACAAAGCTGATACTAACAAAAATAATATTACTGTGCAGGTATAATATAGGACAAAATTTCCATATTTGGATCAATATCTTGAATTATGTCACAATCAGGTGAAATTGGTAACAATACTGAAATTCAATAGTATAACCTTAACTCATTTTGCTGGGGCGGTGTGTCTTTGTGGATCTCCTGTTGATGTGAGAGCTTCATCAGATATTTTCATGTGGTCCTACAGAAAGTCATAGTTGCAACTATCAGGCACTCATATGTTTCACTCTGATGTAATACTTTATCACCAGAATGACTGGTTTCCCGTAGTATTTAACCTTGGGTTGTTCTAATCATGATTTGATTAATATTGCCTGGCAATAAAATAGAGCTTATATATGAACATGACAGGATTCACACAGTAACTGAACCAAAATGAAAGACACCTTATTATGGCATAATTCAAGATAATCATCCAACTATTGAAATATTATCCTACTATACCTATACAATACTATATTATTTTTCTTAGTATCAGCTTTGTATGCATAGATGTCCTTGATAAAGTCTCACACAATCAAGTCTGATTCCTGGTAACTAGATCATTTACTGTTACTGTTGTGGCATGTATTATCTTCATAATCACAGTATGGAAAGGCTGACTATTGTCTTTGTCAGGATATCTGTTTCTATTCTACTCCAGTCCTGGAATTTCCTGGTGAATTCCTCTCCAAGTATTAACCAGATCTGATCCAGCTCAGTTCTTTTGAGTTTAGCCAAAGTCACGTGTTTTCACTTGGTATAACATGTGTGTAGTAAATTAGAATATTCCTATTTGTAAAGGTGGTAAGTTATATGAGTTTGAGAAAATCTGTTAAACTTGCCATCCTAAATTACAAAAGTGGTTTGTAGGAAGGAAAGAAAAGAAGGTTCTTTTCTGTCACTGAGAATTTAGGTGCAAATGATACCATATTACTCCCCCCCCCATTATATTAGTTTAGAAGTATCAAAAATAATGTAAGCTTTTACAAAGTTGAAATTTTCGTATTAATAGTTTTAGTGGAAGGGCTTCTTAAAAATATGCTTACTCCCATTGAATAAATAAATAAATTGTTTTTGTTCAGTGGAAAGGAAACCTGAACATATACAGCATGGGAACTTGAGTTTATTCAAAATTAAGAAGAGGTGGAGTTGCCAAAGCCGATTTTTAAAATTAAAGAACATTCTGCAGAATGCAGAAAATGGCATTGTAAGTTCTGCAGTACTAGTAACTCATTTGTGTTGAAGATGGAATTTCAGTTATCAAAGAATTATATAAAACTGCAGTTGTCTAGAACTTTACTAGAACTAGTGAACTAAAATTTATGGAATTTTTAGTCAGGTAAAAATGTATTTCTTACTTTTTTTCTTTTATGGAAGAGCTTGTTTTTTCCCATAATATGTAGTCTTAATTAATAGATAATACTTTATACTTTATTTGCATGATATTTACATTATTGTAAATAATATACTGTAAATACATTATAATAGACATTAGACATTGAAGAAAACTAACTGCATCATGCAGTGAATATAGAATATAAATCAGTTTTGCTATAAGGAATAGGCTTGTCCTGGAAACATTAGAATTTGTCCTGTTTGAACAGAAGACACTTATGTGTGTGCATAAGGTGCCAATAAATCTCATGTTATCATTTTAACTGCACTAAAGAGATATTTCTACTGCACATCTTCCACTATTTCTGAATGCCTCCCCACCATGTTATTAACCTGTGGCGTATTTCCTCTTATATTTTAATAATAGATTCTAGATTATGAAGTAACAATAAAACATACACATAGACATTCCAGATGGGATTCCTAGGCAATATAACTGCTCCCATATGTAGGAGAGGTTTAAGTGGGGCTGATTGGGCAGTAGAATACCTGATTGATCATGAGAAGGCAGAACTTGAAACAGTTTTGTTATGAGAACCTAAAGCATATAATGTTAACTCTGGAATTTGAATTTGTAGGAAATGGAGAGTAATCTGTTCTTTAATTTCAAGAAAGTTATCCTTTTATGAGCAAAATCCAGATTTAATTCTGTTTAAAGAAGCTCCATTGAAATAATCATGTGTTGATTCAATACTGTTAGCTTATGAATGATTCTTTAAGTTCCTTCTTCTGAAAAAGCAATTGCAACTGCAAATATAATAGACTTATGCCTCATTAAGTTTGTTCTGTTATGCATCCTTTTCCTCAATAATAAAATGATGGAATTCTGTTTTATCAGAGTACTCCAGTTGTAATGATTTAATTTTGATTATGATCTCATACCTCTTTCAACCAAATATAAATAGCAGTTTTTGTTATGATTACATACATACACACATGAATGTACAAATAAAAATATGCATACACACACACACACACACATACACACACACACACAGATAAATATTTGTTGTTAGTTGCGAAGTTGTGTCCGAGCCATCGCAACCCCGTGGACAACATTCCTCCAGGCCTTTTCTGTCCTCTACCATCCCCTGGAGTCCATTCAAGGTCATCCGCACTGCTTCAGTGATTCCATCCAGCCACCTCATTCTCTGTTGTCACATTCTTTTTTTGTCCTCAATCTTTCCCAGCATTAGGTTCTTCTCCAGTGAGTCCTTTCTTCTCATTAGGTGGCCAAAGTTTTTGAGTTTCATCTTCAGGACCTGGCCTTCTAAAGAGCAGTTGATCTCCTCTAAGACTGACTGGTTTGATCGCCTTACAGTCCAAGAGACTCGCAGGAGTCTTCTCCAGCACCATAATTCAAAGGCCTCAATTCTTTGGCGCTCAGCCTTTCTTATGGTCCAACTTTCACAGCCATACATTGCAACTGGGAAAACCATAGCCTTGACTATACACTTGTTGGCAGGGTGATGTCTCTGCTTTTTAGAATGCTGTCTAGATTTGCCATAGTTTTCCTCCCCAGGAGCAAGCATCTTTTAATTTCTTGGCTGCAGTCCCCATCTCCAGTGATCTTGGAGCCCAGGAAAATAAAATCTCTCATTACCTCCATTTCTTCCCCATCTATTTGCCAGGAGGTGAGAGGACCGGATGCCATGATCTTAGTTTTCTTTTTCTTTTTTTAAAAAAACTTTATTAAACTTAAAAAGATAAAATACAGTATATACAAAATACATTTATATTAATCCGAATGGCATTACTTACTCACAGCAAAATATAGAAAAAGAAAACAAAACAAAATTAAAAAGAAAAAGAAGAAAAGAAAAGAAAAGAAGAGAGAAAGAAAAAAAAGAAAAACAAAAAACAAAAAATAGAAAGTGATCTTAGTTTTCTTAATGTTGAGTTTCAAGCCACCTTTTGCACTTTCCTTCTTCACCTGCATCAAGAGGCTCTTTAGTTCCTCTTCACTTTTTCCATTAGAGTGGTATCAAATGCATATCTGAGGTTGTTGATATTTCTCCCGGCAATCTTAATTCCAACTTTTGATTCATCAAGCCCCGCCTTTCTCATGAGGTGCTCTGCATATAAGTTAAATAGGCAGGGTGACAGTATACAGCCTTGTCAGACTCCTTTCCCAATTTTGAACCAATCAGTGGTTCCATGTCCAGTTCTCACTGTTGCTTCTTGACCCGCATATAGATTTCTCAAGAGACAAATAAGATGGTCTGGTACTCCCATCTCTCTGAGAACTTGCCACAAATTGTTGTGATCCACACAATCAAAGGCTTTAGCATAGTCAATGAAGCAGAAGTAGATGTTTTTCTGGAACTCCCTAGCTTTCTCCATGATCCAGCATATGTTGGCAATTTGATCTCTAGTTCCTCTACCTCTTTGAAATCCTGCCTGTACTTCTGGTAGTTCTCGATCCACATACTGCTGGAGCCTAGCTTGTAGGATTTTAAGCATAACTTTACTAGCATGTGAAATGAGTGCAATGGTGCGATAGTTTGAACATTCTTTGGCATTGCCTTTCTTTGGAATTGGAATGTAAACTGACCTTTTCCAATCCTGTGGCCACTGTTGAGTTTTCCAAATTTGATGGCAAATTGAGTGTAGCACTTTTACTGCATTGTCTTTTTAAGATTTTTAATAGCTCAGCTGGAATACTGTTACCTACACTAGCTTTGTTGTTGCTCAGATTTCCTAAGGCCCATTTGACTTCACATTCTAGGATCTCTGGCTTGAGGTCAGTGACCACCCCATCATGGTTATCAGGGACATTACATTCGTTCTTGTATAGTTCTTCTGTGTAATTTTGTCACCTCTTCTCTTCTGCTTCTCTTAGATCCCTGCCATTTTGGTCCTTTATCATGCCCATCTTTGCATGAAGCGTTCCCTTCATATCTCCAATTTTCTTGAAGAGATCTCTGGTCCGCCCTATTCTATTGTTTTCTTCTGTTTCTTTGCACTGTTCATTTAAGAAGATATTCTTATCTCTTCTAGCTATTCTCTGGAATTCTGCATTCAATTGGGTGTATCTTTCTCTTTCTCCATTGCCTTTCGCTTCCCTTCTTTCCTCACCTATTTGCAAAGCTTCCTCAGACAACCATTTTGCTTTCTTGCATTTCTTTTTCTTTGGGATGGTTTTAGTTGCTACCTCTTGTACAATGTTGCAAACCTCCATCCATAGTTCTTCGGGCACCCTGTCTATCAGATTTAATTCCTTAAATCTATTTGTCACTTCCACTGTATATTCATCAGGAATATGATTTAGTTCATACCTGAGTGCTTTTCCCTACTTTCTTCAATTTAAGCCTAAATTTTGCAATGAGAAGCTCATGATCTGATCCACAGTCAGCTCCTGGCCTTATTTTTACTGACTTTATAGAGCTTCTCCATCTTTGGCTGCAGGGCACATAGTCAATCTGATTTCTGTGTTGACCGTCTGGTGATGTCCATGTGTAGAGTCGTCTCTTGGGTTGTTGGAAAAGAGTGTTTGCTATGACCATCGTATTCTCTTGACAAAATTCTATCAGCCTGTGCCCTGCTTCATTTTGTACTCCAAGGCCAAATTTGCCTGTTATTCCGGTTATCTTTTGGCTTCCTACTTTAGCATTCCAATTCCCATGATGATAAGGACATCATTTTTTGGTGTTAATTCTATAAGGTGCTGTAGGGCTTCATAGAACCGGTCAGTTTCATCCTCTTCAGCACCAGTGGTTGGGACATAGATTTGGATTACTGTGGTATTGAATGGTTTGCCTTGGATTCGAACTGAGATCATTCTGTCATTTGGGGGATTGTATCCCACTATTGCTTTTCCTACTCTTTTATTGATTATGAAGGCGACTCCATTTCTTCTGAGGGATTCTTGCTTGCAGTAGTATACCTGATGGTCATCTGAATTAAATTCACCCATTTCTGTCCATTTTAGTTTGCTGATTCCTAAGATGTCGATGTTCAGTCTTGTCATCTTTTGTTTGACCACATCCAGCTTGCCTTGATTCATGGATCTTACATTCCAGGTTCCTATGGAGAAAAAATCTTTAGAGCGTCAAACTTTCCTTTCACCACCAGATTCATTCACAGTTGAGCGTCCTTTCGGCTTTGGCCCAGTCGCTTCACCCTTTCTGGTGCTACTAGTATTAGCCCTCTGCTCTTCCCAGTAGCATATTGGACACCTTCTGACCTGAGGGGCTCATCTTCCTGCGTCATATCTTTTTTCCTTTTGGTACTGTCCATGGGGTTTTCATGGCAAAGATACTGGAGTGGGTTGCCATTTCCTTCTCCAGTGGATCACGTTTTGTCAGAACTCTCTGCTATTATCTGTCCGTCTTGGATGGCCCTGCACGGCATAGCTCATAGCTTCATTGAGCTACGCAAGCCCCTTTGCCAGGACAAGGCAGTAATCCATGAAGGGGACAGATAAATATAGGAAGATACTAACAGGTTCTTAGAAACTTCTGACTAAGTTCTGTCATAATACATTTCTGTTATCTGTGCCATTTTGGAATTTAGAGCATCCAGACAAGGGTTACAGAATTAACTCCCCTTTTTTTGTATTTCATGCTAGGCTTTAAGAAATTGCTCAAGGCTTTGTTGTTTTTTAAAAAAGGCTTTGCCACTTTTAAATTCGCTTTGTTATAAACATTTTCTAGATAACTTTTTATAAAATCTATTTTATCCTATTAAGAGAAACTTTGTATGTTTGACTTGGAGAGTGAAGGAATTTCAGTGGAGGAGGCAGTGAGTGGGAGGCATATTTTAGAAAAGTTTCTGGAGAGCTCTGTTAGTTATGTTGTTGCTGAGACCCATATATCAGTGTCTGGCAGATACAACAAGAATGTCAGGGCAGTCTAAATGATAGAGGGTATTTTGGAGAGTTAAAGAGAATAGTTGTCTGGGGAGAGACTGTTTTCTTTGTTGGCAGAACGTAGTTGCTTTATTTTAACAAGTTTTGGTATGAAGAATTAAAATGGCAATCCTGAAACTTCTGACTTCCTGGGGATAATCATTTGTAAATAACTAAATGCAGCCTAACTCTCAAATGAGAAGGGAGATGATTTCAAACAGGGCAACATAATAAGCAGTTAGCTTCTAGTTCCTTTTTGGTCTTAAGTCCCATTTCCAGCAGAAGTCAACATCAGCGGGAAAGATAACATGTTCTGTATACAACTGTCACACCACTGAGCTTTATATGTCTCTTAGTATCTTCTTCCAGATCATAATTTTAAAAATACTTTTAGTCTGTTAACTGTTGAAAGCTGTGAGAATGAGTTAGGTGTATGCACACTGTATGTATAAAATCCAGATTGTGAAGAGTCTTGCATTTGGCCACCAGGAATATTAATTGCTTTTTCTGTTACTGCAGCTACCTGATCTTCCTAGGACAGTAACTTGATGCTTGTTATTTCTTAAGAGTTGATAATTTAGTCTCTCAATAAGGAAAAAATTTAGTTGAGTTAGTCCAAGTTGTAGACAAATGAGATTTAGATTGTACTTCATACATTAATCATATAATGGAGGAGTACTCATATAATTTAGATTGTTTCTTTTTTAGAATTAAGTAAGCGTAATATAGCAAACTCGGCGACATTATGTTGGAATAAGTTTTATGTGTGGGAGTTGGAATAGGTTTTATTTTTGTTATCTGAGACTAGTGTAGTAGGCTTCGGTAAATAGCAGTGTCTTTCATTCTTTCAAGCAAAATTCTCAAGATTTGACCCTGATTTTGATTATTGGAAA
This sequence comes from Arizona elegans, assembly GCA_022577455.1. Classification (NCBI taxonomy): domain Eukaryota; kingdom Metazoa; phylum Chordata; class Lepidosauria; order Squamata; family Colubridae; genus Arizona; species Arizona elegans. The sequence goes on from JAKOOJ010000001.1 coordinate 89,204,270, forward strand.
TGCAGATGATATCTTTTTATCTTATTTTGCTTAATCCTTTAATGTAATATGGTTCATGGCATTCACATAGTTAATGGTAGCCAAAAGACATTTTAGAATATTGTGTAAGCTGGATGGCACTTCAGAAGACAGTGGATATATATTCATTGTGTGTGCATTCCTGTCACAGCTTCAGTCCTATGCAGACTCCTTTTTATTTTATTTTATTTGTTTCAGGTTGGTTAATACAATAATTAATCTTAGTAGCCTTGATGCCAGATCTAAATTGAAAAGATTGGTTGTTATCATTAGGACAACTTTATTTGTTACCTTTTTAATAATTTTTGTTACCATCTAGCAGCCTTTTAAAGATTATACTTTGGATGAAGAAATTTCCAGAATTTGATAAGGTAAACAGTTCCTACTATAATATGTCTGTGATTTATTGTAGGCTTGGATAGGATCAATTGTTAATATATAACATATTGTGAAGTTGTGTCTCTGTGTTGTGGACTTTCATCAACATTTGTGGCAAATTGTGCCATTAGTGATAGATAAAAAAATGGATATTTGGCAATAAATGTGTTATTTTTCAATAGCCCCTCTGAGGTTTTGCTGACAAGTTGAGATAAGCTATTTAGCAACTGTGTAAAGAGAGGAAGCGCTTTTCCAAACTGTTTCCTTCTATATTGGATCACCTTCCATCTGTGTGCCTGGCTTTGTGACCTAAAACTTGGGAAATCCTGAAAAACAAGTTTTTTAAAAAATCAGACACATAGATCACATAAAATGGAGGACTGAGATGAAAACTAACTGTACATGAAAATAAGCTTGTACTGTGTTTTGTAATACACTGATGTTCAGATCTTGGTTTCTATTCATCCATTTAGAATATTTAATTAAGTGCAGTTGTTGATTAAATAACTGTAGTGGTTGATATTTTAAACTGAAAAATTGAAAAAAATATTTGCATTACTGTTTGATTGCCACGCAGATCAAGAAACACAAAATATTGAGTAAATAAAAATAAAAGCTTGCTCTTGTTAACTTCTCTTGATATAAGAGGGTGATGTTATGAAAAAGCTGAACATCTACATGCTGTTTCTATTATTTCTCTCCTTAGTATGGGAGATTCTTTAGTTGATGATGTTTAATTATGTATGTTTGTCAATGGATTGGATGCATCCTGCAGATTCCCTCTCTAAATATGCATCAAAGGATTGCAAATCTCTTTGCGCTGGAATCCCCAGAGTTGCTCCTAGCATTCTGTCCAACCTGCACATTGTCACCTAGGAGGCTTCCTGATCTTCATTTTATTTTTCAGATTCTTTAAAGAAAAGAAAAAAATGGTAAGCAAATTATCATTCTCAAGGATAACATGTGTTTCTGGTTATGCCTATGGGTCCCAGATAAGGCTGGCTGGACATAAGTAAAATGTAAGCTGAAATGGTGGAGAACATCTTGGGAAACCAAAGTATATAATTACAAAGAGAATTTCAGCAGTTTGGGTTCTACTAAATGACTGCTTTGTGACTGGTCACCGACATTTTGAAAAAGTGCTTATGACATACTGAATATTCTACATTTGTTACCAATACTAGTTACAATGGGAACCTATGCTGTAGAAGAAGTAAGACAGATGCATGAAAGGGGTGCCAATGAAAGAGAGCAAGACCAATTATACATTTCATCAGTAGAAATGCATTCCCCTCCCCCAGTTCATATTTGCTTTTTGGAATTTTCAATTTGTAATATTTCATGGTTTTATAAAAAAAATATTGACCATGTTAAGGAAGCTAATTCTTTTTCCAATAAAACTACGTACAACTTCATAGTTGAGTATGTGAAAAATTTACCTTAACAATTTTCAGAATCTTTACATATTTTTTACAACATAAACAATATAACTATTTAGCTGATTTATTCTGCACACAGTTGTTTTAGTTAAACACAACAAAATCTGTACAGTAAACCTGAATTTTGCCTTATTCTTCCTTCACATTATGCAGGGCTTTAATTCAAACTTAGCACTTTATGGAATAGTGTGTCCATCCTTGTATCTGTCAGCAGCTTTCAGTACCATCAGTATCCATAGGGGTTGGCTTTGTAGTGGTTCTCCTTTCTCTGTGGCTTCTTTCAATCAGCACTGATGGAGTGACAGCTCACACCCACAGTCTCTTACTTATCGGATGCCATGGGACTTAACTCTCCCCTGTTGTTTGAATGTGATGACACCAATTATATGTCACAACCTCAGCCCGTGCAAGTGATGCTGTTAAAATCCTGATCCACTGCCCGAAGGATATGTATGCTTGAATGGGGCCGAATGGAATCTGGTTCAGTCCTGACAAAAATGAATTATGTGTTTATTCATTTGCCTCTGGTTCTGGGGATGCTCCTTTTTGCGGGGGGGAGAGATGTTGTGCTTCCCTGTGCAAATCTAATGCACAGTTCGGGGGTTCTCTTGGCTTCAAAACCTCCTGCTTGAAGAGCAGGTATTAGCTGCTACCCAAGAAGGTCTTTACACAGTTTATCTGTGCCTGTTGCAAACATTCCTGGCCTGAGAGGCCCCCCAAACAGCACTCATGTCTTGATCACTTCTAAATTAAATTACTACTGCAGTGTACTCTATAAGGGGTTGCTCTTGAAAACTACCAGAGTTGCTTAGAAAGGGAGATGGCCAGCATGTAAATTTAATAAATAAAACCTTGGAAGCTACTTGTAGTCCAGAATGTAGCACCACAGGTAGTGATGAATGTTCCATGGTATGTGCATGGGTCCATATCTCTTTGTGAGCTGCACTGGCTGCCATTGGCTTCTGGGTGAAATTTAAGGTGCTGGTTATCACCTATAAAGTCCTTTATGCTATAGGATCTGGCTACTTTAGGGACTACATGTCTCCTTTATGTTCCTTCCTCCAGTTAGAATGGCTTCAGTGGGCACACTCCAGATTTTGTAAATGAAGCATTTTCATCTTTACCAGGAAGCATTGGTTCTCACTGATGGCTTCTGTCCTGTAGAATAATATTTCCTGGGGAATCTATACCGCTACCACTCTATTGAACTTCTGCAAATTATTAAAAATCTGGTTGTTCTTCCAAGTATTGGGCTGGATGGTGTCTAAGACCTTTGCTTGTTAGTTCTGTCTTCTAGTCAGCTATATTCTTTTTCTTTTGATTTTTAATATCTGCTGTTTTTTAAAAAAATTAAATTATTATATGCCCAGAATTTCTGTGGAGTCCAGAAACCTTAGGATTGAAATAAACTCTCTTTTACTTCTTTCTATACATAGTATTAATTTATTGTTTAGAGTTAATGAAAATAAGCTTAATTCCAGCTTAATGTCAGGTATGCTTCCTTCAATATCCAGGAAAGAAAAACCCAAACTCAATCATTTTAAAGAGATTAGTACTTTTACTGAATATGAAGTGATCGCAACCTAGGTAAAGCTGGAAGTGAGCAAAATGCGCGAAATGCATCTAGTAAGCTTCTCCCCCCGCCCCCGTGTCCATTGACCATCATCCAATCCAAAGGTCTCCCAAAGGTCAGGTGGCATCACGTCTGGCAACGTCATTCATCAGGAATGTAGGGCAGTTGGTCAGCCGGCCCCTTTGGAGATTCACTTTCGTTTCTTGGGAAGATACCTCCTACAATGGAAAAACACCTCCTGCAATCTTCCCCCCCTTCGTCCCCTTAACTAGTCCCTCCCCCTCACCCCCCGTTTCTTATGGCAGCTGAAGCAGGCAAAGCTGCGGCTGACAGTTATTATATATTTGTGGGTGGTTAATGTTACAGTTTTAGTTCAAATATTTTTGACACTTATAAAACCTGAAAGCAAAACTACATGAATGTATGTTATTAGTTTTGATAATTAGATACAGTTAGTCATATTGCTATTTATAAGATAGTGGGGTAAAATCTGGAAACCCACATGCTTGTTTACATGGCTATGTTGAATAGAAAGAATTCAAGTTAGAAAGCAAGCTGACCATTCTTATGCAAATCTTCTACGCTTGTTATCGTGGCTCTATGTTTAGAAAAATAGAATTTAGATATTTGCAAATAAATATTAGTATCAAGGGCAATCATTCAGATTCTTGTGACTACCTATCGCAATGATGCTAAGTGGCTCACAGCTACCAGAAAAATAATACCAATAGCATAAAACACTTCATATTGGAGGGGTTCAGATGGGAGGTGACTAAGGTGTGAGTATATAAAGTATCAAATTGGCATATAAGACGGATGTGTCTAATAGCTACAGCTTCTACCTGCTCATTGAACAGGAGTCTAGAGCCAAGAAGGATCACCAAATTATACATGAGGTCTTCCTGCAGTAGTGCTAGCCTGTTAAGAACTAGAGCTGTTTAGTCCCTGGAAATGGAAGATTCTAGAATTGGAAGGTGCTTGGTTTTGCTCAGGATCATGTTAAGCCTGATCCTCCCCATCTAGATCCTCACAGCCTCCAGGCACTGAGCCTGGATTTCCTTGGCAGACAGAGAATGAGATATAAAGGTGGGGTATCACATTTATGACACCTGACCCTGCATCACCCTCACCCAAGAGTCTAAGGAAAAGAAGTGGAGAGAACGTGAAGCCCTGTGGAATTCTACAGTAGGTGATCCCTAGGCCTTTCCACTCCTATCAACACCAGCTGAGATCAGCCCTGGAGGATGAACATAATCCCTCTCACTTTTGACTTAGACTTAGTTAGAAAGATATTACGAACCAACTATTTGGGACTTGATTTTAAAAACTGATTCATTTTTCAGGCAATCAGTGGAATAGGCTATTTTTGTTAATCTATCCCATGTACAGGAAGGATTATAAGAATCTGCTCTAAAGAGCTATTGGATCTTCTGGAATATCACTAGAGGTAATGCTGGGAACTACAGGGGGAAATGGAAATAGTTTCCTCTTTAGGAGCATCTAGTTGGTGGAGCAAATGCTCACATCTGAAAAAAGGAGCTTGTTGAGGGGATCCAACGCAGGAGGTGCATCTGTAATCTGGAAATCATTTTCATCATATAGATTTAATTAGTCTCTTGAGTTTTTTCAAAAATAAGTTTTAAACAAGGTAGACATGTAAGAAAATCATAAAAGATAGAATCAGGACCTTTCAAAGTTCGTCCTTCCCACAGCAGATTTTTTGACAGCTTAAAGTCATTGCTAAATCTTAGGCATTTTGTTGCATTTGTTAGCAGTTAGCCTGCATTAGAACTGGATTTGCCACTAGAGTTACCTGCTTTTCTTGTTGCTGTTGTTGTCATCTGGATTGCCTGGTTAAGGCTAAAGTACTAAGACACAACTGATGACTTCTATGGATAATTTAAATAATGGAAGTCCAGTTCTAATGCAGGCTGACTTCTAATGGAAGGCTTATCAGTTGAAGATGTATACAAAATGTTAGAATAACAGAATGACATATGTAAAACAACTGCGATTAACGAAGCTATATGAATGTGCAGTTGACATCTGCCGTTATATTTTACCTTGGCAGTAGCTGGTCTTGTTAGACTTAGAAGCGAAGCAAAGTTAGGCCAATTTAGGAACTGAGACAACTAGGAAATTCCCAAACAATAGGCTTGACTAGGACAACTAAACCCATACCAGAAGTAAGCAATGATAAACCATTTCCACAGCATTGGCAAGAATTCTGCCCAGATGTATCTATGTAGTCATCAGGAGCTGAACTTGACTGAAAAGAGATTCCACTTTTAGTTAATTTTATACTTGGAAATAAACTCAAACTGAGCCTTCAGGATTCTACATAGCAGTGAGTATCCATTTTAATATGTAATCACAAATGTCAGATTGTAACATTTATATAATATATACCCTGCTTTTTTCTTGCCTATGTCACATCATGCATCTATTTTGTGAATGACTATTGTTAATAAGTTAATTATTATTATGACTGCTTACCTTTGATTTTGCTCCATATGTGAACACATACATATTTGTGCTTCAAAGCTACACATCATGCAACTGATGAAAGTATGGTGAAATTGAAAGATATAATCAATGCCTTTAAGTTATTACAGAGTTGATTGTTACATGTTTGCCTAATGATGTGGGAATGACCTCAGATTTATTACAGCATTTTATTATATTTCTAAAAACCTTGAAAGATAAAACATATTGTAAGCTCTTCTCATTCCAATAAGATGAAGTGATTTACTCTCCCTTTTAAAATGTGGCCTTACTGCTCTTTTCCCATAGTACCGCCAAACTTTCCTCCTTCTGGATTATATCAGGGACTATATTTTGCAGCAGTGCTTTTTATACCAACTGAAGCACTTGGGTGGAGCAAATTGGCAAGCTGTGCAGTCGCTTCCTGTATTTGGGCAAATGTGCTTATGCACAATCACCTGATTATAACTTTGCTGTAGAAGGAGGGGAAAATAAACAGCAGATTCTTCTCCTGCTCCTCCTTTCTAAAATAAAAAATAAAAAAATGCACGCAATGTTATGTACATGGATTTGTGGGAGTAGTATATTTTGGGACATTTAAGAATGTTGCCCACAATCCAACATGTAGTTAAGCATGCTTAACTCTCTGCCTTTTGTTGATAGTTCAACTTACAAATAAATAAGATAAATATTTATTATTATAAGACTATTTTTTTTAAAAAAATGTTAAATTAGGACTTTTGAAATATTTTTTTTACCTCTTTCATTAACTTAAACTCACTTATTCTAAATCTACTTAAGCAGCTTTTATCCTACAGTAGCCCTGCTTCCCCTCCCCTCATGCTGTGTATGCTCATAGTTATTACAAGTTCTTAATAGCTGAATATAGAAATATATAATTTCTTTATGTGATTCCTTGGAGTGATATTGGGAATATAAGGAATTCAAGTACAAGATAATTTATGAACCTGACTTTTGATTTGCAAAGTTAGATGTAGAAGCTTGATTTTAAAATGTGACATTAACATGAAAAATGAACAAAAGCAAAGAGCGGTATAGAAGTATATAAAGACAAAATTCCTCCCCCTCCCCCTTTTTATACTGGGTGTGAAATTGCATTGCCAGCTCCTAAGACATGTTAATTTTCAGTTTGGATATCTAAGCGTTATTTAAAATTACTTTTCTAAAGACAGCTACCCTTACCAGTGACTTTCTTTTTGCTTCTGCTTTGTTGATAACTGGATTGTAAAATACCCCAGCAGGATAAATCACATTCTTGCTTAGCAGATTGTGGCTAGCTATTGATTTTTCTTTATTAATTTTCAGATCACAACTGAAAAGTATATATATCCTTGTATGCTATAGTTCTCAAAAGGAATATAGGAAATGAAATGGGGAAAGAACATTGATTTTTTTTCTACTAGGAGTGCCAAGGAAGTTCATATAGTTGACTCCTGAAAGGAAATGTTCATATTTATTAAGATCTTGAACAATCTAATAAAAATAAAGGAGTGATAAAATTGGAATAAATTGCAATTTGATAACACACACCCAGCTATTTCAGTTCAAAAGTAGACAAAAATAATCCCTAAAGATGTTTGATTTTAGATGTTTTTGTAACAGAATAAAGCTTGATTATATCTCCAGCCTTTTTCTAACAAATAACCAACCTAATAAGATTTAGGAAGGGGGAGCTATAAAAATAAAAACTTTTCAATAAGTACTCTATACTTGTGGAATAACCTCCCCTTGAAAATTGAAAATGCACTCTTCTTAATGGCATTAAGGAAGGTAGTCAAAATAGAACTGTTTCAAAGGATGCTTCAATCTGTGATGATATTAAGGTGGTTTATATTTAACATTTAAATTCATTGAATTGTAAATTACGAGCAATATGTATTATTTTTTATCAAATTTTGAAACTGCCCATCTCCCTCACAAGAGGGTCTCTGGGTGATGTATAAATAATGTTAACTGCCTCATTAAATAATATTTTAGTTAGGACTGTATAAGCTGCTTTGGGGGGATAACACTACTGCTCCCCAAAACTTAAAACAACATGGGTGAAATGGGCTGTTAAACCCCTTAAATTGGAAAGTTTGTAGTATTCAAATGAGAGTCTTTGAACACCAAGAGATCAGTCTTCCATATATTGAAGATGTACAGTAAGATATATTTACTAGAGACTCAATGTGATTACATATACTTTATAAAGTGGCCCTCTAAAGAAATATTTAAAATATTTAAAAGTAAATCCAAGCATTGAGCATTTCTCTTTTAATAGAAATATTTTTTCCTCACTATTGTTTCAAACGGCTTTTAGGGTCAAACAAACCTTTAAGTGAAGTGCCTCAGATTGCAGATACAGTCTTTGCCTCCTGACTATTGCTTCTAAGCTAGTTTTGTTATTGAGGTAGAATGAAAGTTGTACTTCCATGTACATGTATTTACATTTTTCCTGCTTTGGAACTCTTAAGGCATCGCAAACGCATTTTGTGTAATTTGCATTTCTGCAGATTCCTTTGCTGCTCAGTTGAAAATGGTTTGGATCAAATAACAAGTCAAAATGGTAGGGATAGTTTTTGAAAATCCTCTTCTGCATGTTTTGCCAGCTCTTTTTAGAATCAGAATCAGAATAGAGCTGGAAGGGACCTTGGAGGTCTTCTAGTCCAGCCCCCTGCTCAAGCAGGAGATCCTATATCATTTCAGACAAGTGACTGTCCAGTCTCTTCTTAAAAACCTCCAGTGATGAAGCATCCACAACATCTGAAGGCAAGCTGTTCCATTGGTTAATTGTCCTCACTGTTAGGAAGTTTCTCCTCAATTCCAGGTTGCCTCTCTCCTTGATTAGTTTCCATCCATTGTTTCTTATCCTGCCCTCTGGTGCTTTGGAAAATAAATTGACCCCCTCCTCTTTGTGGCAGCCTCTCAAATATTGGAATACTGCTATCATGTCCCTCCTCTAGGACCACGGCCAATACATGCTCAAGTCTTAAATTGTGTGTGCATGTTTTGAGAATCACGTTCTATATACTTTGATGGCTTTAGCTGGTTTAGTAACATTCACAATGAATAATGCAGAATATATATTTAATAATGAATAATAAAAGTCACAGATAAACATGTTTTCCAGTGTAAGCTTTATAGTTTCTTCCAACTGAATTGTCACCTATTACTAAGATACTGGTTATTTCCTTAATCATTATCCAAACTTTACAGCAAACAAATTTATAGTTAACATTTTTCCTGTTCGAAAGTGGGAAGAATATCATATGTGTGGAGGCCTATCCTGTCTATAATTCAATTTGTAAACTAAAACAGCCTTTCACTCATTTTCTATTTTATTTTCTCCTATTCAAAAGACTTTTCAAGTGTATGTAGCAGGGGTGAAATCCAGCAGGTTCTGACAGGTTCTGGAGAACCGGTAGCAGAAATTTTGAGTAGTTCAGAGAACCGGCAAATACCACCTCTGGCTGGCCCCAGAGTAGGGAGGGAATGGAGATTTTGCAATATCCTTCCCTCAGGAATGGGGTGGGAATGGAGATTTTGCAGTATCCTTCCCCTGCCAGGCCCACCAAGCCACGCCCACAGAACCGGTAGGGAAAAAAATTGAATTTCACCCCTGGTATGTAATACAGTTCTAATTACCCAGTCTTAGCAATTTGTGCCCCTTCTCATTTGATTAGTTATTTCTGAATAATTTTACATGTAATCCCTGAAAATGACACCAACCTATGAGAAAAATTGTCCCATTTTACATTTTATTTTCTGTGTGTCCTCAGGTATGTTCAGATAAATGGTAATTTAATGCCCTGAATTCCAATTTTGATCTGTCAAATCTAAATTGCTTCATTGTTTGAGCATAAAAGATTTTGCCATTTAATTTTTGTTTTCATCTCTCTAAATTGTAGGTATATAATTTAATATTTTATTTTTAAAATGGTTTGGTTGCAGTCATATTAGAAGCTGTACCACTTCTGTTCTTGCTTGCCAATTCAGTTAGTAAATTATATTTGGAAGAGGTTTTTCTGATGAGATGTTTGTGACATCTAAATGTTGATTATATGTGCATGTCTGTTTTTAGACTGTGCCAGTCTCCAATCTGGGTTGTATCTTGCTACTTATGTTCAAGTTCCACATGAAGCATAATTACTGGCTACATATTACAGAAACTTCATGGATCGACAATATAATGTTCCACAATCAGGGAGCAGAAGAGCTGTACAGGAAGGGAAGGGAAGCAACTTAATCAAAGACAATGTGATTTATTGAAGGCAGCTTGGTGAGGACTGAGCCTGTGGAAGCTTCTGCCCCTCCTTCCACCACTATGCTTCTGTTCAAGAATAACATATTGTACATTTTGTGTTAAATTAGCTAAGCAGCAGTCAAATCTGCTGACATTATTATAACTGTCTGTTTCACCTACTTTCCTGTTCGATTGTCTTCTGCGTAATCTTTATGAATATGGAAACCAGTTCTCTTGCTTTTGTTTGTCATTTTTCTTATTCTCCTGAGGCAGTCATGAATATTTGAGTAATAAGTCAAGCAGGAGTGAGAGGAACAGAGAATCACTGGAGCTGCTTGCAAACTTAATTAAAAGAGGAAGGCAAAGCCCAGCCAATTTGACTCTTCACTTCTGCAGACTTATCTTTGAAAACTAGTCTGGGGACACCACTTTCTTCTGTCCATTGTCCCCTTTACTTCAACTGCCAGATTCAAATAGTTTTTGTTAAATTTTGAGTAGTGTTGCTCATAAAGAGGGTGGACTATTTTACATCCTCGGGCTCTTGTTTTGACTGTAATGATTTCCTTCCTAGTAATTGACGGTTTCTGATTTTCCCTCTGATGACGGTGAAACGGGAAAGAGATTCTCTGACTAACAAATGCTTTTCTAACAAACAGGTGCTTTTGTTCTTATTAAACTCGGACAAACATTATTCTATTCTGATTTTTTCCCTAAAATTTCTATTTACAAACATGAGACTTAAGAAGAATGGGTCTTATACACTGAACAGGTAAGAAAAAAATAAGAATATCTGTCAATTATTTCTTATTTTCCATCTACTGAAATAATAGGAAAGAGTAAAATTGTTTTGAATGTATGGGAAAACTTTCCCCAACATTATGTCTGCTTACGTGTGCTTTATTTATCATCGATACTGCCTTGGATTTAAAAACAAGTTATGTCTAAGGATTTTTTTTTTTTTTGCACAAGCTTCTATGGATACTTTATGACCTCGCTATTGTACATGAATAAGAATATTCTTGCTTCTGATTTATAGAAAGACACTGAGTTTGGTAGAAAATAATTTTGCATCATTCCATAATTTGTTATGATAGGTATAGGATGAGTTCAGAGTTGTGCAGGAGCACACTAGCTGAAGCATATTAAATCTTGCATGTGGAAGAACACCAGAAAATCTATATAGTTGAAGGAGGTTTGACTTTTATGCAAGGCTTACATTTTTTGGTTTAGTGTATGTACTTAAATCATGATGTTTGAGATTTCAGAAACAAATCTTTTTCTTTGTCTCAGAGAAACAATTATCACAAATACAGTAAAATAGTATAAATGGACCAGAAATGTTGAATTATGAGAGGTTAATATGTAAACTGTTATGTACTACATTGTAACTTACATTATATAGGTAAATATTTTTATGTATGTGTTGGAAAATAAGTATACAAAATAATATTTTAAGTTTAAAATGAAGTACTTCTGTGTTCATTAAAGGGTTGCCATATAATATTCCATTCATATTTTGTAAGTTGCTTAATGTTAACTACTGGGCTATATTTTGATATTAATTCATTACTAATGTAACCCCAATCTAGTTCTTCTCAATAGCTTTCCATGCAATGTTATTAATCATCAAAATTTTATATACATTGACTATAGTCAAGAACTACTGACTATATTGACTTTCAAGCATCATTTTTGAGTCATAGTTGATGGGATACAGGCAACATTTAATTTGTAAACTGGAAATCTTAATTTGGATAGGATACGATGCTTGGAATAAAACTGAGATTTGGCTGCATTTTTGGCATTCTGGCCAAAATATGCCAAAACTGTTCTTACTATTAGCAGGAAGGCTGCGTAATGTGTATGACAGGGGTATGTTTAAGACTATAACTTCTCTTTCTTTACTGAAAATCATTATGTGAAAGCTTTAATTGACCAGTGCTAGATGAGTGGTAGATTTTTAAATATATGGGTCCAAACCATGTCCATGGTATGTAGAAGATTGCATCTTAGAATGAAAGAGGAGAAAATAGTAAAGAACATGATTACCAAATGAAGCAAAGAAACGTATGGACTATTTTAAGTATGGAAAACAACAAAAATGTAATAGATCTGAATGAAACGTGTGACCTCTTTCAGGATACTTTCAGGAATGTGAAGATGAAAGTGAAGATGAAAGTTTAATTATGATTGAAAGGGCTTAAATATATGTCAGGCAGAAGAGTTGGTGTCCTCTGTATTTTTCTGGGTGTGTATTGAAATAGGAATCCATACATCGGTGATAGTTGCATATTATGCTTCTGTGAATTGTGATATTGGCTTACCTTATCACTTTATCTGTTGTGAGAAACTTGATAGGAATTTTAATACTTTGATCTAGTGTGTAGTATTCTTAAGAACACTGTTTAGATGAGTTCAAACACACTGCAGCAACCCAGAACATCAGAAAAAGGGAACAGATCATCCATATAACATCTTCCAACAAAGTGCACAACTTTATCAAAAGGAGCCTAACCACATGGCACAACTAATACAAGCTGTATTAGCACAATATAGCACAACTAATACAAGCTGTGAAAAGGATAACACTGCTATACATCAAAAACATCTCAGAAACCACCAGTGGGCTACTGAAATCACATGGCATCTCCATACCACACAAACCAATTTAAAGGTCTCCAAAACATCCTAAGTAAACCAAAAGCCCCAGCAGCCCCAGCAACAGCAATCATCTACAACATACTGTAACAGCTACTGTGTAGGACAAACAGGCAGAAGATCTATGAACACCAAATAACAATAGAAGACATGATGAAAATTCCTTAATTTCACAACACATGGACAGACTTTACCATAGTATCTACTGGGAATCTCTGAGCATCCTAGACCAGATCTGAACATTTTATGCCTGTGGGCCACATCTGGCCTGCCGGAGGTCTTAACCCAGCCTGTAGTGGCAGTGAGAGGGCAGGGCGGGTAGGAGCATTGGGCATAGGGCATCAGTATTGGGGTATCAGTGTAGCCATCCCAGGAGGGGTGTGAGGTAGTGGCAGCATCGGGGTGTGTGTGCGATGACGACACAACAATCCCAGTTTCTCATGTGGTCCCTTGGGAAAATTTGTAGGCCAAGCCAAGTTCAAAAATGCTAGAGAATTCTTGGAAGCCTGACAGTCAGACAAATCAGCCAGCAAAGGGGCTCATTGAGATAAACAACGTCTACATACCATTAAACAAAAAACAAAACCCCCCAAAAAGAAAACAAAAAGACCTAAACACCTCCTTACTACCAATCAACACACAGATAAGCAGGGATGTATACAAAGATTAATACTACGGTAGACTAACAATCAAGAAGTTAACAATACTCCAACCAAGGAACTATCAACTAAGACAAAGAAGCTGACAAATAACAACCTAATCAAACAATCACCAAGAACAAACCCCACAATACTGACAGGGCAAGCCCAAGAGAACAAACCCCCACTCTTTTCTAGCACTGATGATGTTACCTAGTTAGGTAATGAAATGTCTGCAAGGAAACAACCAAGCTCAGGGAGCATCAAGAACCCCACAGTCATGAGATTCTTGGTCTTGGGCTAGGTGCAAAATGAAATCTAGGTATGAAACTCTCATCTCTTCTGTCATCTTTAATACAAAGTTAAGGACAGGGTGATCAGATCCTTGCCATCAGCATCACTGTTCCATATTTTCCACAAAACTTTCTTGTGCTATAAAAACTGGAGTGTCAGGTGCAAAGGATCAGATCCAAGCATGAAGGTCCAGTTAAATTGATCTATTGCTATTCATGCCTATGCACAGGAAGCTTCTCAACTAATGGTTAGCGCCTGCTTGGATTTAAATAAGAGTCAATGGAACTCAAGGGAGGCTGGATTTAGTTCACTTATGGCTACATAGGGATTTTAGGCTAATTTCTCTTTTAACTCCTCCCCCTGGTTCTGCTACTCCTTCTCCTACATGAAACACTGTTTTGATTATTTTTTAAATGCTGGGGTTTTTTAACCCATGTATGCTGTGAGGTCCTTAACAAAATTGTTACTTAAGGAATACTGGTAAGAAGATTAATTTATTTCTATTTAAGACTAGCAGGTGGCCTCATAGCATTATTTAATGGAAACAGTACCAAGGAAAATACCTCTTTTTTTCAGCTTAAACTTGCACTTAGTGTCTCATTTTAAGTGGGTTAATAAAGGTGTGAAACAAAAGTCTGTTCATGAAAATCTGAGAAAAGACACTGGAAACAGATACAGTGGTATACAAACTTGGAAAAATATGATTGTGGATTGTGTGTCATTTTTCATTTTGTACCACTTTTCTTTAAAATAGGATATAAGTTACTTATCTGGAAAAGAAAATAGTGCTGTCATCTTACTTTCCTACTAAAATCATTTGAATTTTTTTTCTCCTTTCTCTCATGGAAGATGCACAATAATGATTTATCTCTTTGGTCTAAGAAATTTTAAGAAAAAATAAGCAGCTGTTTGCTGTATCATTTTATCTATACAGCTTGCCATATAGCTGAAAAACATGAGCAATTATGCAACAGTGTAAGTAATGCTTCAGGTTGTGCATTATTTCCTTGTCTGATAGAACATAGGATTGTGATGTAGCAGTAGTTGTAGCATGAATTGTTTACTTGTGCCATTTCAATCTATAATCTTTAATTAGTGGCATTTGGGAACAGATATGCTCCGGGAGGAGAGAAAATATTAATGATGTGTATTTCCTGTTTTAATAGTAGGACGGGAACTTCTGTGTGAACTTGATCTTAACTGTATACTTTAGCTTTCAAAAGTAAGAAGAAATTGAAAGCAAAATTCAGCTGTTAAAAATATAAGATAAAAAAAATAAGCACTTTGCTTGCAGATTACAATAAAACCTTGGGTTATGAAATCCTAGATGAACGATTGAGGAAATCGTAATGAAAATACCTGCATAAAATGAGTGTTCTTAGTCCCTTAATAGTTAGGCCAGACTCAGAGAAGGAACTGGAGAGAAAAAGCGTATGGCAGGAGGGAGAAGTTGGAAGCACGTTAAGTTCAATTCTAAAGGTGAAATGATCAGGCACAAAATGGGTGGTGTTAGAAGCAAGGATTGAGGTTTCTGGGTTGAAGGCAATAAAAAATCAAAAACATTGCTTCCAGTAAGCTCTTGGCTAGCTGTCAGCATTTAAAGTGATTCCCTTCCAGATTCAGCTGGCAAATTTTTTATTCTCAAGGAGCCAGATTCACGGTTTTGCATGTGTGTATTGACACTCCATCAGGGTCAGCGAAGCTTGTCTAAAAGTGGAAGGGCACAATTTTGTTCAGCTTCCATGCCAGAGCCTTGGCCTCTGGAGAATTCTGTGGCCTTCTGTTGTTCATTTAATTTGAAAGAATGTTAAACACTAAACAGAAGAAGGTGAAGAAACCAAAAACTTTTTTAAAATAATTTAAATCAGTTTTAAAAGGTTTCTAAATCTATATCAGAATGTGTAACTTTGAGAATTTGTGCCTATACTTGTCTCCTTTCCCTCAAGTTTCATTTTTGTACTGTAAGCCTAAATATAATGCTTGTGTAATTGTTGATCTTAGTAAGCCAGTTCTACGGCATTTTCTGCTGGGAAGCAGGATAAAATTACCACAAAAAGTTTGTTTTAAGTAGTTTAATGCAGATGTCAGAAATAAAAGATTTATTGGCCAGGGAGAGGGAGACTCCTTCTTGGTAATACCAAGACATCACTTGTATCCCACATAACTAAAAAAAAAAGTTGAAAACATTCAATATTAAATTCCAGCCAAAAGATTTCTTAAATTAAAAAACTTTCAGGTGGTTATTCTCCTTTACTGGAAAGAGAATGAATGCTCCACCGTGCAGTTTTAAGAGAGTAAATTCTGCTAGGAGCAATAAATGGAAGTTTGTAACTATAAGTTCAGTCTTGTCAGACTTTTACATTTTTAAAAGGTAAAATATGAGTTACAGGTCTCATTGTCCTTGATGCCATGCAGAATGCAGCTCTACTGTTAATCCTCAGGTGTTGTGTGTTCTTTATGCTGCAGATGTTTTTCAACAAGTACAGATTGTGATAATTAATTTGTGCACTGGTATACTTAAACGATGACAAACAGTATCTCTGTATATTTTGGGGATTCAGCTTTAGGTCCTTCTCCATCCAGAGTTGTTGGTCAGTATCATGCTCCTTAAACTAAAGCCCTGGCATACAATGTTGCTGATATTCCTCATGAATCCAGGGGTACCCAACAATATACCTCCCTATCATTAATCTGCTGAGCCTCTCCCATTTGCTTAATCACCCACTGCCATTTCCACAATCGAAATGTCACATGCTCCTAAAAAAATGCAGAATTAAATAGCTGAACTGATCAGTTGCAAACAGCGATGACACTAGACAAGAAAGGAGTAAGTCTATCATTATTCTAGTGCTCACATTAGCTTCATCTTCATAAATACAGCATCCCTTATTTTCTTACCTAGTAATTTTTATTTCTAGGATTTTGTTTTTAATGGTGAAGTTTTATAGCAGTCTTAACTATGTGGTTCAGCTATCGGTTTGCCACTGCTTCTGATCTTGGAGGGGACATTAGAAGAGTCTAATAGACTGTAATGCCACAAACTAATGTTACAGGGTATGAGATAAACATGTTGGTAAGTTTATCTGTTTTGATGTGTGTCTTATACTTAATTATTAGAAAGTGCAGTAATTTGTTTTAGCAGAATCAATCCCATGGTTTGATCTACATTATTGTAACAGTATGACTAATTGATTCTGCACTTACCTATGATTATATGCATGATACATAGTTCTTCCAAAGAGTCTCAATATAATATCATTCTCCAGTGTGCTGACTAGAGAATCCAGGAACCAGGTTGACATCGTCTGCTAGCTGATTGGACTGAGTCTGTCAGAGCTGTGAGGACATGCCTCCTTTACCAACAGTCCCCAGCTTTTGACTCAGTCTCAGCTAGGACAGATGTGTTTCGATTTGATCCTGCCTGACCTTTGGTAAGGCAGGAACAATTCACTGGCCAAGGTCAGGGTTCCGCCAGGAGTGATCTGCTCTTTCCGGTGGTGGACTTCCCAGGCAATCTCAGTAGGGAGTCTATTCAAGGAGCCAAACCGCCTAACTGTTACTATAAATGCCAGCCTCTTTGGTTGGGGGGCCCATCTCCAATCCAGGTTGACTCAAGGGCAGTGGACGCAGGCAGACCTGGGCCACAATATAAACTGGCTAGAACTCAGGGCGGTTCGCCTAGCCCTTAGGAGGTTCCAGGGTGTGGTTTTGGACAGACACATCTTAATCCTGACAGACAATGTGGCCACCAAGGCCCATATAAACCGCCAAGGAGACACCCATTCCAGGTCCCTCATGCAAGAGGCCGAATAGGTAGGCCTTTAGGCAGAGAGATATCTTCTGTCTCTCAGGGCAGAACACAGGAGTGACAAATGTGCAGGTGGACTGGCTCAGTAGGGCCCCAGTCAACAACTCAGAGTGGCGCCTGCATCTGACATTATTTGAGTTGACAGGTTGCTTCGGACTTCCAGCCGTGGACCTGTTTGCCACTCAGGACAACCCAAAACTGCCCAGGTTCTTTGCCAGGTTTGTGGCACTGGGGTTGGAGGGGGTCAATGTTCTTCGCAGCCCTTGGCCCCGAGGACTTCTCTATGCCTTTCCTCCTCTTCCTCTCATTCCGAAGGTGATCCAGAAGATATTGGTGGAAAAGGCAGAGGTTACTTCTTGCCCCCCACTGGCCCAGAAGGCCATGGTTTACTGACCTGGTCAACCTGTCAGTGGCCAGACCTTGGAGGATACCACCAGACAGAATCTCCCTCAGCCGGGGGCCTTAGTCCACCCGGACCCTCAGTGGCTCCAACTGACCATCTGGCATTTGAGTGGAGACTTCTGAGCCAGCATAATTACTCCTCCAGGATGATTCAGACTATACAGGCCTCCAGGAGACCTTCCACCAATAGAATTTACAATGTAATCTGGAGGGCCTTCTGTGCTTGGTGTTCTAGGTTGGGATTGAACCCCGCATCGGCATCCATGGCCAAATACAGGAGTTCCTCCAGAAAGAGCTAGACAAAGATCTCTCCTCCAATACAATCCGTAGACAGGTGGCAGCTCTGTCCTCAGTCTTATCTTATGGGGATCTGGAGTCCCTCGCTCAGCACCCGATGGTGCGCAGGTTTATTAGGGGCGCAATGAACTTACGACCTCCAGTGGTACACAGGTACCTTACCTGGGACCTAACAGGGTACTGAACTCGTTAACCGAGACCCATTCGAACCACTGAGATCAGCCACTCTGCGCTTCCTCACCTGCAAGGTGGCCTTCTTGGTGGCCATCATGTTGGCCGACAGATTTCAGAATTGGAGGCCCTTTCTGTCAGGAAGGACCTCTGTATCTTCTACCCTGACAGGGTAGTCTTGCGGCTGGATCCCTCCTTTGTTCTCAAGGTGAATTCCTGGTTCCATCGGGCTCAGGAACTCATACTGCCAGACTTCTGCTTGAGTCCTGTACATGCCCTGGAGAGGAAGTGCCACACCTTGGACGTTAGGAGGGCCCTCCGCATGTACATTAAGAGGACTTCCTCCTTCAGGAAGACAGAGTCACTCTTTGTGTCCTTCCAGCGCTCTACCCTGGGTAACAAGGGTGCTGACAGAGAATCCAGCTCCACCCTGGAGACTGTCTGGTCCTGGGTCAAGAGGTGGGCAACATTAGAACAGGAGCATGTCGGTCTGTCACTACGCCTTCACCAAAAGCTGGAGACCATTGGTAAAGGAGGCCTGTCCTCACAGCTCTGACAGACTCAGTCCAATCATCTAGCAGACGATGTCAACCTGGATTCTCTGTCAGCACCCTGAGAAGGAGTGTATCAGGTAAGACCAACGCCCCTTACATGTACCTTGTTGGAAATTCAGTAGGGAATCTTTAGTTAATTTGAAATTAACTAAAAATTAATTAAAAATAAATTAGCTCCATGCATTGGAGCAGGACCTATTTTGCTAATAGTGATTTTGCACACAATTTAGAATCCTGATTGCACACATTATAGTGTGTGTGTGTGTGTGTGTGTGTGTGTGTATTTATTTAAAATCTGTTTGCTGCCCATCTTGCTGCAAGGCCTCCCTACAGTACATTTTTGGCAGGACATGGAATACAAATCTCAATATTCACTTAGTTTTAATCATACAAGAAAACTGAAGGCCTAATGTGTATCTATTATAATGCACGATATCCCATAGATGAAATTCCCTTTCAGGAAACCTTTACTCTGAAACATTAGAGCCTTGAAGGAATTATGTGATGATGGAGAATCTAGCTCTTCCTTTTCCTCTTTTTATCAGATTACAACTATGTTCTTGAATTTGAATTTATAATTGTGAATAGGATGTGGAGAACATTTAAGTTCTCTTTGAGAAACCCCAAACACATTAGCTTTGCAGTTTAGAATTAATCTACCTTCTGACTTTATCATGCTGTGCCAGTTATGTCTTTTTTATTTTCCACTGTTCATCTTTGAGTAAGGAAATTCCATTGATTGCAAACACCCTATAATAAAGTGGCATCAATTGGTTCTGAGGTGGAAAACAAAAAATAATGTTACTGATTATGAAGATTCAGATTCAGATAAACAGAGTTGGAAGGGACCTTGTAGGTCATCAAGTCCAATCCCCCGCCCAAGGAGGAGACCCTACACCCATGATGGAGAACCTATGGCACGCGTGCCACATAATGAACATTATTACTTGTGCTGACTATAATTATAGTGGAGCCTATACAGTGAGGCTGCTGTCACCTTACCAATGGGTGCCATTCCTTCCACCGCTGCCATCACCACCTGAAAGTCATGCACCAACAAAAAAATAATAATCACATTTGTTTTATGGAAATTTGTTTTTCTCCTTCACATAACAGATGTCCTGCCCCTGGGTCATTATATTATCTATAACAGTGATTGCTACCCTTTCCTGGACTGAGTGCCCAAAACGTGTGCGCCCGAACCCTCAAAATGCAATGAGTGCGTGCTCCCCCGCATGCACCCCCACATGTGCACCCCCCTGTGCATATGTGCACCCCCATGTGCCCACCCCCCGTACATGCATGTGTGGCCCCCACATGTGTCCCGCCCCCCCCGTGCATGCACCCGCCCCTGTGCATACGCGCATTCCCTCCACATGCTCCCCGCTCCCCACATGCACATGCTCCCCCTGCATGCCCCCCATGCATGCATGGCAGAAACCCAAAGACCAGCTGGCCGGTGGGAGGCACATGCACATGCACGGCAGAGCTGAACTGGGACAACGGCTGGCATGCCCACAGAGAGGGCACCGCGTGCCACCTCTGGCACGGGTGCCATAAGTTCGCCATCACGGATCTATAACAATTTTCATTGTAGATAGTTTTTTTTGTCACATCAGTATTGAATTCAGAAGTTTATCAGATTTTTTTTTATTTGATACGTTAGTTATGTTACTCATAATAAATCATAATTGAGTAGGTATTTGGATGTAATGCTAAATTTTGACGTATTAAATAAAGCCTTGAGGCTCATAAGCTTCCATTTTTCCTCTCTGTCCTTCCAATTTGGTTAATTACAACTCTGGTAATTGAAATAAGACACATTTATAGAATATGCTTTGAAAATGAGTCATTTTTCCCATAGTTAAAACTAATCATACATAGTTAAGTTTCCATGACCTAGAATGCTACAATTCAAACAGTGAAAATGAATATTTTTAGACACCACCTAGCCATACTGTTGGTGGTCAGGACAGAGTTCAAGCTCTAATCCTTCTGCATCTTATTCTTATAACATTAAACTGTAGTTAACATCACAGCCAAACTAGTCTTTCTTAAAATTAGAACATCTTAGGGGTGGGTGTGGGTGTGTTCTTGACGAATGTATCTTGTTTTTTTATGTATGTTGAGAGCATATGCACCAAAGACAAATTCCTTGTGTGTCCAATCACACTTGGCCAATAAAGAATTCTATTCTGTTCTATGATCTGCTGCTGCCCTCGCCTCCTCTGAGGCTAATTCTTCCACTTATATTTCTTCCTTTGATTTAATAGAGATGCACTAGATGAAGTACAAATCACAATTTATGATGGATATACCATGTTTTCCAAACAATTTTATTAAATATTCGGGCTATTCAAACTACAAAAATCTAAAAAGAGGGGGAAAGGAAAAAAAATAAGAAAAATAACTTCCTCCTTTCATCCCAACAAGTGCATACAATTTATTTTCACCTATTAAATTGCAACCTACACTCTCTTTACTGCATATCTCATCTCTTAACTAAACACAAAATCCTCATTATTCATTCCTTGCCAGCAAAAGTCCAGTAAGGGTTGTCAGATACAAGTAAATATCTACTTTAACTTTGATCAAATAAGCCAATTATATATTCTTTCCTATCCTTTTAACTATCTTAATTCTTAACCCATCAAATAAAATCCCATATTTTAATTTCTTGCCACTGTTTTTTTATCCTTCTCCAGAAGATCTTTCAAACCTTAGCAAATCTGTTTTGTAAATCTGATGAAGAAATTTGACCTTTTTTGGGAGATCAATTTTCAGAAAGTCCTTCAAAACTTTCATAGATTTCTTTCGTACATTCAGTAGGAAAAAAAATCATCTCTCTCTCTCCCTCCCACCTCCCTTTTTTTGGTGTAATAATTGTGTTTCTCCTTTATTTACAACTTCTATACCTGGCACTGAAGCATCATCCATTTCATTTGAAGCTAATAATACATTCTTTTTTGGCATCCTTCCTTTCTACATTCAAGTTAAATTCAAACTTATCCAATGCATCCTATTCGTCTTCCATTGAATCATTAACTGTCCATTTATCAGTCATTTGCAAGAGTTTCAAAGACTATTTGTCAAAAAACCTCATAATTGTTACATGCTTTCCATCAAATAGCTCACTATTAGATTATTTCCTTCCATTCTTTTGTTATCCTATAGCTCTGCCTAGTGTCCAGCTCCAGTCCAACTCCACCTAGTGTCCAATTCTAGTATCCAACATTTAAAGTCCCATTATCTTATTTTGGCTAGCAAAAAAGTAAACAATGCGACTTTCTCACGAGAAGCAATCTTCTGAAAAGTTAGTTATAATTCCAAATCCATTTGAGCTCTTCATCCATTGTTAAATTGTTTAAAATCCATATTCTAAGTACCCTTTTGATTAATCCAGATAGCAATATTTTTCAAAAGTTTTTAAAATTATATTTAAACATTCTTTCTCTAAGGTGAAGGCAACTCTTGTACAAGAGTTTATTTTCTCTATTGACCATAAAAAATAAAATTTATATAAATATAAATTAATTTCTCATTTTAGGCAAAATTGTGGGATTTTGTATGTGTGTCAGCATCACTTTCTCTAGAGAATGATATTCATCTATTAATTCATCAGGAATTAATAAAAATCCCCAGAGTTATTTTTAAAAACAAACTTAGTATTCTCAGCATGCCTAGATATTTTAGGACATTTTTTTTTGAGGGGGAATGGCTGATAAATACAATGGAAAAATAATTAGAAAGAGGTTCTACTGTATACCAGAATGGAGGATTGAGCCCTGCAATTCTAAGCATTTCCCATAAAGCATTTTTAACTTCAGAATTTATTTGGAAAATCAATCAATCAGAATAGAGCTGGAAGGGACCTTGGAGGTCTTCTAGTCCAGCCCCCTGCTCAAGCAGGAGACCCTCCAGTGATGAACCATCCACAACTTCTGAAGGCAGCCTGTTTCACTGGTTAATTGTTCTCACTGTTATGAAGTTTCTCCTTAATTCCAGGTTGTTTCTTTCCTTGATGAGTTTCCATCCATTGTTTCTTGTCTTGCCTTCTGGTGCTTTGGAAAATAAGTTGACTCCTTTTTCGTGGCAGCTCTTCAAATATTGGAATACTGCTGTCATGTCATCCCTGGTCCTTCCCTTCTCTAGACAAACCAATATCCAGTTCCTGCAACCGTATTTCTTATGTTTTAGTCTCCAAACCTTTAATCATCCTAAATACAATCTATAATTAAACTTGTGCTAAAAATTAGGTGTCATATACTCTAGATAGATCAAGATCCTAGTAAAAATTAAGATCCTGTGGGAATAAAGTAAATATCCCATACCCCATAGTGCAAAACACTGCAGAATTGCTATAGAATGCTATTTTATGCATACATAGAGCAAAGATTATAAACTAGCAATGATGATGCAAAATAATTTGTAGCTACGTTATACCTCAGAATGTTAGGGACGGGAAAATTAATAAGTGATAAGTGGGTAGAATTTTGTGGGAAAATCCACATAACATGAGTAAAGTATCAAGCAAGTTAGCACTAAGGAATTAAGTAAAATTAGAAACCAAGAAATTAAAAGGCTCTACAAAACTACTTTAGAAAATCTTCTTTTAGGAAATACAGTTTTAACACAGAAAGCAAATCATTAGGAATTCATGCATACAAGAAAAAGTTGTAAAAAGTGTTCTTGCTTCATCCTTCAAATAGCTTGGTACAGCACAGATACAACTCTCCCAGTAATTTCATGTAAAAGCCTGCAATTAATCTTTCCTTCTTTGAAAGCCCCTGCTAGACATTTCAATGAAAATGTTTTTTTCTGGTGGCCTTAAAATACATTCTAGTTTATTTAGGTTATATTCTCAGGTAGCATTAGAAGCACAATTAGTATTGAAATAGAGTCATTCAAGTAAGTTGAGCAAGGACATGGTATATAAGTAGGTTACAATTTGGTCTAGGTTGCAATTTAGGTTACATAGTCTTTCAGCTAGAGCTGAGCAAACTGCATTTCTTAATGTTATCTTGTACTTTTAACAGTAATATATTACACTTATTTCATTTGTTGCCCTTATAATAGAGAAAGGTCTTTCTTCTGAGGCCTCATGATACTAATATTCTTTGTATTTTTTAATGACTACTACTCCAGAAAGAGGCAAACAAACAGCTACTTAAGCAACAGTTGATCATAGTTATATTATAAATTCTCAAAAGTATTACACTTTTATTAATGCTTTCTAGTAAATAAAGCAATGCTTATGTTTTAAGAGTTTTAACAGAGCTTTTTGTTGCTTAGAACAACAATCAGTTGTCTTTTGATAATAAGTTATAAACTTATTGTAAAGCTTTCCTTTTTACGTGCATTACAAGATGTATCTACATAATTGTTAGGCAGAGGATTTCCTTATACTGAGGCAAAATGGCTGTGCTGTGTTTACAGTTTATCAGACTGAACATTAACAATGTATTTGAATGTTCATGCACACTTAATAATTGTTTCGTTAGAGTGAATAAAGAAGTATGTAAGTCAAAAGGAATGCATAATAACAAATATGGGGTTTACTGCTGTGAGGCAAATTCAGGACTTATGGTTCAAACAGTATGTAAAAAAAGGATAATTACATTTCAGATAAACTCTGTTAACAGACAAGGATTGAACTTGGTTACTTCATTCTTTCATTCATTCATTCATTTGATTTATACCCATATTTCTTTAAATAAATATTGCCATTGGAAGTCACATAATATGGAACCTACATTTTGGAAATGTTTTCTCATTCAAAGGGATTATTTTTTTAAAAAAAACTTCAATGATGGAAAGTTTATCTACAGAGTAGTTAAATTCTCAGTATTGTTTGTTTTAATGTCCATTTATGTTAGATATGAAGAGTGTTCTGCTGTTACTGGCTTAAATATAGCCAGCTTTAGCTATCCTTGAAAAGCATTTGGAAATTTCAATTGGTGCAGAGTGCGGAGGCACAGGCAGTTATTGGAGTCCATAGGATGATCCATGTTACATTACTGTTTGGTGAGCTATGCTGGCTGCCAGTCTGCTTCTGGCTGCAATTCATTGCATGGGTTCAAGTTACTTAAGGAACCGTCTCGCCGACTGGGATTGGCCCATCTCACGTTCACTGGCAGAGGAGGCATGCTGTAGACCCTGGCAGTCAAGGAATTCTGACTGACGGGGTCCAGGAGAAGTGCCTTCTTTGCCGTGGTTCCTGCTCTTGGGAACATCTTACCTCATGAGGTGAGATTGGCTGTCTTACTTTCTGCAGGAGCCTGAAGACCTGACTTTGCCAGATAGTTTTGGGGACCTAATGGGGAAGTTTCACACTGGAAGTCATTGATGAATTAAGAGGCCATACCATCACCCTATGCATTCCCTTCCTTCCCATTTTTAACTATAATTTTATCTTGATTGGGATTTCTATTGTTTTAGAGATATTTATTTGTTAGGCTTTTAATGCTCTAGGCCCGTGTTGGCGAAACTTTTTGGCACTGAGTGCTGAAACAGGAGCGCGGGTGGGCGGGGGAACACCAGAAACCAGAAGAGCAGCTAACTGGTGCACACGTGCGGGAGCACCAGAAACTGGAAGAGCAGTTTTCCATTGCGCTGCTCAGTCAATTCATAGATGGGCTTTCGTCATCTGCCTGTCAGGGACTGAGCGTGGTGTTTCTTTAAATCTTTTGGCCACGCCTCCTCTCCTCTCAGGATCCCCAGTTATTTCGCTCAGTCTTACTGTAGGGACTTGTTTTCTGTATGCTTTTGCAGTTACTGTAGAAATTAGTGAGAGTTTAGGTTTTGTTATTTTTGTTGCTGTGTTTGGTATTTATTAGTTGGAGCCGAAGATCCATGTTGGAACAGCTTGCAGCTGCAGCTGTTCCTCGCTGCAGCTGTTCCTCGGTGGTTGAGTGAGTCTGGGGCTCCAGACCACCACCCCCATTTCTCTAAATCTTGCAGCGATCGGAGTCTGACCTGGCTGGGCAGCTCCTGACAGCCTTGAGCCGCTTCTTTGGCCACTGGCAAGCGCGTTGGTTACCGGGTGAGCCTGGATAACTGCGGCCGCCATTTTGGGCACCAGTTAGTGCAGGGCAGCTCTGGAGTCCCTGTCTGACCACCGATTCAAACTCCGAGTATTTCTTGCCTCACTGTCGGCGCTAGAAGATGTGTTAGCTTTTGGCCTCAATTGGAGTGACCATCATCAGCGGAACTTCGCCGGTCATTGCGAAGCAGCGGAGGAGCGCAGAAAGCCTGTCATCAGTTTCGCGCCCTTTTTAACGGCAGGTTTGAGGCACAAGCGGCATGAGGGGATTATTAATCTTGGCCGCCTAGTGAAAGCTGCAGAGGGAGCCAGAGAGCAGAGACATTTTGTATGGTGCAGCTATCTGGCTGAGGGACTTTTGCACTTAACTGTTGGTGTCGGAGGACATTTTGAACGTTGGTTTTGGCGCCAAAACTGTTCCTATCCCACAGTTTCCTTGCTGTTGGGTCTCTTGCCAGAGGATCTTTGTGATTCTGGATCAATTTACTATGGCTGACCAAGAATTTTTGTCAGACATTGACCAGCCTCAGACCCCTCCTACGTCTAAAAAGATCACAAAATCCAAATCTAAGACCTCTGCAGCTTCAAATAGACAGGAGCCAGAAGTTGTCACGCCTAAACCTCCCCCTTCTGGCACAATGGACAGGGATGCCTTAAGAAGGCATAATGCCCTAGAAAGGCAATGTGAGAGGGCTCAAAAGAAGGCTCAAGCTTCTATAGCCCAAGTTTCTCCTTATTCAGGGGAAGAGGGAGATTTAACTCAATTAGATCTTGCCAGAGCTCATTCTAGCTCGGATGTGCCTCAACAAGGGGGCTTGGATGTAGGTCAGAATGCCATCAGGGGAGTGCAGGCTTCACAGTCCAGAGGTAGACTTTCACTTGAATCTACCTTTACCCCTACGGCTGCTGGGCTCCGTGTGGGAGAGGGGCACGATCTGGTCCAGCCATTTAATTTTCAGACACTTCTTACCAATGCTTTGGCCCAAGCTTTGGCTTTGGGTTTTACTCAGCAGGTGCAGTTGCCTTCCACTTCGGACTTGGACTGCGCAAGCAGCGGGCAAGCAAGCAAGCAAGCATGGAAAGCTGCATTTGTGCAAGCAGTGCATGTGCATACAAAAACACCACCACCACACCCACTGCTGCCAGTCTGCAGAGCCAGAAAGATTGGGGACCACTGGTATACTGGTATGTAATTTTATTAGACAAATTACAGTTTTATCGCCTACGGTTTATTTTAACGTACGTTACAGAAAACATCTGCATTCCAATGGAAAGTGAGGTATACCTGGAAAAAATCTATTTAACCTCTTTCATAAACTGATTCTATAAAACAGGGGTGTCAAACTCAAGGCTGTGGGCTGGATTTGGCCCGCAGAGTGCTTAGACCTGGCCCATGGGGCCACCCTGAAAACAGGGACCAGCCCGCGGTGCCTCTGCCAGCAAAAATGAGCTCCTGATCTCCGTTTCTGGCTGCAACGGCCTCCTGCAACTCTCTGCCAGGGAAAACGGCCTGCTATAAACTATTTCAACCTCCCCTCCAAAGAATTGGACATAATTTTATTCGTTTATTTTTATTTTATTTATCAAATTTATATAGCAGCCCATCTTGTAAATATGACTCTGGGCAGCTAAACACATCTTAAAATAACCATAAAAAGTAAGCGACATGCATATTACAAGATCAGATCATTACTATTGTCTACCTTTATACTGTAACTAGCTAATTTTCTATGGTTTTATTGTCTTTTCACTATTCTTTACAACTTTTCTCCTCCTTTGGCCTGTTTCATAACCATAAGGATATGAATGAGCCTAGCTAGTGTTGGTTTGCTAATCTTATGTTTGAATTGAGAGATCTGTTGAACAGATAAAAGTCTCACTAAATGTGACATTTAATTCATTGATAATGAATTAAAACCGTAATGGAGCATACTTATTTATAAAATACCTTCCAGTGTTAAATTAGCCGTTCACTGCTATTGCAAAAGCAGCTCTTTGCATTTGGGGACAGAGATGTGATGCTTGATCTACATCTTCTTTACTGCAGTACCTCAACTATTTATAGTCTATCACTGTTGATAGGCATTAGTGATTTAAGAAACAGTGAATAGCATGCTTGTTAACTAACATCAGTCAAATCTTAACTGAACTATTCTAGTGCCAGAACACTTGGCATGTAACATTTAGGCTAATATAGTTTCATGCTAAGTAGTGTGTGTGTGTGTGTGTGTGTGTGTGTGTGTGTGTGTGTAACGGGGGAAGAAAGGATTGGTGAATACATTAGATACTAAATTAAAAATCAGATTGAGCTTCTTAGTTATGAAAGACAAATTGGTAAAGGCGAATTGATGTTTTGGAAGAGTAAAGATTTCGACAGAAAACCGCTTATCATGAAATGTTTCACTTGTTTGTTCAGCTCTGTTTTTTAATATGCTACAAAATGAAAGCAGTCCCCTCCTCTCCTCTATCCATGCACCGTCCCTAATAAAACTGCAGTACAAACTGGACGCTTGAAAGAAGCTTGCTTATTCCCCACACTACTTCTCTTGTCTTGTTCTACAGCCGGCGCCAGCCTGAAAAAACCGATTCAGATGCTTCCTTATTGGCATTAACTTCCCAGGCTTGGCTTTTACTGAAGAATTTGTAAAAAGGAGCAGCTGTTTGCCTTTTCTAGCTGAGGGTGTGTGTGTGTGTGTGTGTTTTTCCTGTTTCCATTGCTACTTTCTTATTGGCTGAAGCAAGGAAGGAGGAAGGGTTAGAGGGAAGTAAGCTATGAACTCTGTGAATGTAGTTGGACTAGTTTTTTGAGGAGGATAGGAAAGAGAGGGTGAGCTATCGAGATCGGGTGCTAGCAGCTTCCAGTTCTCTTTCTCTCTCTTTCTCTCTCTCATCATCACACCACCCCTCTCCCCACTTCTCTTTCTGCCTCTCTTGAACATGGTTGGGGATCATTGTAACCACAGCAGCGAAAGACCTGTACTTTCTCAAACTCCCAAAACTGGAATAAGTTGCAAAATGGTTCTACAAGCAGTAGGAAAAGTATTAAGGTAAACACTGTTTGTACTTCTTTCCTTGTCTTATTCTGCAGTATGTGTGGTACTAATTTGTGGGATAATCTGCCCCTTTTTGATACTTAATGATAAAACCACCATTGATTGAATCAGACTAAGTGGGGGAAGCAGATTAAAAGGGCAGGATACTTCAAAGAAATAAATTGCAAGAAAGTTTTTTTAAAAAGATTAATTTAATTAATGCTTCACATTTAGGAGAAATAGCTATAAATTTAGTAAAGATGACATTAGTTTAAACGGCTTGAATTTATCCCATATATTTTCTGTTATTTAGCATTCAGAATCAAAAGTGGAGCTTACCTTTCGAGCATGTTGATGTTTAAATACTCCATTTACAGATGCCAGTAACATGAAATGAGAGAAATAAATTGACATGTTCATATCACAGTTAATCCTTTCTAAATGTTAAAGTTCTGTTGCATGCAGTGTCTTATTTTTGAAAATTGACTTTAAAACTTTCCTAAAGACTTTTATTTATAATGTTTTTATTTATAAATGCATATAGTAAAGCCAAAAACAGATTTTTGGAACAGAACTTATATACCTAAAAAAGTAAAAGAGATGAAATGATAAAACATGCTGAAAGTACGTATTGATTCATAGAAAAGTGTAACATAACATTGAGCTGTGAGAGAAGGACAGCTTTCTGATGGGAGAGTGTACTTGCCCATTGTGACTATAGAATTTCTTTTGTAGACATAGAATAGAATAGAATAGAATTTTTTATTGGCCAAGTGTGATTGGACACACAAGGAATTTGTCTTGGTGCATATGCTCTCAGTGTACATAAAAGAAAAGATAAAATGGAAATTACTTTTCCGCAGGAATAAATCTTAGTTAAATAAAATGCTAATGTACTTTTAAATGTTGAGTGGTAGTTTTTTATTGTGAGACATCTTGTTTTGGTCGGGTTTTTATGTCAATCGGTGTGAATTGTTAGAATATCATCTCTGTGTGTATCTATGTGTTTCTGTGTGTTGGGGAGAGGGTATGGTTACTGGGATTGCCACGTGATGGTATGAAAATGACTCTTATATTTAGGCTTTTTGGGGTAACTGGATAATTTCTTTAGACCTAAATTTCTGAAGCTGCAGGCAGCTTCTAATTTACTTTATTACTATTCTGAGATTCAGTGCACAACACTAATGTCTGTAAAGATACAGCACTCCTCTTCCTCATCCTCCACTTTCTATTTCAACCAGTGGTGGGTTGCTCCCGGTTCAGACCGGTTCTATAGAACCAGTAGTAAAACTAGCAGGAGGCTCCGCCCACCGAGCCCGATGTCATCAGGGAGCTTCTGCGCATGCACAGAAATGAGCCCGTGCGCGGCCCCATTGCGAACCGGTAGTAAAGATAAGTAGAACCCACCCCTGATTTCAACCTGTAGTCTTCTTTGATTGATACCTGAGGAGCTTGGCAAAACTATAACTCTAACTTTGTAAATTTGGCTAAAATGTATACACAAGTTGCTGTGGAACAGTGCTTATAAATGTGGCTTAGAAAATCAAGCATATATTCATAATGATATCATTTTTTTAGAAGTTTTAGAAGTTAACGTTTTTTTAAATGCTGATTCTTTCCTGCCCTGTTTATGGTATTTATCCATGGAAAGGACACGAATTTATTTTTAATCCATGTCAGTAAATTGAAATTAACATATTTTCCTATAAATCATAAGTTTTAAATTTTCATCAGCTGCATTACTTTCTGTATGAAAGTGACCGACCCTGACTTTTACGCATAGTAGCTATGACGTGGCAAATGGAAAAAATAGCAAACTTGCCATTTATAATACTAATGACTTGGTACAGAATATGATCATCTTACAGGGAGTTAAATGCAATGACTCTGTTCTGAGGTGGAGTTGTGGTTTGCCTGATAGTGTGGGCTGTCATTTTTTTGTTGAATCAAACTAATTAAGAAAGAAGGAAAAGATGATAGCATCATACAGTCATTGTATCCTTCTTAATTACCAGACACCTAAAGTTTGCATGTGTGTTACAGGTTCATTAAGAAACCTTGGCCTAGAAAATACATATTCCAATACATTATAAAAAGAGATATGTTTGACTCTTCCTTTTCTCTTTCCCCTTCAATATTTAGGAATTTGGTATTCTGAGATGCATTAAAAAATTGGCATAATTCAAAATGAGGCAAAATCATATCAAAACAAGAAGAGCAAATGAATCAATAGCGAAAAGCTTCCAGCTCTTGTGTTTGCTAAGATGTATTTAAAAACATGAGGGTGTCTTGTGAAATCGTGGAAGTGAGAGGGAAAACGGTAATTCAGCAGCAGGTTTTCAACCCCTTGTGGACAGTCTTCTCTTCTCTGTGATCAAGAACAGAATAAAATCCGGGAATCTTGAAAATGTGTTTATGGGATTTAATTTATATAAGTAACTGAATTCAACTTTTTTTTATCACTGAATTTGAGTGCTCTTGATATAGAATTTGTTGTTTCTGTAGCCTTAAGCAATGCATATGATTGAATCAAAGAAAAAATGTGAAGAATTTCTTTAGTTCATTTGGCTTTTCAAACAAGCAATGGAACAAATTCCAAACTGCAATTTCAAATGTGCTCAGATACTCAAGTAAGATATCAGAAAGAGACAATTCTTTGCAGATTTCTTTGCAGTACCAAATTCTGCTTGGAATAATGAATTAGCAGGATTGATGGTACAAATGTTTAAGAGTTCTGTTAGAGCAAATAGATAGTAGTCAAAGTATTAGAAAAGGGGCACAAGGAAACAATTAATATATACGGGCCCCAAAGAATAAATGTATAAATAGAATCAGTTAATATTTTATAATCTGATTCCATCCGGATGTGTCATAGACGATTCACAAAATTCTCAGACAACATGTCTATCACCTGGAGGGAAATAGTTTTGAATATGAGTGTCAATGATGGTGGATAGTCTCTGCCAGTAACATTCAAAATATTTTTTTCAGTAACATTTTTAAAATGTACGTAGAACTGTTGATTTGATAATTTTTATATTGCTTCTTTTGGGGCTCCATTAAATTGTCATCACAGAATAGACCTCTGAGTCTGAAAATAGGCCAGCTTAAAATCAGTCGAATAGCCACACATTAATTATATAAAAGTTGGGATGAGTTGCCTTTGTTAAAGTGTTTGCTAAGAGAATTAGGGAGCAGAGATCAAGAGGGTTCAGAGTTATCTTTTTTTATGCAATTAAAAACATGTGTCCATCCCAGTATTTATATTTATCCACTATTACTAGGACATTATTTTTTCACCTAGATCGATTCAGAATAAAAAGTAGGAAATTGAGATGGATGTCAACAGCTCAGGGGAGGAAGCCAACCCATTTATATCTGCAGTGGTTAACTAAAATAAGTCATTTTTTGAACCTGTAGTTTTGTACCACCTTTTATTGAATGTTAAGTAGCTGTAAATAAAAGACAGTATAGTACTGAAAGAGGTTATTTCTCTGATACTGTGGCTGCCCATTACATTATTCAGTGGCAGAGTCTGATGGGATTTTATGAAATATTAAATTGCCTTAAGTGTGCTGCATTGATTAAGTAATTAGTACATTAGAGTACAGCCGGTGAAATATCCTTGAAATAAATTACAAGCAAGTTGTTATTCCATATTTATTTAGTTTCATGTCTAGCTTTGTTCTTGATATGATAACATTTTTAATGAATACAATTTCTGCCTTCTAGAACTTTTCCCCGCAATAGATAATTAGAAATAATATAACAGCATTAGCAATCCTACTAGGTAGATATGTACAGGCCACAATCAATTTTATAGTAATTTGACGTAGCAATTTAATTTAATTGAAAAGTAAAAGAGAAAATATTTGAAATAAAACATTCTAGTACTTTACTTATTACATACTTATCCAGTTTAAAACAAGTTTATAACAAATCTTTGTTTAAGAAATACTTTAAATTTTATCTCTAATGGAACATCTAATTCCTCATTTAGATAGTAAGAAGCTTAAATAAAAAGCTCTCTTTCCCAGTTTGATCTACTGATTAACCCTGCTAGAAAACTAATAATATAGAAACTTGTTTAAACAGTATTTTTAAAAAAGAGCAGGAGACCAATGGGCAAAATGTAATTTGGGAGTTGTCTGAACTATTTTTATCGTGTTCTGTTCTTTTCTCAAATTTTCCATTTGCCTAAAATAGTTCAGCAACCCAAACATTTGACAGAGCAAATTATTGTCTACAGCTGGAGTTCTGCATCTTTTAATCTTTCCAAGTTGAAATTCGATTGCCTCTTACTAGAAATACATCAAGTAGTACATACCTCATTGGTAGAAAATTGGCAGGAAGGAAAAAATTATTTAAACTGATGAAAAAAGTTTAAGCAAAGTTTATGTAATAGTTGTGCATGATGGATAGATGTATATTTTATGATTAAATTAAAGATTTTGCTTCAGTAAGCTCAACTGTAAACTTATTAAATAATGCCACAAAAGTGTATTTGTTTTTGTTTACATCATGGCTTGCTTGTGATTCCTCTTATTTCTTTTTAGAAAGAAACAAAATTTGTAGACTACTGGAATGGAAGGCATGATAAAGTACTGATTACCCAATCCCTTTTTGTACATCCTAGAACTGTTTGGGGGAAAAACATCCAAAATTTGATAGTTCACTGAAGATAAATTGATTTTTCATAGTGAATAAAAGGATATGGTATAATAAGCCTCTTAAAAACGAATGAATAAACAAATGAACAACATTCCTTGCATGCAAAAACATTTCTGGAAATTTGTATTCTGTCCACTTGAGACTCCATCAAAGCTTAATGAATAGAATAATGCCAAAAAAAGATTGTGTGGTCATGATTGTTGAAAGATTGCCCACCTCTTCTCTAACCTTACAATTTCAGTGCCTCAGAAAGCCACTTAAAGCTTTTGCTAATATGTTCAAGTCTTAGTGTTTTAATTGTTTTATAAAAGATATATAAGTAATAAACACAGATAAAATATTCATCTATTCTTACACCGTGTATATATAATACTAATGCAAATGAAATAATAATTTTTTTAAACTGAACTGTTTGGAGTTGTGACCTTTGGTTGCCCTCATGTGTGTCAAAAAATACTGGTCCAGTGTGGTTATTTTACAGAGCAGCAACCTAGAGATTTCATTCTAAAACGCCATATTTGTTGTAGCTAAATGATTTGGGTATAAATTTGTAGAGGTATTGTTTGATGCTTTGAAAATTCTTTGCAGAATATGCATATAGAAATACAGCATTCTCCAGAATATTGGAATCTATATCCAATCATATTAATTTGAAGTAATACATGGACTTTGTTCAGATTCAGAAATTAGTTTCTATTTAATTTTTGAAAAGTGAGGCACAAAAGATAGAACTGCCATCGAAAATAGTAATTTTCATAGAAGTTTCTAATTTAACAAAAATATTTTGTGAAAATTCTTCATAACTATTACTCTTTTAAAACTAATTACATTTTAAAAGATTATCAGGAGTTATTAATTGGAGAAGTACTTTGATACTGGCAAAACAATTTTTCTTATACCATTTTCCAGTGAGTCTCTCTAAATCAACTTCGTGGGGAAACCTAAGACTAACAGTCTAGCAAAATAATAGGTTGTGGTTTAAAATGTAAATTTTCTTTGTAATTATAGGAACGACTTGCCTCTAATGCAAGTTTTGAAATGATGGGATGGTCTTTTAGTTTTGAGGCACCACTTTTCCCAATTGCATTTACCAGTCTCATTGGTCCAGATCTTGTCTAATATGGGGCCCGAAGAGAGGGTTTTTCCGAATCTTTAGAAGACAATTCACCTGGAGATTAGCATGGTCTTGATTCTGTCAACCTTTCACAAAGCTTGAAAGGCATTGTTCTATCTCTGGGCATGATGATCTGGGAGGTATCTGAACCCGGCTCTTACTGATTTCTGTTGTGGCTTATGTTCATACTGTTGTCTTTTTATTGTTTTATGTTTTATGCTGTTTTTAATTATTTTTAGGTACCTAGTTTCATGAATTTGAGATGGGTGGTCATATGCGTGTGTGCGCGCACACACACACAAACTGATTGTTGTGAATGCAGTATATATGCCACACTCGAGGCTCAGACTCACAACCCACATCCCCAGAGAGAGAGTGGAAAAAAGTCAGGACCCGCATATTCCCCGTAGCCTTTGATGAACTTTGGAAATTTGAAGAAGCTGAAGAAGACCAGGAAACTGAAACAGAATAAGCCAGAGATTTGCTTTAGATTTTTTTTTTTATTTCTGATTTTGATATAGTAACTTTACTTTAATTTTAACTCTCTGTACATCATTAATTTCATCATTCATCATTTAGGTTATGTTCATGAAAATAATGTTTTCTTTAAAATCTTTTTTTTTAATTCAATAATTTGAACTTTTCCCTATCTCTTGTTTCTGGAGTCTTAGAACTTAACCTGAATAAAAATGAGGGCTGTTTACATTGCCATGGAATAACAAAACTGAATTTTGTAAGTTTTGAAAACAGATGCTGAAAGAGAATGAAAGTGAACAATAAATTTAAGGTTTTGCAATTTTATCAGCAGATGCCATTTCCCTGGCTCCCCTTACTAGGGCTTAAAAAAATAAGCAGAGTCAGGCACTTAGATAGGAGCTCTTCGAGGAATATTTTAGCTACAGGGTAGAACAGTATGTTGATAAAATGTCACAGAAGAAAATGATATCAACCTTCTTCTGTATTGCTGCCAAGAAAATTACAACATGGAGCTCGACTTGAAGGAAATTTTATCTTTACTTTTAAATTATCAAAATACTTGGAATGAAACTCCCATATTTCTAAGAATTGTGCATGCTTGCAAGTCCTTAGGACGAACCAACTTTTTAAATATTTTATGGTATGTCCAGAAAGATAATATATATTGATAAAGTGAAACATTATACTGTGTAATAGAATTGATTGAATCTTAAGGAAACAGTATTGCTTTGTCAGTCGTCCTGTCAGAAAATTCAAGATTCCTTCTGCTTTGAATGCCAGTCCTATCAAGCCTATGGCCACCTTCATGTTCAGGTATTATTTGATAATAGGCTGCTCATCTTATCCAGTAATGGATTAAATATTGACAGATGGTTAACTAGAATATCCATATGCTTTCAGCAGCTTTTTCATATATTGGCTTCAGTATAGAAATGCCAAAAGGCCAATTTGGAAGAATCCTGTTGCTATAATCACAAGGTGAATGAGACCAGATGTGGTGGGGAGATATGGAAAATGTCTGAATTTCCTCTGCTCTCATAAAACAAACCAATTTGCTTCAGTTTGGAGCTCTTTCCATCCCTATTTGGCTTTTCTGGCAAGACCAGGCAAGTTTGAGCTAAAGACAGGCCTATTACCTGTTCTTTCGCTCCAGGGAATTTAAAACAACAATAAGATGGCTGATCTCAGCTGACATGTTGTGCCGTGTTGAAAATATTTCCCTGCAGAAGACTGTGGAACAGAAAACATACATTCTGAGAAGCTGAGCTGTCTTGGATGGAACAGTGGATAGCAATAGGTGAAGATGGTCATTTTTGGTCATCAGTACTGTAGCATCCTCATGGAATTGAGTCTGTAGATTTTTGTTGCAATTATGAACAAAAAGATAACCTTTCCTACATCCCGTTTTAATATTATTCTCACTCTTTCCAGTTGCTAAGTTTTACTGTTTGCAGTTGACCAGTGCGTGTACTTTTGTTACACCACAGCTAAAGTAAATGACTTTAAAATCACTATCTTGGACTAGTCTGAAAAATGGCATTTTTAAAAATATATACCTGTTTCAGTTATTTAAAATATTATTATCTATTACATAACTTATGACAGCCATTATGTTTTTATTTGTTTAAGGCTGACAAATCTTTAGATTTAACACATCTTGTATCATTTGCCATTTGATAATAGTTGTAGCTACTACTTTAAGTGAAAAGGAATGTAGGCAAGTTAAAAATGAGTAAGTTTATCAATGCCTAGATGGTACAGCCATCTTTTCCCACTTTTTCAGAAGCAGAATAGTTTTCTTTTTCATTATCTTTTTCCGAAATATACTTTATAGTATGTCCCTTTAAACATTTGCTTGATACCAGTGGTGGGTTCCTCCCGGTTCGGTCCGGTTTGGCCGAGCCGGCAGTGACGATATGACATCACCGAACCAGTTCTCCCCCCCGCCCTCCCCCCACCCACGTTATTCTTACCTTTTATTTGGTCCCACCCCCAATCTACTGCTGCCTCCTGAGTCCCAGCTGATGACTAGAGGGAAAAAAACTGTTTAAACTCTTGCCGCCGGGCTTCAAAGGGCCGTCCTACAGCTGATCAGTGTTAAAAGCAAACAAATGAGTTGGGTCGTAAGTGCGAGAACTGGTTGTAAGTGTGAGGACCTTCCAGAAATGACTCTGACCAGCTAGCCATGCCCACCTAGTCACATGACCTCCAAGCCACACCCACAAAATAAGCCATGACCACAGAACTGGTAGTAAAAAAATTTAGAACCCACCCCTGCTTGATACCATAAGTTCTCGTAAACAGGCCATTGCCTCTTGTCCACAGCTGATACAACCCTCTGACTGGCAACATATGTGTGAGTTTAAAAAATAGAATGTGTTTCAGTGCAGAATAAAGGGAGATCCTTACAGTGCTATTGTCTTTCAATAGGGACCAACTGTAGCCCTTCATAATGGGAAACCTGTAACATAAATATTGGCATCTGCTTCTATCTTCATTAATATGTACCTATTGATCAGCATATGGGCAGCATGCTTAGTGAGAAATGGCAATGGGATATAAATCTCTTGAGGTGGTATAAATTAGTTATTTTGCATTGAAATAAAAAAATGAATTATTTCCAATAGTTCCTAATAGTTAATAGTTGATAATAGTTCCACAGTAGTATATTTTATGCTCATGTCTTTCCCATCTTGTTTCCAGAATATTTGAAAGATAACATGTCCTGTTAATCCAGACTATTGGCAGTATTTCCCAAGGATGATAGAAGTTGTAGTCCAAAAGATGATATGCTGTTAAAGTAACTTGTTAGTTTGAATATTAAGCAGGCTCTGCCTTCATTTTGCATCTTCTAACATCAGACCCATGTGTAACAAGTTACATTATTATTGTTGGCAGCACAATCAGCCAGATATTTAGACTGGATTAGGCATTTTTATTCACTTATCACTCCTTGTCAAGCACCTGACATAAACAAATACTGTTGTTTAATAATATTAAGCTATTGTCACAGGATGTAAACTGTAACGCTGCCTTTTGCAATTGACATGGTGGTTTTTTTGTCAGTGCTGATACGTTGTCCAAGAGATGCTTCAGATGTTTTAGGATTGTACCCAAGGTGCCTATCAGTATTGATACTGTCTTTGCTTTCTTTTGTCACAGTTGTTCTGCTTGTATTTGCCATTTTTTATATTTTGTGATTTTGTCCAGTTCTTTCTCTTCTCCAAGTTCTGTCTCCAGGTTCTGACAAGCCCACTATCCAGATTGTTTTGGCTTTCTTATTCTTATTGTTAAATCAGGAGTATTAAGTGGAAGGTGCTTGTCTGTTTGAATTCTATAGCTCCAGAACACTTTAGCTTCTTCATATTCTATTGCTTTTTCTATTTTGTAGTCCCACCAGTTCACATTTACAGGCAGACGGTACTGTTGCTAAGCAAGACATTTGTTAAATGACTTTTGCTCCATTTTACGACCTTTCTTGCCACAGTTGTTAAGCAAATTACTGCAAGTGAATCACTTGTTAAATTAGTGAAATGGTAGTTAATTAAATCTGGCTTCTCCATTGATTTTGCTTATCAGAAGGTCCCAAAAGATAACCACATGATCCTGGATGCTGCAACTATCATAAATATGGATCAGTTGCCAAGCATCTGAATTTTCATCACATGACCATGGGGATTCTGCACCGGTCATAAGTATGAAAAACAGTCTTAAGGCACTTCTTTAATGCCATTGTAACTTTGAATGGTCACTAAATGAACTGTTGTAAATTGAGGATTACCTATATTTACACCCTGTATGTGCTACTCTTGTCTGTGTTAACTGTGGCTCAGTTAAGTGCAATTCAGTATGAGAAAGGATGGAAGGCATGTTAAAATATGCAAGCCTTTTGCAACGCTAAATATATTTTCCTGAATTGCAATCAGTGTTTGAAAGTTTGCCATTCTTGTAGCTTACTTTTATTTTTTATGTTAGTGGGAATGCTTAAAATATTAGAAGAGGACTAATTTAATGCCATTGTTGTTAGTCAGTGTAATTAGCAAGATGAGAAAGTAATATGGACTAGACATTTTAGGTAAAAATCACATTAGGATACATGTAAAAAAACAGCTTGCCTGAAAACAGAAAGAACTGGAAAGAACTCATTAGATCCTTTACCCATGATATACTAGTTTTCTACTTACAGAGACTGCTTATGTGGAACAACATTCCAAAATTGTATCTGTAACTTGCATTTTGAAGTATGTGACACTAGAGCTACATAAATTTAATTAAAATGATTAGATTTAAGCATAGTGGCTGGGAAAAAAATCTTTATTTGACTAATTTAATTTAAAACATCTGTATCCTGTATTTTTACTGTGCTATTCCCCCTTTGTTTTCACAGGAAGGTTGTGTTGATCATTGTGTGTTCCCTTATACTCCCACTTACTTGTTAGCATTTGCTTGCAATGTTCCCTGGCAGTGGCATTGGCCTCTACATCCTGAAATTGTCCCCCACCCCCAAATCTTGACTCTTTGTGACTTTTATTGAAAAGTGACTCAGGAGTCTTTAATTCAATATACTTTGTTCCAGAAATATGTTTGGAATCATTCTTAGACTTACCATTAGTTCAATGTCATGCCTGGTGCAGAAGACCCTTTTTTCATACTGAGAAGGCTAGATTATGAAGTAACATAGTGGCACTTGGCCTCTTTTACAAGCTTGCCAGGTTTCCCATCGGATCAGGCACCAATGTAGCTATTGCCTTTTAAGGCAAAGTATTGCTGTGAGAATATGAAATAAAACCTTTTCCCTGGCATGGAAAGAACACTCTTCCTTCCTTCTCTTCCTAAATAAACTACCAGTGAGTTTTTTAAAAAAGTGTTTTGCTTTTCTTTGTATTACCTTCTTTTGTGAGGGCAATTTCACTGGGCCCACAATTAGCTCATGTCTAGAAAAGATAAGTTGGAAAATGATTTCCGAC
This sequence comes from Arizona elegans, assembly GCA_022577455.1. NCBI lineage: Eukaryota > Metazoa > Chordata > Lepidosauria > Squamata > Colubridae > Arizona > Arizona elegans. Next base: position 89,244,533 of record JAKOOJ010000001.1, read on the forward strand.
TTTATGCAGCTCGACAAAGGAATTTGCCTTTTTTTTCCTTTTGTGAACCTTAAGGGACATTTACTGGCTGTACCATATTGAAAATATTTTAGGTATTTTTCCTAAAGAGAAAATCCTGAATGGCACGCTCATCTCTATCACTAGGAAACTTTGGTTTAAAGCTCGCCTACCGAAAAAACAATGCAGTTTTGCTTCTGGTAGCAATAGTACTGGCATTTTCTTCTGCCAAAATACCCAATAGGAAAACTTAGCAAATACATGCTTGCACATGCAGTGGAATGTTTCTGGAATTTTTAGAAAACCAGTTTTGTTTTTTAACAGCAAGACATAGATAACCAGTTTCTGTCTGGGAGACTGAAGGAAATGAAAAGCAAGTACAAGAATGACTAATATGCAAATATGGGTGGAAACTATTATTTTTTTCATTGTTGCTAGCCTAATTAGAATAATAAAGTGCCGGCAAAAATTAAAGAGCTGATGCATTTAAATTTATGGGTAATGAGATTATCTTTGTTTTGAAAGGCAGACAGCATTTTCAAAGGAAGCAGAGGTGCTGACAATTATACTGAAGGAAACTTTTCCTCAACCAATGTGTTTACCAAACATTTATTCTGGTGTAGCTTTTTATTCAATACAGATAGTCCTCAACTTACAACAGTTCATTTAGTAACCGTTCAAAGTTACAATGGCACTGAAAAAAGTGACTTATGACTATTTTTCACACTTATGACTGTTGCAGCATCCCCATGGTCACATGATCAAAATTCAGACACTTGGAACTGGTTCTTATTTATGACGATTACAGTGTCCCAGGGTGAACCAATTACCTCTTGTGACCTTCTGACACACAAAGGCAATGGGGAAGGCAGATTCACTTAACAACTATGTTACTAACTTAATAACTGCAGTGATTCACTTAACAACTGTGGCAAGAAAAGTCGTAAAATGGGGCAAAATTTACTTAACAAATTTTTCACTTAGTAATATAAATTTTGGGCTCAGTTGTGTTCATAAGTCGAGGACTACCTGTACATTACCCAATTCAAATCCTTTTGAGCAATTTTTTTTAGAAAAAGGATCTGTACGCCTTCAAGTGTTTTGATATTGAAGTATTTCAACAAAAAGATCTTTAAAATGCTTACCTAGAATCATCAGTAATTTTACTGCTTTCAGAAGCATACAACTTTCCAAGCTTAAAGAGTTTTGGCTTTTAAGTGATATGCTGAAGACTGCACTCCAAAAATAAGGGAGATCAGGTGAGTGAAAGAGCCAAGATAATACTAAACCTGACTGAATATTTAAATTAAATGTAATAAATGCAGATAATATGACTATTTCCTCTCCTTTTGTTTTTTACTTTTTGTTACAATAAAAACTACAACTTGGCCAGAACTTGGAGAAGGATTTAAAGTGGCGGTAGATGACTATGGGTTATTATATGGAATGTTTACAACTATTAACTTAATATTCTGTCTCATACCATTATTGTAAGAAAAAATGGTTTCATTTTGTGGTTAACGGAAGAGATGTTTCCTGTTGTTGAATTATTCAGTCACTTCTGACTCTGAACTGAAGATCAGTTCACCAGGATTGTTTGCCAGCGACTGCTTCTTATAAACTCATGGACGTGATATCAATGATATCTTTTCTGGAGTCTCTTCTTAATTGCCTTTGACGTTTTCAAATATCAGGGTCTTCTTCAATGACTCTTGTTTCCTTTATGTCCAAAATATTTTATGTTTTACCAGATGTTTTACTTTCATTTCACTGAGTCCTTCTGTTTTGGGTAGAAAGGGAAGCTTTTACTCTTGCTTTTTTCTTACTTTAAGGGTGCGGAGAGTAAAGGAAAGTCTGTTGAAGGCTTTAGGAAATTGTGCATGTACCTTAGGAATGGAATGTATTGTATACATTATTAGAAGGGGAAGAGATCAAGTTTGCTGTGGAAGCAGAGAGGCTGCTGGCCTTGGAACTAGAGATACAGGTTGAGGGTGTATGCTCTACATTTTCAACATGTATATTAATAAACTATCCAAATATGTTTCTATGGCTCTCTAACTGCGAGCTTGCTCAAGAGCTTCAAAGAAAATATTGATAGTGGTATGGAGCTTGGTTGTTTGCTTGAAGAAGTTTCACTACCTCATTAGGCAATATCATGGGGCACTGGTGGGGTAATGAAGCATCTGCAAACAAACAGCCAAGCTTAGAAAGCATCAAGGACTCCACAGTTCAATCCTGAGCTATGTATGTATATTCCCATATATTGGAATATATTGATGGGTTGAAAAATTGCTACTGGTGCTTCTCATAGAAATTAGTTTCAATATTCAATCATCTTTCATATTATTAAACATCTGCCTATCCCAGGTCCTTGAGAAGGACTCATTGGATGGACAAAAAAGAGCCAAATCCATGGCTCCATTCTAACACATGTGTGATCAACCACAATTCTATCTTGCTTGCCCTCTAGCCAAACCACACTGTTGTGTTTCTTTTACTCTCTGTCCCATATTCCTTCTCCATTTGTCCCTCCTGGAGCATTCCCACTTTGAGATACTGAAGCATTTTCTCGATTGACTTCCACACTACCATAGATCAAATATACTGATAGATGTGTTTTCCCCATTTTTTCACAGAACAGTTACACAACAATTGCTCAATAGGAAAGACAAAGCTAGTATGAATTTGCACAATTATTTGGTTGAAAAGAGCTCAGTTTCTATATGCATTGTAACCCCTCATTTAATTTAATTAACTCCAAGATCATTCCATAATCCTGGACAATGGTTTTTTTTGGAGATTATTTGAAATGATAGTACTGATAAGTGGAGATAATTAACACTTTAGATCAGTTTATTGCCAGTCAAATATTTAAACCATTTCCATTATTGCAAAAGAAATTTAGATTGCTTAACATTGTGAAATGACAGTGAATTACATTAAAATATTTCTTGATTTCACAAGTTGGTCTAGAGGCAGTAGCAGCTAAACTCCCCAATTATTGTCTATATTGGAATTTCTGTTTCTATATAAACACTTAAAGAGTATTGCTATAAGTCAATCTTAGTTAAAATCTCATTTTAACAAATTGATTACTAATCTTAAAGAATATGAAGTATATTTCTTTTGATGTTACGTCTAGTTCAACAAGGATTTTTTTTCATCATTTATTGTACTCTCAGAGATTATATGAGGAAGATTGGCAGCCTACTTCACTATGCCAAAAATGTGAAATGGGTAAGGGGACACCTACTCATATGAAATTACTTTGTCCCACTATTGCCACATTTTGCTTCAATATTTATAATTGGTTGAAAAATCAGTAATGCCCTTGACGTATACAGTATATTAACAATTTGGATTGTATCAGGTGTTATGGCTTTGACAAGCATGGAGAATATAATAATCTGCAGTGTTAACAAAGACAGTGTAATCACAGATTGACAAATTTGGATTGTCACTAGGTGTTCGATTTCTGTATTAATTGACTTTTGAGTAATATAATGGACCAAGGGATAGTTTTATTCTATGTGGCCAAGGTTTAATATTATGTCTAAACTAGGGACAAAAAGATTTTTCATATGTAATGTATCTTCCTTCCTTTGTTCCATCCATCCATCCATCATAAAACAGTAAAAAGACTTGATGGAAACAGGGCAAAAGGAAGTGATAGAACTATTAAATGTCAGTCAGGATACTTCAACAGCCGTATTTTTTTTTAAAAAAAAACTCTATTACAAGGTCAAATATATCACTGAGGAAGGCAGAATTGTCAGAGGTGCAGTTGGGACTGGGATTTCAAGGTATTATCTCATTTTCTGCCGAAATGGCAAGAAATAATCCTTTTGTTTGTTAGCGGTTTACCACTGAAAATCCACAGTATGATTTCTGAAACCATATAAAAAGAGTTTTACATGTAGCCTGAGGACTGCAAGTTTCCTGTCCTCTTTGATGAATATACCTTAAAAACAAACAAACATGAAACCTAAGCTGTAATAGTGATGTGATTAGGTATAAATCTGAGGTAATTATAAAGCATTATGAATATGATAAGATGTATGATAATTATCTTACTGCTAACATTTCTCCAGATATATCTAAGCTGACATTTTCACAATACTTCATGTGTGTTTGTAATAAATTAAACAGGGTGATTTGTAAAGCTTTGGTGTATATCATTAAAGGTAAAACCATAACATGCCTGTTGAAGGTGGCATGTCACAATGTTTTGGGTGACATCCCAGCATTCAGCCACACCTGATAATAGCTATTCTGAAAAGCATGCCCCCCCCCCATCATGTGATTTTTGGAGACTGCAGTGGCCTTGTTCAAATAGGGTAAGCTCTTGAATGGCCTCTGGAAGCTCTGGAAATTGTTTGAGAACATGGCATGGCATGGTGTTTGGAAGCTACAGAACCCATGGAAGAGCATTCACTGGAGCTGCTTTAAGAATTATGGTCTTGGAATTATGGTCAAGGAGAGCTGCCTTGGGTTGGTGGCGCGGCCTGTCAACAGACAGAAAACACTGCCTGAAGACAAGTGGCACATGGCAGATCCTGGGGAACCTACGCATGAGCAAACTTTTTTTTTTTAAAATAAATGTTTAGAGAAATAATTGTTTCTCTTTTGTTGGGTGGAGTAGGGGCTATAACACACAAGCAGAGTCAAGTTAGGCATTTTCCAAATCTCCCTGAATGTAACTAAGCCATCATTGTCACCTTGTCATCCAAGACTTCAGCAAGTCTAGTCTTAATAATAAAAGAAACTACATTCTCAGCCAGTTTTTTTCCATACTACACTATACCATAACCAAGCCATTCCATATCATGAGGTTTTTACTTTTATTTTGTGTAACAGTTAATTAAACAAGAAAATCATCTGAAAATTCCCAAATCATGTTTTGAAATTTGCTAGAATCAATAAAAAAGACATGATCTGTTTTGTGACAGCAATAATATTCATTATTAAACTTTCATTTCTTTCTGTGGTTGACAAATTGACAAGCAACGTTTTGTGTCAACCATTTTTTCTTCAGAAGTGAAAGTTTATGTAGGAAACAGAGCTCAGTTCTGTGTATGATTCTCTCTTGAAGTTAACCATTTGGAGTTCTGAGGAAAATACTTTTGTGCATGTTTTCTTACTTGATTTTAATTTTGAGTTTAATTCCTAAATACTTTGAACCCGCCCCCCAAGCACAAAATCCACAAATGGAGTGTCATCAGAATGTTATGCCTCTATGCATCATATTTAATACTTAGTGCTGTAGAGCTAGTTGTCTCATAGAAACCAGCCCAAAGTGACTACGGGTAATATTTGAACATTATGCTAAGCTATTGTTATAATAGTTTATTGAATTCTTCACAGTAAGATAAACTATGTAATAAAAATCATAGTGGTTGGGTTCATATGACGTGTTAAACAAAACCAGCCAAATCACATTATGATTTTATTTATTTATTTATTTATTTATTTATTTATTTATTTATTTATTTATTTTATTACTATACCGCCCTTCTCCCGAAGGACTCAGGGTGGTGTACAGCCTAATTAAAAACACAAAGACAGACAAAACTTAAAAAAATAATTAAAATTATTAAATAATAGGCCCAATTTATAAAACCCCAAATTTAAAATCCCATTTAAAACCAATTAAAATCTTTACATTGATAGCCCAGCCTGGCGGAACAACATGGTTTTGAGGGCACAGCGAAATACACGGAGATCAGAGATTTTACGAATTTCTGGGGGCAGCTCATTCCAAAGGGCAGGGATTTAATTATTATGTGAGTATACGTATATTGAATTATGTAACTAGGGAACATTGTTACATGCCATCTAGAATTTCTAGCATCTTACGTTCTGTGTTGTAACTTATTAAATTTGTTAAACTTTCATCAATGGTTTGATGGTAGAATATATTAGGAGAGCCCTCTTCAACTTGGTGCTCATAAGATGTTTTAAAACCTGTTATATTTTTTCCATTAGTCACACAGACTAGAATTTATGGTGGAAAACTTGGAGAACATCAGATTGGGAAAAGTTTTATTATGATTTTACAGAATTACTAGTAACTTTCCTGATGATTATCTGAAGTGTGTGCTTATATTTGTATACACACACCCTTCAAAGCAGTCTTGATTTCTGGTAATTACATGGACAACTCTGTGCAGTTACCTTGGTAGTGTTTTTGGGGAATGGTTTTGCCATTACTTTCTTCTAGGGCTGAGAGAGAACGACTGGCCCAAAGTCACCTAGCCGGCTTTGGGCATAAGGTCTCACAGATTCCCAGTTTCTAGCCTGATATCTTTTCCCACTATACCAAACTAGCTGTTGAAGTACATAAATAAATAAGTATATTTCTTGTTACTTATCCTTGAATTTGTCTCGAACTTAGAGGGCACTGGGGAATAAAGGGGGAAAAATAATCTCCATAGATTTATTTGCTTGTACAACTCTATTTACCCTAGGATTGAACTCAGAATTTCAATTGAGACATTTATTGAGTTTTGCCCCATTTTATGATCTTTCTTGCCACAGTTGTTAAGTTAGTAACATGGTTGTTAAGTGAATCTGGCTTCCCCATTGATTTTGCTCATCAGAAGATCACAAAAACTGATCACATGACTCTGGGACAGTGCAACTGTCATAAATATGAATCATTTGCCTGAATTTTGATTACATAACATGGGGATGCTGCAATGTTCATAAAGAGTGAAAAACGGTCAAAAGTTACTTTTTTCAATGCTGTTATAACTTCAGATAGTCACTAAATGAACTGTTGTAAGTCAACAACTAACTGTAGTTTATTCTGGAACTGCCAGTATTTCTCCTATGGCTAAATTTAAAAAAAATTATAATTTGCAAAATGATTGGATGAGAAGACATGGAATTATAATTTATTATTCTCAGTTGTGTTTCCAGGAAAATAACAAGCATACTTGGTACTTGGATTGCAGTTTGATATTTATACACATTCCAAAGGGTGACTAGTTTGCCAAATTCAAAGTTAAAAGATAAGATTGTTTGAAACTATGGCTTGTAAAATGGATTATTCATCTTGTTTTATATTCATTTGAAATAAAGAACATCACCCCTGAAAGTAAAGGCCATCTGGCAAAATTTAAATAGTAAATAAGACTAGATAGTAAATTGGAACAAAGACTAAAATCAGAGGTGGTATTCAGCAGGTTCTGACAGGTTCTGGAGAACCAGTAGTGGAAATTTTGAGTAGTTCGGAGAGCCGGTAAATACCACCTCTGACTGGCCCCACCCCCATCTATTCTCTGCCTCCTGAGTCCCAGCTGATTGGGAGGGAATGAGGTTTTACAGTATCCTTCCCGTGCCACGCCCACCAAGTCATGCCATGCCCACCAAGCCACACCCACAGAACCGGTAGTAAAAAAAATTGAATCCCACCACTGACTATAATTGTCTACCTTTAATAGAATTGTGATTTATGTAACTAGGTATATAAGTCTCCTGTTAACCTCTTCTGATTAGTCGTCATCTTTACTGTGCATGCTCTGAGCTCTTGATGAATAATAGCTTAAAACTATATGTAGTTTTATTTAAACACAGTTTATAATTTTTATTTTGACTACAGTGGTACAGTTGACCCTGAAAGCAGTTCATTTCTAATTTACTTGATTTGGCTGAAAGATTCACAGAAGATATGAGTGACACTTACATTTCTAATTTTCTTCTGGCGAATCTTCTGGCTGTTTACCTGTTTTTTTGTAGTTGTACATATAGTTAAATACATTTATATAGTTGTCCTTGTATCTAGATTATTCATTTAAAACAGGACAATCTTCCTCTCATATAAGGGACTTAAATACTCAATCCCGCATTTACGATTTCTGTATACTATAAAAGAAAATGCATCCTTATGAAGAGGTATTTAGCTAAGCTTGGCACTTTTACAATTGGTGTAAGCTTTATTCCTTGATATTAGTTTCCAGGTACAAAATAATGTGTTTCCAACTGTGCAACTCAATGAGGTGTGTTTGGAAGTTGGTTTGCAAGTTTTCAACATCACCAAATTTTAAAAACCGTCAATGCTAATCTTGGAAGTGAAGTATTAATGATGCTTGGAAAAAAAATTTGGAACCTAATTATTAACTGCTACAGTTGAGATTTATTATAATAACTATTTAGGTCTGCTATTTATAAGAAGTTGTTGCTGATTATTGAGATCATAGCTGTGTGCAATTAACTTTATAAAGATGTGTGAACTGGAATTAAGTTATTCATTAGCATTTTGAATTTGCAAATAGTTCAACCCATAGACACTTAAGACACAAAATACCACTATAAAGGATTGTATTTTGAGATACTTTTTTGAAAAATGAATTTTCATATAGATTTTAAAAAATAAGATTATAAAAATAATAGAATGAACCTCGTAGATAAAGCATACAAACTAGGTGCAAGGTAGGGAGCAATTTTCTTTCCTTTAATACAGAAATGGGCAGTCTTTTTGTTTCAGAATCTACAACTCATCCCATCCTCTGATTAGATATAAGAAATTATTCAGTGATGCTATAAAATCAAAAGACAGTGGGAAGTAGTTGGGATTAAGGCATGAATGTCTATCTCCCAGAAACTTTATATGTCCTTTTTCCACCCTCAGCCTTAAAGCTGAGATTTGCTTGGGAGTCATTTGTCAGGGACCATTTTCTCTGAGACAAGCACAATAAAATTAAGAACAAAAATTGGCCATGTGCTTGGAGAGTTTGGTCCAAGTGAGAAGCTAGTAGGAGCTTTTGTGAACACCAAAAATAACAATCCTGAGTCTGACAGAGAGCTACCATGAAGAGGATGCTTTATGTAATCTCTGCTACAATAACATTTTTCCAACACTGCTTCTTCTCAACTATATTTGAAGTAGGTTGTTGTGTTTGTGTGTAGAAAAAGTTAAACGCAACACATCTTTATCTATTGTACAATTTGCCACCCATTTTTCCTGGCATTCGTTTCTGTTTTGCTGTCCCTTTTCTCTGATTTGTCTATCAAGTTTGGTTTGGGTAACTTTTGGATCAGTTGTTCCTTGAGAGAGAAAAAATTGTTTTCACATTTGTTTCTCCTGGCTACAGTAGTTAGTTTTATTTCCCTAGGGATCTAAACTGACTTTTGAGCCACCAAGAAAGAAAAGCCTACCCGTAAACTGAATGTTAATTGACATTTAAGCATCATGAAATAGACTTTGCATGAAATAGGCTTTTCATTGGCCTCTTTAACTATGTATTCTGTATTTTTAGTGGAAGGATTACTGATTAATTAGGTACTGGTGGAAAGAATATCTTGTGATGCAGAAGCAGGCATTGACGTTGCTAGATGAGTTGTGAAAAAATCTTAGTGTGAATAGTTTGCTTGTTTTGCCCAGCACATTTATGTTTACAAATAGGAACCAGGATTCTGCAAGAACTGAAAGCAGCCAGTATTTCAAACAGCTGCCCACCCCTGAACTGAAAATCCTGAACTCTCTGCTCATTTGTAAAACACACTTTCAGCTCTTTCAAACATGTTATTACCCCAAATATCTTCAACGTGACTTTCTAAGGAAAGTGGAATGAAAATACTTTATTAACTTTCAGGCTGCTCATATGATATCATGATATGACATGATGACATGTTAAAAAAAAATTCTAGATCTCCAAATATGTTGCTTATGTGCACCATTGTGCCCATGGATACTTCCTTCAGAATCCAAGTTGGCATGCTGCAGAATATTAACCTTCAGCATCACCGTAAACATTCTTCAGAAATAGAAATGATAACTGTCTGAAGCTCAGTGCTTTGTTTAAAATGGTGCCCACTTTCTCTCTAAAAGATGAAAGAAAATTGGAATGGTAGGCAATTTTTAGAGAGTTGAGAGGGAGCAGAGAACAGTATCAGTGGTTTGCCTGCTGGTTGATAGTATTTCATGAATGTTCCTAAAATTTCAAATGTGCCTTCCAGCCCTAAATAGTTGAGACCCTTGGATGCTTTACGTTGCTCTGTCAAGCTGAAAACAGATAGCTCAGCAAATTACATGCATTCTGAGTAAGCAGGCTTTAATATCAATTATATAACCAGTCATGTTTGTTTATTTTTAATTTCAAGCTCTTTGCTTCTTAAAATACCTCCCTGATTGATTGATTGTATGCTTACCTTATGATGGCTGTTTGGTTTCTTGACGTAATAATGTCTTCTTTGTCCTCTTTCTTTCCTCCTTGTGGCTATTTGCTCTTGCCTAAAAGCATACAATGTATTTTTTTCAATCTCACCTTTGAAGTAGCAGCAGTCTTCCATCTTAAATGAGGAAATGTAACAATATGAATTGTTATCTTTAGTATGATGTTTTCCTCCACAGGAAAACAGTGGTACCACTTTTTCTTGCTACTGTCAATAGCTCGACTGTAATAATTTGAAGCAGACTCTATAATTTTTTCGCCACCCAGGAGGGTCAAATTCCAGCTCATCCTGCTTAGTAAATAGTACCAATCTATTTGAAATGAGGCATTTCACCTGAAGCTAGCAAAGAAAGTCAACCAACCCAAGTTTACCTGTAGTTTACTTCCATCCAAAGAGAAACCCTATTAAAAGAATCTCCTTGAATGTGGCAAAATGGTCCATGTTTGCCTTTAAACTTTGCTCAGAGTTAGATATATAGAATCATGAAATTAAAAGGATGCTCAAAGGTCACTGAGCTTAACCTGTTACTGGAGCAAGAAATCCATTACGATTACACTTCAGGCTGAGGACTCTGTAATATTAAACTCCATCTCACTCAATTTTTGAAGTAATTGCAATTTTGGCAAATATTATTTTTAGGACTACTGCATTCTTTGTTCTTTGTCTATTCCTTAGCTTTTCAAATCCTTTTCTATGATGAGATTTTCCTTAAAGAACATACCACACAACTCCAGCCAGTTTGTCTGCAGTTATCAAGAGGTTGAACAGGACTTTCTTTGGAATGAGGCAAACACAGGGTGGTGTGCTTTCTTCACTAGCTTGAGGCAAAGAGCTGTGTTTCAACTGGACTTGTTCTGTTTACTGGTTGGACAAATGGATCCAATGATTGTAGCTTGGCACTGCAGAAGAAGAGGTCAATCCGATGGCCTCCAATGATAATAGTTCATTAGACTAAAAAATAAAGATTCAGGTTTTTTCACAAGTGCATGAATCTCCACATTCCTTTTTGCTGAATAGTATTTGGCATTTGAATCATGACTCTGCTTGAATGGAAGCCAGAGGAAAAGCATAAGCCTGACTCGATGGGAGACAACCTAGGAACCTGAGCTTTACAGCCTTGAAGTATCTGGAGAAAAATTGAGGTGTAAATGAAAAGAAAGAAATTTGTGAGTCAGAATCTCACTTCATTAAATGTAAAATACCCCCCCCCCAAAAAAAGGCTATAGTATCACAAAAGTGATTCTTACAAGAGCATGGGACTTACAGATTTATTTTAATATAATTCAGAGTCAAGAAACAAATACAACAAAATTGAAATAAAGCTTTTGAAGTTTCATATATCTTTTTTTAAAAAAATTTCACAGCACTTCTTATCAATACTGACAAACTTAGTGACTAAGTTATTCTGTATATTTAACAATCTACAATGCCATTTGTCAATAATGTACATATATGTAGCCATATATTATTAGGATATATATTAGGAGCTATACAAGAATTATAAACAGAACAGAATAACAGAGTTGGAAGGGACCTTGGATGTCTTCTACTCCAACCCTCTGCTGAGGCAGGAAACCCAGTATAATTCCAGATAAGTGGCTATCCAGTCTCTTCTTAAAAGCCTCCAGTGATGGAGCATCCACAATTTCTGAAGGCAAACCATTCCACTGGTTAATTGTCTTCACTGTTAAGAAATTTCTCCTTAATTCTAGGTATCTTATCTCCTTGATTAGTAAAACAAAACTTCATTCTTTTATTATTTGAAATAGCAAACTTTACTTTGGACTCCTTTCCTATTGTATAAAATTCAACTCCCAGAATTCTCAGAACACCAGCAAAAAACCCTGAAGTTGAAAATATTGTTTTACAATCTGGATTATGGAAGTACAGACATATAAAGGGTTTTTTTTCTTTTAAGAAGATTAGAATGAAAATTGGGGATTGGAATTGTGCAAAAGAGGGAGTAGCTGCTTTCTTAATCTCATACAAAAAGAACCATATGACATTATGGCGTGATTGTAGTGTTAGTAGATGTTTCAGAGAAATGTTGGAGGTTAGGCTAAGTTGGAGAAAACGTAAGTTTAGATAACCTACATTTCTGATTTTAATCCATGATCTACTTTTTTCTCCTTTTCCTTTGCAGGAAATCCAAGGGAAAACCAAATGGTAAAAAGCCTGCAACAGAGGAAAAGAAACTGTATCTTGAACCAGAATATACGAAGTCCAGGATTACTGACTTTGAATTCAAAGAATTAGTTATATTACCACGTGAAATAGATCTTAATGAGTGGCTAGCTAGCAACAGTAAGTATTATGAGATTTGCAACAACTGAACATTGTGTTGGTTGTTTTTCATAATCAAAGGTGTTCTTTAGTGAAAAAGTAGATAAAAGGAGAATCTTACTTCCTGACAGCTAGCTGGAAAAGGACCTTCCTGAAATCCAAGCTTTGATTTCTGCTTAGATTCCGGGAGTGATCCTTTTCAGCCAGCCTCTTTGAGAGTGGAAGAGCTGCTTTGCAGAGTGTCTATGGAGATTCTCAAGCATCCAGGTCATGGTTGTCTCAAAGGTGCTTTAAAAAGGCAATTGGACTTTCTTAGTTTTTTCTTTGAAAATGTTTAGCTTCTCATCCAGGAAGCTTCTTTTGAAGAATGTGAGGAACCCTCTATTAGTTGATGAGAGCAGCATGGGAGGGAGCCTGTTCGTATGTGTGTGTGTGTGTGTGTATGAGTCTTGTGATATGTGGGGGTGGGTGGTAGTGTGTGGGGAGAGGGCAGCTGGGGTTTTTGCTGGTGCTGAGAGCTCTCCCTTCCAAGGATGCTTAATGAGGATAATGGTAAGTGCCTGGTTCCTGGTCTTTGGGCACTTGGTTTTGGGGATGAGGCTGCCAAAGGGGTGGAGGAGCACTATGGAGAAGTACTGTGAGAGACAGGGAGTGGGCCACTCACTGGGAACACAGAATCATTGTCTTATACTAGTTTCACAGTCCAGTTCTTGGTCTCTTATCAGTTATGTGTGCTTCTAGAACAGCACTTCTAGTATTACACCTCTGGCCCGCGAGTTGCATTGGCTTTTGAGTTCATTTCAAGGGGCTGTTTTTAACCTTTAAAGCCCCTCATGACATGGGACCAGATTATCTGAATGATTACCTCTCTCCAATTACATTGGCCCATCCCATTAGATTTACCAGAGTAAGAAGTTGCAAATACCATCCATCAGGGTCTTTATTTGGTGGGTGCTAGGAAGCAGGCCTTCTCTGCTGTAACACCTGCCTTATGGACCACTCTCCCCACCCACCCCCAAAGTCAGATTAGCTCTATTCCTGTTATGATTCCAGAATTCCCTCAAGACTTGGTTATGTCATCAGATTTGGGGTCTGAGATCACTGGAACACTCATAAATGGCTCAGTTACAGGTGATTCTTTACTTTCTTTTTGCGGCTTTATATATTTTATTTTTATAATGTCTTTTTATTTTTATATTGCTTTTGTTTTATAGCAACTATTTTATGTATTTGTTGTTTTTATTTATTGTTGTATGCTGCCCATTTCTGTGAGATGGTTCATCATATAAATGAGAAAGACTAGCTGATGATATATGATAGATAGATAGAAAATAAAAAGATGTGTTTACCTTCTTCTTGAAGGCTGTATGGGTGGGGGCCATCCTTGCCTCATGGACAAACTCTTTTAAAGGAAGGGAATTTAATTTATAGGGAATGTACCCCATCATGGCCGCTCTTTTGTACTTACTGGTAGCAGGAGAAATCTTAGAGAGTGCTGCCTACTGCCTAGTGATTTAGATAGGCTGAGGAGAAATTGTTGGTGAAAGGCATTCCCTAAGACACCCAGGGCCAGTTATGGCTAATACAATTGTCAGCAAGAAAATGCTTGGGTAGTTGTGATAATGCTGAATCAACTTTTTTACTTATGTCTAATTTCCCTGCTCTTAAGCCCTCTTTTTTAGCCTCCAAACATGCAGAGTAATAATGGAAACTTTGGTGTTCTTTTGTCTTTCAGCAACAACGTTCTTCCACCATATCAATTTACAGTATAGTACCATCTCTGAATTCTGTACAGGAGAGTCGTGTCAGACCATGGCAGTATGCAATACGTAAGTTGTAGCTTTTTTGTTGTATTTTGATGGCATGAATGTTTCTTATTTTCCAATTGAGGGATGCAAAACAATTGTCTCTCTGAGGCTGAATGTTTTTGAAAATAATAACATTCTTCAGAGTGTAAAAATTGCATTACTTTATCATTACTCTTGAAAGAAGAAAATGCTCAGAATTCATAGGGAAAAAGTAATGCAAATAGCATTGTCACTGGACTTCAGTTAATGTTAATAAAAGGCAAAATCTACCTAGCAAGCATTTAAATTTGCAGGTGGATATTTCACTATTTCCATCCATCCTTCTAGTTTGATATTCCTAAGGACAAATATACTGGTAGTAATTGGGGTGGCGTTCCAAAAATGTTCCAAAAAACATTAACATTTAAATTGTTTAGATTCAACAGCCTTTCTATGTGCTTTTGCTCATTGCTTAATGAATAACATTCTCTTTGCTAAAATGGGCACTTCCCCTACTGATTGTGTGAAGCGAGATTTTCCTGTTGCTACTGTTTTCTCTTTGCCCTTTGATCTTTTTAAAAACTTTCATATGGAATTTATTTTCTTCAGCTTATGACTGTTTAAAAGTACATAAGACACAACTTAAATCCTCTTTTGAGTACTATGAAAACATCTCATAGTCTAACCTTGTTTCTGAAAATGGTTGCGTGCAAAGTACCATTTTTGTGCTCTGAGCCAATATTTGTTAACATATCCTCCACACAAAACAATTTTGTTTGTACACGAAAGATTCCTTAACAAAATGAGGATGGTAGGCTTAAGCCTAAGTTTTTATAAAGATATAAAATTTGTCAGTTTCATCTTTTTCTACACAGAAAAGTTTTTGTTTCTCTATCAAAAATGGAGATATGTACAGTAAATTGTGCTGGTTCAGAGGGAGTACCAGAACACTTAGAAAAATAGACCAACCAAAGTACAGAGGCCCCTCCCACATATTCTAAAACTTTCAGAAAAAGCCTTTCAGAAGGTTAGGAAGTGTCTGGATCCTGGACACTTCAGAGATTGCCCACTTTTGCACTAGAAACTTTTCTTGTCTACTGACATTTTAGATTTAGATTTTATTCTTAACATGCAAGCTCAGGGAACATAGACTGTTGTTGTTTCTTAATCTTTGTTTTGGAGTGACTCCTGGACTTCTTTATCCATGTCGATAAACAAAGGCATGTGATAATTTTCGGCCACATTCTGTCCTTATTAATCTGCATAGATGAACAAAGGTCATTTATGCTCATCCTATTTGGGATCATGACAGAATACTAGATTTGAGTTTTTAGAATATTCCCCTTTAATCTCCTGGTAAAAATGAGACACAGGAAAGGCCCTGGGCAAGGATATTATCTAACTGCTGACCTCCAACCATTAGGCAAAAGGAACAAAGTCTTACATTTGGAAAACAAAATCTTGTCCTTTTGGAAATGCAGTCTTGTTTTAGAGATTCTTCAGTGACTCCAATAATGATCAGAACAGCTTGAATTTGGAGGAATTCTATCCCTATTCCCTTTGCTTGCAACTGGGTTTAAAAAAAAATCTCAAAGTCAAATTCTTCTTCTCTATCAAGAATGAGCGTTGTTGTTGTTGTTTAGATAGCATTTTGAAGGTGGGTTGGGCTCCATGGACAGAATATTTGAAACTGACAAAATTCCATTAGTGATAGTACAAACTGGTAATTGATGTTGCTTCATACAATAAGGTTCTCACTAAACAATGGTAAAAATAGTAACAGTGTAAAATTTTCAGCTTGTTGCCCTCCAATTAGAATTATGACTTTACATTTTTCTAGCCAGCATTGCCAATGGTCTTCCTGGCTGGGAGAGAGAAGACAACATAGCTAATGGGTTCAAGGTTAGGCTGGCTGAAGTTAATTAAACACCAAAACTGATGATAAACCTCACAATGAATGGAGTTGTGTAGTTTATTTCTTGAAGATGAAGAACATTAAATTTAAAATCCCATTTGTACAATTTATACAGTTTAATTTTTTCCAGGAGCTCAGGTCATTGTTCACACTACTCCATCTTCTATGTTTTTTCTCCACAAGAATCACCTCTGGGACAGGTGGGACTGAGCACAAAGACACTCAGTTGAGCTCCCTTGGCTGGCTTGAAACAGGGGCGTCAAGTTTCAACTTCTTAGCCACCGCCCTGCTCTGGCTCTGCAAATAATAACACACCTATGACAATTAAGTATGTGTCATATATTTTCCCTCAACAGTGTAAGACTTCATTGAATATTAAGCTAATTATAAATGCTGGTACTAGTCTTAGACATGTGCTGGCTCCATTAAAAATTCACTAATACAGTCTGAAGCCTCATGAATGAAATGCATCTTTAGATGTAATACACATTCCTTTTAAAAATGTCATGGAAAGAGCACAGAATCTTTATTCATATAGTTGTGATGAAAATACCTCCTTTGAAGGAGCTTTTTGAATTGATGTGATACTTCTCAGAAATGTTTGAATTCCCCTCTTCATAATAGATCAACTTTTATCACCACCACAAACTACAATTTATACTTAAAAATGCACATAAAATGTAGTTTTCTGTTTAAGACTAGTTGAAGAAGCGTGCTAGCTACTGTATGGGATTTATTATGTTAAAGTTATCTGTTATTATGCTGCCATCTCCTGACAGCTCATGTTACTATACAAAATCAGCTGCATTTGCATGTATCAGCCTGTGGTTGAAAACCAGAATCTGAGATCTTACAATTCTGCATTGAGTTGTTTACTTTTAAATTTCGTTTTTATGTTCTATTAATAAGATGGAAACCTGCATTTGAATACGGAAGGATATGCTCAGAGAAAGATTAATTCAACAAAATATATGCTCAATTTAAATACATTTTTAAATTAAATACGGTTCATTTTTTAAATTGGAACTTTGTAAATTGTTGCCTGTAACTACAATCCTCCATTTCATGGGATGAAGCCTTTAGCATAATACTTTTCATCAACTGAACAAAATTTCTATTTATTTTATGAAAAAGTAACTGTCTTTCCACTTGACTCAGTACAATGTACACATCTGTTTAAATCCGTAACACATATGATGAAAGTTATGTCAAGAATGAAGTGGGAATATTAATTCTTTAAATCAAGATTTCTAGGAACTATTTGGGTTTTTTTCTCAATTGAAAATGAATCTGGAACTAAAGACAGCAAATACTCCTATTTGCTAACTTTGAAAACAAAATAAGGCTGTTCCATTTTCAAGTACTGTTTCCTTAAAACCTGAGACTGAAGTGTCTCCATATGTATATAGTAAATCTTTAAAATAGTCATTCTGTGATGAACAGGTTTATGAAAACTACATTGCTGAAGGGTTGTGTCACCTCACCTAAAACAGCATCCTAAAGTGTGACTAGGGCCTCTTAGTGTGTTTCTGCAATTGAAGCATAGGATAAAGCTTACAATAGTTCTCCCATCTGTAGGATCTGCTTTTTAAAGTAGAACAAGGGTTCATAGAATTGCACAAATGGCAGTTGCTGAAACTTATTCCTGACCCAAGCACTACAGCCCTATCACTCACGACACCAGACTCTCACCAATTTCTAGTTTTACAAACTTCATTCTAAAATTACAATGGAGAGCTTAATAATAATAATAATAATAATAATAATAATAATAATAATAATAATAATAATAATAATAATAATAATAATTTTATTTCTATACCGCCCTTCTCCCGAAGGACTCAGGGCGGTGTACAGCCTATTTAAAAACAGAATAGACATCGAATTAAAATAATTTAAAAATATTAAATAATTGGCTTAATTTAAAACCCCAAAAATTTAAAACATCCAATTAAAAATTATGTTGCTAACCCAGCCTGGCGGAACAACAGGGTCTTGAGTGCGCAGCGAAATACCCGGAGGTCAGAAATCTTACGAATTTCCGGGGGCAGTTCATTCCACAGGGCTGGGGCTCCCACAGAGAAGGCCCTCTCCCTGGGTGTCGCCAGCCGACATGACTTGGCCGATGGCACCCTGAGGAGACCCTCTCTGTGGGAGTGGACTGGCCTGTGAGAGGCTATTGGTGGCAGAAGACGGTCTCGAAGGTACCTGGGTCCTATGCCATGGAGCGCTTTAAAGGTGGTGACCAACACCTTGAATCGCACCCGGAAGACCACTGGGAGCCAGTGCAGCTCGCGCAGGAGGGGTGTCACGTGGGCGCAACGGGTTGCACCCATAACCACCTGCGCGGCCGCATTCTGGACCAGTTGGAGCCTCCGAGTGCTCTTCAAGGGGAGCCCCATGTAGAGAGCATTGCAATAGTCCAACCGGGAGGTGACAAGGGCGTGAGTGACTGTGCGCAGGGCGTCCCGATCCAGAAAGGGCTGCAACTGGCGAATCAGGCGGACCTGATAAAAGGCCCCCCTGGCCACGGCCGTCATATGTTCTTCTAAAGACAGCCGTGCGTCCAGGAGGACACCCAGATTGCGAGCCCTCTCTGTGGGGGGCAAAGATTCACCCCCAATAGTCAGCGATGGCACCTGCTGACTATATCGGGACGCCGGAAGCCACAGCCACTCGGTCTTGGAAGGGTTGAGTCTGAGCCTGTTCCTCCCCATCCAGACCCGCACGGCCTCCAGGCAGCGAGACATCACATCAAGGGCATCGTTGGGGTGGTCTGGGGTGGAGATGTACAGCTGAGTGTCGTCAGCGTACAGGTGACACTTCACCCCAAAACCACGGATGATCTCACCCAGCGGCTTCACATAAATGTTGAACAGGAGGGGCGAGAGGACCGACCCTTGCGGCACTCCCCATGCGAGATGCCTCGAGGTCGACCTCTGTCCCCCTACCAACACAAACTGCGAGCGGTTGGAGAAGAAGGAGGAGAACCACCGCAGAATGGTGCCCCCTATTCCTAACCCCCTCAACCGCCGCAGCATGATACCATGGTCGATGGTATCAAAAGCCGCTGAGAGATCTAATAGGACTAGGACAGAGGAACAACCCCTGTCCCGAGCCCTCCAGAGATCATCCACCAACGCGACCAATGCTGTTTCTGTGCTGTGCCCCTGCCTGAAGCCCGACTGGCACGGGTCCAGATAGATAGCTTCATCCAGGTGTCGGGGAAGCTGTCGTGCCACCACGCTCTCAACAACCTTCGCCACAAAACGAAGGTTGGAGACCGGACGATAGTTGGCTAATTCAGCCGGGTCCAGGGAAGGCTTCTTGAGGAGGGGCCTCACTACCGCCTCTTTCAAGGTGGCAGGAAAGGCACCCTCGCTCAAAGAAGCAGTTATAATCCCCTGGAGCCAGCCTTGTGTAACCTCCCGGGAGGCCAGTACCAACCAGGAGGGACACGGGTCCAATAAACACGTGGCGGCACTAATCTTACCCAGAACCCTGTCCACATCCTCGGGAGCCACAGGATCAAACTCCTCCCAGATAACATTCTCAAGACCTGCCCTTGTCTCCTCCCGTGGACTCATCCAATCGGAGTCCAAGCCATCCTGAATCCGAGTGACTTTATCGTGCAGGAATTGCACAAAATCCTCAGCACGATCCTGCAAGGGATCTTCCCGCACTCCCCCCCGAAGAAGGGAGTGGGTCACCCTAAACAGGGCGGCTAGGCGGTTCTCTGCAGATGCGATAAGAGCGGAAAAATGGTTAGATTTTGCCGCTTTTATCGCCACTAGGTAGGTCTTGATATAAGACCTCACCTGTGTCCGGTCGGAATCAGATTGACTAGTCCTCCAAATGCTCTCTAGGCGTCTTTTCCGACGCTTCATCTCTCTCAGCTCCTCAGAGAACCAAGGAGCCAATTGAGATCGGCATTGGGTCAGAGGCCGCAAAGGCACGACGCGGTCCAAAGCTCCAGCGGCCGCCCTTTCCCAGGCGGCCACCAGCTCTTCAGTCGAGTCGTGTGTCAGAGTCTCAGGAAACGGCCCAAGCTCCGTCAGGAACCTTTCGGGGTCCATCAGGCGCCTGGGACGGAACCATCTGGTCGGTTCCGTCTCCCTGCGGTGGGGGGAAGCGGTAGGAAAGTCCAGGTGAAGGAGCGAATGATCTGTCCATGACAAGGGTTTAATGTCTAGATCCCCTCTACCAAGATCATTCAACCACTGACCAGAGATAAAAATCAAGTCCAGAGTGTGTCCCCCTATGTGAGTGGGGCCTTGAACTACCTGGGTCAGGTCCATGGCCGTCATGGAAGCCATGAACTCCCGAGCCACCTCTGACGTCTCACCCGCAGATGGAAGGTTGAAATCCCCCATGACAATAAGTCTGGGGGTATCAACCGCCACCCCGGCAATGACGTCGAGTAGCTCGGGCAGGGTCGCTGCCACGTGGCAGGGAGCCAGGTACGTGGCCAGCAAACCCATCTGCACCCCACGGCCCCACTTCACACAAAGGGACTCACATCCGGCTATCTGAGGAACAGTGGTCTCCCTTGGACAAAGACTTTCCCTAATAATCACCGCCACTCCCCCACCCCTCCCCTGGGCCCTTGGCTGATGAAATGCACGGAAACCTGGTGGGCACATTTCGACGAGGGAGACCCCCCCCTCTTGGCCCAACCAGGTCTCCGTAATACCTGCCAGGTCCGCACCCCCCTCCGAAATAAGATCACAAATGAGGGGGGCTTTATTAACCACCGACCTGGCATTACATAACATCAGCCGCAGACCCTGGGCCTGAAACTCTGCACAACCCAGGACACGAGTTGCGCATTGGGGGCCGGAGTGTGCAATCGCTCGGAGACAGCGCATGCGCACCCCCGACACTTGATGTGACCCCCTGCGTCCGCCATACCTGCCCCTCCCACTTATCACATTGATGGAATTGCCCTTTTTTTCGCCACCCGGAGCCCCGGTTAGGTTACCCTACTCGTCTCCTACGCTGCGCCCAACCAACCCACCATCCCGCACAGTAGCTATATGGACCCCCCCCCGGTCCATCTCTACAACCCCCTCCCCCCTTCCCGGGTCCCCTTAAAAACCCCTCCCCCCTCCCAGACCCTTTTAAAATACAAAATGAAAATTTGACTAAGAAACCCCACAACCTCCTCCTCGCTGCATGCCACCTCTCAGGGTTCCAAGACCCTTCATCGAGGTAGGCCCTCGATAGCGTAGAGGGCCAAATCTGCGAGAGGGGGGAATCTCGCAGACCAAGAAGTTCAGTCCTAGAATACATCTGGGGGACTGTAATGATGATAAATAGGCTGACATAGTCCGGGGGCTTCAAAAGAGGAAACTTCATTGGCTGATGACAAAGTCCAGGGAGAGGCGTAACAAGCGATGGAACAAAAGCCCTCCTCATTGCCCTCTCACTGCAATGGGGGAATCCAACAAATCAAGGATCACATGAGCCGCTCTCTCACACCGGTCATGTTGGGAGAACTAAAACCCCAGTCCTGTTGCCAGCAGGCAAGATCCATCAGTCTGGTACATCATCCCTGGTACCTCCTGGAGGGGGGGCAGAGCGGAACATCCAAGGCAGGATAGACAGTTCCATGTCAAAGACATGTCCAGATGGAATAAATGACAAAGACCGGCCTTTCACACCCCCACCAACCGCATCCCCAAAGTACAACCTGGGGAGGGGCGGTGGGAGGAGACTTGGGGAAACCCCCATCTGCCATGTTGACCCACTGTCTGGCGGCCCCAACTCCTCCGACCACCAGAGGGCCATACACAGCATTGATGGTATGGCACGGTCCAAGGGCGAGAAGAAAGCCAGGGGCACTCGGGGCGGAGTCTAGCGGGAATCTAGCGAGTCCAATGGCCTCCGCAGCGATGCAAAGATGAAATAGCCGCCGTAGCAACCTCGGCCGCCTCGGGGGGCGCCCAGCAACACTGCAAAAGCCTAATAACAGTATTCTAAAAATTTAATTAGAATTTTTAGCTGCTCAGCTAAGGCAGAATTGTTTGCTTTCTGGTGGGCTTGAGGTAAGCTTGTTTTTCAGGTTGAGAGCTGCACTTGGGCTTTGTGTGGTGTGGTTTGGTTGTGTGTAAAGAGAGAATGTAAACACACATTGTATTTCAGTTATTTTTTAAATCCCCCAACTCTTTGCTGACTTCTTTCCATGATAACTGAGGGGGTGAATAGAATCACAAAAAATAATCATGGGAGCCTCGTGTGGGTTATAGCTTATCTGGTAACTTACATATCCAGAACAGATATTACCATACTAATCATTCTCTTCACAGACAATACTACTGGTATGATGAACGAGGAAAGAAGATCAAATGTACAGCCCCTCAATATGTTGACTTTGTCATGAGTTCAGTGCAGAAGTTAGTGACAGATGAGGATGTCTTTCCTACTAAATATGGTATGTTTATTCTCAGAAAAAAACCCTAACTCAGCCAGATTTTTATGGCTTTCATTCATTGCTGTTTGAGCCAATTTAAATTAAATGAAATTACATCATATCTCATTTCATTTGTGCACAGTACTGCTACTCGTTTTACATTATTACCTCTAGTTCAGCAACAGACTTGACTAAAAATGTTTTCCATCTAAAATCTGTAATGTATTATGGTTGAGGGTTGAAATAATCACCTTCTCCAAAATGAGCACGTCACACTTTTTGAGCACAAAAAAAGACTTCTCAGGCTTCTCAACCTAATACGTATCTAATAGAGTTGATTGAAGAAACGTATAGTGCAGTAGCCTGAACAGGTGTTGTTCATGACTGAGGTTGTAGGCCATCACTACTGAAGCCGAAGGGGCTTCACCTGGTCTCGTCTTCTCCCGGCTTTAGAGCCCTGAAAGAGTAGGAAGTAAGGCTGACTGGACAATCATTGCAGAAGCCCAATTAGCTGGGCTTCTTTTCCCCAGAGGAACACCAATTGCCCTGTAGGAAGGCGTCTTAAGAAATGTGCTGTTTGTTTGAAACAATATTTCATGAATTATTATTTTAGTGTTTTTAATTGCTTGCAAATCGCCTCAGGAGAATTTTTCAGGTAAACAAATATTTTCAGAAGTTCCAACTGAAGATAATGGGCTTCTCTTCCTTTCACTCTCCCTCCTTTTCACTTTCACAATAGGCAAAGAATTCCCAAACTCATTTGAGTCCCTAGTGAAGAAGATCTGCAAGTATCTGTTCCATGTGCTAGCCCACATCTATTCGTCACACTTCAAGGAAACACTGGCACTGGAATTGCATGGACATTTGAACACACTCTATGTACACTTCATCCTTTTCATCCGGGAGTTTAATCTGGTGGACCCTAAAGAAACAACCATCATGGATGACCTCACAGAGATCCTCTGCAGCAGCAGTGGGAGCAGTAGCAGTAACGGAAGCAGCAATGGCGGTGGTGGTGGCGGCAGCAGCGGCAGCAGCAGTAGTAGTGCAGTAGCACAGAACCACGTGAAGGAGAGATGAGTCTTCCCAACCAGAGCAAAACCAACGCTAACACTTTTTTTAAAAAAGGAAATTACTCTCTATTCTCGGATGTATGCGTATGTATATGTGCTTATGTGTGTGTATATATATAACAATATATATATATATATATATATACAGACATACACAACCAAGACAGCTTAAGCAACTATGCTGCCACCACAGGACATGTAGACACAAGGGACTGTATGGAGTTTTGGTTAAATGCATCATCCTTGGCAAGACGTTGCACCAGTTCTGTGGGGATTTTTTTCCCTTCCCTCCATTTCTCTCCTGTTTCTTCCTTAGCCAATGGATTATGAGTGCTGTTTTTAAGAGATGAACCACATTTTTTGAGTTGGGCTACTCCTTTTGTGTTCCTTTTTCCCCCCTCCACATTCTGCCCACTTCCTTTTGGGAAGTGGTCCATATCTTTCAACGCAAGCTCCCTTTTATCTGTCTCATTTCCTCTCTAAGATGGTGGTACTACCATTTTTTTTAAAAAAAGTTGTAAACCGTGACTTAACATGTAAAGTGGCTTACATGGGGGGCACATTGAGACTTGTCTTTGTTTTTACTTCAATTGACCCTTTTCCTTCCCTTCCCTCAGACCTTTTGCATCAACCCTTCATTGGGTTTTAATGGGGAGGAAAATTGTTTTGGCCCAACTAAAGTAGCAATAAGGCTTCCAGTGCACTTAAGGAAGGTGGTTCCCTGATCTCCCTGGCCTCAGTGTGTGGATCTTGAAAGCACCCACAAAAGTTCTGGCATTTTTAGAGAGAAATGCCAGAAGATATACTAGCCAGAGGAGGAATCCCACCCTGTGGTAAAAGCCATGACTGCTTCTTCGCCAAAGGGCGCCTGAGACAGGATGGGAAGGGGGCACACAGTCTGCCACCACTATGCTAAGAGAGATGGCTGTTGGCATATAATTATGTTGTTGGCTTATTTTAGTTCATCTGTCCAATAATAATAATAATAAAAAATTCTATCAGACACAAGTTGCATTTTTTTTTTGCTGCATTAGCAGGCATTATTTGTATTTCTTTGCATGGTAGAAATGTAAAGTTAAAGGTTTATTGGACATACCATGGAAAGTTGCTTATGGGTTGATTTGGGTTCCCCCCCCCCCCCATTTGCATTTTATTTTCCTAAGATATGATACTAAGCCTGAAGATATTAAGCCTGATGTTTTCCATTCAAGTTACACATCCTTCTGATAAACATTTGGCATTTCTTCTTTTCCCATTTCATTCTAAACAAACTCAGCCCTTTTCTGATCACATCAAGGGAAAGATTTCCTGTGAAGTTCAAGTTCAATTTTCAGGGATAATGTGTTTCAACTGCTGTGAGAATCAGTATTCTGCTCAGATTAGGTTGCACTCAAGAACTAATTTACATTCTCTCATGTTATGATTTCTTTATTTCAAAAACATGGTGTTAATATGGGACAGGGAGAAGACTCTTTAAAATATCTTAAGTGAAACTATTTTTCCTCTTAGATGTGTTCTTTTTATAAAAAGTCAAATGTAAAGGTTTCCCCTATCCTAGTGATGGCAAACCTTTTGGACACCAAGTGCCCAAATTGCATGCGCACGCATGCTCAAATAGAAAGGTGCATGCACACAAACGCATGCATACACAGACAGGCATGTGGACAGGCGTGCATGCACAGCAGAGACCTGAAGACCAGCTGGCTGGTGGGAGGCAGGGCATCCCAACACTGGCAGTGCGGCAAGAGGTAAGAACTTTTTCTTTCGTGAGCTGCTGTTTCATCGTTTGCAGGGAAACAGAAGCTCACAAAAGAAGCGCCACGGAGATCTGACCTGGGGCGACAGTGTGTGTGCCAGCAGAGAGACTCTGGGTGCCACCACTGGCACGTGTGCCATAAGTTCACCATCACAGCCCTATCCAGTCGTGTCTGACTCTAGGGGGCAGTGCTCATCTCCATTTCCCAGCTGAGGGAGCCAATGTTATCTGAAGACACTTCGTGGTTATGTGGCCAGCATGACTATATGCTGAGGTGCATCTGGACTCTAGACCCTTAAGAGACTTATTTTGTTCTTGCTTTAAGTCCTTTTATTACAAATGGTTTTCTTTTGTTAGAAGTTACTATTTTAACAGATGCCTGGTATCATTTGAAAGTTTTACTTTTGTTTGTCTTAACTGATCATTAGTACCCTGAAGGTTTTTTTTAAATAAAGGCACATTAATTATTATTGCCACCAGTACTTCCTACAGGTAAGATTTCTTTTGAACACTGTTCTAGTAGTTTTTAGTCCAGTATAATATTTGAAGAGGCATGGTGGCCTAGCAGTTAAGATGATGGGCTTGTTGGCTGAAAGGATAGCATTCAAGACCCAAGTACTGCACAATGGAGTGAGCTCCCTTTCCTGCCCAAGCTCCTGCCCAGCTAGCAGTTTGAAAGCATGCAAATGTGAGTAGATTTAATTTAATTTAATTTAATTAATCATATTTCTATGCCGCCCAACTCCCTAGGGACTCTGGGTGGCTCACAACAGAAATAATACAAACAGTGAACATAATTTTAAAAAAAAACAAACATAAAAGCATTTAAAAAACATTAAAAACACATGCACACCATCCATGGTCGGATCTCGCAAGATTGAACAGCGAGATCAACGGCCCCAGGCCTGCTGGAAAAGCCAGGTCTTCACCGCTTTCCGGAAGGCTAATAGGGTGGGGGTAG
Source organism: Arizona elegans (assembly GCA_022577455.1). NCBI lineage: Eukaryota > Metazoa > Chordata > Lepidosauria > Squamata > Colubridae > Arizona > Arizona elegans. Next base: position 89,270,893 of record JAKOOJ010000001.1, read on the forward strand.
TCTGCACCTCAGGAGGTAACTGGTTCCAGAGAGCTGGGGCAGCCACAGAGAAGGCCCTCCCCCGCGGGCCTGCCAGCTGGCATTATTTAGCTGACAGGACCCGGAGGAGACCAACTCTGTGGCATCTTACCAGTCGCTGGGAGCTAGATAAACAGATACCACCTCAGTGGGAAGGTAATAGTGTTCCCTGCACCTCAGTATATAGTATAGTATATAGTCATGCTGGCCACATAACTGCAAAAATGCAGCCATGGAAAAGTAATGTTCACCTTTTTGATCCTTATCGCAGAACTCTGCTTCACTTATGGATGAAACCCCTTCTGTACAAACATAGTTTTCCCAAATTGCATTTCCATGTCTGATGAGCCAGAACACTATTACCAAAAACATTGTTACAGGCATGCCTTGGCACTGGGTGAGTGAAAAATTTGAAAGAAAGCTATCTTAGTAGGAGGGACATTAAATATCTTATTGGGCAAACTGCATTTTAATTTATTTAATTGAATAACAGAATAACAAGATTTTGAGGGGATTTTGGAGGTCTTCTAGTCCAACCCTATATTGATTAAATGTAGGCACCATCTGATTCCAAACTTACTCTGGGTGATGTAAAATAAAACCAAACAAAATATAATAATAAAGCATTAAAAATAAAGGAATGAAGAGCAGATCAGACGAAGCCAGCCCCTATCACCCTAATGCAAAGCTTTCTGAAATGTCAGGGTAGCAGCCATACAGATGTAAGTCACCTGATCCCAGAGAGCAGGTGCTGCAACAGAGAAGGACCATTATTTCTTCATATGGTCGCAGCTGTGGGACAATTGGTGCCTATTGAGGCAAATACATGTTCCGTACTGTCATTGCACCCAAAGCAAATACCTTCTCTATATCTCCAATAATTAATAGAAGCCCTTCCCCCACAAGGAACCATCAGTACAAGTTATCTACTCCCTTCCAAGGAACTCTTCCAGAGAATGAGCCTTCATTTTCTGAGTTTTTGGACTATGACTGTGGAGCAGTTGTCCTCAGACTGGGAAGCCATTACTTCATTTGAATCACTAAACTTTACTGATTCTGTGCTCAGAAGTCAGCTTCTATAGCCTCAAATGAGCAAAGATGTTCTCTGAGAGCCAGGAACTCCTTGCATCAATCACCCTTCCCAACTTCTGCCTGGGACTTAACAAAGTTGTACATCATGCTCAGCCCAAAACACTGCCTAAACCCTGTATAAGTGCCTTCTATTGGTTGGACTACTTCATTGAAAGGATTAGTATTTAATGTTATTGTGTTGGACAGTTGCATTGTTTAATATATCAGATAGGGAATGGCCGACTGCTGAACTTGCACTGCTGTTTAAATAAAAAAATACGATCACGTTTTGTCAATAGGACTCCTTTATGCTCAGAGACTTTAAAGAAGAAGCAACTACACATCATACAGCTGGGAACATTTCTTATTTTAAACACACACATGTATCATAGATGGCATTTCTACCCGGATTGCCCTAAAATAAAGAAGATTCCAAAGCCTCTGGATTTATGATTCTGCATAAAACAGGAGGAATAATTTAACGGAAAGGAAGGAAGGAATTGGCCTTATGCCAGAATATTTTTTGCCACCTTATTGTCTATACAAGCCCCAGAAATCTTTCTCGAGCCTATCTGGAAATTCCAAGAATTAAACCTGGAATCTTCCATGAGCAAAAAAATATGCGTATCACAGATTATGCCATTTTTATCACTGATGTATCAATAGTTCAAATGTTGGTTTTTAACAGTGCCCCAACTTTCCTCATCTTCCACTGCCCAGTGACATTGAGCATACAACTTATCTTAATTTTAGGACAGTTTATATGTGTAATTCAAGCTAAGTTTTAGCTATGTTTGGATGTAGTGCTTGCAATACTTCAGGATTTCTTTACCTGTAGTAAAGAAAAGGGAAGTAAAATTACTGGCAAACATTTTAATGCTTCCACTTCTCTTCGTTTGAGAGGAATCAATTAGGCAAAAGTGTGAACTTTTGAGCTTCCTGGATAGCCCCATATAATCTCTTTCGTTTGTTTTGTGTGAAACACACAATTGCTAGGTCAAAAAAGATTTGCTCATATTGTGAGAATCCCATCTTAATTCAAAAAATGTATCTTTGGTTCCAACATGACCCTTGTGAGATGAAAACAAAGTTAAGAACTAGGTAGAGTAGGGAAATAAGTCACACAGAAGGGACCTTGGACGTCTTCTAATCCAACCCCTGCTCAAGCAGGAGACCCTATACATTCCAGACAAATGGGTTGTCCAATCTCTTAAAAATCTCCAGTGAAGGAGTACTCACAACTTCTGGAGGCAAGCTGTGCCATTGATTAATTAGGAAACTAATGGTCCCTAATGTTCAAAGGAAAGTATGGCACTCATGAAAAGAGAATGAAATTGGCAAAGGGACAGACTCACTATTCCTTCTAGCTTAAACTGCATTGTAGCTAATGTGTCATAAAATAGGTAGTCCTCGGTTTATGACCACAATTGAACCTAAAATTTATGTTGCTAAGTGAGAAATTTGTTAAGTAAGTTTTGCCCCATTTTACAACTTGTTTACAATTTGTTAAGTGAATCACTAAAAGGTAAAGGTTCCCCTCGCATATATGTGCTAGTCATTCCCAACTCTAGGGGGCAGTGTTCATACCCGTTGCAAAGCCAAAGAGCTAGCACTATCAGAAGACGTCTCCATGGTCATGTGGCCAGCATGAATAAACACCAAAGGCGCATGGAACACTGTTACCTTCCCACCAAAGGTGGTCCCTATTTTTCTACTTGCATTTCTTACATGCTTTCAAACTGCTAGGTTGGCAGAAGCTGGGACAAGTAACGGGCGCTCACCCCATTATGCGGCACTAGGGATTCGAACGACTGAATTGCTGACCTTTCGATCGACAAGCTCAGCATCTTAGCCACTGAGCCACCACGTCCCCAGTGAATCACTGCAGCCATGTTAAATTAGTAACACGGTTGTGAGGTGAATCTAGCTTCCCCATTGATTTTGCTTGTCAGAAGGTCGCAAAAGGGGATCACATGACTCCAGGACACTGCAAATGTCATAAATACGAGTCAGTTGTCAAGCATCCAAATTTAAATCACGTGACCACGGGGATGCTGCAACGGTTGTGTGAAAAATGGTCATAAGTTACTTTTTTTCAGTGCCGTTGTAACTTTGAACATTCACTAAATGAACTGTTGTAAATCCAAGACTACCTGTAGTTCATTTATAGTATTTTCAGTCAATGATCTTCAGAGTTTATACATATCAAAAAAAAAACTGCCCCTACAATTGCAAATGGAGTAGCCTCTCTTCTGTTAAAAGGCATTATTATGAACAATGGCTGATCAGGCAATTTCTGATGTGACCAAAAAGACACAGAAAGTGGAAAGTACACGTGACACTTTATCTTCTTTACTGTAGCCAGATGATTGGAGGGAACTCTGGCTTATGCTATCATAGAGAGAAATAGGCAGTAACTGTAACAGTCAGAAGGAATAACCTCAAAGAACAGGAAAAAGAAGAGCCACAACTAAGAGACCGGTCAGCTAAAAGAAACTCGAGTCTATGGCAGGAATGAAACCTGACACCTAAATGTCTATGGAGATTCTAGGTTATGGTTGTCCCAAAGGTGTTTTTTCAAGAGGCAATTGGACTTCCTGGTTTTTCTTCTGAAGACATTTTGCTTCTCATCCAAGAAGCTTCTTCAGCTCTGGCTAGATTCCTTCCCTTCACCATCCAGTCAAAACTGAAGAAGCTTCTTGGATGAGAAGCAAAATGTCTTCAAAGAAAAAACAGAAAGTCCAGTCGCCTCTTGAAAAAGCACCTTTGGGACGCCTCATACCTAGTTCCTAGGCAGATAAAGGGAGGAAGGCAGAACTACAATAAGACTTGTGGGAGTGTTACTATAATCTAATAATAATATTTGCATGCATAACTTGGGTTTCCTGATGTTCTACTGTACATTAAACTGCTGAACTTCCCTCATCCAATAGCAGCATCTCCATTTCTCTGCGGTGCAAAATGTGTTTACTTGTGCACACATTTTACTATATAATAAGAAATATGAAATATAAATGAATAGTGTATGATGATTTAATAATACATAAATAACATGGGCATGATAGAGATCAGGGAACAGGAAGTTTTAACTGCTGTTTCTTAATATGTAATGATGCTGACTGAATATTATCCAAGGCCATTTAATTCCAACCTCAGCTATCACCTCACTGGAATTTCGGCTTCCACAGATACAGCTACTAATACTAGAAACTAATTTTATTTATAAATTGGATTGTCACACTGATCCAGTGTAAAATTACAGCAATGTTTGAGGAAAGGAAACAATGTATTTTTTTTAACAATATATAATTTTTACAGTGATCTCAAAGAGTAAATAGTTGATTCATTTTTCTTGCAAGAACTTCAATTTCTATTAAACACATCATTCCTGCAGTTCTAAATTGATACAGCTTGCACACAACTAGCTTTTTATTATGTACAAAGTCTTCTTCATTAAAATTCATACTCATGCCTGGAAAATTTATTAAGCAAAAATTAATGACTTCATTGATCCATGTACAGAAAACTGCACTGCTTAAAAGTGATCCAAAGTAACTTTTGTTATTATATAATGTAAAAGGTAAAGACTAATTGATGCCATTGTGCCCTTCAAACATAAATTCCTTACATATTAGGCAGCCAATTAATCACCAAATTCAAAATTCAGGTATAGCACAACACATCCAATGCATCAGCATAAACGAATGACTTTATCTTTGACATTGTAATTTCCTTTTTCTCCATCAGCAAAGATACAACTCGGGTTTGAGGCTGCTTACTTCTAAATTGTACGAAGAACGGTTGCAGGAATTGGGTATGTATAGGCTAATGAAAAGAAGGACTAGGGGTAACATGATAACAGTCTTCCAATATCTCAGGGGTTGCCACAAAGAAGAAGGGTCCACCTATTCCCCAAAGCGCCTGAAGGCAGGTCAAGAAGCAATGGATGGAAACTAGTCAAGAAGAGGAGCAACCTAGACCTAAGGAGAAATTTACTGTTGGTGAGAACATTTAAGCAATGAAACAACTTGCCTCCAAAAGTTGTGGGTGACAGAACTGGAGACAAAACATATTCCTATCCTGTGGAGGAAAACCCTTCTCTTCAGTCTTATACTCTGTCTCTATAAAAAAAGCTGCATCAGTGTGGGAAATTAAGATGACTTCTGATAACTGCACCAATTGATCAGTGGGGGCTGAGAACAGGCTCAGATTCAATCAGCAGCTGCAAAACCTAAGTCTGACAAGGAAATGACAACCTCCAGAAGCAATCAGACTTGAGGTAGTAAATAGTTAAGACTAAAGGTGACTTAGATAAGTCTCTCCTACAACAAATAAAAAACAGGCTGTCCTTGTTTAGTGACTGCCTCAAACAGTGGCTGCAATTATGATGGTGATGAAAACATAATTTTATGGCCCATGCCAGCATTTATAATCTATATAGCATCTCTCTCTCAGTACATGTTGTCCTGTACCTCATTCTTGTTTTGCTCTACCCTTCCAGAGTGCAGAGATTTCCTAAAAAGCTATCTGTTCCTGAGTTGCTTTCCTCCACAATACATTTCTGAAAAGGGCTAACCATATGTTAATAAGCTCAGCTCTGTGACCTTAATTAGTTGATTAGGACAGTGGTGCTTGCAGCTGCTGCCCGAAATCACAAATGACAAGACCCTGATCGATTTCACACTAAAGGCTTTTGTTTGCCTCCTAAGGATTCATGGCTTGCAGCCTCAAGTGTACTGGGCACGCTGCTGGTGCTAATACATTCCTTTCAATGTGTATTCCCCATTGTGTGCTTGTTTACTCTCTTGTAGTCCCTTCCTCTCCAAGGAATGTAAATATGAACATCAATTCTCTTCTTGCTAATTATCCCAGCACTGCGGTGAGTATTCCAAAGGATGGGAGGATGGAGGAAAGAGGCTCTAAGGTTTGCCTTTTGTCTGACATAAACACAATTGCAGTCACATGATTTTCACCTTGTAACCACTTTGTTTATTGACCGAGATGCTGGAACCAATTGTAGTCATTAAATGAGGACTATTCTTACTGTTTAGCACCCCAAACCCCAATGTCTGGTGTCAGATGGAACCTAACACAAAAAGCATTAAACCTAAGTCAATAAGAACAAGGATGTCAGATCTCCCTCTGTGCATTGACAGAATAATGAGGGGAAACAAGAAGATATTGGATACATTCCATGATAGGGTTGAACACCAACAGCAGAACAAAGGAAGTGCCAACCTACCTAGTAAGAGGATAGGGCCCTGTTAGGGAGTCCCAGGCCAACCTGCCCTCTGTGCCCTCCCCAGTGAATAATCTCCACAGCAGTGTTACGATATAGTTAATGCTTGATCAATTTATGGAGAATACAGACTGCTCCAGATTGAATAGGAAGAGAATAGCAACTATCATCTTCACTTCCAGAAGACCATCTAATGCAGCAGTTCTCAACCTGGGGGTCGCGACCCCTTTGGGGGTCGAACGGCCATTTCACAGGGGTCGCCAAAGCCCTGTCTCGCCCCCCCCCACCTTCACTCACCCTCACTCTCTGCTCTGTTGGATCGCCGGCCGTTCGCTTACCCCACTCGCTTACCAATAAAGCTCTATTTAACTAGGGAATTGTAATAATTGAGATACTATTAATTGTATATTGTGTTGAAAGCAGAAATGGTTAAGTTGTGGTTTGGAGGAATATATGGGGGAAATTATTTGGTTTATTATTATTGGTAAATATAATTAATTGATTTGTAAGAAATTGGATTGCATGGAAATAATGGGAATATTCATGTTCATATTGATTAATATACAAAAAAGGTTATATAACTAATTGATTTATATTAAAATGTTGAATTTATATTAAACAACTGTAATATTACATAATTAACCAATGTGAGGATGGATATAAAAATGGATGACAATGGGAAGGGGTATAATATAGAATAGAAGGGAAAAATTGAATTTGATTAAGATTAGAGATGAGGATGAAGGGTAATATTGGTTTTTTACAAAAATAGATGAGGAATAAATATGGCAAAAAGGAAATATAGAAATTGTAAATTTAATTGAAATGACTAAACACTGTTTAAATTTGTGAACTGGCCAAATACTCTGTTCAAAGAAAATACATTGTATGTTTGTATGTGTGTTTCTAATTATTGTTATTTATTAATATTTGTTCTCTTTTATTCTTTAAAGTTTAACAATTCATTCTTTATCTTAATATCTTTATATTTGTTTGGGGTTGGCTTTCTTCCCTTTCATCTTTTTTATTGTACAGCAATCTTTCTCCTCAAACCTACCACCTCTCTCTTTTCTTTCCTTCTTACTTTCTCTTCCTCCTCCTCATCTTTTTCTCCCTACTTCCTCTTCCTTTCTCCTTCTCCTCCTCTCTTCCTCCCTCTCTCTCCTACTCTAATTTCCCTTCCCTTCCTTATCCCTCTCTATTGCTGTATCCTTTTATGCATATGGACTACTCAGAGGGCTGAAAAAGTTATTTTTTACTGGTCCTCGCACTTTTGACCAGTCCTCGAACTTACGACTGTCCTCACATTTTACGTTTTTGCCCTCTCTTGTCACCATGGTGAAGAGAAGCAGTTGTGAAATGAGTGACACGGTTGTTAAGAATGCTACAATGGGCATAAATGATGACCAGTCATAAGTGCGAAGACCGGTCAAAAGTGCGAGGACCTGTCAGAAATCACTTTTTTCAGCCCTCTGGGTAGTCCTTTTGTGCACGTGGACTACTCAGAGGGCTGAAAAAGTTATTTTTGACTGGTCCTCGCACTTTTGACCAGATCTCGAATTTACGACTATCCTCACATTTTACGTTTTTTGCCCTATCTTATCACCATAGTGAAATGAAGCAGTTGTGAAATGAGTGACATGGTTGTTAAGAATGCTGCATGGGCATAAATGTGAGGATGGTCATAAGTGTGAGGACCAGTCAAAAGTGCGAGGACCTGTCAGAAATGACTTTTTTCAGCCCTCTGAGTAGTCCCTACACATATAATCATGGCCACCCGGTCACATGACCAGCTAGCCACGCCCACCTGGTCACATGACATCCAAGCCATGCCCACAAAATAAGCCATGCCCACAGAACTGGTAGTAAAAAAATTTAGAACCCACCCCTGGTTGGGGGTCACCACAACATGAGGAACTGTATTAAAGGGTCGCGGCATTAGGAAGGTTGAGAACCACTGATCTAATGTATCTTATTCCCCTTCTTTTGTCTATTTGCAATCCTTACAGAAGAAAATTATTGGACAGAAATTTATTGGACAATGGCATGATAGAAAATTTATACAGCAATTTATATAGCAAATTTATACAGAAGAAGCCTTTTTGAGCATAAAAAGAAAAGTTGGAGAACCACCCAAACACCAGAAAGCAAAACAAATACATAAATACATAAGGGTCTGAACCTCCAGGTTAGAAATTGTCAGCATGACCAGATGGACCAGGCTAGGAGATCAACTCCACAGGAAGGCTAAAACTCCTTGTATTGAGACTGACTATAAGAATAGAACCTCAAAAGTAGGCTCTTGTTGTCTCTCTTTTCCTTATAGTTCAGTGAATTACGGAGGTGGTCTTCCTAAGAAGCTTTGAAATAATATCTCATTCTGGACTTTAAAATACGTTTCAGTCTCTTTTATCTAGCCTGCATATTTCCATCAAAATTGTCTTCCTTATTTTCTACAGAGCCATCATACTAGATAATTATTTTTACTTATTTATTTCTTACATTTATTTGCCGCCTATCTCGCATGCGGCTACTCTAGGCAGCTAGAGCGAATCCTTAATCATTCTCTTATCATAATTTTGCACATCCCATTCAGATTTTTTGCTGGAAGCTCTTCAGGTTCTTCTAGAAGAATAGTTTCAATTTCAAACCAGTCCATTTCAAATTAGCTGCAGCAGTATCCATAGAACAGCATTAACAAGATGCTGGTCTACTGAATCACTTGAGAACAAAAGATACCCACATTTCTGAAAATTTGAATAGGCTGCATTGAGCAGCCTCAGACTAACAATCTATTGCCTTTAAAATACAGGTTTGTGATCAATTTAACCAAGTTTTTACTGCTGATGTAAATCCCACACTTGGAATGGAATAAACCAAACTATTCTGTTTTAGGAGCATCTCCTCAAACTTCAAGAGGCAAGAAAGAAATCCTAGCATCCAGAAGACCAGTCACTATAAAACTGGCAAGATTACAGGATGTGATATAAATCAGGTGGATAAGGAAACAAATAAACCGTGTTAGGTTCAGCCCAATGGGCCTATTTCCACTTCAGCCCACTACAGTGGCCCTTTCCAGAATTAGATTGCAAGCAGAACCCTACTGGTATCAAGCAAGGTAATCTAAGCAATCTGCCTTCTGTCAGTTCTATTTTTTTTCCCAATGCATAATTATCAAGAATATGTTTACTTTCCTCTCTTTTCGGAGAAGACGAACAGCCGTTTTAACATTTGCTTCCTGCAGTGTATAAACACTATCTGCCTGTTTAAATAGATATCTGTTTTTATTGGAATCAAAGGGGCACATTTCAATTAAACCAATTAAAGTGTGGCAGAACCACAATTAGAGCCTGGTACAATAACTTGTTCCAAATGCAATAGAGTTTATAACTGCCCGATTCTGATTTTGTAAAAGATGAGAGCAACAGAGGCAGCTTGAGGCAGAGGACTCTAGCTAAGATGGAATTAGCGATAACACTGATAAACTGCATCTTCTGTAGATGGAAGGTAAATGCCCCAACATAAAATTCCAGCTTTTGTTATGAATTGTCCATGAAACTGAGGTTATACAGAAAGAATTACACAGCCATCTAAGTTACTTTTATTGATTTTTAAAATTTTATTTATTCATCCTGCCTTTATTATTTTTATAGATAACTCAAGGCAGAGAACAAACCTTATATGCCTTCCTCCTCCTATTTTCACCACAATAATCTTTTGAAGTGAGTTAGACCAAGAGAGAGGGATTGGTTCAAAATCAGCCATCCGGCTGCCATATCTAAAGTGGGATTAGAACTCACAGTCTGTTGGGTTCTAGCTTGGTGCCTTAACTACTAGCCTAAGGGGGAGGAGTTAAGTTAAACTGGGAAAGGTATTTGCATTATAATTACAGGCACGTTATGAGTAGTTTTTCTCTATGTTGTGTCTTTGGACACTGAAATGCCCACAATGTCACTGCTAAATATAAGATGTGTATAGGTTACATCAGGGGTGTCAAACTCAAAGCCTGGGGGCCGGATCTGGGTGTGATAATTGAACAACATGACTATTAGCTTTCCTGGTTAAAGGCAACAGGACTTTTCTTCAGCCAGTTCCTCAGATTTACCCTACTAGGTTGAGTGAATGAGTGGGCATGAGTGGTCAATATGCCAGTCCATTTCCAAAGACACTGAGGGGCCATATTTTTACAGCTGGTTGAAGATGTTAGGGGAGAGGACATATACCGTATTTTTCAGAGTATAAGATGCACCTTTCCCCCCCTAAAAGGGGGTGAAAATTTAGGTGCGTCTTATACACCGAATGTAGCCCCGCCCACCCACTGACACCCACCCTTTGGCCTCTGCATCCCAGCAGTTTACCTCCTTGCAGCAAGCAGCAAGAAGAAACAGCTCGTTTCAGCTTCAGCACATCCTAATTAGCACAAGTTGATTGGATCGGCCTCCCGACTCTCAGCTGTTTTGCTCTCAGCTGTTTTGCACGGGCCTCTGCTGCTTGCTGCAAGGAGGTAAATTGCTGGGAGCAGATTTTTTTTTTCTTGTGCTAATCAAGCTATGCTGAAAACGAAAATGAAAGTAAAGCAGGCTGTTTGCTGTAACAAGGCAAAATTGCTGGGAGGCAGAGGCAGATTTCTTTTTCTTGTTTTCCTCACCAAAAAAGGTAGGTACGTCTTATAGTCCGGCGCGTCTTATATTCCAAAAATTACAGTATTTTAAGCTGTTACTGTTATGCAAATAATTCCACATTTGTCACTGACATGAAATTCCTGCTTTTGTGACTCAACTACATTCAAATTAGAAAACTCCTTCTGGCACTCAGAGTAATGGCAAATGGTGTATTGTACACTGCAACTAAACTGAAACTAAAAGTGACATCTCCAAAAGTGACCAGGGAGTAGTATGTTTCTTAGTTCCTTGTTCAACTTCCTTGACACTACTCCCAGAGATCAAAGTCATATGTAAAGTGCCAGGAATGGTGGAGGGGTTTTTTTTGCAATTGCTGTAGCAGGAAAAACAAAACTGCTTTTTGAATCAAGTTGCAAATCAACTAATGTCATTGTTAACCTGGATAACAGGAGCCTGGATAGCTCAACAGACAGAGCTCTGTAATTTAACACCAGCTGTCTGCAATTAAAGTAAGACTGAATCTCGCCAGGCTCAAGGTTGACTCAGCCTTCCATCCTTTCTAAGGTAGGTAAATTGAGGACCCAGTTTGTGGGGGCAATAAGCTGACTTCGTCTAAATATACAAAAGTATGAAGGCTATTGCTTAGTGCATTGTAAGCCGCCCTGAGTCTCCAGAGAAGGGCGGCATATAAATCAAATTTAAAAAAAACAAAACCCTTTGAAATGTGTCTTTATTTTGTCCAGATTGGTGGATGGATTCCAGTAGAGGTGAAAATCTGACTAGCCTCAATATGAACATTATGTAGGAATGTCTATGGAGATTCTCAGTCATCCAGGTCATGGTTGTCCCAAAGGTGCTTTTTCAGGTGCTTTCAACTGGACTTTCTGGTTTTTCTTTGAAGACGTTTCGCTTCTTATCCAAGAAGCTTCATCAGCTTGAGCTCTCCTTGAAAAAGCACTTTTGAGACATTTTGTCGGACTGCTGTGGGTCCCATCAGCCCGATTATTCTGACTGGTTTGGTCCAGGAGGACCTTCTCTGCTTTGCTCCTGCCCTCTGGAACATCTTGTCCCCCAATATGAGGTTGGCCCCAACCCTCCCATCTTTTCATAAGGGCCTAAACATGTGGCTGTGACAGTCAGCTTGAGGCCCCAGTGTGGGACCAATGCAATGGAGGTAGATGTTTAATATCATCTTGCCTGTTTTGACATTGCCCTACAGATGCAACCTCTTTCAGAAATTACTTTCACTTTCTCACTTTATTTAATCATCTGCTGTATTCCATGTATAACTGCCTGGAACACTGGCGTGTGTTGGGCGTTTCATCCGAAAGTGCTCACATGATTGAAGGAAATAATACTTTTCCATCTTCTATGTCAAGAACTATTTTTTTTTTTCTGAGGGTTAAACCAACAGGTTTTTTTCTCCCCTTTTAGCAATGAACAGGCAATATTTATGTTCATGATAACTTGGTATCTTTTAATGACTACAGAATATATTGCTTTATTCTAAATAATATAGGCCCACTGTGATAGAACTGCAATTAATACTTACAGCATTCTTTGGCTTACCTTACCACGGAATAGTCCTAATTAACAAGAAAGACCACTTACAATTTTTTCAACCATGAGCTGCATGCCTTGCATGAGTAAACTGTCAGGAAATGTAACCAATTTAAGACATCCCTTTCTGGATTTTAAGCCGTTCTTCTGCTTTGGCTGCTGTGGTAACCTGATGTTCTGCCCAGATATTTATCACGATGCCCATGATTGCTGAATTCTCTTGCTTCTTTATTCATCCAAGCACACTCATATAATGTCTCCTATTACTCGGAAGAAAATGGCAGAACTCTTTGTCAATTTCCAAAATGGAAGAAAAAGGCGGAACTATATTTCATGAATAAATTCATTAAAAAGGTCCAACTTCTCTGAGAAATTTATTTATTATTTAAGGGTAGCGATCAATGACTGGGATGGGAGTGGGGAGGCATCCCTGCCACATTGCACAACAGCGAAGTGGAGTAAAGAGGTTGGCCTACAGTAAGATGAAGCACAACAAGTAAATCAGATAAGTCAGCAAGCACCATGAATGTGTAGCCTAAAAGACAAGCAGTGAGTGACTTCCCAGCTGGTAGGAGCTAAATACCAGAGGTCATTGTATGTTCCTCCAGCAACAAATGATTCCTGGTCCATGGTCATCTCAATACGAAGTGGTCATGCAGATCAGCTCTTAATTATGGCCAAAGGGTTTTCTGGACAGTGATTGTGACATCTTCATTGTTGCATCCAACAAATTAAGATTTTTTTAAAAGAAAAAGTTCTTTAAAATGGTTTAAATTGGGCTATGTCATACTTCAAGATGCATGGCCATGTATTTACATTACAATTTCAAAAACTCTTCATTATAATTCAGCTAGAATTCACTTTTCCTGCAGAGCTAAATAGTTGGATAAATCAACAGTTTCCTGCTAATGTTTGTTTGAGCTCAATGTTTAGAGATTTAGGCAGCTCTAAAAGAAGTGGTTTCATAGACTGTAGTCCCCCATTCCAACATATCGCCTGGGAAACCACATTCTGGTGCACCAGATTTTAAAGATTTATGTGATAACGCAAATCCAACCATTCTGATTTAGTCTTATGTGTAAGACACATTTGTTTAAAAAATCGTGATTTCAAAATCATGGTTTTATACGGAGTAAATCCAAAGGGCTGAGAGTGGCATAAAGGAGAGTAAATGCATTAATAAAAAACAGGAGAAAATTATTTATTGTAGTTATTAGGTGACTAAAAGTGCCTTCAAAATTCTTGCAATCTTTCTCTGTTCCATGGATTATTGCCCTCCAAAATCTATATTTGACAGTGCCAGATAAACACTTAAGATTCAACACAACATATACCTATCCACCCACCTTTCTCTCTTTGTAAGGAAAGAGGTTTAAGAAGATCAGAAGCAAAGCCAGAGAATAATAGAAAATAAAATGGAGATAAATTTGCTGTTAGCATATTAAAAAACAAAACTTGTAAAGTAATATATTCCCAGGAATCTATCAAATGGCAAATGAAAATTAAAATAAAACCAAATTAAATCTATATTTTAAAACTAGAATTAAACATCTTGAAGCAAGGCCCTTTTATTGTATTAGCTCTTACCTGAAGTTTAGGACGTCCATATCTTCTGCTGGAAACATGTCAATAAGAAATCATTAGAAGCATTGCCCTTGAGCAGTGATGGCTAACCTTTTTGCCATCGCGTGCCAGGAAGGGGTGGGGGTCACACACTCACGTGCTCACACCCATAATTCTATGTGCCCTGCCCCCACACATGCGCGTGTGACCCCTCTCCCCCCGCTCCTGGCACGCAATGGCCCGGTAGGCCTGTTTTTCTTTCTCACCTGGCTCCAGAGCCACTCTAGGAGTCTGGGGAGGGTGAAAACTGCCTTCCCCAGCCCCCCTGGAGGTCCTCTGGAGACCGAAAATGGGCCTTTTGACAACTTCCAGTCCCACCGCAGCTGAGCTTGCGTGCCCTCTGATATGGCTATGTGTGCCACCTGTGGCATACATGCCATAGGTTCGCCGTCACGGCCCTAGAGACTGACTTCTTATAGGAGGCAAAGTGAAAAGTTCTTAACAAAATAATAGAGTTGGAAGGGACCTTGAAGGTCTTCTAGTCTGAGCCTCTGCTCAGGCAGGAAACCCTATACCATTTCAGACAAATGGTTGTCCAATCTCTTCTTCAAAACTTCCAGTGTTGGAACATTCACAACTTCTGGAGGCAAGTTGTTTCACTGTTTAATTGTTCTGTCAGGACATTTCTTCTAAGTTCTAGGTTGCTTCTCGCCTTGAATAGTTTCCATCCATTGCTTCTTATTCTGCCTTCAGGAGCTTTAGAGCAGAGGTCACCAACCTTTTGGACCTCAAGGACCACTAAGTTCATAATTTTAAATCCCGTGGACCACTAATATGATCTGCCTAATGGACATGACTAGGTGGTCATGTGGGCGTGGCCAACTCGATGTTACTCATGCTGAGGGGCGCCTCGCTGGCCTCTACTCATCCCTCCCCTCCCAGCCACTCCTCGCCTCCCTGCCTGGGCTCCTTCAGGCTCCAACAGGAAGCAGTTGTTGGAGGTAAGCAGCCACCATGAGAAAGAGTTGGCAAAACAGCTGGCTCAGTTCAAATTGGATCTGATCGAGAAGGAGGCTCAGCAGAAGCACCTCACTGAGGACTATGAGCGTAGACTTTCCAAGCAGAGGGAAGACCTGCTGGAGTACAAGGCCAGGTACTGGATGCATGGGCTGAGAGGGTCAGGCAGTTTCAGGCCATGATGTTGTCCCACTGGAACAAGGCCCTCCGGCTCTTGGCCACCAGCGGCACTTCCCTCCAGCCTTCGCCCAAAGCCCCACACCAGAAGGCTGAAACAGATCCCAAGTAGGAATTTCTGCCCCCCTCCAACCCACACAAAAAGACCCCAAAGGGCTCCCGACATGGACGACTGCAAGGAGCTGGCATGGGCCAAGGTTGGACCTCTGCAGCCCATCCTCCAGCAGCAGAGCAAACTTCAAGGGAACTCAGGGCCTGATCGCGAGAAGTCCCATGCTCCTCAGAAGATGGGGAAGCTCTCCTGTTTGCTGGCCTTCCACTCTGGCGTACCTTGGCAACTGGACTGTTTCTCTCCACCCCCCTTTCCTGTTTTGTGTGATGGATTGATGCAGGGGGACATCAACCTAGTTTGACACTGGGGTGCCGTGTGCCCAGACCAGGCACTTTCTCTCAGCCCTGCCCGTCTCTACTTCTATGAGGCCTCTGGGTGGGAGGCCCAAGAGAAAGTGCCTGGTCTGGGCACACACAGCCTTCCAGGAACCTCTTCTGTGTTCCTTCTCTCAAGGGGAAGCTTTGTGGTCAATCTGAGTGAAGGAAGAAGACGACGGGCAGACTGACGGTAGCTTGCTGACTTTGGTGGGAAAGTCGGTCCCATATTCCAGAGCTCTAGTCACAGGACTGGCCCATTGGTCATCTCAAAGCAGCTCCTCCACACAGATGCACCAGCCTGCCCAGGAGTGGCTGGGCAGCTCCCCGGCAGGCTGGTGCACCTGGGTGGAGAAGCTGCTCCGGAATGACCAAAGGGCCAGTCCTGTGACTAGAGCTATGGAATATGGGACCGGCCAGGCAGCTCATGGTGGGGCTGGAAATCTCTGCCATAGAGGGTGGTACGTGCAACGTGCAAGGAGTAGGCAAGCCCTCACCATCTGGAACAAGATAATGGTGCTGTTGCGGCAAGGGGAAGTGGTGGCACAGGTGGGCTGAAGCGGCAGTGGTGATGGCCGGAGCCTTAGTGTGCAGGAGCAAAGTGCCACTTGCCTTTGCACATCAACAGCATTCCGCCTTCATTGCAGTACATTTGTGCCAGCTGGTGGTGCTAAGGCAGCCCTCATCTCCTGCTGCTTGGGCTTGCAGCAGTAAGCCACATCCAAGAAGCACTACAATAGAGAGAAGTGGCCAGTGCGGGCTCTGTGAGTGGCCATGAAGCGGGATCAGCATGGCCCATTCTTGTCCGCAGCACTGGTGGGCAGGATAGGGTCATCGCCACCGCCTGCTTCTGCTTTGCCTTTGCTAAGGCGGCAGGCACTAGAAGGGTGCTGTGCTCAGCCAGCCAGTCACTTCCCGCCACTTGGTTTGGGGCAGTCCCCGACAGGCCTAGGTGCGGTGGGCAGGCAAGTGGGTGGAGCGAACAACTTGGGGATTTGGGTGGCCTTGATATGGCCAGGATGCCAGCAGGATCCCTGGCTGCCAAGGCCAGCGAGGCACAGTGTTTGGGCTCTAGTGCACTCTTCTCCTCCCAGGTGGCCGGAGTTTCATGTGCTGCTCACTGAGACTCCTGATCTCCTGTGACATAGGGAGGGGCTGGAGCTACTAAACTGGAGGCCAAGCTAAGTGACTGAAGGATCCTATACCATCACTGGGAGTCCAGGCACTTCAGCAAGTGGCGTGCGAAACTTCGGCCAGGCTCCTCAAGAGATGGAGTTTGCAGGGATCGATCTAGTGCCCGGGCTGGCTACAACACAAATGTTCATTGCACGTATCCAGCCCAGGCGCTATAGTTTGAGGACCCCTGATTTAGTGCAATATAAAAAAATGCAAATAATTTTTCTGTGGTCCACTAGTTGGTGACCGCTGCTTTAGAGAATAGCTTGACTCCTCCTCCTTTTCATTAAATTAGATATACACAATTCCAGCAACCATTCTTTATATAATTAGCCTCCAACCCCCTAATCATCTTTGTTGCTCTTCTCTGCACTCTTTCTAGAATCACAACATCTTTTTTACAACATGGCGACCAAAACTGGATGTGGTATTCCAAGTGTGGTCTTATCAAGGCATTATACAATGCTTTGATTTGTTCTTTTTTCAGCTGAGTTCCTATATACATTGGGGAAGGTCCTGCTGTCCCTTGAAACAGAGTCTTGACTACAACTTTAGGGTCTCCCACATTAAAGATCAAGTGTGATTGATCACCAAAGTTCAATTCAACTGATACAGAGAACATTCAAAAGCATGTATTTCTAATATTTTTGAAGGAGAAAGTACAAGTAGTCCTTAACGCACAACCATTCATTTAGAAATCATTTAAAGTAACAACAGTGCTGGAGAAAGTAATTTATGACCGGTCCTTGAACTTATGACCATTTCAGCATCCCCATAATCATGTGTTCAAAATTTGGGCACTTAGCAATCAGCATGGTTGCAGCGTCCTGGGGTCATGAGATTGATTGCCAGTTGGCTTCCATCAAGCAGTCAATGGGGGAAATTGGATTTGCTGAACAACTGTGGGATTCACTTACCAGCTGCTGTGATTTGCTTATAACAAAAAGATTGTAAAATCATCTGGGACAGAAATTCTGCTCACAACTGTAATCGTAAATTGAAGACTATCTCTGTGCATATCATATGGACACAAACCATTTGTTTTTATTTCCAACCTTTTATTAAGTAAAGTGCCCAGAATCAGAGTCAAGCATTTTTTCAAAATCAAGAAATAAACACATAATACCTAGTCCAAGTTCCTTTCTTATTTTGCCAAACTGTCCCAAAGACGCTCATTTTGTGGACCTGGTCATAAAACTGTAGGTGCCAGACTGGGAACAATTAACTTTCCATCCTCCTTACCGATGTTGAATCAGAACCCCCCCCCCCAAAAAAAAGCCCTTATATTTAAAAAAATCTCCACACTTCACTTTAGATCTCAACTTATAGTGGGATCTTCACCACGGAAAGCCAGCTGCTGTATTCTCTGCCAGCCCTGGATAAATCTCAAGGTTAGACCAGAGGAAACTGATGTAGTAACTGGACCATGTTCTGAAGCTACACGAAATATATGATGGAGATTAGGCAAAATACTTACCTGACACCCCCGCTCTGGCCAGCTGTCATAAACAAGACACCCGAAGAGCCAGTATCTTTACTGAATGAATTTATTGTTTTTGAACTAAAGTTGTTCACAGTTATTTAACAAGGGATACATCAGAAGGTTCCTCTTTGTCCTTTGAACTGTTAAATAATATCAGATTGTGTCCACTAGTGAGTGTGTGTGCATGTGTCATCCAAGTACAAAATAGGAAGGATAACAAGAGGTATTGCTTTCATTTATTCTTATGTCTTGTGTAAATGATCTCCTTCCTGTGTGTACTATATGGGCTATTATTGTTATTATTATTATTATTTGAAATCCCAGCCTTTTGTAGAGGTACAAGTTAACAGAAGCCTTAAAAGCTATACATAAAGGAAGAAAAACCAGGGAAACGGACTGAGGGTGGTAGAAGAGAAGCTTTGGAGAGAATGAAGGAGAAAATGGAGGCAGAAAAGACAACAGAAGCAAGAGAGAATAATTTACAGCAATATCATGCAATTAAAACTGCCTCCAGATCTCTACATTCTCACCTCTCTCTGTCCCCAGCCACCACCCTACCAAGGTCTAACATGCACACAGCAATAGAAGAGAAAAGGTTAAGATTAGGAGAACCAAACCAAACCACAACGAAAAACACCCTCCACTTTTGTGGATCTTTTTCAAAATATTGGTTGTTGTTTTTCTTCTTCTTCAAACCTATATACAGGAAAAACAGGTCCAATAAGGGCAGAATGAACCAGGACAAACATAGAAATAAAAATAATCAGAAAGAAATACAAACAGTGAAAGAGAAATCTAATATTAACATTTAAAAATATTGCAGTTTAACATACGCTTATAGGAACCCAAACAATAGCAATTGAAGATAATAAGGGGACTGAATACTAACTCTACATTTAAAACATACTGGATTTTAGAATTTTGTCGTCATCTTTTTTTTTTTTTTTTGCCTGTCATTTATGGTATTCTAAAAATTTTCCTCTCCAGCTAGAGACATCAAATGAAAAAGAAGAAAAGGAGCATTGGTGAGAGGAACAAGTTGTGTTCTTGTTGAAATTCCACCCCCCCAAATAAATACAAATCAATGTCACCTCTATTCAGTAATGAAAGCAGAAGATATATCTAACATCTTAAAATTTTAAATATATATATATATATATTTATATTTATATATATGCATTATAAATAATAACCAAGACCTAATAATAACTTAACTACACAGAAAATCCAGCCCACTCATCCTTCTCCAAAAACAAAGGGAAAAAAAACCCCAAAACAAATATAAAAATATCTTGCAATACTTTTAAAAGTTTACAGTAGCTTTGTGTTGAACTCGTCCATAGTGCTATCGCCTCCATAGTTTGTTCAAATGAACTATGTCCCAGTGGTTATACACACAGGCACGCACAAAGGAAAAAGGGGGAAATCTATTTCTCATCTTATAGTCTTCTTTCGCATTAAAAAAACAAAATAAAACAAACCCAAATGTACATACACAACCCAAATAAATAAACAAAACTAGCAAATAAATAATACTGATATATCAATGCAGCACTAATGACACCATAATTGCATCCAGATGTGTGATGTAGCAGATAATTCAGCCGGCCGAAGGAAAATTCCAATGTGGAAGGAAAGGTCTGAGAGAGCACGTTGAGAAGAGAAGAAGTCCTAACAGCGGTGGCGATGATGGTGAAGGTGGTAGCCAGAGCAGAGCTTGGCAGCAGGTGAGGCTGTGCCCCAGAATTGGATTCTTGTCCTTTGTCCTCGCTGCTGATAGCGGACTTTCCCTAAGTTTCAGTGTCCATGTTTGCTTGACTGTTTCCTTGTATTTTTGTTTCCCTCAAGTTTATGGCTGCCTCTCCAGCCATTTGGAAAAAAAAAACCGATTTGAAATTACAAAAACACAAACACAATTTGAAAAACAATTCGGATGGGAAGAAAGAGATGGAGGGGCGGGGGGACAGTTCTTATAAAAATCTTAATATGGAATGAGAACAATATGCCATCCTATTCCCTATCCTCCCCCCACCCTCTCCCAGAGTCTAGTTTCACCAGGAGGAAAGGGTGTAGTCACAGCCAACGTTGCTTTCTTGGAATTCCAACTGTGACAGGTTGCAATTTCTCAGCTGTTCTCCACACAGAGCACCAAAAGAAAATTGTGTGTTGAGGGCAAATGGAATGGAGGAGACCCATTTTCTGCAGTGGGAGACAGGAGGCTGGAAGTTCCCCTTCCTCCCCCCAAACCAGTCCGTGGACAGTCTTACATCACTGGCCTTCCGTGAACAAGCATTCGCAGAGCACAGAAGGTGAAGATGTTGGCTGACATGTTAACTTTTCGGGATAATTCCTGGTAGTAGATTGGAAACAAGTGGTGGTATCAGAAACACAGAGAGAACACAGGAATATAATGGGGATGGTGGAGTCAGAAGCGGGGGATGTGTTACGGTGAGGGGGAGGAGTTATTGCAAGGAAAGTACTGGGAGGAGGAAACAAAACCCAAACAAACAGGATTTGCCAAAATGGGTTTGTCAATTGTTACTTTTTTTCCCCTTTTATATGTCTGTGTGAGTGTCTATGTGTATGTGTGCATTATTTGTATAGGTATCATATAAATCTATATATGTATATGTGTGGATTATATATATTTACATGTGCATGTATATATATAATTTTTAAATATATATATATGTATGTATATATATACACACATTGTTTTTCCATACAAAAATTTACTATAGACAGTTTTGTCCTATGGTAGCACTATTATATACACCCATCTAGTTTAGAGGCTAAAGAATACTCATTCATTTGGGGAGCTTTTCTTCACTTTTCTAGGTGATATTATTGGATTGACTTAATTTTTTTTTCTCAGTGCATTTATTTAAGGTTGGTCTTGTAAGCCGAGTGATGAGGCCATCTTTGCCTTCTCTTTGCCAGCGGGGAACTTAGTGTCTCCTCTAGACCCATAGTCATTTTTATCGGAATCGCTCCGCTTGCTGTTTGTGCTATGCTTGGTTGGCGTGCCGGGGGGATGGCTCACCTGCCCGTTCTTCTCGTCTGAAAAAAGTTGTTTAATTACGTCAAAGAAGTTACTCAATGGGCTGCCTGGGTATACAAAACAGAGGAGACAAAAACAAAAAGAAAACAAAGAAAGCAAGAGAGAGAGAGAGAGAAAGAGAGAGAGAGATAAAGGGAAGAGGAAGAGAAGAGAACAAACAAACAAATGAACAATGGGGTTTTAAACAAGAAGAACATGATGAGCGGTCCAGAGCCACGTGCATGGGGGTGTGTGGAGGATGAAGACAATGAGTAAAAAAGGAAGAGCATCAGGAAGGGAGCACCGCCTAAGCGTATGGAAACCCTGGAGCAAGGAAGGCCCCATTGTGTAGCTGGAATCCTGCCCTGTTCAGCACGTATGGAATACTATTGCAAGGCATTATGCAGGCTGCTATGCGGCAGAGTATCATGATATATCACGATGGGCTTATATACAATTCTTTTGAAATTAACCTAACTGAAGTGAGTCATGAATCATGGAACCTACGCATGCTGACTAGGAACTCCATTCAATTGAATTCAAGGAACCTTCCATGCAGGCAAGTGTGCTCGAAGTAACTTAATTATCTATATTAATTAGATTATTCATTTCAAAGAGAGGAGATCTGTGTGCATAAAGGAGGAACACGCAAATCTGGTTCTTCTTTGAAATGAATTTTGCACCACTTGTAAAAAAATATGCATTCCTAACCATTTTCTGTATGAGTACTTTATTTTGGATTTTAATAATGCTACCAAACCTGATTTGCCAGTCTCTGTCATCTGCTGCAAAGCAGACTCGCTCTTTAGATATCAGAGAATCCATATGCATCTGGCAAAATGCACAGGAATAAAGAAAATGAAACACGCATCTACAGACACAATGCATTCTGTGAACTACAGAGATGCTCTCCGCCTCTTCATTTCATGACTAAGTCCCCAAATCTTAATGGTGTGATAGACTGTCTTGAGCAACCTAGACATGCCATTGTGGTGGTAAAAGGCATTTCTCTCCCCCGCATATGAAGCTGTATTCACTACTAACCCTACCTTGAAAACCGATATGAAAAAGCAAAGCCAAACTGGTTGATAACAGGACAGGACACAATCTGGAATTACCAGGGCTGCCGGCTAGACAGGGAAGGGTTAAATATTACCATTGCCCCAAAAGAAGGGGCAATGGTAATATTTGTCTATGGCTGTCAAGAAAAAAAGACAGGCATGAAATCACTAAGAGCTAAGCTTGACTTGACGGGGAGTTGTTTGTTTGACCTCAAAGGCGATTCCCCTGAATGGTTGAAATTTGAGCAAAATACAAGTTAGGGAAAATTGGATTTTGTTTGTAAGCTGTTAGGGTAATTCCATTCCTTGGGACAGAACAGTCAGATATAAGTATTTTTTTAAAATGAAGTTAATAAAGTTTTGGATCCATGCTATCTCAAAAACCTGCACTTAAAGCAGGTAGCAGCTGCTATGATGCTCAGCCACTTGCCTTGTCTTTGTTGAGACAAGAAAGTGAAAATTCAAAATTCAAATTCAATAAATAAATAAAAATACATATCCGATCACCACTTCAACTTGGAGATGATGTAGCAACAGGGCATTGAATGAAATTTCTCACTGAGATTTGTTTGGAATCATTGATTTTTAGAAAAAATGCAACATTTAAATAAAGATCGGACAATATTATACTAGTGTAAAGCTGCTGCACATACAAGAAGATTCTCATTGTAAAGTATAGAATTTCCGGAAAATTAATTCGACTACAGAAACATCTATATTAATTTGTTATTACAAAATTAACTCAAAAGAAATCAGGAAAATTTATTGTTGACATTAATGCAACAGTTTCTTTTGAATACTTTTCCAAATGACTATGTCTCTTGAGGCTTTATTTTTTGGAGATGCATTTTAATAAATGCATGTGCACGATTTCGTGCTGATTTACAGTAGGAATGAGTTAAAAATTATGTCACTATCTCATCTGTGAAATATAAGTAGGTAGGTAGGTAAGTAAGTAAATAAATAATGATCTAGTCGATAACAAAGCAGCAGAAAATGACACAGTGGAGACAATCCAGTAAGATATTAACAGATTTTTCTTATTCTGTGGAGCTAACTGCATATTCTATCTGGGCTACTTGCCCTTTTCAGATTTAGGTGGCTATTTCACAATACTGAAACTCAACAGCATATTTTTTACTGAAGAAGTCAGACAGCTACTGAAATAAATAAGAGACCAAAGGCAATATAACATTAAGATATATTTTGATTAGGCATATAGTAATTTTGATATTTTATAGGATTTTAGGGGATATTTTCCTAGATGCATTTCATAAACCAGAATACCTTCCTTTAGTTAATAAAACTGAACAAGCTGAAAAAAGAGTAACACAACTACAAAAAAAGGAAAGCAACATAACAAAATGATATAAGGGCTATAGATACAGGGTATACCAAAAGTCAGATCCCATAGACAGTCTATAGGAGACCATCCGATTAGAATTTCTGAATACCAAAGAAAATGTCATTGAACTTAAAAATTTTCAAACGCCATGCATCAAACAAGTAAGGAAATATCTTTTAAAAATGGCAATTGATTTGAACACTGTTTTCGTACACCCCATATTTTTTGTTTACATAATAAATTAAATAAAAGAAGAATTGATTTTATTGTAACCATCCATCCATAACCTACTTCTATAAACAACTTCTTCATAAATCTGAAATAATACCAGGTTTTTAATCTGCTGAATAACTGGGATCATAAATTTGTCTTTCCAGTGTTCAAAACTAGTCTCTTAGGAGACTAGGAGTTTATTTAGGAGAACATGGAGAATCCACAGTGGAAATGGAATATATTTATTTATTTAAAAAATTTATATGGCCGTCAATCTTGAGCAACCTTGGGCAGCTTAGAACGACCATAAATTTCTTAGCTGTAGTTTTTAGCGCAACTTGAATCATGTTAAACATTGATAAACACATGACCAACTGATTTCAGATGATGGGACTTTTCTCTAATACCCTGGAAAAATAGACCAGAAGGCTAATTCCTATGATAAATACCTATCCTCCACATTCACCCTTTTTCACAAAACAACAATCAGACATATAAAGAATTGAAGAGGATGAGTTTCATGAAAGCCTTATGTATAAAAATGATTATATAGCAGGAATAATAAATAAGGCATAGAAGCTTCTTTTATCTCAGAATAGCTTATTTGGGTACCTGCGTGGCTTTGGACCCTGTATCTTCATATGCAAAATGAAACCAATGAACAGAAAGTGTGAAATAAAACTGGTAAAACACTGTAAGGGCTTCTGGGAAAGGCAAGAGAATATTACACATTTCTAAATTTTCTAAGAAACGCATTCAGCAAGATCAAAGAGAAAAGGAAGTGCAGAAGAAGCATGGGGAGAAAGCATGGACGTTGAGCTCCACCCACAGATCAAAGCAAAAGTCAAGGGCAAACCAAAAAAATGCAGGATATTTGCTTGGAGGCTTCAATGTAATGTTAATATTTTAATCTGGATAGAGGATCTATATTTTCCTCTTTTTTTGCTCGGTAATTTTTCAATCCTATGTAATGCTTGTTTGCTTTCAACAGGAAAGGTTCACCTTTATGGCACCTACTGTGGTGACTTTAATTAAAGCATCTAACTGAGTCTGATAGAGTTTGTGAAATTTTGATGAAAGAATGATCCAAGGGAGAAAGGAATGATTAGGGAGTCAGAGATGGCAGCCCTTCCATTTGACTTCTCCACAGTACCTGAATTGAGAATAAAATATGTGTCTTTTTGGAAATGGCCAGTTCAGGTTGTTGCAGTCACAATTACTGATATTAAATTAAATTAAAAAGTTAAGCAGGATCTGACTTGCTTAATACTTGGAAGAGAGACCACTGAGAAATCTCAGAATGCGACAGTAAAATTGGAATTAAAGAAATATCTCAGAAGAAGGCTGCAACAAGTCACTTTCATTGCTACTAAGAAAGCACTATGGATATGCATATATAATTACTAGGAGCTGAGTTTGACTCAAACAAATCCCTACCTTATCTCCTTAGAAGTAAGCCAATTGGCTCAATTATCCAAGATTCCAGGCAGTTTGAGAAACAATTAAAAAAAACAGATTTCTGCATGTCATGGTCTTTTGAGGCAATAATTATTGGCTTAAATGAATAGTGGACACTTGAAGTTCTGCAAATGAATTAATTTTACAGTTAAAATCTCATATTGATTGCTCTAAAGTTTCAGCCACTTGGACACCTCATAGCAACTAGAGGGTTATAAGAGAAGTAATAACAGTAGTAAACAATAGCATGTTTTATTGCATTATACTATTGTTTAAATAAAGTTACCAGAACATGCATGAAAAGGACTGAATATTTTTATACCTTGGAATATTATGACTTTACTCTGAGTAAGATGCTTATGTAATTAAAATATTGGTTAATCCTATAAAAAGGCTGGGGATAGCAAGATTTTTTTTTTTAACTCAAAGAAATGAATGCCATCCAATTACAGGTCAGGAAGCAACTACCTGAATATAAAAGAAGTAAAGAAGTAAAGTAAAGAACTAATCAACCAAGCAACTCTGGGTTAAGCTAAACTTTTCGTTCCAATCTTTTCCTTAGCAGTCAATTTTTTCCCCTCCTTCTTCAAGACTTAAGAACAATGAATAAACTCATCTTGGATATTTTAGAACCTAAATAACATTACACAAAGCAACTGTCCATTAACAAAGCTAGTTTCTGTGCATTTCTCACATGAAAAACTTTATCTTTAGTTGATGTCTTTGGAAAAGCCTGGTGTGGAAAGAGGCATACAATGAAATATTTAATATATGTCTCTAGAACCATTATGAGCTTCTGCTGACAAACTTTCTGTCCCTCTTCAGTCCTTTCTTTCAATTTCCTTCTCCCAGAATTCAGGTATTCACTGTGATCATTGAGAAACATTATTCCATGTTTATATACAATTGGAAAACTCCACTCTGATAAGAAGCATGGCATCTTTATTCATGTGAAGTTTGAGGCTGAACTAGAAAATCATCACAAAGAGCAGATAAAAATGTCTCAAGAAATTAAATAAGAATATCTTCTCTGGAAAGAATAGCTTTATGGGAACTTTAATAATTCAGGAGTAATAATTCAACAAAAAGTTGTCCTTTCTATAAAGCAAAATTGGGAAGACAAATTTTTGCCTTTGAAATGGTTTAGAATACTGCAGTTCATTAAGAAAATAGTTTTCACATCCCTATGAAAGAAGCTAAGTAGAATTTCTATTTCTATATACAAAGCCACTCTAGTATTATAAAAATCTTAGGAACAAAAAGACAAGATCTACATTATGTCCTGCTTGTGGTTTTTCAAAACAAATAAGTTTACTTCCTGTTGGGAACAGAATGCTGAACCAGGTTTCTAGTATCTGATAGAGCAAAGAGGTCCTGTATTTGCATACCCAGAACCAGCTGCCAACTGATAGAACCGGGTTCTTACCTAGAATTATCATTCCTAGAATGATTGTTTTCAAATCACACTGCATCTGTGCAGTGTGCCATCTGGACATTCCTAAAGCTTAGACTGGTAGAAGTCCCTCCCTATATTTTACACAATTCCTTTGAATCCCCTTCAGTTCCTGAGACCAACACAATTCATGCAAAGAAAGAATAAAGCCAGATGAGTGAGAGGATGGGCTGTGTGAATGTTCACACACATGGATGATTAGCAAGTTTCTGACTGGAAGAAAAGTCTACTTGTTACAAGGTGACCAAAGGATAGTTTTCCCAAAGATTCATAGTTCTTGAATGAATGAATGAATATTATATATACACACATACACACATACACACATACACAAATGCGGGTGCATGCACACACACACACACACACACACACACACACACACACAACTGCTGGATTAAGGTAGATGTAATTGTCTGGCATTGTTCCAGACAGGGAAAGACCTGAAAAAAAGGATTCTGAAGCTATTGTTATTCCTGTAGAATGAATTTGGCCCAGATGAGGACATGGCCATTTAGTCAGCTCATAACAAAGTTTAATAGTTGGGATTTATCCATCTGAAGGAACATGATAGCAGTGTTCCAATATCTGAGGGGCTGCCACAAAGAAGAGGGGGTCAGCCAGTTTTCCAAAGCATCAGAACGCAAGAGAAGAAATAATGGATGGAAACCAATCAAGGAGAGAACCAACCTAAAACTAAGGAGAAATTTCCCGACAGTGAGAACAATTAACCAGTGGAATTGTTTGCCTTCAGAAATTATAGGTGCTTCATCACTGGAGACTTTTAAGGATAGACTGGATAGCTATTTGTTTGAAATGGTATAGGGTCCCCTGCTTGAGAAGGGGGTTGGACTAGAAGACTTCCAACTCTGTTTTTCTGGAGGAGAAAGTCCGCAGGTTTAAAACAGACTCTGGAAAGCCAGGAATAAGCCGGTGTCCTGGCTGAATGAAGCCATATGATTTGGGTGAAAGATAAGTGTGCCATAAACACTAGGGAATGGGGCAGTGTCTTCAAAGGACCTGATGGGTTGGGGGAAAAAAGCAGATAATACTACATCTCAATCTAAATGAAAAGCAAACACTAATGTGAAGAAAATGATATACAGATAGCAAGGACTGATTTATCCTTACAAAAAAACAAGAGGGAAAATCACTTTGGAAAGTTCTCTAAGTCCCCAGAGCCTTGATGGTACAGTGGTTTAATGCACCCTGTCATTAACACAGCTGCCTGCAATTTCTGCTGGTTCGAATCTCTCCAAGGCTCAAGGTTGACTCAGCCTTCCATCCTTTCTAAGGTAGGTGAAATGAGGACCCAGTTTGTGGGGGCAATAAGCTGACTTTGTATAAAATATACAAAAGAATGAAGGCTATTGCTTAATGCATTGTAAGCCGCCCTGAGTCTCCGGAGAAGGGTGGCATATAAATCAAATTAAAAAAAAAAAAGTCAATGCAATCGTGTCACAACTACAAAAAGTCAGCAGTAGCTGTAGTTTTTTGTTTTTTTAAAAAGGTTTAATATAAAGAGAATGACGTAGAGGGTTCCATAGTAGAAGAGGATGGAAGATTACTGAATAGAAATACACTTACACTAAAGTGCTTAATGATTGGAAAAGAGAAAATTAGCTTTTGATGAGGGAAACAAGAAATGGCAGGAAGATAAACTTTTATTGATGCCAGAATTAAGCCCTGATACTTCAAACTAAGCAGAAGACCAGATACATGATGGATGAGATGTTGCAGAAGGTCAAATCAATGGTTCTAAAAAAGGTCAAGAAAAGATATTCATTTAGCTGTGCAGAAACTCTAATGGATAGCTTATAAGAAGCCAGCATTCATTGTTTTGCTTCATCCTAGACAAGTTGTGGAACTGAATCCTGTAAGAAGTAAGATGGAGGTAACTGAAGTTTAGATCAAACTATTTTGGTAGATGGAAAATAGATGGTGAGACTGAAAAGTAGATCAATAGATGTTCAGTAATTTGGTTTGGGAATAGAAGTACTTTCATTGGCCTAAATGAAATAACAGGGTGAACCATGTTTTTCAGGCCACCAAAGCATGACAAGTACTTTTATGAGGATTCTAGTCAGCACAGGGCTCAATGGCTGTTGTTGAGGTTCACCATCAAAGGATATAATTTCTACTTTTGAATGGCTGTCTTAGTATGTTTGAGGTAGTTGGTTGGAATATTACTGGATGTATTCACTACAATTAATCTGTATCATAAGTTCCAGAAGGTGGGGTGATTTTGTCAACTTTCTTTATGTATGAAATAATCACAGAATTGTATGACTGTAAAAATAGCAAAGGAAGGCTCAGAGTACTTTCTAGAACCTCAGCCTCCTTAATGTGACATAATGGCTAATATGACATAATCTGAGTTGCCTCAGATGCAGAATGTCTGAGACATAAGCACATTGATAGTAAAGATGTAATTGGCAAAGAAATGAATATGAGACCCTTGGAAATGTCCAGGATTCAGCCACCAGAAGAAGGTTTCTTTGATGCATGATGGAACAGAAATAACTCCTCCAAGTTCTACATCTACAATTAAGATATGGAATTGAGATTTCCTGCTTGATGTTGGTGATGAGTAAACAACTAAAGCAGATTATAATCACCATGTGACCCAAGAATTGTAAGATTATATGGACCTTCTAGTGAAAGAAACTCGAATATACAGTAAGTATCTGAAATGTATGGAATGGTTACATCAACAGAAAGGCACACTGAAGGACATTCAACTGAAGCTGCTCAGAATGCATGGAAGAGATTTTGGCCAAAGATTCTTAAATGGTAGAAGGTTCTCCATTGACTCTATAGAGAGACATAATTTTCAGGTGTACCAAGAGAACAATGTATTCATTGTTCTTTCTCAAATAATTTATTTTCAAGCACTTCTTAATGCTAAACAGTAAGCTTCTGGGAAATAATTGGGTTACTTGTTTTATTACCAACAAGTTTATGGTCAACAAGTTCTAAAGGGATAGAATCCTAAGAAAGCTTTTTTGAAATATATTTACAAGAAAGATGGAAGGGAAAAAAATCACGAATTACCCCAGTGGAAGCGTATCTACCAAGACCTGATTTTTGCCAAAATTAGTTTTAAAAATAAGGGATTTATTCAATTTAATACAAAGGCCAATCCGTATCCCATCAGATATTGTAGGATTGCATTTCCCATCATTCATCATCAAGAGCTGTGCTGATTTCAGATATTAGGAATTGAAGCTAAATCCTGCTTACACTCTTGTAATCCCTTCCTTTCCAATAATGTTAATGCAAATATTAATTCTCTTTTTGCTAATTATTCCAGCACTGGGGTAAGCATTCCAAAAAGTAGTGGAGGGGGAAAAAAAGGAAATAACAGTTGCAGCCATGTGATTTCCCACTTAGTGACTGCTTCACTTAACAAGAGAACTGCCAGTCCCAACTGTGGTTGCTAAATGAGGACTACCTGTCTCTGTGCTGGTGTTTGCTATAAACAGTATAAATGGAACGACAGGCACCACCAAGGAAAGAATTCTGAGTTTATAGCAATAGCACTAGCAATAGTATATACTGCTTCATAGGGCTTTTACAGCCCTCTCTAAGGGTTTACAATGTCAATATATTGCCCTCAACAATCTGGGTCCTCATTTTACCGACCTTGGAAGGGTGGAAGGCTGAGTCAACCTTGAGCCAGTTCGGATCAAACTCCTGGCAGTGGGCAGAGTCAGCCTGCAATACTGCATTCTAACCACTGCGCCACCACATCTGAAAAACTGAAAATTTTTATGAAAGTTTCATTTAAGATTCAAATGCTATAGAGTATGTCTGATGAAAAACATACAATTTGGGTGCACTTTTGGACTTCGAGGCCTAAGGTTTGGCATGGCACTGACATAGAATATCAGATGTGGATATTCTGAGAATGCCTTTTTTTGCATTCCATTTGAATTACCATAATGTACTTGGGAATGATTGTTCAGGACACTTCAGCTTCTGTAGGGCACTGCATTCAGACTATTGGCTGGGGCCAATTATAGGAAGCCTGACTTCACTGGCTGCCATTCTGGGCATGATCTAATAAGCTGCATTCATTTATCATGTTAAGCCACAAATTACTGCCCAAACTACATTTTGTTAGGTAAGGTTTATAATACAGATAAACTATAGTTTGCAAAATGAAATGGCTGCCTTCACAAATGACACCAAGCCAAAGCTAAACTGCAGTATATGCTTGGTAAAATGGAGGAACATTCATATAAGCTGAGACAAGCCATGTGAAAAAAGGGCTGCCTACAAGGGTGGGATTCAGCCTATTCGGTCCGGTTCGGGCAAGTTGGTTGTGCCGACTATCAGCTGAGAGTAAACCGGTTCGCTTTGACCATCAGCTGGGCCCGCCTGCCCGATCCTGCGCTATACCTACTTTTATTTCGTTCGTTTGAAGCCCAGCTGATTGGCGCAGCAGAGCAGATTGCCGCATCTCAGCTGTTTTTAGTGCTTTTAATACTGCTTTTAATGGTATTTTCTAATGGACTGCACGCACTCTCAGCGAACCAGTTGTTACACCTGTTGAATCCCACCACTGGCTGCCTGCCTAATTGGTTGCAGTGCCTTCCTTCTGGAAGATGACCCCTTTGGAAGTCTGAACAGCTCTGACTTTGTGTAATGGGCTGTGAGAATGACATGGAGAGAGAGGAGAAAGGAGGAAGAGCCTCAGCCTAGATAATCATCATGCAAAAGATAACTGAGGAAAAGGGCTGTGGCAAGCAACTCAGATGGGACTCTTGGTAGCTGTTCTGGAAACAAAATATTTCAGTCTTGCAAGATTCTTTGACTGTAACCTTGCAATGAAAGTAGTGCTAGTACTCATGGTTGCTCCTTCTTGCCTGGACTGCCTCGAAGGGCTGACATTCTGTCATTCTTTAGCTTTCTCCCAGGGATGAAATCCAGCAGGTTCTGACAGGTTCTGGAGAACCAGTAGCAGAAAATTTGAGCAGTTCAGAGAAATTTCCGCAGTAGCGGAAATTTTGAGTAGTTCAGAGAACCGGCAAATACTACCTCTGGCTGGCTCCAGAGTGGGGTGGGAATGGAGATTTTGCAATATCCTTCCTCCAGGAGTGGGGAGAGAATGGGGATTTTGCAGTATCCTTCCCCTGCCACACCCAACAAACCATGCCCACAGAACCGGCAGTAAAAAAATTTGGATTTCACCACTGCTTTTTCCCCAAACTCAGCATTAAATTTGTGTACATTACCCTGAATGATTTTTTGATGATATATTTATTCTTCCTGGTTTGGCCCATCTTTTTTTTTTAACATTGATTTAATATATTAGGTTTTGATTTTAATCTGTACCAAAGTTGCTGGATGATGGGCAGCCTTACAAAGTTATCTTACAATTGAACAGATTTTAAATAAAGAAACACAGGGCTATTTCAGTCATGCTCTAGCACTCCTGGTCAAGAGAAGTTCAACTCTTGTAATCTTTCCAATAGTTCTTAAAAGTATTTATTCTATTCAAGCAAGTATTTTGCCTTCCAAATGCTGGATTGTAATTGATGATATTTCTACTTTTCATAATTATTTGGATTCTATTTAGTTTTTTATGTTTAAAGTTTTATTTATTTTTTTATTACTTTAGCCACTCTGAATAATTTTTTTGTTGGAGAACTTTATTGTCATACTAAATTGGAAGAAATAAGATTGAGATATTCTTTAAATCCTTAATGCATGTGGCTGTTTTAGTCTAAGTTGCAAATCAATGGTGACTGTCCTTTCCTGATCAATGATAAAAAGGTAAAGGTTCCCCTTGCACATATGTGTTAGTCATTCCTGACTCTAGGGGGTGGAGCTTATCTCCGTTTCAAAGCCGAAGAGCCAGCGCTGTCCGAAGACATCTCTATGGTCATGTGGCTGGCATGACTAAACGCCAAAGGCACACAGAATGCTGTTACCTTCCCACCAAAGGTGGTCCCTATTTTTCTACTTGCATTTTTTATGTGCTTTCGAACTGCTAGGTTGGCAGAAGCTGGGACAAGTAATGGGAGCTCACCCTGTTATGCGGCCCTAGGGATTCGAACCGCTGAACTGCCGATCTTTCGATCAACATGCTCAGCATCTTAGACACTGAACCACTTTAATACTTAATATATTAATATATATATATTAACATATTTTAATACTTAAAATATAATTAGCACCCTGTTGTCCACTGCAGTAGAGGTGGACAACCCAAAGAGATTTGTAGATGTCTGGCTATTGTCAGGGCCTAGTGCAAGCAGTCACAACCTCTGGGTCAAGATCAGAGGTGGGTTTCAGCACGTTCTGACCAGTTCTGGAAAACCGGTAGTGGAAATTTTAAGTAGTTCGGAGAACTGTTAGTAAACATTTTGACTGGCCCCGCCCCCTTCGATTCTCTGCCTCCCAAGTCCCAGCTGATCAGGAGGAAATGGGGATTTTGCAGTAACCTGCCCCTGGATTGGGGAGGGAATGGAGATTTTACAGTATCCTTCCCCTGCCATGCCCACCAAGCCATGCCACACCGACAGAGCCGGTAGTGAAAAATTTTGAAATGCACCACTGGTCAAGATATACTAAGAATGGAAATCCTTTATCTTAGATCTCTTAGTTTAAACAGTCTTGAAAGCTGTTACTTTATTTACATAGTTTGTTTATATGACTAACTGAAAGTAATACATCTGGGGCAGATTCTATCATCGTACCTCCTTGTTGAAAGCATAATTTAAATGCTGAGTACAATTCAGAAGAGAAGGACAAAGCCCTATATGCAATATTCAACAGTTACATTCCCGTTTCTAAATTTCCTTGGCAAAAATCAGAAGGGGTCTGGTAGTACTTTTTCCACCTGACAAATTGTATTAAAAGCTTATGCAGTTAATTAAATTTGTTAGAAAAAGTGCTATTAGGTTCATTCTGATTTTGCGACCAGAGATGAACATGCCTCTCCCTCCTACAATGTCTAAAATTCCTTGGCAAGCTAAATTGATTTTTATCAAGTAGATTTGAGATAACAACTGTAACTTAACAGCTGATGCAAAAAATAGCATAATAATTCATGATCTTGTCTGCATTGATTATATTTCCAATACATTTAATGGAGCTACCTGTGCAGAAAATTGGTAATAAAAGATGAAGACAGAACTCACAGTACAATTTTTAGCTCAAAATAAAATCTGGCTGGCTTCATTCCCAGTTGACATGTCAGGTGCCAGTGGTAGCATAGTTTTGTTTAGCTCCTCCAAGACTTTTCTTTTTTGCTTTTTAAAATTGTAAAAAACTCCCATCATTATTTTCATGAGGGCTTTTTATTTTGGAGGCTTTTATATTCTTTGTATATTTAAAATTGTTTTGATTATCTAAAAATCTTACATTGAGCAAGAAACATCAGCAAGCAGAGAAGACAGATATTTATGGCTTTATGGCATTATAAACATTTTGCTGCCTGTCTGGTGATGATCAAAGCATGGAAAATAAAGGCAGCCACAAAGTTTAATAGAAAGTCTAAAGAGACTCCAGAAATGCGTATTTCCCACAAATATTCCCTAATAGGTAAAGAAAGAGCAAGTGAGCTTTGAAGGTATAGAACACCAAATACATTTGTGGCGTTTGTGGGAAAGTAAAAAGCTGAAGTCAGAGGAAAAAGTATTTGGGGGAAAATCTAGAAGATAGAGGCTGCAGGTAGGTCTCGATTTACGACCACAGTTTAGCCCAAAATTTTTGTTGCTAAGCACAACATTTGTTAAATAAATTTTGCCCCATTTTACAACCATCCTGTTGTGATCTAGGCTTCCTGAGTCATTAAACACATGAGTAGTCCCAAAAACCTTTTATTGCAACAGCTGTGAATTATGTTAATTCACAGCTGAGTTGCAATAGTTGCAAAAAGTCCTTCAGGAGAAGTCCTTCGGGATAATTACCCACCTTTATCTCCCTCCAAAGACGTACTTGGCAAAGCCACACGGAGTCCAGAATCAAACAGAGATGCCGACTGGGAACAGAATTAACAACGTTGCTTTCCTGCAAAAAGCCCATGTGCCTTTGCTCCTCTTTTAAGCCTTATGGGATGGGCCAATCTCTCCAGGCCTTACTCCTGAGTTGTCTCTTTTGTTTTAACTGTTCTTGCCTTCTGGCAGCTCTGTGCATGCACGCACTAGGAACAGGCTCCTCCTATTCCTCTGCCTCTCTGCTGTCCGACTCTGGAGGCTCTGGAGTCCGCACATAACTCCCAGATGGCCCTGGCCCTATCTCTGCCTCCGACGCAGAGCCCTTGTCTGAGCCTTCCCCTGACTCCAGGACTGGCCCATGTTACTCCCCAGTTTCCTCACTGTCTGACTCTGCTGCCAGCTCTGCAGGCTGCTGGAAGACCACAACACTTCCTTGCCATAGTTGTTAAGTGAATGACTGCAGTTGTTAAGTGAATCTGGCTTCCCCATTGACTTTGCTTGTCAGAAGGTTGCAAAAGGGGATCACATAATTTCAGGACATTACAACCATCATAAATACAAGTTGCCAATTGTCTGAATTTTGATCACGTGGCAATGAGGGCTGCTGCAATGGTTATCAGTGTGAAAAACAGTTATAAAGTATATTTTTTTCCAGTGCCGTTGTCACTTCAAACGATCACTAAATGAACTGTTGTAAGTTGAGGACAACCTGTATGTTCCTTTTGAGTGTAATTCTAGTAAGCTTGGTAAGATTGTGGCAGTTAATATATCTCATAAATAAGAAGATTTGATCTGCTTAAGCTCTAATGTGATCTCGATGATTGAAACATTTATTGATAGCACAATCGGTACTATCACCTTATCATCGGTTCTTGGCTGCTATCAACCAAACAGAAAAAAGAGAACTGGATTGAGCAGTATATAATGATGTCCCGAGAAAGCTGGAAAAAGGCAGAACTGAGAGAGGATATGAATCAGAGGTGGGTTTCAGCAGGTTCTGACCAGTTCTGGAGAACCGGTAGTGGAAATTTTGAGTAGTTCGGCGAACTGGTAGTAAAAATTCTGAGTGGCCCCGCCCCCATCTATTCTCTGCCTCTCAAGTCCCAGCTGATTAGGAAGAAATGGGGATTTTGCAATAACCTTCCCCTGGATTGGGGAGGGAATGGAGATTTTAGAGTATCCTTTCCCTGGAGTGGAGTAGGAATGGAGATTTTACAGTATCCTTCCCCTGCCACGCCCACCAAGCCATGCCATGCCCACCAAGCCACACCCACAGAACCGGTAGTAAAAAAATTTGAAACCCACCACTGATATGAATTATGGTGAGAAAGACTTGAAGGGAATGTAAAGAAATCCCAGAAGGAATGGAGAAGAGCAAAGTGAGGGACTGGGGAAAGAAGCTAGAGAAATTCATATGCAAAACTCCTCCAGAAGACCTGGCAATTGAAAGTTAGTGAAGGAAATGATTCTTTGGAGATTTTACTCCTTACCTGGCAATGTATGAGAAATATAGTCAGGCCGTGTAGTGTTACACACAGTATCAGATGAAATTAATGATAGGAGGTGCTGCAATAGATGAGTAATAAGTCATTCTTTGAGCCAACTGATTTGCTGTCAAATTAGTCCAAGTGAGCTTTAAGAAATAAAATGGCTCCCTAAACAAAATAATTGCATGGGGATTTCATTTACTTTTGAGAAGGCAACCTTAATCTCATGATGATAAGGGTGATGCTGAGGAAATTTCTTTTCCACTTCAAGTATTTAAAGAGCACCCTCTTTAATTGGCTGTTGCATATTTAAAATAGGGTTTGGGGAAAGACAGCAGAAGAACGATTAGTCATAGAAGTTGCAATCAGCAAAAGATAACATGCCTCAGACAGGCAAATGAAATAAGATCCTACTTAGATTTTAACCATATTCATTCTCTCAGGAAGAGATACTGTATCATTTTCAGAAGATGAGAAATGCAATTATTCAAATTTAGTTTGGCCCAAATATTTTATAGTTTGGTTTTATTATTGTCATGCTTGTCTTTACTTTCTGTATTAATTCAGTGACTGAGCACTTCACCAAAACAGAATTTTATTTCACTAAAACTGTAAATAGATGGATTGTTCAGTGCTGTCGTTTGCAGATGATATGGTGATTTGACTGCAAACACCAATAAGGCTGAAATAGGCTCATTGGGTACATAACATCTTTCTGCAGGGAGTAGCCTCAACAACTGAAGGATGGTAAGCCTAATATTACATATTTTGTATAATTTTGTATCATTAGGCCATCTGTGTTTAAATTGTTCCTAGCTCTGATAGAATCTTTATAGTACAAAAATTAGATTTGGAGAATAAAACAGTGGCAAGAGAGATTTTACAATTCAAGCTTTTAGGAAAAGTCCCTGAGGTAGCAAACTATACTTCAAATGTAATACTCGCGGTGGGAAGTAAGTTTCAATAATGATAGAATTTAAGGGCAATTAAAAATAATTAATTGCTGCCACAAGTTGAATTTTTGTTCATGATGCTTAGAAGAACATTTTCAGGCTTCATGAATGTAGGAGGTGGAGAAAAAAATGATTCACATCAGACTCACCCCATAGGTGATTCTGAGGATAGGATAAAACTCTGAAAAGAGAGAAGATAATTTATACTGATGTAGAATCTGGCCATAAAGGAGTTTCCTCAAATGTAATAAATGTAAATAGGACGTTCAAACCTCAGGTGACAGGATATCTGCAGCATCTGTTTTTAATGAAATATCATAGTGAATTTACTGTGGAATGTTTCGATATCCTTCCCTCGTTGGTTCTAAGAGAGTTCTCTTATAAACAGGATGTAAACAAAATGTTTGCTCATGTCCTTCAGAAAGGATTTCTGCAACATATTGTGACCTCCTGTTGTTGTTTTAAAGAGGTTAGGAAAGATTTCAAAGGAATTTAGAACTCTTTATTGCATAACAGTTTAAGACAGACACTTTCTCAGTTTTCCGCTCCTTTCCTATATCTTTTCTCTTCCTCTCTTTTAGGCATTATATGCCTCCCCATAAGATATAACTCAACAGACAGAAACAATGATAAACTATTTCTTCTAATATTAGAAAGTGTCATAGTTCCAAAACAGACCAAAACAGACCTACAAACGCACATAAAGAAGATCCCAATGAAAACCACATAAGCTTATCATGAGATATGGAGAATCATCTAGTAAGTCTCTTCTTCTAGTTGTCGTCTCTAAGGTGAATTTAATCACAAGGCTTCCATTCCCCCCCCCCCCCCTACTAAGCTGCTGTTTCAACGTTCTGCGACATAGGAGTCTCAGCAGGTCACCACATCAAAAGTAGGCAGGATTACCACCCTTCTGCATTTCAGATGAGATGGATCTTTTTCTCAATGGTGCTTAAAATTTCTAATTAAAACATTGCCATCTTTGCTGTTAATTAGTTCAAAGAAAAACACAGAAATGCTCTGCAAGAACATCCTTATGTGTTGGCTAAAGTTTATCACCAGCAAGATTGTCAGCAACTTTTAAGTCCCCTACTTTAAAACTGCATCATTTAACTGTATGTGTGAATTCAGCACAATATTTGGTCTTGGTATATTTAATTATGTTCTCTTATAGATAAATAATCAACTTTCATTGTGTGACAGAGATGTATGAGTAACTTTGGGATTTCTAGTAAGAAGAAGAACCCTAACCTTCAGCTGATACATCTGATTATTGCATGCATCCAACTACATCAGTGTCCAATTTGATTCACGGATGAGATGGTAGCAGAGGGAGGTGGCGATGGCAGTAATGGTTGATCAAATTAGGGTTAAATTTAATTTAATTTAATTTAATTTAATTAATTCAATTTATATGCATACAAATTGGCATACAAGCAGCTGAAGTTTTGATAAAGTTTTCTTAAGTTCAATATTGAGTCACTAAAACACAGTACATAGAATTAGTTTGGTTCATACAATATATTGGTGCATCTCATGAATGAACTTTTAACAATATGCACTCTTTAAATTCAGGTGAAATGATCTACTCACCCCATAATAAGAGATACTCATGGGTAAAAAGTTCATAACTGACATTCTTAAATAATTCACAGTGGATCAGGAATTATTTGCGATCCTTGATCAGTAATGGACAATACAACAAGAAAATCAGCTACTTTCATTATTTTAGAAATGTGTTGAAGAAGAAAATAACCAGATAGTAATCTTCAACTGAGATGGCAAAATGATTATTTTAAGTGGTTGAAGTATGTATATATAAGTTGTCTATGTTAATAGCACAAATGGATATCCCACTGATAAACTTTAAAATGTTTTATAATTTACATACATCCTAAAGTTTTATACTTAGTCTATGAATGTTTCTGCTCCAAAGAAGGTGATTGGCTGTCATAAGCAACAGGCTTGTATAATCCGTTTTATTGAGTCTGTAGCAAGAGGGCACCAAATCCCACAGGAATGGCATTAGTCAGCACAGAAGTTGGACCATTCAGATTATAATAAGATGAACAAGTATCCTTTGCTGTTATATCTTTCAGCTACCAAAATGCAAAGTCTCAAATGCTGCAGGCTAGAGCCAAGCAACTTTTTCTAATCAGCAGCCTCAGTGGTTCTGAAATATCTGCATAATTGGGAATACATTTCATAAGAACCACAGCTAGTTAGAAAAGAACATTTAACTCCAGATTCTCAGGAATTGGGTCATGCAGAATAGTTCTTACTTTCCTTGAATCAGGTTTAATTCCTACAACTTTTTTTTCTAATATAACAAACTCTTCAAGACAAAACTGGCATTTGTTTAATTGGTTTTATGGAATCCCTCAAAAATCGCTCTCAGTCTATCACAGAGCTCCTCAACAGTTGCTGGATAAACAATAACATAATCCATATACCTGCCTTAACAACCACCACAATTAATAATAAAGGTCATCCAATGGAAAGATTCTGGTGCCATTTTTAACAAACTTTGGTGGCCTCTCACTTAGCAAAAATCAGAGCAACTTGCACAGCAGGCAAAATATTGTCTATTGTAGGCACAGTGGTGTTCTTACCCCATATCCTTATCTCATGTTCTCAGGTTGACATAAAGACTGATTCCATTAGTACCTGAATTTGTACTTTTCGTACAATATCATTCGTCAACATTTTGTTTAATTCAGCTTCCAGCAAAGCATATAGTATTCCTCTCCAATCTCAGGCAGCAGGCACAATAGACTCATCCACTATAACTATATGACAATATTCATTAATTCAGTAGATAAGTCCTTCGGACAAGACATAGTTTCAGTCTCACCAACTGATCCATCTGATTCTGAGAATGAGCAATAGCAGTTATAATATGGCTCAGAAGTCTCTGAAGGCTATGAAAGGAAAAGGTAGATATCTGGACAAACAGTGGTTCTAAACCTTTTTTGATAACTTACATAAAATCATCAACCATATCAT
The DNA here is from genome assembly GCA_022577455.1 of Arizona elegans. Classification (NCBI taxonomy): domain Eukaryota; kingdom Metazoa; phylum Chordata; class Lepidosauria; order Squamata; family Colubridae; genus Arizona; species Arizona elegans. The sequence goes on from JAKOOJ010000001.1 coordinate 89,311,207, forward strand.
CATAATAAAGCAATTGAAGCACATGAAACTGTTGGGCTGCCCATGGGTTATCTATCTATCTGTCTGTCTGTTTATCTGTCTATCTGTCTATCATCTATCTATCTATCTATCTATCTATCTATCTATCTATCTATCCATTTTTGTCAGCAGCCACTTAACTCTTTGCTTGTAAATGCTACATGACAGCTTTTACTACAAACAAATGCCCATGAACTCTTAGTATCAGTCACCCTCTCTAACTGCTCCCCATTAATACTCACAACTTATTTTTATTCAACATTCCCAAAATAAAGTCTTCCTCATCCTCAATGTCTATTGTTCTAAAGGCCTTTAGAAACTTTCTCCTGTGCACACTCATTTCACATTTTGTTAAGATTAATCCAGTTTGCCGGCAGGAGAAAGGGCATCCCATCACTGGCAGTGCGGCAAGAGATAAGATCTTTTTCTTTCGTGAGCTTCTGTTTCATTGTTTGCAGGGAAACAGAAGCTCACAAAAGAAACGTCACGGAGATCTGACCTGGGGCAATGGCATGTGCACGCACGGTTTTCAATTTGGGCGTGCGAGTGCACGCAGTTTGGGCACTCGGTGTATAAAAGATTCACTATCACTGGCTTAGAACATACTACTGTTTTGTATATCAATGTCCTGACAGCTAGAGTTGCCATTCTTACTTTCTAACTGTAGCAACAGACTGATAATTATTAACTATTTTTTTAGAATTGTGGGCAAATCACTTTGCAAGTTTCTTATAAAATAACATAGCAGATAAAGAAGACATTCTATATTGATCAAAAAAGCAAGTAATTTCAAATGGTACAAAGGCAAACCTGTAATTATACTAGAATGCCTCAATAACATCTGGATATTTTTACCCATAGGTATTATACATATGCTCAAGAATTTCTTCTTATCTACTGTCTTTAAAATTCTGTTTTTCATGTGCCATTATATTAGCCCGTGCTACTGACAAAAATGGCATTAGACAAGCTTCAGATAACGTAAGACTCCAGATGGAGCAGAATATGCTTATATTGATGTGCACTGTAATTAACCTGCATGAACATGGTAAGTTTGGGGATTGTTCCAGCATCTTGCTTCTGGTAACTGGAGCTTAGGGTGAGAGAAGATCTGATGTTTTTATGAAGAGGTTAAAGACCTTCTTAGCATTTAAATGACTCTCCAGAAAGACATTGGAGATGATGCATTCTGATGACTGTGATAATAAATCAAAGCAATTTCCCTTAGACAATTGAAAGACCCCTCTCTGGTTGAGCTATTAGAATGTAATAGAAAGCAGTGGTTTGCATAGGCCAGGTTTGATCTGTGACACTTATAGACATTTGGTATAAATTCCAAAGTAGCTTCAGCCACTCTGATGTATAATTCCCTAAGTGCATTAATCGAGGCATCTAAAGAGTCAATAGGTGCTTTTATTCTAGACCCAAATTTCAACGGTTCCATCAAAACATTCCTGTACTGAGTTAAATATTTATTCTAAGCATCTTCAGTTTGAAGTAAGGTGCCTTTTTCTCCTGCTCACTTATGGCAAATTTTGCAACTTTTGCAACACAAACTGGCAAATACTATTCAGGTACTGTGAAGTGGTAATTCTTAGCTGCTGAAAATGCAGCTGGGCACATGGTTTTAACTCTGTTCTATGGTATTAGTCTTCCTTCAGAGGTTTTCTTTTTTGTCCTTTTTTTAAGAATAAGAGAAAGAGAGAAATGTTTGGCAGTGACAGAGTTGAGAGGAACAGAATAACTGTGTAATCTCAATCCAGACCAGATAAAATGTTCAATGGAAACTTGAGCATTTCCTGTTACCTGAAACGGTTACATTGAACTCCCATCAAAGCAAAACAGAGAGTTGGGTTGGAATTAAGTTTATTGCATTTGCCAAACTAATCATCTCACTGAATAAAACAAGGATTCGTTTCGTTTATAATGGGGGAAAGACAGTGGTTGTCACACTGGTTGAAACTGGGAAGTTAAGCAAGAACCTTATCGTCTCTTTCTCAGAAAGGATTGTGAGGAACCAGGTATTGGAACAGCAGCAAGAAATGTGGCACAGAGTGCAAAGCAGAGAAAAGATTATTTGAATTTAAAGTCAGAGCAAAGGCTTGAAAGCAAATATATACACACCACTAGGCACCGGGGTGAGAGGAACTAGTGATGGTGCAAGAATATGCATTTGCAAAACAGTGAAATCATAAATACATAAATATTGTGCTGTTTGAAACATGGCAAGTCTGTGCACAAGTGCGCAACATGGGAGAAAACTGAGAGTGCCACGTATTCCAAAGGCAAGCAAGCAGCAAGCTGGCTGGTTATAAAAGAGTGTTTAGAAGATGAAAGATTTCATAGGAAAAGAGGTGTTGAGCCATCATATTGTTCAGTGAGGGCTAGAAAGAAAAAGTGGAAGGGAAGTTCTTACCACATTTAGAAAGTCTCCCAGTCATCAACTCCATACAGTTAGTGGTGTCTAGATCATAAGGGTGGAAAGAGGAGGAAGGGAAAAATATCAAAAAAATGATTCCAGAGCTCTACGTATACGGTAGCAAGATAACAAAATTATTTCCTTGAGCAGAAAGCATATTATATGGGCATGGCATAGCTGCCCCAGATTCTGATTTTTCTTCTCTGATTAGCGCTATAAAAGTATTTCAAAATCAGCACTCAAGCACAAAGTAAATCTTTTCTCTGTTACATTTCTCCTGTCTAATATTGATGTTACAATAAACATGCAAACATTGGCGATCAGAATGTTAATCTTGATTGATTTCAGACAAATGTTGTAAATATCCTTGCCATCAGAAATATAAATGAAGGATTTTAAATACGTGTTTTGATGTTTACAACACAGAATTGTGTCTCCAATCATATGTGAATGGTTGCATTCATTATAGAACATAAACACACAAAAAAGGAATAAAATATTTCGCTAGGCTGCTAACACAGGGAAGTTCCTTCAGATCTGGAGAACTTAAACTTAGCCAGATCAAATCAATGCACCCAATATGATGATCAGAGCATTCTACAACAAAAAGGAAAATAAGATATTGCATGCCAAATTCTGTGGTCCCATTTCTCACCCAATGCCTGGATTATAAATAATAAGACATTTTGATGTTTTCCAAGTAATTGTGTTTTATTGAAAACAATTATATATATAATTTGTTTTCGTAGATTTTCACGGGTAGAGGTATCCAAGTTTTGTTGTATTCGGGTCTTTTCCCGTGTAAGATCGAGAGTATCTTGGTGACGTTTCGACAAGGTCCCACTCATCATCTTCAGGCTGGTGTCTTCGGCTTTGTGCTTGTGCGATGAAAGCGTGATTGGAGCTGCCATCTCTCTGTAAATACTGGTGGGGAGGTGTGGGGTGCTGCCTTTGTTGCTGTGAGCGGGTTGGTTGCCTGTGTTGTTACATCTTGATTAGTTGATGGAGTTGATGTTTGCAGATTAGTCAGCTGTTTCGTAACATCCTGTGTGGGTGAGGTCCTTGATGTGTGCCCATTAGTCTTTTGTGTTTTAACGATCTGGGTAATAGGCTGTGTGTTAACATCCTGAGTTCTAGTGTTGTGGTATCCTGAGTTTTTTGATGTAATGTCCTGAGCAGATCGTTATGATGCCACATCCCGGGCTTTGGTTTAGCTCTGAGTTTGAGGTCTTGCCATGTGTTCATGGCGTGTGTCAGTTTGCTTTGTGTAACCTTCCAACCAGTATTTATAGAGAGACGGCAGCTCTGATCATGCTTTCCTCGCACAAGCACGAAGCACGAAGCTGAAGACACCAGCCTGAAGATGACGAGTGGGACCTCGTCGAAACGTCACCAAGATACTCTCAATCTTATACAGGAAAAGACCCGAATACACCAAAACTTGTGTGTGTGTGTGTGTGTGTGTGTGTGTGTGTGTGTGTGTATAACTGTTATTTGGATTAAGTTAGTTAGTGCTTCCAGCAATTTACTGCCAGAACTGCTGTAAACACATCTATAATTAAAAGAGATGGAACTAATCTCAGTCCAAAGGATGAAACAGCTGTTCTTCCAGGCGTATGCTTTTCACGCACATGGCAGAAAAATAAAGGGCTGTTAGATTTGCAGCAGCATGGAGGGAGAGAACTAGATATTTTGAATTGGGTCAGGGTTTCCTTAATAGTAGCATAGCCATGGCAAAATGGTCTGAACGTTGTAATGGATATAACTATATTTTGACACAAATTGAACTTTGCAGTTTTCAGGTTATGAACCATAAGATGGCCACAGAAACAATGGGCCATCTTAAGGATTTTTGGTAGCACAAATAAAGATATTGCTCTCTACGCCTGCTTACAACTTGGGTGTTAGCTTAAGCTGGAAAGTACAATTGAACATATTGCATTTACTTCTCATCTAGTGCTCTTTTGCCCCATTTTCCTCTTTTTCAAGCTTGATGCAAAATTAAAATAGTCTTTTTATTAGGTATTTTAGAAAACATGCTCCAACATAATCCTGGCAAAAAAAACCCCATCCTTTTCAGCATGATTCTAAATTAATTAACACAAAGTTCCATTTGGTAATTATTTTGCCCTTTTTGGCTTCTGGCCCTATAATACAAATTTTGCACCATTTCTGCTATAGCTATTAGTGCTTCAGCAAGTCATTATCTGGTATTTCTTGGCCACAATAAGTAGTTTAGAATTATTTATATACTTAATAATTTATATGGCTGCCCATTTCAGAGCTTGAAACTATAGCTACAAACAGCAATCTGGGATGCTCGAAGTTAAACAATACCTCATAAAAGCTTCATCAGTGATTTGTTATTATAGAAATGGCCACTATGTAAATATGTAAAGCAAAAAGTGGAAGTTTTAACTCTATTTTGTATCCCACTGCACCAAAAAAAAAGGTGGAAGTCAACTGCTTTCCCCCCCCTCCTTACCTTGCACCCATTTCCCCTTCTTTTCCTTCCCCTATTTTCTTATTATCTTTGTTCCCATTTTTATTTTATATTATAATAAACTTTATTTTTTAAAAAAATAAATAAATAAAAGCTATATCAGCAGTGGAGTTCATCAGAATTTCAGGGTGGGCTGTGCTGCTGCTGAGAAAACAGGATTCCTGGGTCCAACAAGGTGACCATTTGCAAAGTTACATAGAAGTAAATTGATTTGGAAGTGATGAGGTACTTTTGGAGGGGAGGATGGGAAGGAATGAATGGAGAATTCTCCAAAACCTGAAAAGATTCTGTTCAGGTAAGTGCCCCACGATCAATTTCACGTATTTTTCCAAAGATTCAGATTTTACCTAAAGGGGACATCTGTGTTAAAAATTATTCAAATTTATTCCTAACATTCTTGACTACATTTCAACTTTTCTCATGAAATAATCCCCAAGAGGGATTAGCACTGCCCAAGCTATGTGAGGGATATTTATTTATGTATTAAATAAACTTATGACTGCATGACTGTAACTTTGTTGCTTGTACCCTTACAATTTATATTGATATTAATTGCTTCCTAGTATGATTTGATTGCTTATTTGTACCTATCATTTGACTATCATTAAGTGTTGTACCTATGATTCTTGATGAATGTATCTTGTCTTTTTATGTACACTGAGAGCATATGCACCAAAGAAAAATTCCTTGTGTGTCCAATCAGACTTGGCCAATAAAGAATTCTGTTCTGTTCTGTTCTGTTCTGTTCTGTTCTGTTCTGTTCTGTTCTGTTCTGTTCTGTTCTGCTCTACTCTGCTCTGTTCTGCTCTGTTCTATTTTTATATGCTGCCCATCTCACTGTTGGAGGGACTCTGGAAAAATACATTCTAGCATCCTCATTCTGTGTAGGTTATAAGCATGCTAGCAGAAATGGTTGATTTAGCATGGTCTAGGTGGCTCTAGAACCTCTACTGATTTATTGCACGTTGGGGAGTGTAATTTTGGTCCAGGCAATTATGTGCTTTTAGTATGTCTTTAATGTACTTTTAATATATGTATTGGACTATTACATGACACCAGAGTCTTCTTGGAGCTGAATAGCCTCAACTCAACTCAATATCTCAGAAAAAGATTCACTTATTATTTTTTTAAGGGAAGAACAGGAAAACAGAAAGAAAAGTATGCATTAAATGAACTTGGAGCAAGAAGTGCAATTGGACTGACTATAAAGCAAATAGCATCTCAAAAAACTATACATGAAGAAACACTGTGTGGTTTTTAAGAATCAGATGAGAAAGAATACACTTTTTATAATATATACAGTATATATTTGTACAAGCCAAGAATTTCACAAAAATAAAGAATTTTATTTAAAAAGTTATGGGAAAGTTTGCAAACAATGTTGCTGTAACAATGTATTTGTATGGAGTCCAGTCTCGTTAGAGGAGAAACAAAGGCAACCCTCTGAAAAGCAGTTGATGGAGAGCAGCAGAAGAAGCCTACTGCCTTCACATCTGGCATATAGTCCTACAGAAAGCAATGCTCTACTGTGGAATTTTGGATCGAAATAATGCTCAACTATGGATGCTAAAACTGGAAATTCATTCAATATAGCAATAGTACTTAAGTGCTTTATAGCCCTCTCTAAGCGGTTTAGAGTCAGCCTATTGCCTCCAACAATCTGGGTCCTCATTTTACCCATCTCGGAAGGATGGAAGGCTGAGTCAACCTTGAGCCTGGTAAGATTCGAACTGCCGAACTGCAGGCAGCAGAAGTAGGCAGCAGTACCACATTCTAACCATTGTGCCACCACGGCTCAATATCCTGACAGATTTTCAATTTTTCAGTAATCAAATGAAAGGTGAACTCTGTCTACACGTGCAGTGCAGAGGTGGATTTCAGCAGGTTCTGTCCACTTCTGGAGAACCGGTAGCAGAAATTTTGAGTAGTTTGGAGAACCGGTAGTAAAAATTCTGATTGGCCCCGCCCTCATCTATTCTCTGCCTCCCAAGTCCCAGCTGATTGGGAGGAAATTGGGATTTTGCAGTAACCTTCCCCTGGATTGGGGAGGGAATGGAGATTTTACAGTATCCTTCCCCTAGAGTGGGGTGGGAATGGAGATTTTACAGTATCTTTTCCCTGCCACACCCATCAAGCCACGCTACGCCCACCAAGCCACACCCACAGAACCGGTAGTAAAAAAATTTGAAATCCATCACTGATGAAGTGAGACATAATATAGTATTAGGCTTAAAGTGGTAAAACATAATGTGGATATGTTTTGTGTTCCCTTTATGTCTAAACTCCATGGAAGCAGAAAACTATTCAGTAGAATCCCAATCTGCTGCAGAGACTTAAATTCTTTGAAATATATATGAACATGTTATGTCAAATATGCAGTTTTATACAATGTTTTATAAGCCATTCCAGGGTCTTTCTAGGAATGTACCACCCGTTGTCATTGGTACTTTGTTTTAATGTTAGAATCTATATCTGTTTCAATATGTTATTCTAATGTAAAATAACATTATTTAAAACTAATAGTTCTGGGGTCCTCAGTGTGACTTCTGAGTACCAGTGTACCTACTGACTCTTGACCCTTGTATTAGAAAAAAAATCCAGGTTTAGTTACACCCTGGATATACTACAGGAGTAGCACCTGGGGAGATTGAGGCTACTTCTCCACTGATGCAGTGGTGCATCAGAGAAAACCCTTCATTTCTAGAGACTGCTTAGAACCAAGTCCCATGAAATAATATTTCACTTTCTGATCTGGTTGCTTCCAAGTCTGAATTCTTATGTTCTTGTTATGGGAACATTTATATTTACCCTCTATAAACAATATTATTTTTATTGGCTTTGATGGCACTTTTACTTCATAAATTCTGAATGATTGCATCTATTCTATTAATAAATAAACCTCAGATTAAATTTCCAATGTAAAAAAGTTAGAAACGATAGATTCCTGAATTTATATAGAGAATTTCCAATTAAACAAGATTATTTTTCAAATCATAGAACATTAAAAACCCATTAATCAAAACTTTCACCATTTAAATTGCAGAAATATCACATGAATGAATCATCATATAAACTTGTTTAAATATATCATTGTCTAATTAGGGCATTTCCCGACAAGCCATTTGTATTAGTTCAGACTCTCTTCTGAACCGCATTTCTATAAGGTTGATAACACTATTTGTGAAGTGGTCTTCACAAATACCACGGGGGGCGGGGGGAGAAAAAGTCACTTTTCTTCCCCCCCCCGCTACAACTCTATAGAGTTTGGGGGCAATTCCTTTGCCCCCCTGAAAGAAATCCTGGTCTCACTCTGTTTCCTGGTAATGAACTTTTAACATCTCATTTCTGATGTCTGCCCATAGGTAGGACTGACCATGTATTTCCTGTCCTTGGAAATCTACATCCCTTGGAAAGAAGCTGACAAAAGAGACTGGTTACAAGACTGTTGAGAAGCTACTCACTCACAACTTGTAAGAGTGGTAAAATGTAGGTGGGTAGCAACTTTATTTTTATATGGAATGAGGGAGAAAGGAATCTTGGATAGCTCAAAATAACGGAACACTGATTTGATTACTTTCTGCCCTCTGTTTTTGGTAAGCTGTAAGTGAGCACTGACAGGTTCATGGTATTTCCTCCTCCCAGCATTTCAAGGTTACCAGAAGTCTCATGTTTTGAAAAGACTGGGGAATCAAAACAATGGTGGGATAAAAGAGCTCTTCAGATTACCTAACTATTCCTAAAAAACACTGTTAGTTATAAGCAACCTGAAGAAACCAATTTTCCCTTATTATAAATCTGCTTCTCAATTCTTTTGCTTGCACTATTATAGGAGCAAAAGAAGTTTTAATGCTACAGTTTGAAGAGAAATAACCCAATTAACAGGACCAGAAGAAGGTACATCTTGCCTGTCATCATACACTCATTGTCAACTTTCCTGTATTTCTAAATGGTACTTGGAAATAACACTCAAAAAGTTTAGAAACTACCATAGACTACCAAGGTAGAGCAGAGGGAATTAGACTGAGTAATATTTAAAGTAATATTTCATAGAGTAATATTTACTTTATGAAAGAAACATATACAAAGTTAACATGTTCATAAAGCCTGCTGGTAGAGAGACAAAATCACAATTCATATTAATTGAAACATTATTTGTTTTGCAAACGTAAGTTTTTACTAATTGGCATAAAGTTAGGCAGATTCCTTTTCAGTCCAAAGCTTTAAGGATTTCTGAGAGCAAAAACTGCATTCCATGGGTTCAAGATTCTTACGATGATAAAATCATTTGTGCAATTAATTTCTGTAGGCTTATTTTATTGTTAGCTCTATATTCTGCCTTTTGTTCAGTCGCCCAAGGCAACTTACATAGGGGTCTCCCTTCCCTTTTATCTTCACCATAGCAATCCTGTGAGGTAGTTTCACCAAAGACACCCAGTGAGTTTCCATGGCTGACATTGGACTTGACCTTAGGTTTCCCCAATTCCAGAGAAACTACTGAAACCTGATAACACACCACTCCCCTAAAGCCTTAATACAGATGAGTTTAGATAAAAAGTAATAAGCAAAGTAAATCCCAAGAAGCAGAAATGAGAATGAAGACAGTACTTAAATGGAATATGAAGGTGTGACACACAGACATACCACTGAGATGAGATGCATGTAGAGAAAAACCTGATGGCCACCAACACAGATGTGGACTTGCAAAGAATGAGAAACCACAGATACCAGTCCTGTTCTGAAACCCAGGTGAGCCAGTTTAATAAGCTGGGTCAGGAGAATTAGCCAAGGATCACCTCCCTGAAGTCACAAGTCCCTGCTGGCAGTGTTACAACTAGAGACAACATTCACAGGTATGTCACCTAGGCAGGAGGGGTGCATTTATTGATATACATTATATTAGCTTATTCCCTTTCACAGTATAGTTTATTCATATAGAATATCCAATCACTCACCTGGAATATCCAATCACTCACCTGATTGGAAAAATGGGGAACACTATTTTGTTAAAAAAACAAGTTCTCCAAACCTCTTTAAGAGGGTAGACCCAGATGAAGTAATAACAACTAATGTGTCTTTTTACGTAAATAATGGTTCCTCATAGACTATGAATTGGTATCAATTACTTAGGTTGGAAAAACATCATGCTAAACTGAATATGGTCATTATTTCCTAAATAAGAAGATGGTGTTGGAATCAGAGTAGCATTCTTTCATACACTCATCTGGCACTGATTAAGGGATTAACTCTTTATCAGTCCTCTCCCATTTCAATATAACTAGCAAGCTATACTCCTTGGAAAGTGTCTTCTTGTGATACCTTTCTTGATTATCACTCTTATTGAATTATACCTGCACTTTTGTTATAACTTAAAATTGTGGCTGCATGCAAAATGCTTGTTTCTTGTCAAGAATTCTAACCACCCAGACGTTTGTTTTAATGTGAATTTGCATGGTATGGCAGCTGTTCATTAACTTTATTATGTATCAACTGCATATGGGAAGTTCATTCTCTGCAGTGACTAGCCAAAACTTTAAGATTATAATGCAGTCTAGCAGTAGGGCCAAAATTTGGTGCAAGGAACAGTCTAGTCAGGCTAAAGTGTCATTGGACAGTAATCAATAAGCAATCATTCTGCAATGTTGATTTAGTGGGTTCTATCCTAATTCACTTTCCTGTTATTCATTAGACATTCCTTTCTCTTTTACTAACATGAACAACTACATATACAAAATATGTATACATATGTACATATACATACACTATTTGCCCATAGTTAAATGGCATACATTTTGCACGTAGAAGATACTAGCTTGGCTTATACGTGAATGGCTGGAAAAAACTATGCGTAAAACCTAATATATCAATTGAGGAAGCTGAAGAAAAGGATACAATATAAACAACTTCCAATTATCTAAAAGTTGCAGTATTTTGAGTATCTTGTAAGTCTTTTCCTATTCCGGCTCTCCGTTTCAGATACTATTTATCCCCTTTCATTTCCATATTACATTTGCCTCCAAATGCTTTCATAAATTATCTGAAAAGTTTGGGCTTGTCACTAATGTACGGAGAAATCTCTTATTTCTCTAAGCATAGAAAAATGAAAAAAAAAAAGGTTCCATTTAGATCGATGGTCTAACTGTATTTTGGATCTATTTAATCACATTTTCCCACATCCTCCCTGTTAATATCACCTATAATCATTTTGTTTGGGAATAACAAAATTTACTTTTTTGGGAGGGAGGGAAGTGACTTTTAGAATGCGAAAAACAGGATTTGAAGAAGACTAGAGAGGGTAGAAGAAATTGCAGGGACAAAATTTTGTTAGTAAGGCTTTTAGGGAATGTGTCATCCCATTAAGAAAAAAAAGCAAAGAGAGCAAAGGCAATCTCCTCCTGTCTTTGCTCAATGATTTTAAGTTTAGAGAGCAGAGAAAATGGCACACCTGATTCTTCAATACGAGTTCCTTCCAAAAATTAATCTTGCTTTAAGCGTCCAGGTATTCCCACCTGCTTTCAAAATTCTATTTCTTTAGGAACTAAATTAAATAATTGCTTAATTTTGTTTTTGTTTTTTTAAATAATTGAATAAGGCCATTTTGTATAATGTTTCAAACCATGTCTGTATATTGGACAGATCATTAGAAGGATACAAATAGCTGATGACACTTCCTGTGAAATAGGGACAGATGGCTCTTAGGGCGGGGCAGGGCAGGGCGGGGCCATGGGGAGGAATGAATTTAGGAAATGAGAATTGTTGCAAGGCAGGCAGGGATAGTGCAAATGGGAGGGAGGTGCTGTGGTGTCTTACTTGTTGGTCAGAATGAAATTAGTTTTCAAGTGCAATGTGATGTTGAAAGGTGCTTCCAGGTCATGCCCTTTGCGTGAAGCAAAGAAAAGCTTTGGAAGCGACTTACCTGATAATTGTTGCACTGATGGCTGGTCATGTGTGCTTAACAATTGTGCCTGAATTGTTTCTACTACTCTCTTAAAGCGACGACTTGGACCTATCAAAAGAGATGTTACACTGTAAGATAAGGCAGAATATCACAGAATGTTGAGTGTCAGGGAAGAGGTAGGAAAAAGTCTATTTCTTTAATTTTTCCATTCAGATTCCTTCCTTCCTTCCTTCCTTCCTTCCTTCCTTCCTTCCTTCCTTCCTTCCTTCCTTCCTTCCTCTGATCACTGCATTAACCATCTCCCTGCCAAGATATTATTAGTAACAAACCACTGTATAGACATGATTTACCATCAGTGCATTTGATAGCACAGTATTTCTTCCACCTTTAACTTTCTTACCAAGCTAACTCCTGCCTCTCTATTTAATAAATTTATCCTATTTCCCTTTTTAATTCTTGCTTCCAAAATTCTTGTATCTCACTTCTCCCAAAGGTGCTTTTTCAAAAGGCAACTGGACTTTGTTTGCTTTTCCTTGAAGATATTTCACTTCTCATCCAAGAAGCTTCTTCACTTCTGACAGTCAGAACTAAAGAAGCTTCTTGGATGAGAAGCAAAACATATTCACAGAAAAAAAAGGGAAGTCCAGTTCCCTTTTGAAAAAGCACCTTTGGGACAACCATGACCTGGATGACTGAGAATCTCCATAGACATGTATCTCACTTCTTTCGTTCATATGACATCTCGTTGTTCTTTGAGATCTTTCTTTCTCTCTCTTTTTGATCTAGTTAGTAAAAATGACCAGTTCTCTAGATGTTGTACCTTGTTTGGGTGGTATCAATATAAAAGCTAATAGTAATAATTGATGAAAGATCTAATAAAATTATACATTGTTTAATCTTACTAAAGCTTCTATTTTCCTTTATTAATCTTGTTGGTTTGTCTGTAGGTTCCTACACATTTTTAGCTGTCTTCCACAAAGAAGATGTTGGTTCATTTTAGGGTTTTTGAATAGGTTTGTTCACATAAGCCAATCTGTACGTTAAACAACAAACTATGTTTTAATTACAGCTAGCATAATTTATTAGCCAAGAAACTAAACATACAATATGACTTGTGTGATTGTGTGAACTGGGAGGGAAAAAAGCAATATGATTTTTTTTTTAAGTGAATAGCTTCAAAATGTGAGTAACAAACAGAGATTATGTCTATCAAGAATATTCCATGCCACTTGAACTATATATTAAGCCTGTGAAGTGCTTGATAATCCACCCAATTCTTGAAATTTTAAGAAGGCAATAAAATTAGTTTTATTGAGTGTCAGTACTGGTCAAGCTCACCTCTGTGTATACTCGTACACAAAGTTTTATGGAGTTCTAAGACATTTCAATTAATCCCTCTTATTTCAAGTATTAAAAAAAAACATCAGCTTTCCTCTTTATTTTTTACATAAGTCTAACAATTTGATTCTTTGGGGAAACACTAAATTCTACATGATTGATATATTAAGCTATGCAACCTATACTAATTATTTATTTCCATGTGTCCATAAGATAATGATTATACACTAGAAAATGGAAGCAGTTACATATTTTGAACACTCAGAGTACTCTATTTGAATATTTTAGCATTAACGTGTTGAAGCAACTAGCCATATTTGAAGTAGACCTTTCTTCCTATCTACATTCTCCACAGAAACCCAGACAGCAGGTTTGAGACAATAATTTATTTCTTCTAGCTTTATTTAAAATAAATAAAAAAAATTATTTATCAGTTACCTGATAAAAGTGTAAAAGTGACGGAGTAGATCCCATTCTCTTTCTGGGCCTCCCCACCTTCTGTGTATGTAATGTCTACCTGGAACTTCACTGGCTTCTGGAAGACAGCAGGGCCTCCTGTGGACTTGTACTCTGCCCGGAAGCTTGTTTGGGAGATGACACTATGACTGAGACTGGGAATCTAGACCGAATGAAATGACAATTCAAAAACAAATCCTGCTAGCACAATAGGATCATCTTTGAAAAGCTTTCCCCCCCCCACCCCTTACAGTTTGAAAGGGGATAGAAGAACATTTTTCTGTTAATTCTGAAATAATTGGTAATGAACTTCTCATTTACTCACTTTATGGTTGTTTAAGAATCGGATAGGTCTGCCATATATATTGATATATTTAAAAAACTATTCAAGCTATATAGATCGTTTATATTAAAAATAAATTGCTTTCCTTCACTGGGCCCTCTCACCATCCAATTATAATGCAACATTTAAGATGCCTACCTATCTTTTATAATTTATATACAATTTCAGCTCCACTGCCGAATATGATTGGCAAAAAAGTACTATTGACAGTTGCCTTTTCCCCATTTCCATCTTTTGTTTTGAAATGGCTTGTTTCCTTCATTTCTGGTCCTTTAATATGTTGCTTTTTTCCCCTCTAGTTATGAACAGAGCATTCCTGAGCCAAGTCTTAATTAGCCAATTTTTGTTCCTTATGGGATGGTAATAATTACTGGCTTCTTCTTTTCAGAGAAATGATCATTTGAATTATTATAATTGAATGAGTTTGATCACAAAATTTCTTTTGAATATATGTGGGCCAAACAAAAGAGAGGAGAAGAAAAGAAAGAACTGTAGCTGTAAGAAAGAAATATGTTTCTCCTCAGGAGAAAATAGAAACTACGCAATTATGAAATATGTGGATCCACAAGCAAATAAGGAGGAACTAATTAAAAGTAAAGAACACAAACAAGCAGCATTTTTTTAAAAAGGGGCTGGAAGACAACTACACAATCCAGATAAAGACGGGATTTTGGTTCATTGAAACGAGATCATGTTTGCAGAGTTCTCATATTAGATTTTCCAAGGAGTCTTTGATTATGTGCCACACTTAACCACTTTTTAAATTCCATTCCTAGTGTCACCTAGTGTCCTTCTCTGGGTTCAGAAATGAAGTATTTGGGTTGCATATATCCAAGACTATACCCTAGATTGGAAATAATATAGAACTAAGCCCTGAATAAGGCAATTACAAACCACTTCCAGATTGTTGCCAAGAAAATAACAGAGATGTTCCACAACAGGCAAACTAGACTTTGATAAAGATTTTACCTTTATTGTGGAAAAGTAGGTCATTTATGGCTGAGAGATCATGTCTTGTTTTGGATGTTTATTCATTCAATTGAATGGGATGTTTAACTTTATATACTTACCGACAGAAATGCATGTACTATATCAGCCTTGATAGAACTCAATGGTTTGTCCTTAATAACCACGAAGATCTGTTCTTCTTTCTCTAGGTTGATAAAATTACCAAACCAGGATTTTTTGGCAAGCCTGAATATACATGTGATGAAAAAGAGAAAGAAAAAAATAGGAAAAGACCAATAAAAATTAGGAAGAGCACAGAATTGTACTATAGGTCTTTCTACATCACAAAACAGGTATATTTTTTTCAGCCATGTCCCCATGATATAGGTTTCATCTCAACTTCAGCCCACAAATGAATCTGACTTAATTTTTTCTTAAATGTAATACTTAGCATTTGTTGTGACACAATCCAAGGGCAGCCTCACAATAAATACAAGTTATTTCACTTGGTCACCTTCTATCTTGGAGGGACATCAGGTGATTGCAGTGATGAAAATATAGGCATCATAGGGAAGACTGCAAGTGAAAATGGCAAGAGCAAATTGCAAAGTGTAGTTTTCATAAAACTTAAGTTGGCCAAGATTTCATTCCAGAGACCTTGGGACTACCCTTAGCACCTTGTATGAGGTCATTCACTATGTCAAAAAAACTTAAAATTTTTACGGGTCAAAAGCCAGAAAAGGAAGGCTTAGTATTATTTATGTAAATTTAGTGGTGCACATTAGTCATGGATATTATGGCTGTGAGAAAGCTTTACGAGAAAGAAAAGGCAGCTGGTTAAAGAAAAACACTGGTAGTACCCTTTGGGGCTATTACTTAAAAGCCTGTCCATAGTTCATGCATCTTTTGCTGGTCCAGGGCCCTCTAACAGCTATGGTTTTTCTACTCTCTGCTCTCCCAAAACTCTGGGAGCACATACAACTAGTAATGGCACTGTGGATTAGTAGCTATTGCAATGCATGCCTGAGGTTATTTAGTACTCATACATCCCTATATAGACAAAATGAAAACTAGTTTATTTGGTGTGTGTGTGTGTGTGTGTGTGTATAAAACGGAAGACATATTAAAAAAGAGCATGCATGCATTCATCTCTCCCTCTCTCTCCCCTATCCTGCCTGACAAAATAAAACTGTTATAGTTTGGTAAATCTCTTCCTCTTTCTCCATAATAGAGGGTTGAGAAAATTAAGCAGAATTGCTCAAAATATCTACAAGTCAGGGGTGGGCTGCTGGGGGTTCGCAGGGGTTCAAGAGAACCTCTAGCTAAGATTCTGTGCAGTTCAGAGAACCCCCAAATCCCACTCCTGGGTGGCCCTGCCCGCCCCTCCCCTCCCCTCCCACATGGCCCGTTTTGGATGCAGGTAAGTGCAGGGCGCACGCGGAGGCTCGGGGAGGGTGAAAAACAGGCCTACTGGAAGTTTGGGAAGGCCTCCAGAGGGCCCCCGGAGCCTGGGGAGGCCATTTTTGCCCTCCTGGAGGCTTGAGGAAAGCCTCCGGAGCCCGTGGAGGGCAAAAACGCCCCCCCCATGGTGCAGGAGGCCAACTAGGCCACGCCCACCATAGCCACGTCCATCCAGCAACCAGAGAACCCCTTGCTAAAATTTTTGAAGCCCACCCCTACCACAAGCCAAAGATAACAATGAGGAACAGTAAAGAGAAAAGTCTGCTTATTTAAGCAGATTATTAAGAAATATGTAGTAGAGCAAAGAGGGGACACTACATATTTGATCTGACCATGGCTTTCTGAAATATACTACTTGATTCAGAAAGCCTCAGAACACTCAAAGCATATTAAGAAATTTTGTTGAATCTGATTTCAGATTCCTCACCCTCCACCCACACATACCAAATCAGTGTTGATTCTTAGCAACTACATAGATACAATTTTCTCCAGGCCAATCCATATATATGTGCATAAACACCACTTATTATTAATTCCTGTAGGCGTCTGCCAATCGTAACCACTTAAAAAATTACTATCTCCCAACAGAAGTGTACTCTCCAGCCTATTGTGTGCTTTTAAACTGCAGGTCATTGGGGTATAGATTAGATGAATATTACTAATGGTTATGTGCACATAATAAACTGCCATATTGCATATAGTTATGCTACACATTTTAACAACTACATATTTCTTTCTCCTCTAGTGTATATACACTTTCCCATCCACTGAGATATTTCCACCTCTTCATAATGCTTTAACATTTCCTTCTATTAGGGAGAATACTGTGCTACAAAAAGATACCACTGAAAGCATATGATTTACTATCTACTCAGACATAAAATTGCAAGGGACACATTTATGCTTATCTGTAACAAAATAAATCAGTTGCACTGGAGTCTAAAAGAAGGAATAAAAATACTGTTGACAGAGTTGTATGATCTAGAATAAAGATTATAAAGATTTTACATTTCCAGTGATGCTGCATAATCAGGAACTGTCTGTGATACAGAGATGGTGGGTTTTTTTAAATCATACACAAAATAGAACAGCTCCTTGAAGAATATATTTTTAACTCAGAGGATAATTTAGCACAGAATGTGATGGAAGAATAGCTTTAAGAAGTTGTTCACCTCAATAAAAGCTCTTTTTTATGGTTCACAGGGCTTTTTTTTTATATAAAGACCTAATTCATGCAGATAAAAACCACAGAGTGGTGGATGAGTGGTTCATCTCCTTTTTTGGAGATGAAGAGATGTGATAATTTAGATCAGAAAATTGGAAGCATTAATGTGGAATCGCATAAAAAATTCTAATAAACAACATGCCCCATATTGCTGAAAAGGTGTTGAAATTAACTCTAGATAATCAAGGTGACATGATCCATTTATGTACAGGGTCTGCTACAGAGAAATAATTCATGAAACATTATTTACGCCAGTCAAGATCACTGAAGTCTGGTGTAAAGAAGTTACTGACCCAAAGGTTGTAGTTTATCAATACATTTTCAAGAGATGGGCAGTGGTATGTGTTGGAGGAGAGGTCGAATCAGGCAAGAGATATTATGCTTAAAGTCCTGTCCACTTTGTACATGCAACACAACAACTTTGTATCCATGTATAAGGGGGCAAGGTTTGAACCATGGGTGAAATCCAGCAGGTTCTGACAGGTTCTGGAGAACCGGTAGCAGAAATTTTGAGCAGTTCGGAGAGCTGGTAGCGGAAATTTTGAGTAGTTTGGAGAACCAGCAAATACCACCTCTGGCTGGCCCCAGAGTGGGGTGGGAATGGAGATTTTGCAATATCCTTCCCCTGCCACACCCACCAAGCCACACCATGCCCACCAAGCCACGCCCACAGAACTGATAGTAAAAAAAAATGGATTTCATCATTGGTTTGCAAATGGCATAAAGGTAGGCTAATACTGCTGGAGACTGAAGGGGAAAATTCTTGTCTTGCATTTTTAGTAGTTGTTGGTTTTTTAAAGCTTATATTTCTCTTTTGTTTCTGAGCTCTTTTATTATTTTAAATTTTCTTATTCAATATTTTATTTTCTACTACTTGCGGTTTTCATTTTTTTTTCTTTTAGTATTTTAAACAATTTGTAATGAATTTTTTTATTTTTTAAATACTTAATCATACAAAAAATTGTTTCTTTAAATTTTTTCATTAATTATCTTAATTGTTTCCCTGAATGTGAAAGGCCTCAGATACGCAGCCAATAACTAGGCATTTAAAAATCTGATTATTATTTTCATATGAAATTCACATCCATTCAGATATGAAAAAACTTTTATCTAGAGAATGGGTTAGTCAAATAGGAAGTAATAAAAATTTAAAATCTGCTAAGATTATAGTTAGTTTGATTAACAAATCTTTGACATTTCTAATGGAACAACAAATAAATGATAAAGAAAAAAGAAAAAATCTGACAAAAAGCGAGATAAGTGTGCCCCCCCCCCCCCCAAAAAAAAAAAAAAAAAGGAATATGTAAAGAAAAAGAATGGGTTTTGGTACAGATATAGATAAAAGTACACCCAATTCTTACTCTAAAATTAACAATAGTCTTCATGGGTTCTATAATCCTATATAATCCTAATCATCAAATCCCAAAATCAAAATTACATTTCTCCTAGTTTCTTGTAAAACGTTCAAAAGTATCTTCATTAGCAAGTCGACCATCTCTTAAAATATTTCTTAATTTCATACCTCACTCTCTTTTCTATAAACTCATTTCTAAATATTTAGCTCTCCTTAGAGTAGAATAGAATAGAATAGAATAGAATAGAATAGAATAGAATAGAATAGAATAGAATAGAATTCTTTATTGGCCAAGTGTGATTGGTCACACAAGGAATTTGTCTTGTTATCAGCAAAGATCCAGTAAAAATAAGCAAAATACCTAATAACATAAACATATGCCCCCCTTTTCCATTTAATCTACATTCCCCCCATCCCTCTCTTATCAGTTAAACATAAAATAGAAATTAAAAACTATTAAATATTACCAAAAATAATCACCCCTTATTCAGATATAAAAAACGAACCCATTAACTATTAGAGGTTTCCAAAAGAAACACTAACTAATCCAGGTCACCATTCAAACATTATCAGAAATAAGAACTCATTATTTAACTATAATCAGATAAAGTAACTTCATATTTTTTCCTTCTCCCTCCTAATCATCCTTATATCCCGTAAATGAAATTCTGAGTTCTGGTTTCCTCTAGTATCTTTTTCTCTTCTCTTAAAATTCTTATCATCTTTCAAGTCCACTTATAGTTTCCATGAAGAACTCCAATAAATATATTGTATTTCAGTTTGAAAGAATAATCCACAATGTCTTTTTCAAGTTTTAATGATTATCCAATTGCATTTGTGAATCCAGTGAATCCATCTCAATTGTCTCCAGTTAGAACTGAAGAAGCTTCTTGACTGAGAAGAGAAACATTTTCAAAGGTCATCTTCAGTGATGAAGTGAAGTGACTGGACTTTGGTTCCAGTAATGAGTTAAAAAGTCCAAACACTTCACAGACCCATAATCAAATATTTCCTTTAAAGTAGCCATCTTGTGCTCTGCTAATCAACTTTTAAGGTTTTGTCTTATGGTTGATATGTAAACAAGACGGTTTCCCACACAAGAGGTTCTTTCTGTTCATTCTTTCAAAGACAAATTTCTTTCCACTGAAATATTTGGTTTGGTTCTCAGATTTTTGGGAAGCGTGCAAAGTTTGATGATGTTCTGATATTTCTAAATATTGCAATCCCATAAATAATGAAAATTACCAAAGAGAAACGTTTAACTGTATATGAAGAAAGTCTCTCTCTTTAACTGAAGAAGGAATTATAATCCCCAAAGTGCATTAGAAATGAGGAAAGTCAGTTGTGGTGCCTTTACATTTAGACTTCAGTTACAGCTATGAACTTGATGGAGGACTCTGCCTCCCTGTCGTTCAACTCACTTGTTGATCGGGGAAATGTCCATTTCTGCGACTTGTTCATGAGGAAAGACAGTCTGGAGAGGGTAGATGGGTTGATTTCAAATTCCTTCCTTAAGTTTGGTGGAAGAAAAATTGCCCCTTTGAGTAACTGGGGGCAAAACATACTGCATCACCATCTTGCTTCAGAGATGGTTAAATCATCATTTTCCTAACTGGAAGCTGGACAGCTAAATTTAACTCCCATCCACTTAAAGTGCTATAACCTTATATACTGGAGTCCAATTGGTGGCTACCAATTTTAAATTTTTCACAGCAAGTATATATATATGTCTCTGTGTGTGTATGTGTGTATACATATTCCCAGCTTCTCCTTTGTACCTTATTCCTTAGTTGACTCAATAGATAAATGGATTATTAGTTCTATTTTGATATTCAATCATTCATCGATTATTATAAAGAAAAGTCATTTCATTCAGGTATGAAAGATCTTTTATCTAGAGAATGGGTTAGTCAAGTAGGAAGTAAAAGAATAGAAATGTAATATGTAATAAAATGTAAATAAATAAATATATAAAATAAAATATATAAAATATATAAAATAAAATGTAAATAAATAAAATGTAATAGAAGAAAAAGAATAGGTTTTAGTACAGATATACCAGTAAATAAAAGTACATCCAGTTATTACTGTAAAATTAACAATAGTCTTCATGGTTTTTATAACCCTATATAACCCTAATCATCAAATGTTTCAAGAGGATACCTAAAGATATCATTAGTAAAGGATCTAATTTTTATAAAACCAATTTTTTTTTAAATAAGACAGTCTGCAAATATAATGGTAATTGGATACAGTATTTGTGATTACATTATTGCATATTCTTTGCAGAGAAAAAATATTTGAAAAACAATGAATTTTTGAGTACATATGCAAGAGAATCTGATAAACTGGAACTTTTCTTGGCTTTATGTACTTAATATAAAATATTCATGCAAAAAGAAAGATATTGGAAACAGGAGAAAGGTTTGATAAATTACTGGTCTATCATCTGAAACAACCACAAAGAAACAGCTATTAAAGTGCTCAGGTGGAACATATGATTCAATAAATTCTTATTTTTATACTTAGCTTTATAATACTGAATTAAGAATGAAAAAAATAACATGTTTCTCCTGAGGATTCACCATGGTCAAATTATTTAGCTCCATCTTTACTATTCATACAATTAAATGTATGAAAACAGAAAAATCCCTAAGGTCCTGATAGTGGAATCAGACTGATTCACTTTCATTTTCACTTCTATAGTTGGATGCTTATTATGATGATTTTCTGAGCTGATAATTTTCACTCATCTTTAGTATAATTACATAACTGTGATTTTGAAGATTGGTAAAGATTTTGTGGTGATGTCCAGAACTGAGATGATAGATAGCTTACTTTTAAGCATCTGACTGAATTTTATTTTGCATAAATATGTGTTTGTGCCATTTGTGTAGAGGTGAAGACTCTCGCCTCCCACTCGGAAGGTTGAGAGTTCAATTCTAGGCAGTGACAAATGCTTCTCTATCAGGGTTCAAAGAAAAAAATATCTGCTGTGAACACCACATAGGTGTCAAGAGGGGCATCCGGCTAGTGAGTGTTTAGTTCCACATAGTCACCCTGACCCCACCCTGAAGCAAGGAATTCCCCATAAAAAGGGGAGAAATGTAAATGTAAATATAAATTCACACACAAAATACCATTTTAAGTCAAAATGCTCCTCTCTCCATGTAGCTCTGTTATTTTTCATTTTATAGAGGATAATTGAATCCAATGACGAAAGAGAAAGAGGAAGAAAAAAAGCAAAAGGCAATAGTAAGATTCAGAAGAACTCGAATTTCTAAACAAGAGGTATCTGAAAATATAGAATTAACACAAAGAATTAACCTCGGTTTTCTCTGTCCTCAGGCAACAAAAATTTGGTTAAGGTAGAAGCAAGGAGATACGCCAACAAGTATATAGCATATTAAATTTGATATTAAAGTTTTCTATGAAAAATTCCCTTTTTGTCAATTATTGATTAAACACATTTTGAAGGACTTAATCAACTAAATTTCTATTAGGTTTTTGGAGTATTTCTGTAAACTGTAATCCCAGTGGCTACCTGCACACCCTATGTCAACAAGCCAATGATTAGACATTTGCTGAACTGAAACTTTGCTGTAAATCAGCATAGTTCCCATTTCTGGCACCAATGGTGAAAATTGCTCTCTTTTATTTTAGTTAATTATTGGGACATTGTAGTTAATAAAACACCTAGATAAACTATATGTATCCCAACAATGTTCTCAATTACTTCTTATGGTGGTTCAAACTGTACTTATTTTATAGGAATTAAGTAAAGATAGTACTCAACTTACAACCATATTATGAGCCGAGGTGGCGCAGTGGTTAGAGTGCAGTACTGCAGCTACTTCAGCTGACTGCTAATTCAGCAGATCAGCAGATCAAATCTCACCGGCTCAAGGTTGACTCAGCCTTCCATCCTTCCGAGGTGGGTAAAATGAGGACCCAGATTGTTGGGGGCAATATGCTAATGCAATATGTTAATATGCAATATGCTATATGCTAACTTTGTAAACCGCTTAGAGAGGGCTGTAAAGCACTTTGAAGTGGTATAGAAGTCTAACTAATAAATATTTGGGACCAGAGTTTCCATTGCTAAACAAGGTGGTTGTTAAGTTAGTTATGCCTGCTTTTATGACTTTAATAACCACAGTTATTAAGCAAATCACTGCAGTTGTTAAATGAATCTCCCAGTCATTAAATGAATTTGGCTTCCCCCATTGATTTTGCTTCCCTGCAGAACTGAAGAAGCTTCTTGGATGAGAAGTGAAATGTTTTCAAGGAAAATACCAAGAAAGTCCAGTTGCCTTTGATGGCCATGACCTGGATGATTGAGAATCTGCATAGACATGTAGATATGGCTATCTGCAGAAGCAACATCCAATCCAGAAACATGTTTGTTTGGAAGCCTATTTTATTTATGCAAGTCAGAAATTTATGCACACCAGTTCTTTGATGATCTTTCTATGCAGATGGACAATCCTTTTGTAACCAGAGGCTGAAAACAATTTTGGGAGGATGAGACTACATTGGACACAATGATAACACAAAGTGCACATAAACCAAAATATTCTGTTTCTGGAGAATAGACTGAGGGAATCATTATTTAGGGCTTAACTTACGATAGCCATTTATTTCGGGGATTCAAACTATTTAGAAAGATAACCTCTGAGGTTTGGAAGTTGGATGTGAACCTATACCCTCAATTGCCTACCTCATCTTTGAACATATTAATAAAATTGTAAACAAACTATCATACAATTAAAATTATTCATAGCAGAAACTGCTCTTTCAGCAGTTGTGATATGTGTCTTTAGAAATCAGCACATTAGATGAATGTAAAGTTGTGATTTAATTGTAAGCCACCCAGAGTTGCTCTGTGAATGAGATGGGTGGTCTCTAAATTTGATATATAAAATAGATAAATAAAAATTTAGAGAAAGGGAAATCAAGAGTGAAATTTCCTCTACACACGTTTCCAATGCAAAGACATAGGGAGGGCTTGAGGATTATGAAAAAGCAGGGGTGAAATGCTACCGATTCGGACCGGTTTGGCCAAATCGGAAGCGACGGCGCCGGGTGGTTCGGAGAACCGGTAGCGACAGCAGCGTGAGGCTCCGCCCACCCACCCAGTTGTTGTTACTTCCTTGTTTTAACAAGGAAGTAACCTGTTTTTTACCCTCTGCGCTTGCGCAGAAGGGTTTGTGCATGCACAGAGGGTATGCATGCACATGTGCACTTCTGAACGGGAGGGAAGGTAAATAGATTTCACCCCTGTGAAAAAGTGAAGTGAAACCCTGGGAACAGGGGCGCTGTGTCCCTCCGTGCAAATTCAAATTGCATAGCTTGATAAAACCGAATATTGATATCGGAATGAGATTCAAAAATATTTAGGATGGAGATATCGGTGTATTACTTATTATGGATAATATCATCTCAGTTTGGATAATTTTTGTAAGTTATTGTTTTAATGGATACACTAATGCAAAAAGAGATGGAGCCTTCACACTAAAACATATATAAAATACGTTCACTTAAATTCTATTAATTTGTCTAGGCTTGTCCACAAATAATTGGCCCATTATCTAGACATATTAAGATACAATATCCAATCATCTGAACCATTAAACAAAATAGATACATTAAAAGATGTGGCCATAGACAACGGGAGTACATTCATGTTAAAATTTCAATCATGGGTCCAATAACTCATTGAAATATCCTGTTGGTAAAGCAAAAATAATACTAAACTCCAAAGTGGCCATGGACATAAAGGCCTCAATGGCTGAAATAAAAATACAGTTCATTATTTTTTACAACTGCTATTATGTTTACTGCAGGGTGCTATCCAATTGAACTCATTAATTCAGCAATTATATTGGAGAGGGGAAAAGAGCCTTAGGGTTTGAGTTGCATTCAAACTGCCTACTAAGACTCCTTGACTTCTATCCAGCATCCTTAAAATGAGAAATGCAAGAAAAGGAATTACAGAGATACATGTTTCACATACTGATAAAAAAAACCCTGAGACAAAGGAAGTGAAAGAAGAGAGAAGACCATGTTTTTTAAAAAAACATCAAGAGACCTCTTACACTGGGAAAAATGGTTTATTTTCTACCGTTTTTATTATTTTACTACTTTTCTATTCTACTGCTATTCATTGACAGGTTAAAGATGACATTTTATATGTCAATACAAGAATTGCCAACAATCCATCTGCTATGGATTCTGTAGGAATCCCCATCCCTCCCAGATAATTATTTTCAGGTAAACATTTCAAAGGGACATTTAGATACAAGCTAGTTTTGAACGACGTGTTAATTAAATGCACATCGAGAATAACTTCTCATATTCTCGATATGCTAGCATTAATATTTGTAATCAGCTACTTTTATTTAAATAGTAACTTACGTACTCCATCATTGCACTAGGTACTATCAAGGTACATATTCTGCTATGTCCTAACTCAACTGGCATTTTCTTAGCAAAAATCAAGAAACTAAAAGAGTATGAGGGATCTGCATCAGTTCCAAATCCAATCGAGATCTTTGTGTTCTGGTATTATTGCTAGCTAAACTAGTTAATTTGTGAACTGATCTGGTATATTTGAAATAACACTGATGCATTTATTTAAAGTGCTTTGGTTCTGAAGAGCTTGTTGATAACCATTTGCAATAATTCCTTTTTGCAGCATCTCCCAGTTTTTGATCTTCAGGTTTTTCGAGGGAAAGATAGTTCAAAGCTTTTTCATATCTACCTCATACAAACCCCTGAAACTTATTGGTTTGAAGGGTTTTTTTAAGCATATGATTGTACAGATGCATGCAACTTGAAGAAAAAGCATGGATGTAGAGAGGGTTGAAAACAACTGATTTTATTTCCCTTTTACATGGAATGAGAATGAGGGGATTAGTGTTACTACAGGCCCTGCAACACCTAAGGGAAGAGTTGTGATGCCAGCAGGAGTGAAATTGGTGGCGATATCAATTAATTCTGCAAATGAATAATGGGTGCAGTTAAAGCTTTGCTTAAAATGTTTGAGGTTATGAGAAATGCCAGATATAATGATCAACCATTGTCATTTTTATGAATTGGTTTTTAATCACAGTATAATAGATTTAGATATGATTCAGAAGATTGCAAATTGAATAGCATAATGAATGTTTTCACTGTTATTATAAAACAAACCTCACTAATAGTTCATTTTGGGGTCACAAATAATTTTCTAACTTAATCAGATAGAAAAGCGATCTTACCTCTTTCTTTGAACTACTGCAGTTTACTAAAAATATTCTTTGAAACATCAGAATTTCTAAAGTTTATGTTATCTATTTGCATATCTTATTGTAGTTTGCATTAAGATAGGTAATTTAATATGTTGGAAATGTGGGATGTACAATACCCTATATTGCTGCAATTTTTGTGTCGAATGCATTGAAATCAAACTATCAGTGATATCTATAATACTAAAATAAATTACTTACTCTGGGGAAGATTCTGGAGTTAAATTGGACATCTCTTCTGGCGTAGGTACTATATATATCCAGACACAGAGAAATAGAAAAATGGAAAAGAAAAGAAGGAAATAAAGTCTCCTTTACACCATGAATATTACTCAAGCATTTGTGATTGTCTGAATTTCTAATAATCTATGCTTTAAATTCATCCCAATGAATTTAAATGTAACTAACCTGAATAATTAACTTAGTCCTTATAAATTATATATTGGTACTGATTCCCTCAAGTAACTCAACATACTTATGTTGATTGTGTTATGTACAATAGGCTCTAAAATGCAGACAACTAAAATTTAGTGCATGGTACATATGGCAAGAGCAGCCTGATTACAGCTAGTCCTCGATTTACTATCACAATCAACCCCAAAATTTATGTTGTTAAGTGAGAAATTTATTAAGCAAGTTTTGCCCCATTTTACAATTTTTCTTTTCACATTTGTTAACGGAATCACTGCAGTTGTTGAATTAGTAACACGATTGTTAAGCGAATCTGGTTTCCCCATTGACTTTGACTTCTCAGAAGGTTGCAAAAGATCATCACATGACCCCGGGACACTGCAATTGTCATAAATGTGAACCAGTTGTCAAGCATCCCAATATAAATCACATGACCCTGGAGATGCTGCAATGGTCGTAAGTGTGAAAAATAGTCATAACTCACTTTTTTTCAGTGCCATTGTAACTTTGAATGGTCACTAAATGAACTATTATAAGTCAAGGACTACCTGTACTTGTTAGAAATTGTATATTATTCCTGCTTTCCCTTGAAATGGAAGTAATCTCAAAATAGACAATATTTCAGTGCAGAACAGGCAAAAATAGAGTGAGTCAATTCCCTATATACACTTATTTAAACCAGTAGTAGATTTCGAAATGTGGGAATTCTCATTGATAGGACATGCTTTTCCTATTTACATATGAACCTAGAAAAGCAACAGTTGTGTCCTTTCATAAATTAAAGTAACCCTGGGGTCCTGGCACATTTGTCTAGTACCTTACCTAAAGATTAGTGCATCCCAGCTCATGTGACGTGAAAGAAAACTGAAAAATGGACTTTCCATTACCTTGTATGGTCCACAGGAAATTATTAGCATCATTAAATAACAATGATTTTACTGAGAATACTGTAGGTATTTAGCAAAATTATTTGAATTTGCCAGTGATTTTTCAGATCAAAATGGTATCATGATTAACATGCACCAACTAAATCATGAATCACACAAACAATTATGGAACATTTACCTTTTTTTCCAAAAAGGACATGCCGTACTGAGTCAACGTGTAATGAATGCTATGTGAATTCAATTATGTGTAAAAAGATATTAGTCAGGTTGGAAGTTTATTCTGCTTCGTTTAGGACCTTTATGTAGGGTAATAATTCTTGACTTAATTATGATCCTTCTGGGCCATATAAGGGCTATGATTGTTCAATTATATGTCTCTCCTGAATTTCATTGCCTTAATAATAATTAAGGAGACCTCCAAGCTTTAGTAAACTTGTTTTAAAAAGCAGTGTTTCACCATATTCAACAGTGTTCACTGTTCACAAACACAACCATTTAAACCTGTTTTTTTGGGGGGGGGGATTTTACAGTGCAATTGGTTATTTTTGGTTGTTGTTACATAACACCAGTCTCTACAAGATTCTTAAATGAAAGAAAACTAAATGTAAAAGAAATACAAGCTTCTGAGTTTGCCCAGAATGTCTTTTCCATAATGTCAATTCTCTTTCTCTAATGGGCATTTTGAATCCTTCATGAACTGCAGTATTATCATATAATGTAAATTAATTTTTTTATCGTTTTCAACAACATTCATTGACTGCTTTCAATCTGTTTATGTCTGGGAATACAACTCAGCTGTTGATTTTTGAAGTCTTGAGTCTGTGATTGGGAAAAATCAGTCTTCATAACTAAATGAATCCCATTTTGCTAAAGAGTTTTCCTATTTTGCAAAACCCATTTATCAAGTAAGCACTGTTTTTTTTTTTTTAAAAAAAATAGAAATGTGTTCAAGACAAATGTTCTTACACTGATTCATATACTATTTCTCAATTAAAATCTGGGTCTGAAAGCAATAACAGGCTCTTGTGTTAGTTCAAGAGAAAAACTATGGGGAAATTTACAAATTAGTCCTGAAGCAAGTACCAATATCAAAGATGCAAGCAGAATCTACAGGATGGTGATACCAGATAGTATTGCCATCCCTACCACATTTCTAATATTAAAATAATTTGGCACATAATCTTTTATATACACATATAGGGACAAAAAGCTTAAAGTACAATTTCCATATAATTCATTTAGATATTTTTGCTCCCTTAAGATGTTAATGCAAGTGAATTGCAACTTGCATATTTTGGAAAAAGAAGCCCAACAGCCCATGATTATCATCATTCTATTGTTAGTTCCAGCTTCTCAATTGGATCTATTTTCTTTCAAGCATCACAACAGAACTATAATTTACAAGTATCAAACCCAGGTTACACTTTTGTCTTTTTTTAAAAAACCTTTTTTTAAAAAAGTTGATTTTTCATTCTCAGGGTCAGAAAAAAAAATCAGAAATTGAGTACTTATGGTTATTAGGACATACTTGTAAAACTACAGGAAGGTCATTATTTGAATAACAACAGATGTGGCATAGCCAAGTAGTAATAAGGGAACCTTCATTTTTTCCTGTCAATGCTTCATATTATTGTCATCTATCAATCAACCCTTCTTTACATTCTTTTATACTTTTGCTTGTCAGTCTTAAATTGTTTAGAGACAACTTTGTTTTGTTTTAAATGGTTCTGGAAGATTTGTACCTTGCAATTTCCTGCGATGAAAGCGAGGTGATCCCAGAAAGCTGTTCTTGATTGAGTTGAGCCGTGTTCTCCAGGGCATTCCTCCAATGCTGGGACTGGATGGCGGCGTAGGGTTGGGTGTGCCTGCTGGGCTCTCCTTTGGCGTATGGACAGGTGTCCCCTTGGGGGTAGGGAGGGGACTGCCCCTTGGAGAGGGGTGAGGGGTAACCTGTATGATGGGGATAGATTTGGTGCTTGGGTCAGTACTGGAAGGGAGCAACCTAACCGGAGACATAGGGTTGGTCGGCACCGTAGAAACAGCCAGTTGTGGGTTACACCCAGAAACAGGTGGACGACCCTGAGTATTTTGTGCAGGGATATTCTGGGATGGAGGGACAATAATATTATTAGAAGGGAGTGGGTTAGATTTGGTAGACTGAAGTGGTTTTTCAGCCAATTTGTTCTTGGAAGGCAAAGTTTGTGTCCTTGGGTTGGGTTGAAGTGCTGGCTTTGGTTGCAGAACATGTCCAGGTCTGGAAGTGTTCCTACAAGCATCAGAGTCCAGGGAGGGTTGGGGGCGGGGAGTGACAGCGAGATCAGGAATCTGAGGGGGGATGAAAAATTTTCTGAGAGGCTACAAGACACATACAGAGTGAGTATCCATGCACATCAAGAAAAGCAACACATACGTACGCACACATACATCCCATGGGTGAATGAAGAAAAAAAGCCCATTTCAGTTGCAATTGTGCGCATTACAAAGAGATATGAGTTATGGCGATGAGGGTAAAGGAGGTGGGGTTAAGGGTTTGCAAAGAAACAAAACACAAACACAAACAAAAAAAAACATGCAGTTAGCTGGGAACACAGCATAATCAAAAACAGCAATAGCGGTAGTGAAAACAATTTTGTCACAAGCTTTATCATATTAACCAACCATGTGTCAGCAAAGAAAAATCACACAGCAAAAACAAATATGGAGGAAAACAAACTAAAAATAACAGGGTAGGGAGAACCAGGGAAGCTGTGCAGAGAAAAACTACCATAGTGGCGCATATCTGTAGCTCAGGTGAAGGATGAGGATGAAGGTTCGCTCTCTGAGCTTGTGGGTTGGTTTCAAAACTTTTCATTACCAGGCTAGGTAACATCTTCAGCAGAGTTTAGGGGATGTCAGTGTCAGTGTTTTTCTGTTTATAAGGGAATACTGACACTGACATCCCCTAAACTCCGCTGAAGATGTTACCTAGCCAGGTAACAAAACATTCGGAAACCAACCCACAAGCTCTGAGAACGAACCTCCACTCTCAAAAACTACAAAACCCCTGAGCTGGTCTATATCTCACAGGGAGAGAAGGACAAGGCTGAAGGGAGGTGAGGACGGGAAGGAGGACCGTTCAAATCACAGAAACAACCAGCTTGTAGGTATATAGGCTGAGTTTGCCCTCTCCCAGATCAAAATGTCTACTACAACCAAACACAGCAGGGAAATGCAGATAAAAAATAATATGTGTACAACAGGTAGTAATAAAGGCCCACAAATTACTACATTTATGATTTCTCCCCATTTCTTTCAAAGGGACACCACTTTGTGTGTGTGTGTGTCTGTGTGTCTGTGTGTGTACACGTAAAAGAAAGAGAATCATTCTTGCAGATCCTTTCCCTTCCTCCTTGACCTTCTACCCAGAGAAAAGAATTTAGTTTTCTATGTCAGGCATTTGAATAGGAATTCTTTAGAGAAACATGGTGTTAGATTATGAATCCCCGCAATGATCAACAAATCAGATTTGCTCAAATATTCCTACTTTCATTGGATAATCAAGCATTCTAATATTTGGATCTGGTTATAAACAAAAATAAAGTGATAGTATCCACCAGACACTATAAATGAAACAAAAAAGGAAACTGTGCTATTAAAAAACAAAGCAAAACTCAGAGAATATTAGAAGTTATGAATTAATTATAAAATATGCTTCAAAATACAAATTGACATATTTGTAAAAAGGTACTGTTATAACCAATAGGATCATTAAAAGGAGTTTGAAACATCAAAGTAAAAACCCTGTTTTTGATCTTCATTTTATAAGTGAAAATTGTAACTGAAAATTCTAAAAAAATTAAAGTGAAAATTGTAACAATACCTGAATATTACACACACACATACAAACATATTTTCTGTAATTTTGGTGGTCAAATAGTTAAAACTATTTAAGACATTGCAACTGCATAAAATTATAGTCTAACTTTATTTTTGCGCATAATAGGGCAAATGGAGACAAATGGATTCAGCTGATTTGTCTGGAATTTGGCAGAAGGGATGTAATTCTATTGGTTTTTCTTCATCACTCAGCTTAATTATGATATACTATTAGATAATCTAAAGGATCTGGGAATAGAAGGTGCCACTTTGCATTCATATTCCTCATATTTCAGAACAGAATAACAAAGTTGGAAGGGACCTTAGAGGTCTTCTAGTCCAACCCCCTGCTTAGGCGGGAAACCCTACACCACTTCTGACAAATGGTTATCCAATATCTTCTTAGAAACTTCCAGTGTTGAAGCATTCACAACTTCTGGAGGCAAGTTTTTTCCACTGATTTCCACTGTCGGGAAATTTCTCCTTAGTTCTAGGTTGCTTCTCTCCTTGATTAGTTTCCTTCCCTCTCCTTGCTTCATGTCCTATCCTCAGGTGCTTTGGAGAATAGCTTGATTCCCACAAATGGCACTCTCTTTCAATTGCTCCTACAAACAGAAGTCATTACATTGAGTTCCTCAGGACTCTATTCTATCTCTTTCAATATCTGCATGAAATTGTTGAGGGAGATCATAGGCAGATTTAGAGCTGTTTGCTATTTGTATATTGATAACATGAACATCTCTTTCTCTGTTGCATCTCCATGCAACAATGTGACTCCCTTGAATATCCACCTACAATTTTTAATGATCGGGATGATGAATTGAAACTGAAATAGGACTGAAGTGTTCACTGAGAGGAGTCACAGTTCTACATAAGGACACATTTTCTCAGAAGAAGCAGATGCAGAGTTCACAAGGGCTTCTCTGGATTTGGCTGTCTCTGTTTTCACAGCCTGGAGTATATATCAGAATTTTAAGACATGTTGTAAGGGTTAGCATTCCTTCCTTAAAGCATGTCTTAAATTCTGATGTATGTTCCAGGCTTCAATAAAGACATACAGCCTTTTGTATGTCATCTGGAAACTTCACTCAATATAGAATTTGATGGCCAGGTTGGTTTCTATTTCTTGGGACGATGATGCCTGAGAGAATGTCTCTTTCCATCTCTCAGTTCAGTGAGATCATTTGAGGATTGGGTTTATGACAATTATCCATGTCCAACTTGTCACAGCCAAATCGCTGTGACCAACTTACCACAGGACAACCTGTCAGAGCCAATTCGCTGTGGGACAAGAGTTATACTGATATCAAAGAAATGGTGCAATAGAATCATTAAAAAACAGATGCCAAAGGAGAGACAGAAAGAAATGTGAATTACAAAAATTAAAATATCTTTTCATTTATTTTAAATAATTAAACTGAATTGTTAAATTGTCCCATGGTGAGTTGTCCCATGGGCAGGGTGAGTTATCTCGTGGCGAGTTGGCTGTGATTGATTGGCTGTAAGGAATTGGCTGTGGCAAGTTGGCCACAGTGAGTTGGCTGTGGCGGGTTGTCCCTTTCCTTCCTATAATTGCTGCAGACATATTTGCAGCAACATCAATCTTCCTCACAGTCACTCTGGTCCTTTGGAATATAGTATCTTCTAAACTGAAGGGCTTAATCTCTTTATCAGGTTTAACAATAAATGGCAGATAAATAGCAGATTTTTAATTGTTGATTTCAGTTCATTTTAGTTGTTGGTTTTAATTTTTAATTTTTTTGTTTTCTTATTTTGAATTGATTTCTTTTCTCTCATCTAGATTGTTTTAAAACACTTATAAATCCCTCAAAATCTGCCATAATTGTTCCTTGGAAAGAGAAAATGCAAACCCTGATAGGAAAATACTTTTATATATCTTCAAAGAGAACTGAAAACAAAATGGAGAACATTTTGGATAGGACTATTTTTTCCTTAATTATTTCCTACAAGTATGCAATGTTCTTCAGAACTAATCTGTATTTACAAACACTAAAAATACCTCTATCATAAAGCCATAGCGATAACAACAATAAGATATAGTTTCATAATATATTAATAAATAGACGAACAGAGGTCCTGATGGCACCATTACTAATTTCCAAATTCCTTCTGAAAAAATCAGGTTTCTACCAGCTTCTGCGACAACTTCATTCCATTTAAATTAATGAATAATTTGTTGTTGCCTTCAAAGTTCTACTGTATGTGTCCGGGCTTTTTTAAAAGCAACCTTATAATTTATATATCTATAACACATTTTCCATTTCAAATAATAATCTGTTGAGTAGCTTGTGCTGCTGAGCTCCTCTACTCTACACTTAGATCTTTGGAACAACTACATTTAATTTATTATGCTTCAGTCATTATTATGAATTGGCATAAAGCAAAAGGGGCACTATAAGATCAGGTCTTACCCAGAATCTGAAAATCTGGTCCAAGACTAGAACCGTGCATTCCTATATTAAATTAAATGGGTTTGTTCTTTCAAATTGAATGTGCAATAGGAGGTCTCAGAACCAAAATTTCAGGGATTAACTGTAAATCAGAAAGACGGCAAAACCAATAAAGCACTGTAATACAAGAGAAGCTCTCAAATATTGTTTGATATCAAGTGCATTAGAGCTTCATGCTCTAGGAACTTCTCTCTTTTTCTATTTTACTCATTAAGTTCTTCAAATTGATGAATCTGTTTCATTGATCTGGGGACCATACATATTGTTTTAAAACAAAAAATTGTATCATTATAATCAAAAAAATTCTGGAATGTGCAGAAATGGATAGGTTAACCCTAAAAATCAAAGGAAAAGAAGACTTGGAATATTTTGTAACATGGGAACTATTCTGAAAATGGTTAATTGACAGATACTGAGGTTAGATGAGTGGGTTTATGTGAAATATGGACCACATGAGAAAGAAAACTGATGAGTAAATATTTTGATGGTTATATAATTGATACTATAATGGAAGACAGTATACTTTTCAATAACGATTGATATTATTGCACATATGTTTATGTATATATGATTATAATGATTATTATAATGTTTATATGTTAACACTTTGGACATCTAGAAAACACACTGTTCAACATAGAAATAGAATAAGGGCTATAAAACAATAAAAAATATTTAACACAAAATAAAAACCTATTAAAAAAAGTGGATAGCTTATAACCTCATCAAACAAGAATGATCTACATATGACCATCCAATTGCCATTAACCTCGAGTCCATAATTGCTTTTCTCTAATGGTTTTGTAATACTTGAAAAGACAACTGCTACTGATTAAGAAGGAAGTCCTTACTTTGCTAAATGACGAAAAAGAGCAAGGTAGCTTTGCAAGAGAGAATCCCCATTTCTCCCCAGGGACATTCTACACTCTCCAATTATACAATCTCTTCTTCTTCCTATATCGTTCTTCTTGAATGTTTCAGTTACTTTCATTTTTACACTAACAATTTCCTAATCCAACTTTGTA
Source organism: Arizona elegans (assembly GCA_022577455.1). Taxonomy (NCBI): domain Eukaryota; kingdom Metazoa; phylum Chordata; class Lepidosauria; order Squamata; family Colubridae; genus Arizona; species Arizona elegans. The sequence continues at coordinate 89,346,105 of JAKOOJ010000001.1, forward strand.
TGATTCCTGTGCTGACTAGATTTCATTGTTTTTGAAAGGCTGTTCAGCTGTGCTTTTCAGTCCCAAAGTAGCTCTAATTTTTATGGTTCAGTGCCTCATGCTGAATTTGCAATGAGTAGCAGATGTTCTTCTCATCATGCCATAATCTCTCCAACAGTATTTTATAACTGCCACCATGCTAGGAAATAAAGCTACTTTAGGTAGCAACAATATAAGTAGTGAGTGAGGCAGGCACAAATTAAACAATGTAATGCTAAACAATGCATGAACAAAACTGCTTTCACACATGAGTGTATCTGTAAAAAATAATTATATTTTTGGCTCTCTTTATTTTTCTGTTCATAATATATACAACATACTATATATACAAATACTGAGTCTTTTTTTCTCCCTTTAAGTTTCCTGGCTGACAAATCCACCCCTGAAACTACGGGAAAACGTTATTACACTTTCCCTAGCTCAAATGAAGATTATTAAAATTATGACCTCCAAACAATTTCACTTACCCTTGGACTACTGAGAGGGCTGGTAGATAGGCCAGATGAAGCTCCACTGATTGAACGAGACCTAAGTAGACACAAAGTCAAAATAAAATCCTGAGAAATCCCTGTCAAAAACACATTGCACAGTGCAGCTATTGGTACATTTAATCTCCATAAATCCATGCCTCTATAAAGAAACCTCACATAGATCTGACATATGCTTTTCAAAGAGTACTTATCCCACAAAGGAAGACAACTTTATTTTGACTGAAGATCTGCATAAAATGACATAAAAGTTCAGAGAGATGAATAAAATTCTTGCGCAACTACTAAGCTATCTAAATGATAAAATATGCTCCATAAAATATAAGAATGTAAAACCATTAATAATAAAGTGGGTTTGACTATAGGTCTAATATTAGTCAGAAATTCAGTATCAATGTAAGTTTGATAAAAAAAATAAAGAAATTACAACAGAAGGGCAGACAAAATGTTTAACAGTGCTAAATTTTTATAAGTAAAAATAGTGAATTATTTACTAAATGATACACCCACAAACTCCAGCTGAACAAAGCCCCAAATGGAGAATTCTGTGATATAAAGCCACTCAAAATCAGATAGGATAAGAATTAAATGATGCTTAGATAATATTCAAAAGGCCAATCCACAAAGATGGCCTAGCTCATATTTAATGTCCTGCTTTACATGCTACTGCATAATTTACAAGAAGCAAAACAGGAAGAATATTAATTCTTCTGAACTTAGATGTTGGAGAAGATTCCTGAGAATGCCATAGACAGCCAAGAAAATAAATCAATGGAACATCTAACAAATCAACCCAGAGCAGGGGTGAAATGCTACCGGTTCAGGTGAATTGGTAGAAAAAAAAAAAAGCTGCCAGTTCGGGAGAACTGGTAGTTAAAAAAAGCTACCAGTTTGTTCGAACCGGTATTTCTGACTATTTATTTATTTATTTATTTATTTATTTATTTATTTATTTATTTATTTATACAATCAGCTGTGCCATATGGTTTATATTCCCTAGAAAGCAGGAAATCCTATTTTCCAGCGAATCTAAATTGTGCGGCACAGCTGTTCCCCCCCCTTGCTGTTCTACTTATCTTGTCAAGCCTTCTTTCTCCGCGTGCAGCGCGCGTTTGGTGCACACGGTGCATGTGGGCGCACAGCATGTGTTTGGTGTGCATTGTGCATGCATGTACACAGTGTGCATTTAGCATGCAGTGCGCATGTGCACACCGTGTTTGGCGCGCACTGCACATGCAGCAAACCACAGAGGATTTCACCACTGACCCAGAGTCCTTATTCGAGGCTCAAATGACCAGGCTCAAATTATCCTACTTCAGACATGTAACACAAAGACCTTCTCTGGGAAAGGCTCTAATGATGAAAAAAGATGGAAAGGAAAAGAGGAGGAAGATTAATAGCAAGATGAATGGATTCAGTTCAGTGGCAATAGGGATGACCAGGCTATGGACAGAGCATCATGGAGAGAATATTTATCTATGTGGGTGCTAAGAACTGACAATGACTTCATGGCCCATGGTCATCATCCTCATCATCTTCATCATTAAGTCATTTTTGACTGAAAACAGTAGATAAACTTAGAATTGGTCTGGATGATACAACAGGAAAGGTGTGCTATAGTCTCTACAGAAGATACAGTGCAATAAAATACAGGTATTGTTTTTTTGAAGTTTCTCATTCCCAATGACAAATGTATACTTTATAGGATAGATGAATGATCATTCCAATCTACCAGTAGTATTGTAACTTCTTCCTTAATTGGGGAATAGGAAGTTGGAGATACTGCATACTTGGAAAGTTCTTTGACGTGATTGTGTAACTGTTTGTCTGTAAACTGAGTTCCTGTTGAAAAGCTGTATCTTCAATTTGTTGTGTTTGTGCCATTTTGGCTTGCTTTTGGATTCAGGAATGTAAAAATTATAGGGACAATGTAGTTCTGAATAACCTATCCTTATCAGAATTTCAGTGTTAATTACAAATCATTTTATGAGAAATACTCCATTATTAAGATTTGCTTGATAACAAGCTCACTCATAACTTCCTTCTCTTTGTTAAAGATCATGCAAAAGTAGGAAAGTGTAATATTGTAAAAAATATTGCAGTTGTTTGTGCAAATATATGAGCGTGAAATTATCTCTATCCTATCAAGTTGTTGCCGACTCCTAGTGACCACGTACATTTTTCTCCATGATGATCTGTTCCTAACCTGGTCTTTCAGGTTTCCCAATCGTGCATTTATTGCCATTCTAAGTGAATCTTATCCATATTGCTGATGGTCTTTTTGTTGAGAATATCATGACTTGAAATAAAATATATTTTTATGTTATTTATTTTCATATCTAAATTTTCCTATTTCCTATTTATATTTCATGTGAAACAACTGGATTTTATGTGGAGGCATGTTCAGTGGAGCTCCTTATTATTCACTGGTAAAAGTGCACATGAGCAAAATTGCTTTCACACATCAATGTGTGTGTGTGTGTGTGATGTATAAAGAGGCAGCTACATTTTGGCTCCATCTATTTATAAATATATATATATACATATATACATATATACATACATACATACATACATATATTTTCTTACTTCTTCGTAGGGTTTATGTGAATTTTTCTTCTAGCCAGGTTTTCCCTACGTAACCAAGGTTTTTTTGTAGCTCCAGCTCAGTAGAACCGAGTAGATGTGATTCTACTGAGCTGGAGCTACAAAAAACATTGGTTACGTAGGGAAAACCTGGCTAGAAGAAACACACACACACACACACACACACACATATATGGTCAGTGCAGATAACTAACAATCTGAACTGGTCTCTAGACATGTCACCCTTAGTGAAGTGTGCAAACCAGCATCTGCATTTCCTGCGTCAGATGAGGAAAACACATCTTTCTCCTTCTGTCCTGGCCACTTTTTACAGAGGCACAATTGAGAGTATTTTAACAAACTCCATCACTGTTTGGTTTGGTGGCTACAGTCCTCAGAGAGAAAGCCCATTCAGGGAGTGGTAAGGACAGTGCAAAAGATTATAGGAAGCTTGCTTCCTATAATTCAGGATACTGCTTATAAGCACTATGTGCTTAGAGCTCAAAGCATTGTTAGAGACCCCGTACACTCACTTTATGGTCTGTTTCTGTTGCTCCCCTCTGGGAGGAGGTTTTGAAGTATTTCTAACAGGACTACCAGGTTCTGTAATAGCTTTATTCCCGATGCCATCCATCTGGTTAACTCGCTTTCTCTTTTTCGTTTCTCTCGCCATGTATATGTATACATCCGAACTAGACTGTGTTGTTTCTCTGTGTCATATAATATATTTGGGTATATGCATAAATTTGTATGTATGTATGTATGTATGTATGTATTTATTTATTTATTTAGTCATGTTTATCTAGTGTATATTGGAGGTGGTGACCCTTTGAGAGCTGTATGCAATGAAATTTCATTTTAATGTATGCCGATTAGTGTACATTCAAAGTGACAATAAAGTTATACTAAGTCTAAGTCAGGTTTTTTTCTCCATTTTCAACCACATATTAATAACATCACACAAATTTTATGAAAGGAATATTAAAGCTTCACATGTAAAAATGCTTTAAAAAAACTCAGCTTGAGAGGCTTTTTCTCTGGTTGAAATTGAGATATTGTAGAAGAAAAACAAACTCTATAAAGAGCAACTAACAATGAGGAAAGTTATAAATGATCACTTCCCTGGATCTAATCTGTATGGCACTGGATTATTTTATTGCCAAATTGGGGGGAGGAGATGGACATTAAAGTTATTTTCACTGAACAAAACAAAGTAATTAACAAATCGAGAGGTCAAGGGAGCAGAACCTTTGAGGTTTGTGAAAACAAGCAGATCATGCATGCAAATTTAAAACAGCTATTTTATATACATGCATAGCCCATCTTTCAACCAAAGACTTATATTTATGTAGCTGCCTCTTCTGCATATGAAATTATTATAGAAACTGCTTATTTCCTACAACTTGGGACCCAAAACTGGGGGAGAATTACTCTCATAGGAACTATGCCTCTAAATCAAAATCCTTCTCTTCCGTAAAATGATCTTGCAGGGAAAAGGAAATCACTATATAGCAGCTAATTGTTCGAACAATTGTCTTTGTAACTTAAAGGACAAAAGCAAGGGGTTGTATGCAGTAGTGGGTTCCAACCGGTGTTACCACTGGTTCTCTTCGTGCATGCACTTTGTGCACGATTGCCACATGCGCAAGCGCATTAGGTGCAGCAATCCACTCTGCTACGCCTATCAGCTGGGCTAAAAAATGAGAAATAAAGGTAAGTATAACGCGGGGGCGGGCAGGCGGGCCCAGCTCCCAGTCAAAGAGAACCGGTTTGGTGACGTCACATCACCACCACTACTGACTCATCCGAACCAGCCCGACCGGGAGCAACCCACCTCTGGTTGTATGTGTGTGTTTGGGCCTCTCTCTCAGTGTAAGGTGATTTTATATGGGAGAAGGGAAGATTAGCACTTATCAATGTAGTGCTTTTAATTGCAATCCTTCTCTTCCCCAAGGCATCAATTATTCTATAAACAGCCTGCAATGGTATGAAAGGAAGGTTGTTTTAACATCTCATGAAACTTAACAGAAAAGCTTATATTAGCTGCTCATTGAGGTGAATGCTTTCAGGGGAACTTTAGGTTTGTCACGTGGACTGGATGAGGAAGAGCCTACAGAGGTATCAGGCCTAATTTCAAGGTGAATTATGTAATCATAAGAAATCTCTTGAAAGGGAGAAATTTTGACCAGAAGATCAGTGTATCCAAGTATCCCACATTCTCTCCCATGTATATAAGCCTGGGAAATTGTGTGAGGAGGCAATATGAAATAGTGCTATGTACACACGTCAAAAAATAATGGTTAAAATGATAAAAGAGATAGGGATAGAGAACGTTTGGAACAGACAGTCAATAAAATTATCAGGGGTGTGGAGAGGAAAAATGAAAAAAAGAGAAAGGCAAAATGTTTCTAAGTCTTCTAACATCTTCCAACCCTGAGAATCCAAATACATCATGATAAGAAAGAAAGAGAATGCAGGAGGAAAAGCCTCCCCCGCCCCACCTGTCTGTGTATGTCTATTTGTGTATGTGTCTGTGTGTTTCTGTGAGAGAGAGATTTGCAAGGTGGTCTTTTTTCTTTTGGGGGTGGGGAGCTTACAAAATGAAACACTCATCTTAAAGAATCCACAAAATGGTTCAGCCAAAATTTACAGTTTTGAAGTTATGGAGAAGTTATGGAATGTAGGTGGTGGTATTTATCAGGCCCAATATTGGCTGCTCATTCTTGCTGAATAAATAAAGGGTTGTGTCAATTAATCTGTATTTAGCTACATATGAATGGTACATCAAATCTTAATTGACTCAAAGCTTATTTATAAAATAACCTCTGAACTGATCCAGGAATAAAATTTCTGTTCAGTACCTGAAAACAAATAGCTATAATGAAGAAAATATGGATTTTGCTCTTCACTCAATGAAGAGTAAAATCTATATTTTCTTCATGTATATTTTCTTCTATGTACCACATAGCTGTAATGGAGAAAATATAGATTTTGCTTTTCATCTAGTGCTATCTAACAATGACATTTATAATATCAAATGGAATATGACTCTCTGCTTGTTCTTTTCCCATCAGACAAAATTAAGACCAGTTTAAATAAAACTGGGGTGAGACCTTTCTCATGAAAGTGGCCTAAAGCAACATTAGGATGAAAGAACACCAATGCTGTGGATTGATAGAAATCCTGCTTTTTCAACAACTCCACACGGTAAGCTATTACCATGCTCAGTAATCACATTGGGTGAACAAAAGGAAGAAATAAGGCAGCAATCTAGTCTGAGAAAAGGGCCTTTCATCTACGCCAGACAGATACAAGTATGGAAAAAAGAAATGGCCATTTTCATGTAACCTTTCTAATCTCTGTGGCCTTTAGGTTCACCACAAGATCAGTCTTTCTCAAATGATTTTGATCATGCACACTTCTTATAATTAATAAACACATTTAATCTCTCTGGACAAAAACAAAAACATTTGTCATTTTACTCCTTTTACACCTTTTGCAAATCCTTTGGAGACGCTCTTTAAGAAATGAATGAAACACCCCTACAAACAGGATGCACCAAATAAATTTCATCTTTTCCAAGGCTCCATTTTATTTGCACAGGTGTGTTCATGCCCAAAAGATGTTTCTTCAGTTGGGGTTATACACAGCACCTTGATGCTTCGAGCATCATATTCAGAATGTTAATTATTACTGTCCAAAAAAGCCCTCCAAATGATTCACAGGTATAACCCGTATTATTTCTTCTAATGCACTCTGGCGAACCATGCAGTGTGATATAAATATTTTATTAGTACAAGTTTATGACAGAACTCCACTATTGATGAATGTTATAATTAAAGCAACTCCTCTAAGGAAAGGTTTGTTAGAAATTAGAATAACGTATATACTGTATAAACTGTTGAATTCATTTGTCTGCCTCATCCATTTTGCAAAGCTCACCTGTTCACAATAAAATTATCAGAGAAATCTCCTGAAGCTGAAGCTTTCCTCACACCCTTCCGACTTATAAAGCCTAAAAGCTTAGTATGAGGTAGCAAAGTATCAGAATCTCAGTCTTTCCAAACACGATTTCTCCAGATTAATTGCACGCAGTTTGCTTGTAATTGTTACTTTATCCTTTGAGAAATTTTAAATCAAGAACTAATAATAAAAACAGGTAAATATTTATGTAATAAATAAGGTATTTCAGTGTTTTTTTTAAATTCAGAAACAATGTGGGAAGATGTATCTTTCTGCCTTATTTATAAAAAAATGAGGCTAGCATATTTTTATTTCTACAGTTAGTCCACAACTTAGACCACAATTGACTCCAAAATTTCCATTGCTAAGCAAGACAGGTATTAAGTAAGTTGTTTTACTTACCATTTTATGACCTTTTTTTTTTTTGCAACAGCTGTGAAGCGAATGACTCCAGTTCTTAAGTGAATCAGGCAGGTGTTAAGCAAACCTGGCTTCTCCCTTTGACTTTCCTTGTAGGAAGCCATCTGGGAAGGTTACAAATGGTGATCACATGACTCTGGAACAGTGCAACTGTCATAAATCCATGACAGTTGCCAAGCAACAGGGTTCTGATCACATGACCATGGTCTGCAATGGTCATAAGTGTGTAAACTCTTCATGCCACTTTTTTCAGTGCCATTGTAACTTTAAATGGTCACTAAATATACAGTTGTAAGTCTAGGACTACCTGTATAGCACTTTCCCTCACCAATAAAAAAATATTATAATTTATGCAAAGAGAAATATACAATTTTTTTTAAAAAAATGCCATTGCTTTTTTGTGTGTTTCTATGCCAGAAAAAATTAACATTTTTTAAATTTTACTTCTGTCATATAGTATTAAAAACAAAAATGCTAGAGCAAATGATAGTCATTGCATTCTAACAGCTTAAAGAAACAGATAAAATCTGTGCTGACCTGTAAGCATTGCCATCCCTTCTACCGGCAAATAATTTCCAATGCACATTAAAACCATCCCATTTCTTGCACTTTGCCCTCCTCCTCATCTCCAGAGCCAAAGTGATCTGCACATTTGCAGAAGGCGCTTTCAGGCAATTGTTGCTCAGCTTCAGCCAGTTATCAGTTGAACAAAGATGATATGCCAAGCAAGCTGCCCTCACTCTCCTCCTATAGCTTGCCAACAGCTGAGTTTATTGTTCCCCAAAAAAGTTCTAGAACCCCATCAATAAAAAAAAACAATGGTTCCCCTTCTCTCACAGAGAAGAAAAATTTCTAGCTGAAACTGCTGCTGCCGCCACCACTACCACCACCACAGTTCATGAATTTATTCACATTTTGAGGTGTTGTGTGAATAGTGCCCATAGAAGAGGAACTGGTAAGATGGACTACAATAAAGTAGCAGTTGCCTAGGAAAGAGACAGGGGGAAGGAGAGATAAGGCAGCCCAACCCAGAGATCGACAGCAGACAGAGGAAAAGAGTAAGAATAGCCATCTCCCAGGATATATCCATTAGGGTGAGATATATCCTGAGAGATATAGTAAGGGTTTAGTCAGGCAAGATTCTGTCTTGTGTGTAAGCAAATAAAGAACTGAACTCTGCATGAATCGTTCTGCATCATTCTTGGGCTTAACCTGACAGGTGTGGATTTTGGGTGCTTTTCATGCCCATTTCAGTAAAGGCTGAAAAGATGAAATCAGATGAGGATAGGATTCTCTCCATCTTATCACAGAATCCCAATTTCTTACATATTTGCCACAGGTATCAGAAGTTTCAGGATAAACAAATATAAAGCATTTGTCTGATAAGAGGCAGCTCAGTCCGCAAGTGGGAGGAAAATATAGGACGCATTTCAGAAGGGACCATTCCTAATTTTCCAGAAACTAAAGAGAGGCTATGAGAAATGTTTTCATCTTGCAAGATTCTGTGTAATGTAACCTTACAATAAAAATAGTGCTGATGCTCTTGGTTGTACTTCCTATCTGGACAACCTCAAAGGACTAACAATCACTCACTGGAAAATAAATTCACTTGGCCATTAAACACAAACAACAGTGTAAGACTACACAGGGGTGGAACTTATTTTGTAGAGGAACAAAGCTGTATCTGGAGGTGCCCAGTAATAACCCCTGCCTAGGCAGGACTTAAACTTTAAAGATGGGAAGGAGCTGCATCTATGTAGGTACTAAATCTCCCAGTTGGGGTCGACTATTCCAATACTACTGCTTCTCACTTTCAATTTATACTTGCCTCATAACCTTAATCCAGATAATGCAGATGAACAAGTGATGGAGGGTCAGCAAAAATAAAGTTTAGGGAAAGAGAAGAAGTGTGAAGGAAGAAAAGATCAAAAGCAAAGGAGATACTGCTGACTAGTATGACTATGGCAATTTATGACTGACTGCTGTTGCTAAGATTCCCCCACTCCAATATTCAACTTGAGCATTGCCTTCTATTGAGTTTAACTGAGGCAGGTTCAGGACATATAAACACTTCCAAAGTTGAGTTCACTGAATAAGTGAACAGAGAAAGGAAACTGGAATTTGGTTGGGGAAGTCATCACAGAGAAGCTTGTAAACTCCCCTCCCACTATCACTTTTGTAATTTTTGAGAAGCCAATAGTAGAGCGAACAATTCAGGTGCTTTGTAAGGGTGCTTCATATGGATGTGTATGAAATTCCACGGGAAGTGAGAAATTTTCATTTCTTTCTTCTTTGTTCATCTGAGAACCATGGGAAGAGCTGCTGTTGGGACCTATAGAAGGTATGTCATAGTTGTTTCCTTTGGCAAAACACCAAGTCTTATATATGCTGACCCTCCTGAAAGAGAAGATGTGAGTGCTGGAGCTAGAAGTAAACCTGTTCATCTCTCACTCCCTATTTATCAGGAAGAATGGACTGAATACAAGAAACATTTGGAGAGGGACTATATGGTATATCAAGAAGTCTTCCAGAAGACGAGAAGAGGGGAAAGATGGAGGAGACAGAGAAATGAAGGAACATGATTAAAAAGGACCAAATCTGTCAAGGAGAGCTTTTACTTTGGAGCTTCAAGAATAGATTCTAGAATTATTCTTTTGCAAAAAAAAAAAAAAAAAAAAAAAAAAAGCAAAAAAAGCAAATGCAAACCTAAATTGCATCATCAGAAATGTAATCTCAAGGTCAAGAAAACTCATAGTTGCTCTCTATTCTGCATTAGTCATATTACAATTAGAACACTGCATCTAGTTCTGGACAGTGCATTTTAGATATACACTGACCAATGAGGCCATGCTCTGATCAATTAAAGCAAAGCAAAGCAATCAAAAATAAGGATATGAAAGAAAAAACCCCTATGATTAACTGTTATATTTAGCTAGAGAAGATGTGATAATTCTCCAACCATCTAAAGGGCTATCATGTAGAAAGCAGTGCTGTTCCAGAAGATAAGAATCAGTGGATTTAATTACATGGAAACAGGTTTTAATTGGACCGCAGAAAGAATTTTTAAGGGTAGGAGCTGTTCAACAACGAAACACACTGTACTATGACGTGATGAGATCACAATCACTGGAAATATATGAAGACAGGCTGATGATCATTTGTTGGGGATGATGCAGTAGTATATTCCTTTAGTGGGCAAAAAGTTGGACAAGATGACCTTCAAGATTATTTCTAACTCTTACTTATATGATTCCATGAGAAGGGACTATATTGTTCTGCTAAATAAGATGACTGCTCTTTCCAGACTTCAGGTGCCTTCCTCCAATTGGTGCTAGCTTTCAAAAATTTGTACGAGCTCTGGTATCACAGTAGTAGTAGTAGTGCAGTAATGCAGGCAAACTCTGCCCACAGCCTGGAGTTCAATCCTGACTGCTTCAAGGTTGGCTCAGCCTTCCATCCTTCCGAGGTTGGTGACATGAGAACCCGGACTGTTGGGGGCAATATGCAAATAATGCGTACATTCTAAACTACCCAAAGAGTAGTTGGGTATCATGGGGAGATATATAAGCCTAAATGCTTTTGCTATTACAAGACTTCACATTTAATTTTCTCTTATTCCGCAATCAGTAAGATAAATACAACGTCAAGGCAAGGAAGTACACACTCCTATGGGCACACCCTCCCCCTTCCATCAAAGCATTGTACTAAAATATTTCTTCCTGAAATATTTTTGATTGCACAATAATGAATGTTTACGCTGGGATCATTGCAAGAAATCTTTCCCCCCAAATGAGAAAAGATTCTACAACAGGTATAATTGAAAACTGGAGCTTACCCCAAGGTGTCAGCACTCGTCATCCTTGGCAGAAGGAAATAAAAGGAGAAGAAGAAAAAAGAAAGGGAAATGGAAACAGGTGGAGAAAAGAGTATGAAAAGCAGAGTGAAATACTGTTTGGAGTATTGTTCATGGTCATAATTTCTTTGCCATAAGCATCTCTTGCTGATGAATGTGTGATTGGGGAATTCTTATGGGAAGGGAGAGTTTTATAATACACAAAATTCCCATGCTGCTTGTAATTTTGAAATCCAGGCAAGTAGAGTTAGTGTAAACTAAATAAATAAATATAGCTTGTATGCTCTAAGCTGGAGAGCTGAAAGTTCATTTTGGATTGATTTTTTGAAAGCATATTGTTTGTTTACATATAGCAAGTTCTACTGTATTTATCAAACACAGATGAGGATCTCCCCACAATTTGCTCTTCAATTTTTTTTTCTACCCTAGAAAGATCGGTTTTGGAAATCTCTTTTTCCAATCTGTATGCCTGTAACTGATGCAATATTAAATGTGTTGATCATTATGACAAACACACCTGAATGACAATGCGTGCCCAGTAAAAGTTATAACAGAGGATGCAGCATGGGAAGTTTCTTTATGAATACAAGATGTGCAGTGTAGCATGGCTCTCCATATCTCATTTGATACTCGTCTAATAATTCCAAACATATTATATCTTAAATTCCTAATACAACTCTTACTTTTTCCTGACTTGTGAGCTAGAGTCCAATATTTTTATTAAAATAAAGTCACGGATTATAAAAATTACTTTCTCTGTTGGAATGCTACATGAAGATAATAAACTATATGCTGAAATAAATGTGGTAAGAGGAGCATTGGCAGTGATTATAATTTGAACAACTTATATTTCTGCCCATTTGTTTATTTTACTACTACTCAAGTTGGAAATAATAGCAGAAGCAGAAATGGTTGTCTTTGGTATGAACTAATCCTGCTTGGATATTAAGTGTTTATCCCTATATTGTAATTTCACTGCACTTTTCTTATTTAAATGTTTTAATATTAGATTATCAGTTTACTTTCAGCTAGGATAACTAACCATTTTCTCCTTGTGTACCCCACCTACCATCTAACAAAATTTCTATAGAGGATGATTCAAATACCAGGCATAAAGACACACACTTTTTGCACATTTATTGTAACATATAATACATTGATTCTACCTGTGCAAAATGGAAAGTGTAAAGAAATCCTGAAATTTAATTCACAAATAAGAAACAGAACATAAAATAGGGGTGATTGCTCTAGGTCAGAGGTGTCAAACTCAAGGCCCAGGGGCCGGATCTGGCCCACAGGGTGCTTAGATCTGGCCCGTGGGGCTGCCCTGGAAATAGTGAAGGACCCACCCGTGGTGCCTCTGCCAGTGAAAACGGAGCCCTGTTTTCGCTGGCAGAGGGTTGCAGGAGGCCATTGCAGTTGAAAATGGAGCTCGGAAGCCTGTTTTCACTGGCAGAGGGCCACCACAGGTGCCCCCAACACATGTGATGTTGAGCTGGTCATGCCCACCCTGGCCACACCTCCCACGGCCCCCCAAGGTCAAACACAACCCTGAGGTGGCCCTCAATGAAATCGAGTTTGACACTCTTGCTCTAGGGCATGTGTGTCAAACTCTCTGCATCACGTTGCCATCAAGTGACATATCACGATGTTTGTTCCCTTTGCAGAGCATGGCCTGCACATGACGCATCTGGCCTACAGGCCGCCAGTTTGACACCAGTGTTCGAGGGCATCCCAGCTCTTCCTTTCTGGTCCTTTAGGAGGCTGTAACCTGATATGGGCTTTCATTCTTTTTTATCCTTACAAGAGCTATATACAAGAGATGGTAAGATAGGACAATGAGCCAAACTGAGCACTTTGAGATAAAAGTAACTTCTTGTAGGTTTAAGAAATTACATTCCTAAAGTATTTCTTTAGGAAATACAGTATTTCTTTAGAGATACAGATCTCTCCCCCATTTATTTTCTTAGTTTGAAATAAATTTAGTTTTAACAGTTGTTATTTATTTACTTATATAAATGAGTCAATTCTTTATACTGGGGAAAATATTTGTGTGTAATACTGATATGATTCTAGGAGAATTAGATACAAAGTTAAAACTGACAATGCACACAGGGAAGAATACGAAAATGAAGAATACATAGAAACACACACATTTTTGTATTTTCCTCTAGGCAGGGTATGAGAGCATCAGTTTGATATTGCAGGAAGCCAGATGGGTAACTATGGGCCAGTTTTTTTCTTTCAAGGAAGCAGGTAATAGTGAACCATTTCTAAAAATCTCACCAAGAAAATGGGTGAGACTTATCCAGGTAGATACCACGAGTCAACACTGATCTAAACACACACACCTACACCCACACACACATATATACATATATACATACATACATTAAGAATTGTCCTAAAGATGTGAGTTCCAGGTATAGTTATAGAAGAGGCGATAGACAGCACGATCTCCGGAACGTTTAAAAGTTTAATTTTTTTTATTTTAAAATTTGTGCTAAGTGTATACTCTGACGAAGTCGGTAGGGGCGACGAAAGCTTAGCACAAGTTTTAAAATAAAAAAATTTAAACTTTTAAACGTTCCGGACATCGTGATGTCTATTGCCTCTTCTACATACATACATATATATATATACACACACACATGTCATACAAACATGATATCCTGTTGCATGTATTCACAGCAAGACATTTATCAGAAAATGATGTTAAATGTAGATACTACCAGTGATAATCTGAGATGTTATTACATCACATATTAAAACATAAAATGGAGAATGACTTTTTAGCTTAGATGATAGGTCTCTAGATATTTCTCGAAGAATTATCAAGGATTTTTGCAAGTACTATCACTATCAGATCTTTGCAATATGGGAATCACAATAGGTTTATATGAATTGGGTAAATTGGGTAAATTTTATACAACTGGTATGTTTGTTTTGTTGTTTTGTTTGTTTAATTAAATAAGTAAACAAATTACATGAAACTTGTGAACGTCTTACGTGTGCATTTGACATTATATAGGGACTAACATGAGATTATGATATATAGGAGAGAAATATAATTATAATCATATCTCTATTTTATGGATAAACTTCAACTGGAAATGTAGATTTTTGGTTGATGTCAGGGGTGCAGAGACTGAGAATCCACACTGATATGAAGCTTTAAAACCCTTGAATGTAGATTCTTAGAACAGCTCAGTTTGGACATCTGATTTTTGTAATTTTATTGTGACAGAATCTATAGAGAGTAATATTAACTGCATCAGTGATCTGCAAAGGCAAACATTATACTTTTTTGATCATGGGGCTATTGAAATCTAGAGCTCCAATTTAACAGCAAGTGCAGCCCTTCAGGCCAATCTAAGTCACTCATATTGGTCAGATATAAGTGGGAACCAAGCCAGCCAATTACTAATTCAGATTATCTATCGACCACACTTTAAAGTCTCTCTTTTGCCTGCTTTAATATATTGCCTGCCATAATACTATCCCTTTGGTAGAACGAATGTGCTCCTGTGATTTGAAGGAACATGTTCTTTAAGGTCTTTTCTATAGGAACCTGTGATGACTCCATATAAGAGTAATGATTTTATTAACTTAATTCCATCCATTCATTCATCCATCCATTAATACCACTCAACTCTAAATGACTCTGGAGCTTTAACCTCTTCAGAGCAGTTGCAAAATTTCTTACAGATACCAGTACTTTATGTGGGAAAATATTGTCATAATATTAGTGTTTTAATTTTTTTATGCTGTTTTATGTCTTTTTATCAAATGTCACAGACCACAATAAAGTACACCTGCATAACTGGATTTAATTTAAATTTCAATTAGATGTCCTTCCCCCCCCCCCTTTGCCTTGTATTATTATTTCTCAGTCTTGTCTGCTATTAGTGACCATTTCCCTGGCATACAATCCATATTCCTAGCATATGGTCAAATGTGGTCCATGAAGGGCACAAATTCTTTTTGTGAAAAATATTATTATTCAGAATACATTAATTATGAGGTTTTTTTTCATGATAGTAAATTCGATAAATAGCACCAAATTGCATAACTATCAGTTCATACCACTTTCCTAAACTGAGTTAAGAACTGTCCACTTTTACTGGCATTGTGATCCCCTCATTCCTCGCTAAGCTTTTATTTATTTATTTATTTATTAATCATATTTCTATGCCGCCCACTCTCCGAGGACTCTGGGAGGCTTACAACAATCGACAGTATACTAAATAGCATATTGCCCCCAACAATCTGGGTCCTCATTTTACCCACCTCGGAAGGATGGAAGGCTGAGTCAACCTTGAGCCGGTGAGATTTGATCTGCTGATCTCCTGAACTAGCAGTCAGCTGAAGTAGCTGCAGTACTGCACCCTAACCACTGCACCACCTCGGCTCTTGAATATATAGGATTTAATAATTTTGAAGCAGCTTTCCCCACAGGTTGTCTCTGGTTTAAGAGCCACATGCACTAATGGAATATTTTCCTAGAACTGGAGTTTCTGAAAATAGTTACCTTGACTTTATGCAATTTGATATTGTAATAAAGCATAATCCTTGAATTTGATACATGCTGGAGCATCTATCAATGTTAGAAATACGATCCATAGGCCCCAGGTATTATTATTACTATTGATTTTATGTTTTCCAGCACATGATGAGATCATATTATACTCAAAAACCATGGCCTGCACAACAGGTGGCTTTGCTTGTATGTGCAAATAAACAATAAGATTAGACACAGTGATACACCATTAAGAGAAATCACTGCCCTGGAAATATGGGGGCATGATTTAGAGATAAAAACATATTCTGGAGTGTGCACTTCTAGTTCCATATTCATTTGAATATACAGTGAGTATATTTTGCATGGGTACCATATTTAAAATAATGTCTTACTCACCAATCAAATAGATGAAAGGCTCCAATGTTATATATTCTACTCTCCTGAAAACCTGCAGGTATTTATTTGAGGTGGGACTAATCTTTTTTAAATGCCATACTTCAGCTTATTAACTCATACTTATTTGACTATTACTGCCAATGGTCATATAACACTTCATTTCACATTTTTAACCCAAAGTGCATTTTTAACCCAAAGTGTATCATTTCAAGTGTTAAGTATTTTGCTACAAAGCTACTTACTTTTGGAGTATAAAAAGAGCTACTTTGGCTATCATAGCATTGAAGCATTAACAACTAATGTTCTAAGTAAATTATTATATTCTCTAGAAATTCATTTACACCGATGACTATATGTCTCCACATATGCAGACATAAGCAATGCAGGGAAAGTAAATAGAAATATACAGATAGTTAACATGGACATACAAATGCTTAAAAGAATCTTAATGAGTTTTCCAGAAAGAGAAAGTCAGGAAGTGCTTTAATAATGTGAATGGACATCAAATTGACAATGAGGGATAGAAAGAAGCAAAATGAGTTTTATTTAAATAAAAATAATTCCCCAAAACAAAAACCTAGCAGCGCAGATATGTGCATTTCCTAAAGAATTAAAGCATGTGAACTACTGAGTGGCAGCAACCCAGATATAGAAGAAGCACTAAAAGATCCAGAAGGAAGGAAGGAAACGTAAAATTGAGAGAGAGAAAAAAATGCAAAATGAAGAGAAAAATAACGCAAGGTTAAGAGGGAGAAACAAAAACAAGAATGACACTGAAAAGAATGCAACAATGAGAGTAAAAGAAAAAAAATACAAAAATGAGAGAAGAAATAGGAAAAAAGAGGGCAGAAAGAAAAGTGGCCTCAGCTATCAAAACAATTGTGTGCATCTAGGAAGTCAGGATTCTTAAAGATGCAGTATTCCTCTTAAAAATGAACCAAAAGGGAGAGAAAAATTAAGACACTGAGCAGGTACCATTTCAGGGTTCTGATTCAGTAGATATTATTTTAGTTGGGGTTTCTTTCTTACAATTAGCCCTGTAATTCTTTAGTTTACTTTTTTGTGGTTGTTCCCTTAACAACTCTTTCATCAAGGTACACAAAACCAAACACATTTTTTAAAAAAATGCTTGCTTTGTTCTTATGGTTTTCATTAGGTTCCAGCACCTTATTGATCTGATCAGGGCTCAGAAGCTAACTGGTTGGTTAGTACTTGGGTAGAAGACTAATGGAAATCCCAAAATTTCAATCCAGCCAGGGAAATTGAAAAACAAGATTATGGCAAACCACTTCTGCTTCTGTACCCAAGAAAACTGTGTCTATGTGTCTACAAAGTCTCCAGAATTCAAGATAAACTTGAAGATCATCAATCCTTTTCCATATTTCTGTATTTAAAAAGGATGCTTACTTTTTAGCTTTTTCTTTTCATGTGTTATTGAGAAAACTATGTAGTCTATTTTAAAATATATTACCAATCCTTAAAAAGTAGGCCCTCTCTCCACTATTTGAGAGCCAGCGCTCACAAGAAATTGTCTTGGAAGTTTATCAGTGCTTTGGATAACAAAGAGACATTGATAAGGACCCATTTTAGGGTAGTGGCGAATGTGCTAATATTGGAGCCTTTCTGAGAAAAAGGCTATTTGTGAAAAGGGTTTTTGCTGGTTACTACAACAAAGGATTTTTCAGCAAGAGGAAGTGGGGGGGATAACCACAAGGGTGGTGGGTTAGCACTGTGATCTGTCTGGCAAGAACTCTGAGCATATAGTTAGGCTTTCAAAATCCTATTGTACTACAGTCACTGTGGGCTGAAATTTGCATCAATTATCTGGCTCTTGCAACAATGCTTAGGAATTCTCTGATGAATATCACATCAAACAGCAGCTCATTATTTCTCCCCAGTTTATGAACGGTTTATGAGATCTTGGCAACAACCCTCCTTTCCTCATAAAACAGAGTGCCTTGCTTGTTGCCAGACCATCCCATCTGCTGAGAGGCAAAATTCCTCTCTCCACTTCTTCAAAAATAGGAAGCTGTTATAACTTTCAGAAAGTTAATGGAATGATCTTACAAAGCATTTCGGGGTGAATTTAAAGTGAACTAGGATTTGCACAAGTTCACTTCAGGGGATTATTTTCAATATTAGATTTAGTACAGCATTGCGACAAAAAGGCTCCAAATCTTGCCCCTACAATATACTCAAATCATCATTTCCAATCTCAATATAAAATAAAAATGCTAATATAATTCTCAGGTCAGCTGTAAACATTACCAAAAAAACAGACACCATGAGGTGATTTAAACATTTTAAAGAAGCCTACAATACTTGTTGGTGATGGTATTCCTGCTGTTCCTTTTTCCTCTACGTTGCATATTGGCTGCATTAGCCTATGACTATGATGGAAATATTTTCTCTTTCTCCCTGTGTAGGTAAATTGATGCTGCACAGAGTAAACTTAAGAGCTTCTAGGTCAGAAGCTTTAATTGCAATACAGGACTGAATACAGTATCACTCCTGAAGCAGCTTATGACTATGTAGTTTTAAAACATTTCTTGGTTTAAAAAAATAGAAGTGCAATATACACACTTTGTTTGTTTGATTTCGACTGTATGTTCTATATTCAAAGGGCAGACTTGAAAGAACATAGGCTGACTTAGAACTTTCTCAGACTATAGAAAAAGCTGTTGAGATGATTGGTTAAACTCAGAGCATGATTTTATGGGCATGTTAATTGGATCCCCTATCTGGTTAAATGTATGCATAGTTTTTAAAATATTAATGCTGGAAGAGTTCCTTACTATAATTGAAAGACCCTAAAAATATCAACAATTTTAAAAATTACAATGAAATCTTCAGCAGCCGAGAGAGGGAAAAAATGGGTTGCTACAAGATATCATATATTTGCTGAAATCCTTCCTGTTAATATATTATTAAGTCTGTTTTCCAATTAAGAATATCTGCCTCTTTGAAACAGCAAAATGTGGAGTGACCCCAGACTAAAGCTGTCTATGAAAGAAAAGAACCAATTAACCATCATTATCTGACAGAAAGCTTGATCTTCAAAGTTCAAAGCTTATTCTTAAACATCAAGGAGATAAACTAACATATTCTCTGTATCCCAGACATAAGAGTCAAATGAAACTTATTTGAGGTTGGTTAAATGGTTCACTAGGGTCAAATTTGACTTTAATTGCCGATATGCACGGAAGAAGGGCAATAGCAGAAGTATCAAGGGAGCTTAGTGGAATAGCAACTCGGTCATTAAGCGAAGTGGTTGCTAATTGAAACTATGACTGTATTTAGCTTTCCTTTGATTTACAGATCTGCAGAGGCCATAAATGTGAGGATTGGTCCCAAAGTTATTTTTTCATGTAACTGTAAATGGTCACTGTATAAGGCAGTTGCTAAACGAGGACTACCTGTTCTGATTCCCTATCCTCTTTTGCCTGTCATTTGTTGATGGAAGCATTTTTTCCCCCTTTAGTTCATAATGTACCTCAGTTCTAGTGTGTTTTGCTTGATCTTGGAATCTTACAGCATAGATATAAACCATACAGACAATATCTGGAGACTGTTAGGCCAAAATATATGCTATAGTGTGAAGGTGAATTAATTGCTGACTTGAGTTATTTTTTTTCCAAAGAATGAAATCAAATGTATCCCCAGCAGAAAAGGGAAGTACTGCATCTTTAAGAATAGAAGTGAGATAAAGGAGAGGAACAGATTGTTGGTGTTTTATACCTTTCTTCTTTGCTGAATGTGGGATTGGCTTCACAGATATCCAGGCTTTTACTGAACATTGTTTTACTATGGCAGGAACAAAGTGAGAAAAAAGAGTTACTGATGTGGACATTCATATGAGGTTCACCTGACGCAGTTCCACCCACCCAAAGTTACCCCCCTCCCTTCCAAAAAATATCTGGAATGGAGAACTACATTGCTTTCCCAGTTCTGTGCTGATACTGGAAGGTTTTAAGAGCTCCTTGCATAGAAGGGTGTAGCCTCTGGGTTACTGGAGAGGCTGAATTTTTCCAGTGAAGGAGTAAACTAAAATTCTACTAATCTTGTTGATATGAGATGTGTCACTACATACAAACCATTCTTGCACATGGCCTCTCCAAACATCAATTACCATGTAAATGCTGGCTCAAACCTGAACCATATTTATCAGAGACATGATGGTGAGATATGCCAATTTTCAAGGAAGCTACTATGTTGAACAAGATCTGAAGAATGCAGATCCAGCTTGGCCATTCAAAGTAGCCTCCTCAGTACATAACTTGTTCCCACTAATCCTTTCACTTGCTGCCATTAATCTGCAAAGAAAATCCATAAATATTTCAAGCCCTCAAAAGAAAAATGGCAGGCCTGAAACCTACAGGTGGGTCAGATGGAGAAAAACAGATCCTAGTATCAGGTAGCTGTCTTTTCAGTAATCAGTGTAAAGAAGTCAGGAAGAAAAGGATGTCAGTTTGTTGATGGAAGCACTTTTTCCTCCCTCCTTTCAGTTCATAATGTTTTGTTTGATCTAACATAAAGCCTTGAGCCTTTGACAGCAATCTTTGGGCTGAAAAAAAATTCTGTGACAGGAAAATGTACCATGAAAATAGCAGCTGCGACGGCATTAATGTACCATGGGGAAAATGAGAAGCTGAGTTTAGATTATGGAACAAGAACAACCGAAAGTACCAAAGTCCTCACAAGAGAAGGAATAAAAGGAAATGAAATTTACAATAAGTAAAACAGCAAACGGAGGAAGTAAGATTATTGGTAGAAAAAAATTGAAAACCAAGTTGATTTCAAGGCATTCATCTTTTTCACAGGCAAATCTTCCTGGGTATCATGAACAGAAAGGGAAGAGGCATGGAATGTATGAACTGTCAGATAATACAAGGTTTTAAAAGAAGATATATATATTTTATCTTCACAGGACATTTGGAATGGCAACTGCTGAAACCAACATATACTCGATTTAATACATCTCAGGAAGACAATGCATGGTAACGTTTTTTAAGCAGAGATGGACATGAGCAAATTCGAGACGAAATTATGCTGGTGGGCAGCTTTAGGTTTATTTTTTGGCATGCTTTTCACAAAAATAAATAGCTACTTATCCACAACTACTTCTAAGTAAGGCTTGATCTCTTTGCAGAGGCCATTAATAATTGTCCAGTTTCACTGTAACCTATGAATGCATGCTCCAAAGAAACTACTTAAAACTTATGAAAATGGTGCTGAAAGTGAATTTGTTAACAAAATGTCCTCATTGATTTTGTAAGGGTATTCATTTAGTAGGAGAGGGTGATGTTCCCCTCATGTTCTTCAATTTACTTATGCAACAACCTACTGATATATACCAGGAACAGATCACACTGCATTTCAGTCACTTTAACTGGTGTGGCTTCCTACATTAAATCCTACATATAGTGGTTTTGTAAGGACCATGAAAATTCTCAGTTTGAGATCTCCCCCTCTCTGGTCCCTTGATCACAGTATTACAATGTTCAAATTGTTTGGGGAAATGGTAGCATAGCTACTCATTGAAAGTAATGCTCTTCCAGGTAGCACTATCCTCTTCAAAATGATTTCCAGAGGTTACATGGAAATTCATAGTAGACTCTACGTCCATATGTTTCTTTTCTCATTTGGTGGACTTTGTGTTAAGGAACAAGCTTATACTCAGCATGAATGAACACACTGCTGTGTTTGTTACTTGAGGATGAAGCGGCATAAGAAATACACAGAGGCACAGGATACTGTGCAACAGCACCATGAAATTATGAATTTCTTTTTTATATTTTCTGCTTTGCCTACCTATATTTCACACGTGCATTGTGGCTCTTGCCAGTTGTTATAGCATGGAACCGGACTGTATGATGTCCAGTTGTCATGTCATTTTATGTAGTGTTTCAGAGAACATTACTTTATAAAAGATCTCATTAATCCAGAGTAAATCCACAGATTTCCTCTACAATGCTTTTCACCATTAAAATAAGTATATATAAAGAAAAATAATTTTGTTAAAAATGATTGAGGTTAGTAAAATATGCAACTTTGTAATGTGACACAAATCAAAATGTTAAAGTCACTGGTACCATACAAACAACCCAATACATCACAATAAATGTAATATAACCTTAGAATTTGGCAAAAATACTCTCCCCAGCTTAGATTTCCTTTCTTGGTTGGTTATTCCTATCTTGATCTATTTTAAATACCTGATTCGCATACAGAGTATGGTAATGAAGAAACAACAAATTGATGGTATTTAAATTCTGAAACCTTGCATGCTAATCCTGGATTATTTGGGGATATGTCAAATCTTTCATGTACAGGATGGTCTAGGACTACGACAAAATGTCAGTGGTTGCAACTGAATAATAGCTCAGCATTGCAACTTAACGTATTGTGGAAAAAGTGGTCTACATGCATCATGACATTTTCTGCAAGAAAACAATATGTTTTCCTTTTTTGATATTTGTTGTTCATTAGAATTAAAATCACAATATTTAGCAAAGAACCCACCTAGGTAAACCTTATGGAACTGCATAATATAGAGTTTCTGGGAATTGTTAAAGCAGTCGTGCTTTCTGTTTAGCAGCTGAAATAAGTTTCTAGATAATAACATTCTTCCTGCATAAAGCTAATATTTGAGACCATGAATTTATGCTGCAAAGAACCAAAAGATGGGTGCTTAAAAATGTTTAAAAACAGAGTCTCTTAAAACATTTCTATGTAGCATATCCATATGAGATTTCGTTTAATTTCTGCAACGTGATCCTAGTCAAAGCACAACAAAAATGACCATAAATATCTGAATGTATAACTTTTAGGAACTTTTTCTTTACCATTTGATTTTCAGTTCAACAAGTGGCTAGTATATTTCATTAGAGGGTAAAAAATCCTAACTTTAATCCTTTTATAGTCCATTGAACTATAAAAGGAATCAGAATTATGAATAAACAGCATTTCCATGTTGTTTGTGTTTATGTAGTCTATGAAATCTTTACATGGTTTCTGTTATAAATTTCTCCCTAGCATTGGTATGAATGCTTGTTAGAAACAAAAGATTAAGAAAGAAGACACAATAACAAGCAAAGAGGCTTTTTGTGATTAATTTCTCTTTCTTGCAAAAAAACCTGGCCTGATGCTGATAAAAATGACTGAGCCACTATACCAGCTCCTGTGGTTTCTCAATGGCGTGTACGATCTTCTTCTTGTTTGTTATTGGGACCACCTACCTCTGTCCATGCTGCGCCATTTCAATTGCTCTGCGGGCAGGAACCGGGGACCCTCCATCGGTCACACTTAGAACCTCCATGGACTTCCTCTCTGGTCTCCGCTTGCCATGTCTGTTCAGCATTGGAGAGTCCACACGTTTTCTGGGAGGGTCTTTATGCAGAGATAATGCAGTCAACTTAGCAAGGTTATGAAATGGCTCAAATGTTTTGGAATGGTAAAACTCAGTGTCCCCTCTATTTATTTTCTAAATTTAACAGAGGGGACGAGGACCCTGATAGAGACCAAAACCATTTAAACTCTTTACACATTGCTGCATCTCATACATGGTCCTTTTAACTCTTGCCATTCCGTCATATATCTAAAGCACTTTTTAAAAGTAACTTACATCATAGCACACATATACACCTAAAAACAGAGCTTAGATAATGCAAAGAGGATAGGCATTTTATTCAGGGAAATCATAGGTCCAAACAAGAACTTTTGAGCTGTTTCTTTACAAATTTTATCTTTACATTCTAGTTTTCTTTTTTTTCCTAATGCTACATTTTGTATCTTATGCTTATGTTTTCTTTACAAAGTATTATTGTTGCTGACCTTGCACTAAAACTTTTAAAAAGAATAGACATTTGATGCTTTATCCTAGAAAACTGCAAATAGTAATAATAAGTAGATATCTACAGGTTTTGCAGATCTGTGACATTATGATCCCATTATAGGATCTTGGTCAATACTTCATCACAAGATGCAGATATACACAAAACTGCAAACAATGAAGAACAAGAAGAGAGCCTAAAAGAATGAGAATAATATGATATAGATTTTTAGCATTCTGAATCTTGCACCTATTGCAGACAGCTTTCATTGAATGACCATTTGTTCAGCGACTGTTCAAATTTATGATGGCACTGACTGAGACGGACTTATGATGGGTCCTTCTAATTTCACCTATTACAATGACCCATGATCATGTGATCACCATTTGCAATCTTCTCTGCTGACTTTCAATAAGCAAAGTCAGTGAGGAAGCTGGCAAGAGTTTGCAAATGATGACAATGTGGCTGTGGGATGCTACAACTGCATGAGATCTGCCTAAGGCCAGCAACTGGGACTGCCACAACTGCCATCCTTTGAGCGGTCACACTACTTCGTGTTTAAGACTGCATCGCTTAGCAATAATGTTGCCAGTCCCAATTACCCTTGTTAAGTGAGTACTACCTATATTCTGATATTTTTTCCTTTATATGCTGATGGCCATCTGGAAAAGAGAGTACCTATATGTATCTTTGAAGAAAACATTATCTCCAAACAATTGTTTGTCTGAAGTAATATTTAATGGATAATATCTCTTTCTCTCTCTCTCTCTCTCACACACACATGCATACACACATACACACACACTCACACACACACAATCTTGCTCTGCATTTCTAAAGACAAATGAGCAAAGAGCTGCATTCATTCACTCTGCTTCCTTTGAATAATAATAATGTATATGAATTCTAAAATCAGATGATATATCATCCAGATATATTCAGCTTGAATACAAAACTAATACATTGAAGGAGTATATTTTTGTTTCTTATATAAGGAAATGTAGAATATAGTTTGCATTATGCATGAATAAGGAGCATGATATATCATCGGGATTGAAGAAGCTGGAGAAACTGCTACCTTAAAAAACAGAGGTATACCTGCACTGAAGAGAAAAATTCAATCAATTGAAATATTAAGTTACAAGCTGATCTGCTCCCTTACGGCGAAACACAAAGTTGCATAAAATTATAACTATACAAAACAATTCAGTTTAAGTTTAAGCCAGGTGGATAAATCAGAAAATATACTTCCATAATTTCCATCAAGTATTTGTCTGTATCTGTGTACAATTCAAAGCTCTAAGTGCATTTCCATGAACTTCCCATCTAAATAGGTTTTTATTTCAGTGGTTAGGGAAATCCCAGGTAAGTACAAAATGCTTAAGCAGAGTAAGTAATCTACTAAAGTACATTTAGAAGCTCTTCTAAATTATAGCAGCTATTGTTCGTACATTGGAATTCTGAATGTGCAATAAACATTTTCGTTAGCTAGAATTTTACAAATTTGTCAATAACAATGAATGGCGACGTGACTTTGCCCTCAATAAGGGCAGCCAAAAGAGAGGGACTTAAGAGAAGATACGGTTTTAAAAAAATATATATATATACCTATTTCATTTCTAGGAGGAAGATCCTCATCTTCATGACTGGGATATCTCTCTTTCCGATCAAGGAGTAGAAAATAAATCATTTTCTCCTGATTTTCCCTAGAAAAATTATAACATTATATCAACATCATTTTTTAGTAAAACATGGAATTTTCTGCTTAAAATGTACTTCATTCTGGATATCTTAAATATTAAGATAGTATAAAATACTGTTTTTAGCTCTGTTATATTCAGCCCAAGTTTGCTGTTTGTGAGATGGGCAGCTATATAAATTGGTTTATTAAACAAACAAACAAACAAACAAACAAACAAACAAACAAACAAACAAAAGGAAGATCTAGTGCAGATGTTATTTACATGCCTTGGTCTTCTTTAGTAACATTATTGCTTTTTTAAAAAGGGGCTGCTAAAGAAAATGTTAAGAGCTAATTGAAATATGTGAAAGGAGCATATTATGTAGTCCTTCTTGGATTCTGTTTCCGAATGTCTATTATGTCTCTTATGCATCAAGTGATTTCAGACATCAGTCAATGCATAAAAGACATAAAATATGCTCTACTTCCACATGACTCTCTAAGGTCATCATGAAAAATCACGGTCAATGTCTGGCAGCTAAGTGAAGTACAGAGGACAGAGAGTAGAACGGGGGTTTCCGTGCAGCTTTATTCATATACTGTACTTTATACTGTGGAATTCACTGAACTTGGGGTTCCAACAATATGTATTGCTCTCAGTATTTGATGATAGCTCTTGGTTTAATCAGGGACTGCTGTAGCTGAATTCCTATTATAGTATATAATTGTAAGATAATATACTGTATTACTCTACTATTACTCTACCTATCTGTAATTCAAACATGCATTCACAAGATGTTGGTTTTTTTTACACCGAAGAGCATTTGTATACACAATTTCATCATCTATATCTGCAGCTTGAAGCTTGGTGTAAAAATTGTTTCATGATACCGATGTTATACGGTGTCTAAGCCAGGGTTTCCCAACTTTGGCAACTTTAAGATGTGTGGACTTCATTTCCAAAATTTCCCAGCCAGATTGCTGGGGATTCTGGGAATTGAAGTCCACATATCTTAAAGTTGCCAAGGTTGAAAAACACCAGCCTAAGGTACGAATGAATGAACTTCCAATCTGAGTCATCCGTATGCTATTAATTCTTTCTGAATTTCAATCCTCTATTTGAGAAAAACGGGGAATAATAATCCTAACTAGATATCCTGGATTGTTCCTTATAACTAGGTAATGCTAGGGAAATGTTTTGTTCATTTGAAAGTGCTCACAAATATAGTTAGAAGGAAAGAATAGTAATATTTTTTAAATAATTTATTTTTAAAATTGAAAGTCATATTACATTATATTAACTGAAGCAGAAAAGATTTGAAAGTTGTGTCTATGCATCTGTTTATAACCATTTTGAGGAACTGACTTAAATTCAAAGTAATTTCAGCATTCTTCAACAAAAACAAAAAACCTCTCAATAAAAATAGAATAAGGTTCCCCAAGCTATTGCCCAAAAGACATTTCAGATTACAGAACCCAAGGTCCTTAGCCAGCATGGACATGTTAGGTAAGGATGATCAGTTATAGTCCAGTATATTAGAAAAAAGTAGAATGGGCAAAGCTGGGGAAGTTTGATCTGTCATCTGACAAAAAATACCATTTTCTACCACATATCAATTAATGATACATCCTTATAAAGAAAGGATGAGAGAGGGAGAGAGATCTACACACTTGAATTTCAAAACATTGTTACACTATGTTATACAGTGTACAGCATATACTATAAAAATCACTACCTTCAAATGTGTTGGCTACCAATTCAGAAAGTTTTAAGAACAGTTTGTTTATATTTTTGGAGGAATGGGTTATTAATAGCAAATGATGTAGGCCATAGGTGTCAAACTTGCCACGTCACATTGCCATCACGTGACATATCACAACATTTTTCCCCTTAGTGGAGCTGAGGTAGGTGTGGCCTGAGTGTGACGCATCCGGCACGCGGGCCGCCGGTTTGACCCCCCTGATGTAGGCTGTTTATTCCTCAGTCAAGATAACCCATCTTAAATACTACTTTACCACTTTCGACAGAGTGATAGCTTCTGCTCATTTATCCAAGTTTGTCAGCTTTGAAAGCATAGCAGCCACTAGATGAAACAGAATATTTGGTAAATAGATGGTTCGCTTCGTTTTCTTATGTTTTTATATATCCTTTTCCCCTTTAATGATTCTATATGTGAGAGACTTCTGATGCCACCTGGCCAAAAATTGTTGTTTCCCCTCTTTAATATGGAACTATAATTGTTGCCTAAATTTTTTCATTTCCTTTAATACACATGTGACTCTTCGTAAACATTCAACCAATGATACATAAACAGAATACTTACTCTTCTGACAGCAGGTCCTGTAAAAGTTTGTTTCTGTCCCGGAAACAACCTAATGAGTGCATGCTATCTAGAACATCAGGATCAATGTCTTCCAAGGAAGGGAGAGAGCGAATCTGGACCTTTCGAGGAATTGGTTGTTCTGGTTCTGGCTCATTTTTACCCCCTCTTTAGATGAGAGGGGGGGAGAGGAAGGAGAGGGAGAGGGAGGGAGAGGGAGGGAGGGAGGGAGGGAAAGAGAGAGAGAGAGAGGGAGGGAGGGAGAGGGAGAGAGAAGAGGAGGAAAGAAAAAATAATTATACTAGTGTACAAAAGGAAAATATTCTCCCAAAGAGGGAACTCAAGCAGTTTGCCTCTAACTTCAAGAGAGATTTAGATTCAAATTTTAGGATTTTAAATAGTGACTTCTATGTATAATATATCAGAGGAGTTCACAATTAGGAAATTAAATATCCTGGTTGTTGCAATTAACAGAAGCGCAGAGTCAAATGGAGGAGAAGAGGCTGTTTTGTTCCTTTGAAAGTGACAAGGTGTCTCCCCCCCCCCCTTTCAGAGAGATTTTAAAAATCCCAGTTGATATTCAGAAGAGATTCTTTGCATTATTTTCCATTCCATCACTTTTTGGTAACACTGAATGGTCATCTAGCCATTGCAGTGTCAGGGGATTACTATAAAAAGAACAAAAGAAAAAATAGTTTTCATGCTGCTAGCAAGTCGCAAGAACCATTTCGAAGTTGGAAGTTTTAAATTTCCAAACAGCTCCTGTGATTATTAATTAGAAGCACAGCAACACCCAGGTTTTTTTCCTCCTCTGTGTGATGATCACCAGGTGATCGTGAACAAGAGAGAGAAAATGTCAAAAGCAAGTGCTGACTGCAAATACACATGGAGGATATGGTGACTTCCTTTGAATACCTAAGGAAATTTTGATCTATAGATCTCTAATGCATGGTTCTGATTACTGAATAGATATTACTTCAAAATACTGCACACTCTCTTAATAATAAATTTGCTGCCACTGATTTTAATTCTTAGAAGCTTAAATCAGATATATTGAATCAGTATTTTAATGAGAACAGTACATGAAATAGTTTATTCCATTCTTTAAAATTAAGAACCTTTCCAAGACAACGAAGCTGTTTTAGTTAGTTTCTATTAGTTGTCATATCTAATGTCAACAGAACCAGGGGTGGGTTCTAAATTTTTTTACTACCGGTTCTGTGGGCATGGCTTATTTTGTGGGTGTGGCTTGGAGGTCATGTGACTAGGTGGGTGTGGCTAGCTGGTCAGAGTCATTTCTGGAAGGTCCTCGCACTTACGACCAGTCCTCGCTCGCACTTACGACCCGGCTCATTTGTTTGCTTTTAACACTGATCAGCTGTAGGACGGCCTTTGAAGCCCCGCGGCAAGAGTTTAAACAGTTTTCTTCCCTCTAGTCATCAGCTAGGACTCAGGAGGCAGCAATAGATTGGGGGTGGGACCAAATAAAAGGTAAAAATAATGTGGGGGGGGAGGGCGGGAGGGAGAACCAGTTCGGTGACGTCATATCTTCACTGCTACCGGCTCGGCCGAACCGGACCGAACCGGGAGGAACCCACCACTGAACAGAACCCTACAAAAAGATTGAACTAAATTGTTTGCAGAAAGATATTTCTATTATAGGATGGAATAATGGTATATTATTCTTTGAGTAATACTAGTTATAACACAGGCTTTTCAGGAAAATTAAGAGAGAGTTAACATATTTAGAGATCTGAACATATCTAGAGATATCAGATAGGGCAATGCTTTTGAACAATTTTATTCCCCGAATGATGTCAGTACTATTAAAAATAATATACATAATGAAACAAAAATACAATTATTAAATGTTAAGGTATAATCATAATCTTCAGTTTTAGAAAAAAGAGGAAACTCTAGCTCTTCTGTACTCAAGGCATAATTTCAAGAAATTATTGTCTTTAAGATCATATTTAAAATATTAAGGAAAAGTTACTTACATATACCATATATGCTTCTGAATGTGTTCTAGCTAGAAGTCAACAGAAAAAATGGAATGACTATAACAAAATAACAACAAATGCTAATTAATACTCTATTTAAGATTTTTCTTAAAATACAAAACTATCTTTGCACAAAATTACCAGTATATTTACATTTATATAATAGGAATGTAGCAGTGTCATTCAGAACTGGATATAATATTTTGCTATTTCCTGAGATTCATTACTGGCTTAAGCAAATTGGGGCAGGCTAAAAATTAAGGAACCTGATATCTCTGAATATATGCTCAGCAAATAAATCCAAATCTTCACGTGTCCTTCCATAAAAAGTTTTCTCCTCTTAGAAATCCATAGAAAGAACAGGGGAATTTATGGGAGACATTGCTATTATGAGGCAATTGGGAGTTGTAAATATAAAAATCTATTGCAAATTATTCAGGCAGCCAGGGGATATTATCTTCTGCCTCCCCCCACCTCGATAAAAAAAAATTCTACAAGATCTGAGAATAACAGTGATTCAGTCAAAAATTGTGGAAATGACCTTCCATAAAGGTTGTGAAACAACCTTTTCTTCAAATATGTTGCTTTGGATAATTTTTTGGCTTTTCAGCACTTGGGGAAGCAAGCTTAATAGGTTTACTTCTCATTTGATATGCATAGAATTGTACAGGTGGTCCTTGATTTACAACAGTTCATTTAATGATTGTTCAAAGTTACAATGACACAAAAAATAGTAACTTATGACCATTTTCCCCACTTAAAACTGTTGCAGCATACCTGTGGGTCATGTGATCAAAATTCAGACACTTGGCAACTGACTCATATTTATGATGATTGTCCTGGGGTCATGTGATCACCTTTTGTAACCTTTTGACAAGCAAAGTCAATGGGGAAGTCAGATTCACTTAACAACCGTGTTACTAACCTAACAACTGCAGTGATTCGTTTAACAACTGTGGCAAGAAAGCTTGCAAAATGAGGCAAAATTCACTTCACAAATGTTTCAGTAAACAACAGAAATTTTGGACTCAGTGGTGGTCATAAGGCAAGGACAACCTGTACTGGTAACCTGTAATTCCAAGAAAGACTATAGCTACCACAGAACATAGGCCATACAGTAGACCAGGGGTGTCAAACACAAGACCCAAGAGCCAGAGCCAGCTCATTGGGCCGTCCTGGAAAATGTAAGGGGCCGTCCTGTGTTGCTTTGGCCCAGTCTACCCAATGCGAAGTGGAAACATGGGGCCAACATGGCTTCGTCCCGGTCTACCCAGTGCGAAGAGGAAGCACGCCAGCATTTGGGGGAATGCCGTCAAGCTGGCCATGCCTACCCAGTCGGCCACACCCACCCACCCACGCCTGGCCCCCCGAGGTCAACCACAGCCCTGATGTGGCCCTCAATGAAATTTAGTTTGACACCCCTGCCATTGACCGCAGAACAAGCCTTAAAATCCAATCTCAGCCAGGTAATCTGAGACACTCTGGTTAGTACTGAAAACCACAGACAGGCTTGAAAGAAATCAAAGCAATAAAATCCATCTGTTTATTCAGTGTTGATCATTCACCAAACTGACCAAAATAATATCCCTCCCATAACAGCACCTGAAATTAGGTTGGAATAGATAATCTAAATCAGAGGTGTCAAACTGGTGTCCTGCAGGCCGGATGTGTCATGCACAAGCCATACCCAACCCAGTTTCGTGAATGAGAAAAATGTCACGAAATGTCATGTGATGGCAACGTGACGCCGTGAGTTTGACAAAGTAATGTAATGAGTAAAGTAATGAGTATTACTACATTACTACATTACATGATGGGGAAAAAAATCTGGCTGCCTTTTGGGAGGCAGTTTAACCCCTATCTTTACTCAACCAATCTTATTTTTTACTGCTTTCACTGGCTAGGTAGGGCAGCAAAGTACAAGCATGCATGAGATGTCCTCCAAAGATGTCCATACCCTACGGTAACACTGGCAAACTTTCCATTATTCTTAAGTATGTTCGTACATCGCACTTGTTCTGATTTATCAAGACAAAATCAACATGGTTATAATTTTAATAAAGGAAACAGACTCTCTGCTGAATAGTCAATGGATCCCATATGACAGTGTGAGTTTATAAGATAGTATGAGTCAGTATGAGTTGTGCAGATGGCTCAGTAGTACGTATGACTTAGGGGTAGACAGACAATTGGAACAATGTTTAAATCCTATTAGCGGAGTGTATGAGATCAGAGACCTACTAAATTGGCCTGCAAGAACTATGGCAGCTGTTTTGCTCTCATTATTTTCCACCTCATTTCCAGCTAATGAGAACTGGCAAGTCAAAATAATCTGCATGAAAATGTGAGGGAATAGAACAAAAAACAAAACAAAACGGAAGACTGCTTTGAGACTGTGACCGGGAGGCTCAGAAAGGTACAACAAAATCAGTGATTTAATCTGTACTCTATAATAATCAATATGAAAAATCCTGAACTAATTTTTTTTAAAATGTTCAATGTATGAAAGAAAAAAGGAAAGCAATCGAGAGGAAAGCAATCTAAAGGAAAAGCAACCGAGTTAAATGTAGGTGAGAAAGTCAGGAGGTCTCCTTTAAAAATACGTTTAGGATTTTTGTGATTATTTATAAACCTGACTCTGCTTGGGTCAAATTTAAGACATATCTATTTCACATCCTTAAACTGTACCTATGCTGTGCTGATGCCAGCTTAAATATTTAATGAAAAATTAAAGCTAAATATTTAAGCTGTTTTAAGAAAATTCTGGCCAGGTTAGGATGCTATAGCACACGTTGCCAGATGTTCAGTCCAGACCGCTGGCTATTGCAGGCCTCACTGTGCAATTCCCTGCTGTTGTATCTTTCCAACTTTCCATGCCAAGAAAACAACTGCTAATTGCTTTTCTTTCTGTGGTCCAAGTCTCACTGGACATAAATACTTTTGAAAGTACGTGCATGTATACGTATGCCTTATACATGTAACATTAATTAAATTTAGATATACAAAGTTAAAATATTAAAATACAGATATATTCAGACACAACAATCAGCTTCACTTTTTTGGGGGGGGGGGTTTGGTATTTTCCCAATTTTATCTCAATATGGTTGTTTTTGCCATTTATGTTACAGTTCTTTTCTACTGGCACAGTAGTTATAACATTTCCCTGCAGTGCAGAACTTTACTGGTTTTAAATCTGCCAAGTTCTACTTTTTAAATGACTATTTTTCTTTCCCTGAGCTACTCATTTTACGGTTCTTTTTCAAAAGTCAACCAATGTACTGTTTCACCATTTTTCCAGGTATTTGAGATAGAAGGGTTTCTTACCCGCTCCCAAATAGCCCAAATGACCTTCTATGGTTGGAAAAATGATGTAATGGTACACCTTTGAAATAATAATAATAATTATAACAACAATCATGTTTTGAAAGCCAAATGACAGTAATTCAGAGAAAGAAAAATTATATATTCTTTATCAGCGAAATAATATATATATATATATATATATATATATATATATATATATATATATATATATATATATATATATATGTAGATCTTTGGTTATTCGGGTCTTCTCCCACGTAAAATTGGAAGTGTCTTGGCGACGTTTCGACAAAGTCTCATTCGTCATCTTCAGGCTGGTGTTCTCGGCTTCGTGCTTCTGAAGCCTGAAGATGACGAATGAGACTTTGTCGAAACGTCACCAAGACACTTCCAATTTTACGTGGGAGAAGACCCGAATAACCAAAGACCTACATACAAACACCCACGAAAATCTGAGAAAACGTATATATATATATATATGTATATATATTCTTACTTCTTCGTAGGGTTTATGTGTGTTTTTCTTCTAGCCAGGTTTTCCCTACGTAACCAAGGTTTTTCTGCAGCACCAGCTCAGTAGAATCACATCCACTCGATTCTGGGCTTTTTTCTTTTCTAACAGCTAGCAAGCTCTTCCTGCTAGGTGGGAGACCTATATAGATCTATTTCTAGCTCGTTTACTTTCATCAGTAGGCCACACCCATATCTTATATATCCTCCCTGTAAAGGTATAGTATCTATTTTCTTACTTCTTCGTAGGGTTTATGTGTGTTTTTCTTCTAGCCAGGTTTTCCCTACGTAACCAAGGTTTTTCTGCAGCACCAGCTCAGTAGAATCACATCCACTCGATTCTGGGCTTTTTTCTTTTCTCACAGCTAGCAAGCTCTTCCTGACACACGCCATGAACACATGGCAAGACCTCAAACTCAGAGCCAAACCAAAGCCCGGGATGTGGCATCATAACCATCTGCTCAGGACATTACATCAAAAAAGTCAGGATACCACAAAATACCACAGCCCATTACCCAGGTCGTTAAAACACAAAAGACTAATGGGCACCCATCAAGGACCTCACCCACACAGGAGGTTACGAAACAGCTGACTAATCTGCAAACATCAACTCCATCAACTAATCAGGATGTAGCAACACAGGCAACCAACCTGCTCGCAGCAACAAAGCCAGCACCCCACACCTCCCCACCAGTATTTATAGAGAAACGGCAGCTCCGATCACACTTTCCTCGCACAAGCACGAAGCCGAAGACACCAGCCTGAAGATGACAAATGAGACTTCGTCAAAATGTCGCCAAGACATTTCCAATTTTACATGGGAGAAAACCCGAATAACCAAAGACCTACATATAAACACCCGTGAAAACCTCAGAAAACAAATACCATACATACATACATACATACATACATACATACATACATATATACATACATACACACACACTCACACATACACAAGCAAGCAAGCATACATGTATCTATACTTCTGAAATTCTAAATTATATTATCCTGAGGAAAGTGACAGACTTCTGCAGTGCTGTATTTTTGGGATGTGAAAAGGGCCTTAAACTGAAATGATTGGATTTATCTTTTTTTTTTGGACTCTTTGATAAATATACTACGCTTATGCTGAGCTACAAGGCGAGAGAGTTATGGAATTGGGGCACGCAGATGATCTGGCTGCTACCCTATTACGGTGGTTGGAATTAATAATTTGGATAAAAGACACCTCTACAGACACTATATGGAATACAAATATAAAGTCACTCGGGTGGTTGTTGTTGTTTTTTTTATGAAGATATTTGCTATTGATGGGGGTAGATGGTAATTGAAGATATCGAACATACTGTTGGAATTAGGATGTGATGTTACCCTAACATGGGTGATGGTGTTTACAATCCAGCTGAAAGACATTACAGAAGATATTATATGGACTACAAGCTTAAAGTTTTTTTTAAGAGGATTTTATTTACATAAGGGAATATTTTTTAGTGGTGTGGGCAGAAGAATAAAGATATTACGAATTATTAAGTATGGTAGTTTTGTAGGAAAGTGGGTGGAGACAGGTTAGTTTATTGATTGTTTAGTTTAAGAAAAGGGATATTATGTTTAGATATGAATATATGTAAAAGACTTGAGTTAAGAGATATAACGATGGGGGTGAAGGAAATGGGTAGACTATGAATTGAATAAATGTTAAATTAGGATTTATTATATAGTTTTATAGCAGAAGGTTGTTTTGAAATGTTACCGTATTTTCCGGCGTATAAGACGACTGGGCGTATAAGACGACCCCCAAATTTTCCTGTTAAAATATAGGGTTTGGGCTATACTCGCCATATAAGACTACCCCTCTTCCAACGCACACCAAATAAAAATTAAAAAAACATCAACTGGCTCACCCACAATGTAAAAGCAGTTGTGCTAGACCCAAAATGGCCCCTGAAACAAGCAGGAACCTCACACAGCAACAAAAAGCCCAAAAAAACAACTTTCACACTTTATACACACACAACACAACACAACACAACTGGCTCATCCACAATGTAAAAGCAGCTGTGCTAGACCCAAAATAGCCCCTGCAACAAGCAGGAACCTCACACAGCCACAAAAAGCCCAAAAACTTTCACACTTTACACACACAAAATTCCACATACAGGTTTGTGAGATTTTGTGTGTTTGTGTAGTTAGAGTGAAACACTACAGAAACACACTAAATCTCAGAAAGCTGCACAAATATTATTTTATTTTATTTTATTTTTATTTTTATATGAAAGCTAAATTTAAAACTTCCTAAACTTTAAATGGCTAGGTCTAAAAAAGAACAACTAAAAAAACCCCCAATTAACTATTTTTTTTAAAGCTCCCAAAGGGGAAAAAAACTTACCCAATAGAACAGGGGTCTCCAACCTTGGCAACTTTAAGACTTGTAGACTTCAACTCCCAGAATTCCTCAGCCAGCTTTGTTTTGCTGGCTGAGGAATTCTGGGAGTTGAAGTCCACAACTCCCTGCCTGCTTCATTGCAGGCAGGGAGTTGCTTGCTGATGGAATGGATTCAGGCAAGCGAAGCAAGGCAAGCAGCTAAGGCAGTGGTTCTCAACCTTCCTAATGCCGCAACCCTTTAATACAGTTCCTCATGTTGTGGTGACCCCCAACGATAAAGTTATTCCTAAAACCATCAAAAATATGTGTTTTCCGATGGTCTTAGGCCAGGGGTCCCCAACCTTTTGGACCTCAGGGACCACCAACTTCATAATTTTAAATTTCGCTGACCACTAATACGAATCCAGTGCACCACTTGCTAAAGCACCTGGACTCCCAGTACGGGATGGGGTCCTTCAGGCACTCTCCCTCCTGTCTGTCTCTCTCTCTCTGTCTCCCACTCTTTCTCTCTCATTCTCTTTCTCTCTCCCCCTTTCTCTCTCTCTCCCCACTCTCTCCCTCATATTCTGATTCTCTCATTCTGATTCTCTTTCATTTTCTCTCTCTCATTCTCTCTCTGATTCTTTGATTCTCTTTCATTCTGTCTCTTTCTCTGTCTCTCATTCTCTCTCTCTCTCTCTCTGATTCTCTCTGTCTCTTTCTCTCATTCTCTTTCATTCTGTCTTTCTCTCTCTTTCTCTCTCTGTCTCACTCTGATTCTCTCTCTCTGATTCTCTCTCTGATTCTTTGATTCTCTTTCATTCTGTCTCTGTCTCTCATTCTCTCTCTCTCTCTCTGATTCTGTCTCTTTCTCTCATTCTCTTTCATTCTCTTTCTCTCTCTCTCTCTGTCTCACTCTAATTCTCTCTCTCTCATTCTCTCTCTGATTCTTTGATTCTCTTTCATTCTGTCTCTCTGTCTCTCATTCTCTCTCTCTCTGATTCTCTGTCTCTTTCTCTCATTCTCTTTCATTCTGTCTTTCTCTCTCTTTCTCTCTCTGTCTCACTCTGATTCTCTCTCTCTCATTCTCTTTTTCATTCTTTGTCTCTTTCTCTCTCTGTCTCATTCTGATTCTCTCTCTTTCTCTCTCATTCTCTCTCTCTCTCATCTCATGGGCCAGCCAGTGTCTTGGGGCTGAGAGGAAGTCAAGCATCTCCCTGAGAGACTGAGGGCTGGAAGAAGTGTGGGAGCGAAGCACTACTTGAACTTGTGCGGCATGAGCATTCGCCTTGGTATATTTGCGCCAGCTGATGGCCAAGGCAGTCCTCATCTGTCTGCTGAAAGTGCAGCATCAGGATTCTGCCTTGCTATATTTGCGGCGCAAGGCAGCCTTTGTTTCCTGCTGCTTGGGATTCAGAGTGGTAAATGGCGTCTGATCCGGAGAGCAGCTGGATTTTGCTCTCTAATCCGGATGCCAGATCGGCCCCCTGCAAACTGTCGTCTCTCGAGGAGCACTCCCTGAAGCGGGGCTGGAAACTTTGGTTGGATTGCTTGAGAGAGGAGAGCTTGCAGGGGGGTGATCTGGTGTCTGCAATGGAGAGCGGCATCCGGCTTTTTCTCTCCGCTGTAAGAGCGCTGTAAGAGCGGCAGCCCTCATCTCCTAATGCTTGGGACGCGGAGGGGTAAATGGTGACTGGTCCGGGGAGCAGCTGGATTTTGCAGTCCCAAGCATTAGGAGATGAGGGCTGCCACTCTTACAGCGCTCTTACAGCGGAGAGAAAAAGCCGGATGCCGCTCTCCATTGCAGACACCAGATCGCCCCCCTGCAAGCTCTCCTCTCTCAAGCAGTCCAACCAAAGTTTCCAGCCCCGCTTCAGGGAGGGCTCCTCGAGAGACGAGATCTTGCAGGGGGCTAATCTGGCGTCCGCAATGAGAGCAAAATCCAGCTGCTCCCCGGACCAGTCACCATTTACCGCCCTGCATCCCAAGCATTAGGAGATGAGGGCTGCCGCTCTTACAGCGCTCTTACAGCGGAGAGAAAAAGCCGGATGCCGCTCTCCATTGCAGACACCAGATCGCCCCCCTGCAAGCTCTCCTCTCTCAAGCAGTCCAACCAAAGTTTCCAGCCCCGCTTCAGGGAGCGCTCCTCGAGAGATGAGATCTTGCAGGGGGCTAATCTGGCGTCCACAATGAGAGCAAAATCCAGCTGCTCCCCGGACCAGTCACCATTTACCGCCCCGCGTCCCAAGCATTAGGAGATGAGGGCTGCCACTCTTACAGCACTCTTACAGGGGAGAGAAAAAGCTGGGTGCCGCTCTCCATTGCAGACACCAGATCGCCCCCCTGCAAGCTCTCCCTCTCAAGCAGTCCAACCAAAGTTTTCAGCCCCGCTTCAGGGAGCGCTCCTTGAGAGACGAGAGTTTGCAGGGGGCCGATCTGGCATCCGGATTAGAGAGCAAAATCCAGCTGCTCTCCGGATCAGATGCCATTTACCACTCTAAGTCCCAGGCAACAGGAGAGGAGGGCTCCTTGCGCCACTGACACAAATATACCAAGGCGGAATGCTGTTGCCGTACAAATGAAAGTAGTGCTTCACTCCCACAGCTTCCAGCCATCGCAAATGCCGCTTCTTCCCGCTTCTGCTGCCCCCTCCCCCACCGCCACAACAGCACCATTCATTCCGGATGGCGAGGGCTGCGCTCGTTTTTCTGTATTGCACCACCTGCAAAACCCCTGTGAAAGGGTTGTTTGACCCCCAACCACCGAGCTAAGGTAAGCAAGCCGGAGGGGGAAAAGTTTTTCTCTTCTCCATGGCTCTGGCGATCCCAGCTGAATTGCCTGATTAGCAGGCAAAGCTGGGATCGTCAGAGCTTGGATCGCCAGAGCCATTTAAGGCTCGTTAGAGTCTTTTGGGCTGGTCTGCCTGGTTACAGGAGAATGACACCCGGCGTATAAGACGACCCCCGACTTTTGAGAAGATTTTCATGTGTTAAAAAGTCGTCTTATACGCCGGAAAATACGGTATATTAAAATACATAAAAGATTTGATTCAAGAGATATATGTATGGGGGGGTAGAAAAAGGGTAGATTATGAGCAGAAATCGCTAAACTGGGAGATATAATAATATTATTATGCTAAATTAGGAGTTATTATATAATGTTATAGTAGAATGTCATTTTGAAATGTATAGTATAAGGGGGATATGATAATATTATTAGAAAGAAAGGGTCAGCATACGGGGATGGAGTAAGGGGATGGTAAAATATTATATAATCTGTTATGAATTTGGGTTTTATTATGAAGAAGCCACAGGGGGAGGGGAGGGGGAGGGGGGTTAGGGAGGAGGGGGGGGGGAAAAAGGGGGAAAATTGTATTTGAAAAACTTTTTCAATAAAAAAAACCAATGAACTAAAGGGCCACCATCAGTGAGCTGTTGGACAGCATTACTTGGTGTGTTGTGTGGATGTTTGGGTGATTTAGGGGTGGGGAATTGTGGTGGGTGGGAGTGTGTTTGGGGATTGTTATGTGTGTTGGACCTGGTCTTTGGGTGTTAAGTGAATTTCGTTGTATGGGTATACTGTGTATACACGTACAATGACAATAAAGTTGTTGTTGTTGTTGTTGTTGTTGTTGTTGTTGTTGTTATTATTATTATTATTATTATTATTCAGTAATATCTGAAGAGCCAAAGGAATCACATTGCTAATCTAACATATTATCAGTTCATACATTCTGAGAAAAAAGTTTTCTTCTGATTGCTTATAATGCAGTTGTATCCTGTTTTTTCCTCCACTGAGGTCAAAGCAGTTTATATAAAATTCATGGATTGTTCTCAGCTAAAAGTTGATTGATCCAGTTTTACTAATTTGAAGAATTTGCAACTTTCTAGTTAATATTTTTGGATGTGGGGGTTAATCCATAAATTGAGTCACTAACTTATTTTGGTATTCTTGGCATGTAAATTACCA
This sequence comes from Arizona elegans, assembly GCA_022577455.1. Taxonomy (NCBI): domain Eukaryota; kingdom Metazoa; phylum Chordata; class Lepidosauria; order Squamata; family Colubridae; genus Arizona; species Arizona elegans. The sequence goes on from JAKOOJ010000001.1 coordinate 89,386,377, forward strand.
CCATATGCCACATCATCATCATCATCATCATCATCATCATCATCATCATCATAATAATAATAATTTTATTTCTATACCGCCCTTCTCCCGAAGGACTCAGGGCGGTGTACAGCCTATTTAAAAACAGAATAGACATCGAATTAAAATAATTAAAAAATATTAAATAATTGGCTTAATTTAAAACCCCAAAAATTTAAAACATTCAATTAAAAATTATGTTGCTAACCCAGCCTGGCGGAACAATAGGGTCTTGAGTGCGCAGCGAAATACCCGGAGGTCAGAAATCTTACGAATTTCCGGGGGCAGTTCATTCCACAGGGCTGGGGCTCCCACAGAGAAGGCCCTCCCCCTGGGTGTCGCCAGCCGACATGACTTGGCCGATGGCACCCTGAGGAGACCCTCTCTGTGGGAGCGGACTGGCCTGTGGGAGGCTATTGGTGGCAGAAGACGGTCTCGAAGGTACCCGGGTCCTATGCCATGGAGCGCTTTAAAGGTGGTGACCAACACCTTGAATCGCACCCGGAAGACCACTGGGAGCCAGTGCAGCTCGCGCAGGAGGGGTGTCATGTGGGCGCAACGGGTTGCACCCATAACCACCCGCGCGGCCGCATTCTGGACCAGTTGGAGCCTCCGAGTGCTCTTCAAGGGGAGCCCCATGTAGAGAGCATTGCAATAGTCCAACCGGGAGGTGACAAGGGCGTGAGTGACTGCGCAGGGCGTCCCGATCCAGAAAGGGCTGCAACTGGCAAATCAGGCGGACCTGATAAAAGGCCCCCCTGGCCACTGCCGTCATATGTTCTTCTAAAGACAGCCGTGCGTCCAGGAGGACACCCAGATTGCGAGCCCTCTCTGTGGGGGGCAAAGATTCACCCCCAATAGTCAGCGATGGCACCTGCTGACTATATCGGGACGCCGGGAGCCACAGCCACTCGGTCTTGGAAGGGTTGAGTCTGAGCCTGTTCCTCCCCATCCAGACCCGCACGGCCTCCAGGCAGCGAGACATCACATCAAGGGCATCGTTGGGGTGGTCTGGGGTGGAGATGTACAGCTGAGTGTCGTCAGCGTACAGGTGACACTTCACCCCAAAACCACGGATGAGCTCACCCAGCGGCTTCACATAAATGTTGAACAGGAGGGGCGAGAGGACCGACCCTTGCGGCACTCCCCATGCGAGATGCCTCGAGGTCGACCTCTGTCCCCCTGCCAACACAAACTGCGAGCGGTCGGAGAGGAAGGAGGAGAACCACCGCAGAACGGTGCCCCCTATTCCTAACCCCCTCAACCGCCGCAGCATGATACCATGGTCGATGGTATCAAAAGCCGCTGAGAGATCTAATAGGACTAGGACAGAGGAACAACCCCTGTCCCGAGCCCTCCAGAGATCATCCACCAACGCGACCAATGCCGTTTCTGTGCTGTGCCCCTGCCTGAAGCCCGACTGGCACGGGTCGAGATAGATAGCTTCATCCAGGTGTCGGGGAAGCTGTCGTGCCACCACGCTCTCAACAACCTTCGCCACAAAACGAAGGTTGGAGACCGGACGATAGTTGGCTAATTCAGCCGGGTCCAGGGAAGGCTTCTTGAGGAGGGGCCTCACTACCGCCTCTTTCAAGGCGGCAGGAAAGGCACCCTCGCTCAAAGAAGCAGTTATAATCCCCTGGAGCCAGCCTCGTGTAACCTCCCGGGAGGCCAGTACCAACCAGGAGGGACACGGGTCCAATAAACACGTGGCGGCACTAATCTTACCCAGAACCCTGTCCACATCCTCGGGAGCCACAGGATCAAACTCCTCCCAGATAACATTCTCAAGACCTGCCTTCGTCTCCTCCCATGGACTCATCTAATCGGAGTCCAAGCCATCCCGAATCCGAGTGACTTTATCGTGCAGGAATTGCACAAAATCCTCAGCACGACCCTGCAAGGGATCTTCCCGCACTCCCCCCCCCGAAGAAGGGAGTGGGTCACCCTAAACAGGGTGTAGATGTAGATTATTCCACCTGTTGCCACATTTGTGTGCCTGTAATGAAGAGAACTAATCATTAATTAGTTCAGATGCAAATGCAGTTAATAAAAATAAAAACAGGACCAGGCTCTAGATTCTTTATATTCCTTATTTCAAGATTCTTCATGGATCACATTTGAAGATTTGTCCATATGGTAGAAGTGACAGTTTCCAAGTCAGAAAGACTTACAGTAAGTTCCAAGTCTAGAAGCAGTTGCTAAGTCATGACTAGAGCAAAAACTATTTTATTTATTTAGAAAATGCATATGTTACCCATTTTCAATAACTGGGCAAGTTATTACCATAATAAAATCATATAATTATGAAATCCATAAAATACATATGATGATATTCTAAAAGGCCTACCTGAAAGTGTAGTTTTTGAACCCTCTCCTAAAACTGCCTAAAGTCTGTGAGGACTGATGTGATAAACAGATTTTATAAATAAAGAAAAAGGCGAGAAACTACTCTTTCATGTCAGCTTGTCTACTTTTTGGGTCCCGTCATAGAAAAAGAGAATTAATAAATGTTTTGTAGGATCTGCAAAAGATCCTCTGTTAATGTTCTAAGGGTACATTATGTTTTTTTCCTTTTTTGAAAACTTGTAAGGACATCTATAAAAGGTACTTATTTCAATTCTTTTACTATTTATATTAAATATTTATATCACAGGATTTTTTTTAAAAAAAATCCTTAAAATATATTCCGGGAATCTTTATCTCATTGTGAAACCATTTTCTGATTAGGAATTTGAAATATATTATGCAAAACCAGCCTCTATTTGGATTCCTGTTATGTCTGAAATACAACTTTATTATGACATCACACATTCCAGCTTGTTGTTGCCAAGATATTTACAGCTTCTTCCTCTTCTTGTTTTAAAAGATTCAGGAATCAACATTTTGTTGCTGTTTACTTATTTTAAAATGACAAGTAAGGGTCAAAGTAGGGCAACTGATTTTGACAAGAAAGGCTTCGATTTTAAGGTTTTGCTGCGAAAGTAAAGGGAGGATGGAATTACAATGAATGGTTGCTAATTTATTGGGAGTGCTAAAAGTTCCCTTTCTGTGTATCACATAGTCCAATTTAGAGTGTTTGCCATATATGTGAAAAACATGGTCAGACATTTTCACACAATCACTGTGAAAATATCAGTATTAATTTGAAAGGGAGTAAGACTGCACTTTGAAGAAACACATTGTTTGTATGGTATTGGGTGGCCTTATAAATTGAGTAAATAAGTAAATAACTTTGCAATGTTGAATGTTCTTAGTAGTTATGTTCAGCTTTTGGAATTCTCTTTTTTACTGATGCTGAATAGATTTTATTCTGGAAGGACTTTTAGTATGTGATAATGTGTTTACGCTTTTATTTGAACAGCTGTCCCTATCTCCTTGAGCGACTGCTTTATATTGTCGATTTGTAAACTGTATCTTTTAAATGTTTCCATCATGTACCAGAAAGAAAAGACCTAATGAGCACAAATTACAAATTGCAAAACTGACATCAGCAAGCCACAGAACTAAAAATAATACATGTACGTTTCTAAATAAAAATGTTGGATGCCAACCTCAGCCATTGAAATGATCAATTCCTTATGATGGGGATTTAAGTATAAATGGCTTCTGACCAGCTGGATCCTATTTTAAGAAGAAATAACTACTTATGAGATACAATTGCTCAAAATCCATTATAATGTAATTGACATTACAAAAAGTAGGTTTTAACCCTGAGCGTGAACACTATTTCAGTTGTTATATATCGGATCAATCTACAGCTGACACGAAAATAAAAACAAAGTTTCATTTTGTACATAGAACATATTTTTTTGTCTCCTAGAATTTCCAAGTTTTGTTTCCATGTCCATAAGAAGTAAAAGCTTGTATTCTTTTAAAAATCTCATTTAAACAACCTAAAATGAAAACACATTTATCTGAGGGTGCTGAAATTCTGAGTCAGCATTTACATTTATGTTACTGCAGGACACTGGGATTAAATAATATATATATGAGTTTGTGTCCTTCTAGATGTTCTGATGTACAATTCCCATCTTCCCTAATCACTGGAGGCCTTCAGAGTTATAATCCAAAATAACTGCAAGGACCCCGTTTCAGAAGGCTTGTTGAGTTACTGGATGGCTTTGAAAGCAAAAAGCATGAGATAGCAATGACTTGTTTCCTTACTGTCAACCGTTTCGAGGCATCCACTTCAATCATCCCTCGTAAGAGATTCTGACAATCTGGGGGGATGAAATGTGGCATATGGAACACGCCACGTTTCACTTTCTCCAACAGCTGCCTCAAGTTATCATCATCGAACGGCAGAGCACCCTGGAGCAGCGTGAGAAAAGAAGGGAAACAATATGGCTGAGCAAAATCAATTACAGAATGAAAAAGGTACAAGCAGAATGGCGGGAGACTGTCTCACAAACCAAGATTGGAATAGGGAACAATTTGACAGTAAGAAACAACATAGCAGAATAGTTTTCATGCAAATTATCCGTTGTAGCTGTAGTCCCAATACCTTGATTCTCCTAGGCAAACTTTTTTAGCAATGGATATTTATTGTAGCAAGTTATTGTGCAAATTTACATTAAATAAAGGAGGAAAGTTACTCTGATTATAGAACGAATGACATGGGCAAAGTAATTTTAAAAATTGTTTATATTACAAAAGACTGCCTATAAGTCATGAAGGATAGGGATGTCCACAGTTGATAATTAGAGCTCTCTGAAGTTTCATAGAAGTGAAAATATTGATTTGAGTGGACTTTATTAAAATGAATGCAAGTTATGCATGAGTAAAATGAAGAAATTCATAAAATGAATGGATTCCAGAGATTAGCCAAAGAAATAAAAATAAATAAGACAGTTCACATTACCTTTCTTGCTATATTAGTTTAAATATTATTTATTCACATTATGTTACTTCCAATTGGGAGTGGGGGAATCAATGAGACACACTCATAAGGTTTGAATGCTAAATCATGAGACTTGGATCATAGGCTCTTAAGAGTCAGAGTTAGGCAAAATCATTCTAGTACCACAATATATGCATGCTCTTTACATGGCAAAAAGTTCATATGTAAATGTAAGTGATTGCAAAACTTTTGATGGGTTTAGGGAAAAAATACAGGAGAATTTGACTGGAATATTGCCCTATTAATTCATCTATGCATGACCATAATATCCAATTAAGACAAAATTAAAAACAAAAGCCATTGATTAGAATATGAATTTCCTCAGGAATCTATTTTAATATCAAATACGATGCCTAATCAATTTTTATTTCTATGTTAATATTCTGGGAGGAAAAACAAAGCAATTCAAAAACTAAGATTATAATTCCTTGGATTAGATTATGAGTGCTTGCATTTTTTATGTTTATTTGTTCTTGCTTTTAGAGAATTGTTAACAGGTCTTATTTTACTGATTTGTCTGACTGAAATTATATGATAGCGAGAAAAAACATAAATCGATACAATTTTGCAGTCATATTTGTTGCTTCAAAATCTAATTCAAAATTCTGTATTGATATAATGTATAAAAAATGACTAGGGCAAGAGTGAGAGCTATCTCTGCATCTGTGGCTTGCAAGAGAGTTAGGCAGAATTTTATTAAAGTTTAACCAACCATCTCCTTAGTGCTTTTCAACTTTACCAAAATATTTTTTTTAAAATGTTACTGAGCTTAGGTCACTAAATTGAATTACAGGCCCAAAGCCAAACCCTTTTCCTGTAATGAGGTAAGCAATTATTCTCTCAGCGGTGTATATGATCTCAAAATATTGAGTAGTGATAATAAAGATTGCACTTGTGAGCCCTTACTAGAATCTCTGATCGACACTGCTCACAAAGAAAACTAGTTAAAAGGCTTATTTAAATGATTGCCAAATGATGAATAAATCAACATTTTCAGAGAATTGGAAGAGCTAACACTACCCTTATTATCCATTAATCCAAACACAGCTTAATTAAAACACTTGATTCAGTTCGGCTCTCAATCTGGCATGCAGAAACTGTTGTGGCTCCATTGCCTGAGTCTGGGCTATCGACAGATGCAGACTCTGAGAGTGAGGGAGAGCAGTTGGCAAGGCCTCCCTCTCCAGGACCCTCCTCTCTGACAATGCCTCCGGAGGACACCGAAGGCCAAAAGATAGGCTCAGAGCCAAGCACGTCCCCGCAGCCACAGGTGGAGAGCGATGAAGAAGATAAGTGCTGGCTGGACCCTCGGCAGAGGCGCAGGGAGAAGTGTGCGCAGCAGAGGGGAAGGCGTGCCAGAGATTAGCTGAGTCACTGGACCACACCCCACAGGGTATAAATGTGGGTGTGGTGGCCGGTTCAGTTTGTGACGAGCAAAAACTAGAAATAATCCATGATCTCTGCGTTACTGGACTTTGCCTGCTTTATCGGACGGCATTTGGATTAATCCTGTATTGTTGACACTCTGCCTGTTTTATCGGAATGCTTGCAGTCTAATCTTTCTTTTGTGTGAGTAAAGTCTGAATTGGCAGCTAGCCACTGGGTTGCTGCCAGCTTTATCTTCAAAGAGTTTTGTCGTGTGGCTTATTAACTCCGGGCCATCTGTGGGGGTGCGTGTGTGGTACGGGGACAGAACAGAAACCCAGAAGCAAGGTATGTCTCATTTAGATGATTTGAGTAAGATAAAACTGGGTACTGCAGATGAACTTGCAACCTCAACTTCACCTTTCTTTACCTAAGTCAATAGAAGATTTTACAGCTGGGTTGGTACACATTTATTGATGCTGTTCATCTATCAAGATGTGTGTCAGCTCTATGAGGTAAATCCAGATCAGGAAACCAGCTCTACAGGAAAACTAGAACGATACTTTATTGAGACAAGCTGCAATGACCAAATCTTGAAAGTCTGATTGTGCTTTTCCTCTGCATCTTCTTATATCCCGGTGAATCAGGGAGAGGCCAGCTTGAGTCTTTTGTAGTACTATTCCCTGCTGCTCATTTTGCTCATTCAGATTCTGAATATTCTCTTCCTGGCTCTCTACAATGAGGCAGACAGAGATTTCACCCTTCCCATTTGCAACCGAACAGCACACCTGAAGTGCCTTCAAAAGCCTCACAACCTTGTGTGCTTACTGATCATGTCTTGTGACCTGGTTTCAAAGAGAACCTGCCAACACGAGAGTCCTCTGGCCAAGCTACAACTGATGTAATGGATTCTTATTCTGTGACAGCCCATCTCACTGGAGAAACACAAGGCCTTCTGAAACAATTCACTTCTCATCAGTTTACTGAAAACTATCAAGAAAGGGGTGCTCTCTGGAGGATCTCTTTCCGGCAGTTATTCTAAAATACCAGCACCCGCCACAGAAAAGCAGTAGTTTTTAACTTCAGTGCACTGAGTTGTAAGCCAAGCCATGCACTAGATACTTTTCTTCAAAAAGTCACAGATTAGATGGTACAAAACAACTCCCTGCTGAAGAAAAAAGCCAGTTTTAGGGAAGGCCAGCAGTACCTTATTCTTCACCATCAAATAGAAAAATGTATCAGCCACCTTTGAATGATTCTTTACATTGCTTTTAAAAAATTTATAAATACCAGTGTCTTTGATCTGATCTCTAGAGCCAGGCTCTTGGGAGAAGAATTGAATCTTCTATTGATGGATACCTTTGGTGCTGATCATAACAAAATACAAAAAACAATGGGATGCATGCTCCACTTTCATCCATAATCCACATCCACACAAGAGTGGAGCAAGGCTGCATTTTGGCCTCACTTTCACTTTCTGTTCTAACTCAATTTACTTTGCAAAAGATTGTCCTTTTATAGTAAGAATGGGACAGGTATCCTCCTCTCCTAATACTAGTAGAGCTGAACTGGAGTCTCCTGCTCTTTGTCCTTTATTGTAGGTAGGAAAAAGCTTCTTCTTCTTATTTTTTTAATACCTGCAGTTTTTCAGAAGTGGTTTGCCATTGCCTGCTTCCTTAGTCCGAGAGAAAATAATTGACTCAAGATCACCCAGCTAGCTTTGTAGCTTCTAGTAGGGACTAGAACTCATGGTATCTGCTTTCTAGCCTGATGCCTTAACCATTAGATCAAACTGGGCCTGGTGGCTCAGCAGACTAAAAGCATTGTGATTAACACCAGCTGTCTGCAATTACTGTAATTTCGAATCTCACCAGGCTCAAGGTTGACTCAGCCTTCCATCCTTTCTAAGGTAGGTAAAATGAGGACCCAGTTTGTGGGGGTAATAAGCTGACTTTGTATAAATATACAAAAGTATGAAGGCTATTGCTTAACGCATTGTAAGCCGCCCTGAGTCTCCGGAGAAGGGCAGCATATAAATCAAATTTTAAAAAAAACAAACTATCTACAGTGCTCAACTATTACAGAGCTAATCACTTTTTCTAAAAGGTCTGTTATTCATTGCCATTCTTGGAAAATTAATGGCTTTAGCATTGATCAAAACAAACTTTTTAAATATTTGGGCATATCTTTCCAACTTCAGCATCCTGGAATCAAAAGCAAAGGAAGGTCACCATTAGGACTCATAAATGCAATTTTGCATTTCATTAACTGTAATGGCAATAACCACATTCCAGCCACAATAAAAAAATAACTGAGAGCCAATGTCATTAGCCACCTGCTACACAAGGTACATATTTATTGTCATAACTTAAAAGTCCATAAAAGTAGCTCAACCTAATTTTTTGAGAATTTGATGCAAGCATCCCAGCACATATCAGAAACCCTGCTGGGACTACAATCTGGCCTTATTTCTGTAAAGATTGAAATGAAGTGTTGCCATTTCAAATATTGGATTAAATTATTTTTTGTTTTGGCTGAACTTTGGCTTTTCTGATTTATATGCTCATGGTAGAAGGTATCATCATCATCATCATCATCATCATCATCATCATCATAGGTTTAAAACATGACACGCTATCACCCCACCTTCATTTGCCTATGAGGGACCATTGTTTGATATGAAACAGTGTCCTTGACACCGGTATCTGTCTCAAGTTAAGCAAAACTCTGTTTCTATATGGAGCAGGCTTCTTTGTGAGACTCTCCTCCCTTGCCAAGTATTTACCCAACATTCATAGTCCAATCCAGAGGAGAGGTTTCACTTTTGTCTGTCAATGTTTTGCCATCTTCACTGTTAAAAAGGAGATTCAGTAACACCCCTGTCCCTGAACACTGGAAAAAAATATATATAGTAACCATCTGTCATGCACTTTTGAACTGTCCTTTCTTATGGTGTGGCAAGTGAACCTAATCATGCCTTTCTTAATTCCATTCTTGCACTAGTTCAGAGGATGAGAATATTCTTTTGCTGTTAGCTGGCAATTCACCAAATATCTCCAGAAGTGTGGCTCAGGGCTGCCTTAACGCATGGGCCTGATGCAGGATGGGTTCCATTTACATTCGCTACCTGTTTGCAATGAAAGTGTGTGTGTGTGCGTGCGCTTGCTTCGCTTGTGAACGGTGCTTCTGCACATGCGCAGAGATCTGTGATGATGTCTGGTGATGATGTCTGGTGGGTGGGCGGAGCCTCCCGCTGCCGTTTCTACCGGTTCACAGGATTTGGACCGAACCGGTAGCAACCCACCACTTGTCCATGGACCCCATGAGCATAGGGGTCCCATACTAATCTGTGTATGTTAACCCTTCAATGCACCTTGTATCATATAAATTCAGCAATTGTATGGCTTACTGAATATTATTGTGTTTTTCAACATCAATTTTGTTGGAAGTGCCAATAAAATAAATATATGTTTAATTTTATCGACCATTTACATTTTTATTCCTGTGAGTAGTCATAGGGGCCCCAGTACATTGCTTTGTCTGGGGCCCATAATGATGTTAAGATGGCCCTGGAATGGCTAGGGTCATTTGCAGCTGCCATTGCTATCAGACATTCATTTTTTAGCAATATTGATAACTTCAATATCCTTCTGTATAAGCATTTGTCTATATTGTTTGGTTGGCTAGAAAGGTCCGCCCCCTCTTCAATATGCCTGATTTGGTCTTTGACATAAATTAATTAATATTTTAAATGTTGAGTGGGGTTTGTTATTTACTTTAGATGCCTGGAAATAATTGTTACTTTAAATCAGATCTATCTCTCTGATACTGATGCACAACTTAAAGAACAAAATGAAACTATAGGATATAAATATTAATCATTGAATTATATTAATAAATGGTGGATGAGTTACAGAATTAATGATACCTATTGATCATCTTTTAATTATAATCTCTTTGGTATCCTCCCTATTTTAGCACAATAAAAAAGTCTGAATTCTAATAAAAACTCCTCTGCTAATTATAGGAGTATCAGCAATTTAGGGAAATAGGAGAATAATTTGTCATGCATTTCGATGATGGGAATCTTGTAGGTAAATTTCATTCTTGATTAAACAGGAAAGAACATGGCAGTAATATAGGTAAAGCCAAAGTTGAAATGTGAAAATAAAAGGGAAAAAAAAAACAAAGTAAAGATAATGAGGATCGTAACTCACCACTAACAATGCAAACAAAATGACTCCACAGCTCCAAACATCTGCTTTTCTCCCATCATATTTTTCTCCCTGTGCAATATGGTAACCAAAGAATATTAGGGAAATATTACAATCAGATGAACCTACATTGTATGGAAAACTATTTTCTCCCCAAAGTATGGGCCTTATGTTTCACATACAAAATATTTAGCTTTATATAAAATAAATATAGGGTATATTACACCAAGATATAACATTGCCCAAATTAATTCTACCAACAGTGCTTACCCACCAAACCTTTCTAACCCTCTCCTTTAATGAACAAGCATACGGAGCCCAGGTGAAAATGGACTGCTTACCTGTATTGGTGGTTCTTCAAACTCTTATTTGTACATTCACACATTTGGGTGATATGCCTACACAGAGTGGAGGACTTGTCAGCAGGAAGATCATTCTCTAGTATGTGTACTCTTGGGTAAAATTCCTACCTGTTCCCTCACTTTCCCTAGAGGAGATGCAGCAGTCCAGGGGACATTCAGGCTACCTAAAACTGAGGCACCTGTAGTGGAGAAGGTGGGATTGTAGTATGAATGCACAGATGACAATTAAAAGAACTACAATTCGAAGCATGCAGCTTAATCTTCTTTTTGTTGCCTCTGTGCATCCTGTAAGTGAATAACTGATTATTTCCTCAGGGGTGAAGGGCAGGAACCAAGTCTCTGCAGAATGGAAGACTCCTCTGCTTTGTCCAAGAAGACTTCTGCTCTTTTTTTTTTGATATCTAAGTTACAACATTTTTAAAATGCTGAGAATATGTGTTAGCCCTGAAAAGGTCAAGCAAAAAGATATTCACTAGGAAGGCTGTAAACGAAGTTATGGGGTTCAATCGCATCGGCACTTATCTGCTTGGAAAAGCATTATTTTGGCTAGTTAGTAAAACAGTGGAGAAGTTGCCGATATCCATTGAGTGAACATCTGAAGTGATATTGGCAGGTTCTTTTTGATACCAGATTTTTTTTAAAAAAAACAAACTATAAAGAATGAAGAAAAAAAGAATCCCAGTTTTGCTGGAAGATACAACATGGTTTCTCTCTACAAAAGGGTGGCATTGTTTATGCTTATTGACACTAAGAGATGAATTGAACAGGATCCTATGGCTGCTGTTGCCATTCAATAATGGAGAGCTTATTCATACAATGTGACAATTGATGAACTACTACATCGTTATTATTTTTCTTTGCCATATGGATTGCCCTGGATGTCATATACCCACGTTTTCCACTCCCAAAGATAAAAGGTAGACAGCTTTAAAAAGAGATGGTTTTATTTGGGAAAGCTTTAAAAGACTACCAAAGAACAGGTCTACCAGGACCTGTTACTTACTAGCCCAAAGCACAATATTAGCTTTGATTTAGGGACAGTGGTCCTTTGAATTCCAATTGTAGGAGAACGATGATGGGAAAACAATCTCCACCTTCTGCTTATGAGGATCTGCCTGACTATCGGTGGGAAATTGACCTTGAACTTAATAAGGCTATTCTTTGTTCTGTAGCAGATTCTAAGCCTGGCTCCACAGTGTTTGATGATATGCTTGGCTGTATTGTCTGAATAATCTGGATGGCTGGTTCTGAAGCAGATTCAAATTCTTGTACTACCATGGATTCTAGATAACCGATGTGGTACTTCATATAAAAGATCTTTGAATCAACCCCTCCTCCCCCATTCTATCAGTGGTAACTGATATCATAAATAGTTGGGGTGCAGAGCTAGAAGCCTTGAGTCGGGACTGGGAAGTTCACCACCAAAAAAAGATAATAACTGGAATACCCTTCAAATTTAGAGGTGCATTCGTGGATGAAGATTCTTGGATGAAGGCTTATTTGAGGGGAAAAAAAAACCAGTTTTGACAGATTCGCATATGAAGGTATCATTCTGTCTTAGTGTTCAATACAAAGAGAGTTTCTGCAAGTGAAGAGCTGTAGGATTTATTTCTACTTTGATTGATAAATAAATAAAAATACTTAGAAGGAATATCCGTCAATTTTTCTGCCAATAGCTTTGAAGTAAAGAGAAGGGAATTCAAGTTGCAAGCTGTTTGGGTGGAAGGCAATCATAGATGACATGTAAGTTGTGGAATGTAACTTCAAAGTTATTGTCCTAGGACCCAGAACAATATACATCAATGCCAGCACAGTTGTGACAAATATCTTCTTTCATAAGACCTTCATAATTATTCTTTCATAGGAATAATCTCTTCTAGCTTGCTTGGAAAATATCTCAATCCCAATATAAATATGGGATTAACCATAATCTTTATCAACATATCCCTCTATTAAACAAAAAGAATAAGGGAAGGTCTGTTCATTTGTGGCAATTTGCGGCCACACTAAGTATGCTTCCTGAAGGGGACATTCCTTATATGCCCCACAGCAAGGGTGTCAAACTTGCGGCCCACGGGCCAGATGCGTCATCCACTGGCCACCTCCACCCCCATTTTAGCGAAGGGGGGAAAGTCGCGATACGTCACGTGACAACAACATGACGCCACAAGTTTGACACCCCTGCCCTATAGTATAATCAAATGGGAGGGCAGCAAGAACATCTCACAGCCAATAAAATCTCCTTCTGAGAAAGCTCTGTACCGTAGATTAAATCTTATAGATGAAACAAACGAGTAAGAAGTGCTTTTCACTAAAGCATTCAATGAAGAGAAGAACCCAGGCCCTGCTGCAGCAGTCAAGAAAAAAATGGAGGAAACAGGTGGGAACACACCCAAGTGCATGCATGCTGGAGAGTGAGTTTCCTGCAAAAAAAACAAAAAAACAAAAAACCACACACACTCAGGGCAGGCGCATCCCTCATATGTGTGATACACATAAATCATAAAGAAGAATGTAAATCTAGGTGAGAAGAGAAGTATGGCATATATCTCCCATGTGAAAGAATGAACTGAGCATTGTAGCATGCAGCCGGGGGTTGAGGAAAGGAGAGGAGGATTAGAAGGGTTTTGATAGAGTGTCTTTTTTCAATCTGTTGGAAGCGAAATGTAACTGGTATGGCAAGCATCAAGAGAATGTTTTAAAAATGGAAATGGAAAGTGGCCAGTGGATAGAATACCTATCAAGCAGACAGGACCCCATATAAATCCTTCAAGAATGGAGTGAGCAAGACTCATATAGCAATCTTCTTGTAGCTCTAAATCACAACTCTGCTGCATCAAGTTAAGATTTAGCCTTGTGAAATCTCGAGGACAGCAAGCACTGTGTAGGAAATCAACCTTGAAGCAAATCATTCTCAGTTATAAGTTTCTAGATTGAGTGGAATTTATCTAAAATGGTTAAAAGCACCAGAGATCCTTAGGAAAAGATTAACCCGAGTCCATAATTAATTTCATAAGCCCACTCTAACTTACCCGGATTACTTCTGGGCAGGCGTAATGCGGCGATCTGAAAAATAAAACATGATCCAGTAAATAATTTTTAAAATAATCCTATTTTTGTTTGTATGAGTACATGCTTTATCTGCAAAAACCACAACCGCTAAAATTTCAGAGATGGCATCAGTCATTAGTGGAAAATTAAACTCATGGTTCGGGCCCCTATTTTTGGTTCAGATATCCTGATGTTCTCTATTGGCAGCAAAGTCATGAGCTGCATGGCATATTTGCCACCTTGTGCAGGAGTGTTATTTCCATCACATCCCAGCACCTTCTGCAGGAGAGCTTCTTTGCAGGGGAGTCAAGAATGCTCTTTAATATAGGCTGATAAAAGCATATTTACCTGACATGCCATCTTACGTGTCATAAATTGATGAGTGATCAATTTGTAAATTATACCTAGATATGAATATTAAGGAACAGTTGTCAGAATAGTGAAGTGTATTAACATGTATTTATTTAGGAAACTGCCAAAACATTTTTTTTCCAGGTGGTTTTAATTTATATATCTATCTTGTTACATATTATTATATGTTTATTTAATTTGTAGTAATATAATGGCCAAGACTTGACTGATAAACATGATTGCCAAAATCCATTAACATTTAACTAGCAGCAGTTGAATGGATTGCCATCAATCATTCAAATAACTACCACCGTTCAAAATATAGCAAACTGGGAGGGAATCTTTTCTGTAACCAGGGGTAAAATTTTAGGGTGAATTGTTTTGTTCATTCCAAGAACTGTTGGGAATTTTAGAGACATCGTACAGGTAGTCCTCAAATTATGACCAAATTTGGAAGCATAATTTTTATTGCTAAGCAAAGCAGTAGTTATGGAGTCATGCCCAATTTTATGTCTTTATATGCTACGGCTGTTAAGCGAATCACTCCAGTTGTTAAGTGAATCATGCAACCATTAAGCAAATTTGGCTTCTTCCATTGACTTTGCTTGTTGGAAGCTGACTGGGAAAATCACAAATGGCGATCACATCAGTGGTGGGTTCCTCCCGGTTCGGCCTGGTTCGGCCGAGCTGGCAGTGGTGACGATATGATGCCACCGAACCAGTTCTATTCCTTCAAGAGCTGGACCCTCCCGTCCGCCCCCGCGTTAATACTACCTTTTATTTTGTCGTTTTCAGCCCAGCTGATAGGTGTGGCAGAGTGAATTGCTGCACCTCAGCTGGGCAGATTCGTAACGCGCTTGCGTGTGGCGATCACATGCGAAGCACGTGCGCAGAGACGCGATTGCACGCAAAGCGTGTGCACAAAGAGAACCGGTAGTAAAGCCGGTTAGAACCCACCCCTGGATCACATGACCCTAGGACGCTACAACGGTCATAAATACAGGCCAGTTGCCACTTGCCCAAATTTTGATCACGTGACTCTGAGGTGCTGTAATGGTTGTAAATGCGAGCACCTGTTATAAGTCATTTTTTTCAGGACTGCTGTACCTTTGAATGGTCACTAAATAGTTGTAAGTTGAAGACTGTGTACAACATGAGTCTGTGATTTGTGCTGCCAAATGTCAGCCCTTTTAAAAAAAATTTGTGACCTTGGATTTCATTAAATATATATAAAAATCACACCTTCAATTTTTTTAAAAAAATTACCTGAGCTCTTACTTTTGAAGGAAAAGCAATTGAAACAAACATTATCTTTTTTTGTTTCACAAGATTTCCTGAAATCAAAAGGAATTACAAATAGTTCTGTGCGGAAAACGTGAAAATCTGCCCAAATCTTTCTGATAAAAGTCAAAGGATCAAGCCAGCCCTACGCTATAATTTATACTTCCAAGAACTGCTCTCTTTCCTCAGTCTGCACCAGTGGTGGGTTGCTCCTGGTTCAGTCCGGTTCTATAGAACCAGTAGTAAAACCGATGGGAGGCTCTGCCCACCCGCCATGGCATCATCATGGGTGATCTGCGCATGAGTAGAAGCTTGTGTGCTCCCGCTGCGAACCGGTAGTAAACGTAAGTGGAACCCATCCCTGGTCCGCACATATTGCTATTGAGAAAATGTCCAAGCATTCTATCGAACAATGACTAACAAATAGAGTTAGTAAAGAACACATTGTACAGAAATGTAACAATATTTTCATTAAAAGGTAAGTACAGATGTAACATAGCAACTCTCTTAAGCTCTCTTTATAACGAGACCCAATCATCCTTTGACATCATCACAACCTACTGCAAAACAGGTCCTAACTTGCCCAGTTTTAGATTGTGGCATTGGACATGGAAAAACACGGGCCAACGATTTTCAGCCAATTTTCTACTTCCCTTCCCTTCCCTTCTCACATAGTTTTATTTTGCATCCTTAAACATGTTATCATTGGTGACCAAGAAGGGAAAGTCTCAAATTTTTTTCCAAAGAGAATATAATGTGTTTCTGTAATTCCTTACTTACTATTTTTCATATAATACTTTAAATATGCATATTGTGATCAAAGAAATAATCCATCATTTTTTTCTGGATTCAATAAAGAGAAGATCAATTGAAAAAGTTATGTTTTTCACTGACTTGCTTACTCAATAGTTATATATATATTTCCTGTAGTTACCAGTTATATAGAATTAACAACTTGTACAGCTGCTCATCTATCAGAAGAAACCATGGATAGTAATGTTAAGGGGCAAAATTACTGGAATACCTTCTTCCTCTTTTCTCTAATGAGTTATTAGAGTTTCTTGATCAGGTTACACATATGAGGTACAGTGGTTAGCTGCTATTGTAAACTTGCTGACTTTGCAAAATTGATTCAGCTTATTCATATCCTTGACTTTACCAATAGCTTTTCTTGTTTTGTTTCAAAGAATTTCCCTATTCTTATCAGCAACAGTTTTTCTCTCAGGTCCTTCCTAGATACCAGCTACCCCTTCACTTTTGTTGCTTTGGTAATCTGTTCCCATCCTTTTTATCCCATTATATCTGCTTAGACATCCCAAATCCAGCTACAGGTCTTGGGTTTATTTCATATCACCTCATTGGTTATTATCTGTTCATTCAGAAACTCTGCCATCCCTCAGGCTAAACAATTTATTCATAGAGAAGCAAATGCACCCTTACTGTATATATTATTAAGAGCACAAACATGAGGATACAGCGTACATACTTATCTAGAACTAAATCACACCAAACTTAGGGGATTTACATTTTATATTTGCCAAGATCTTTATTTTCAGGAAAGTTCCTCTACATGGCGCCTCAAAATAATAATGAAAAATTGTACAAAGCAGTTTGTCAACAAGATCCAATCTACTGTCTGCTGCTGAACTCCCTGTCTAGCAACTAACTGGAACAGTTCTATGAGCTACAATATTATGCAACCAAGGAACGACAACAAAAGCATCCTAGAAACTACTGGACTTTTTCCAATGACAATGATACTCTAGGCCAGGGGTGTCCAACTGGCGGCCCTTGGGCCGGATGCACCACATGCAGGCCATGCCCACCCCAGCTCTGCAAAGGCAAAAAACATCATGAGACATCACATGATGTCCCGTGACATGCTCGAATTTGACACCAGTGCTCTAGGCCAAAACTAGACATGACACAGGAGATTCATAAAACAAATCAACCCATTAAAAAAAATCAAAGCACAAATTGCATACACACACACATCTATCTAAATATATTCTAACTAGAGAAAAATATAGATGTGCTTTTTGAGAAATTTAGCTATTGGGGAAAATGCTATTGGGGAAAAGATTTTAAATAAAGCTATACCTAAAGCTCAAGTTCAAATTATAATTCCTCAAGATGATTGGCGTATAACTTAGGGGTGCACAAAATATTTCAAGGTTAAAATGTTTTGATCCCCAAATGACCTATTCTAAGAGGGAGTATTGTAGAGTTCCAATGAGTTATTCAGGGTAATCCTAGAACTGACTGTTCTAATCTGTCTTTTGCATTGGGAGTATAGATGTTGTGATGTTGAATATTTTTGATCATGCATGCATCCATTTGTATGTAGGAAGAACTGGATCTTACACATGGTTTCAATGTCTCTCATGTTCAAAACAATGGTATATATGCATAAAAACATAACCAGTGCCCTGCTAGAACCCCTAGCCCCGTGATGGCGAAACTATGGCATACGTGCACACCAGCCGTCACCCATTGCTCTTCCGGGTTCCGGCATGCATATGCGCGCCGGCCAGTCTTCATATGCATGGGAGCACTGGAAACCAGAACAGCGTTCCCTGGTGCTCATACATGCGCCAGGAAGCTGAGTTTCTGGTTTCTGGTGCACGCATACCAGCTGGTCTTCATGTGCTCGTGTGTGCCAGAAACTGGAAGACCAGGAGACCCGTGTGCATGCGCATGCCGGAAACAGGAAGCTTAGCTTCCTGATGTGTGCATGCACACCAGGGAACTGCTCTTCTGGTTTCCGGCACTCCCACATGTGTGCACCAAGGAGCTGCTCTTCCAGTTTCTGGTGCTTCCATGCACATGTGTGCACTCCCATTTTGGCATTCAGTGTTGAAAAGGTTCACCAACACTGCCCTAGCCTATCTACTCCAGCAGTCTGTTCTCATAGTGGCCAACCAACTGCACAAGGAAGTCTACTATTCTTCCAACAGATGGTCTACCGAAATAGTCACATTCCATCAAAGCTAATAGCCATTGATCCCTGTAATTTTCATGAAGTCCAACACTTTTTTAAAGCTAGTCATACTGGTAGCCAGCACCACATTTCATGGTAATGAATTCCAAAGTTTAATTATGAGTTATGTAAAAAAATTGTTTTGTGATCTTACGTTGTTTGTAAAATGTAAGATTTTTACATGTTTGTACAAACAAAAACGATAGTGCTATGTAACAATAGTATGCTACTACTCATCATATCGACCCAAAATAAATCATATACTTGGCCTCAGCTCCACTAAACTAGAATTGTATTGTGAGTAGATTTTTGCTCTAGAGACTTTCCATGCTGGGCTCTGAAACCAGTAATGTTGAACTAAGGATGTGAACTCAATCATTTGATTTTCTGACATTTAAAATATCAACCCTATCAATAGGCAAAATAAAGAAAATAATTTCTATTTTAACATACTAGTTCAAAGCACTAAAACAATGCATGCTGTGGATAATATTTTATAAAAGACCGAGAAGGAAAAAAGGTAAGCTAACTTAACTACTCAACAGCTACACCTCAACTGTTGTGATAGCAGCATAAGCTTTGGCAATTCAGAGCAGCTATCGAACTCCAGCTTTAATTTGGCTACTTAGTTCTAAATGACATTTTTAGTCCATTCAGAATAATAGAGTTGGAAGGGACCTTGGAGGTCTTCTAGTCCAATCCCCTGCTCAAGCAGGAAACCCTATTCCATTTCAGACAAATGATTGTTCAATCTCTTCTTAAAAACCTCCAGTTTTGGAGCACCCACAACTTCTGGAGGCAAGTTGTTCCACTGAGTAATTGTTTTGTCAGGAAAATTCTCCTTAGTTCTAGGTTGATTCTCCCCCATTAGTTTCTATGTATTGTTTTTTAACCTGCCTTCAGGTACTGAAAACTCATTTTTATACTGACAGTCACTAAGCAGAGGAAAATCCAACAACAAGCACTAATAATGGTTGTTGTCACTAATTATTTAACAAGCATGCATCCAAGGAATGTGGTCCCTTCCTCATTCCTCAAGTCATCTCATCTTTTCTGCTATATCTCTAGGCATATTATGTGAGATGTCTTCAAAAACGTGATCACTCAGCAAGACCAAGAAGCAATTTTTACAAGTGGGCTCAGCTCAGGTATGGCAAGAGATATGAGAATTAAGTAAACTTCTTTGAAGGGGAAGTAGCCTAATTTGATTCCCAAACTCTAGGACTCCAAAATGCTATTATGAAGTATAATGATTTGAAAACATGGTCTCATTCTATCAGTCTAAGGATAGAATTACATGCCAAACACTGTCGAACGAAGCAACTGGTACAGCACATTTTTGTGGAAAATTGGTAGGGAGGGGATGGATTAAGCATCCTCCTGTTTAGACTATTTTCTATGCAAAGTCTACCTTCCCAGTTCCCATGTACACAGAAAGAATTTAAGAAATCACAGTGATACTAGCTGGTATTAGAGATAAAAGGCTCAGTCACAACTAATAAACTATTATGTCATAAGGGAAAATGCATTTTAGATTTGGTTTACACATTATAATATGCTCCCCATGTGATTACTTCAGGACGGCAAGGAGCTTAGGTGCTAAACCAACATTCCTAAGCATGAAGCTTAATTGACCTGGAAAAATTTGCTTTCCTACAAGAATTGAGGCCCTTACAGGCCAACTGTGCAGAGGAATTAAATCAAGCAGAGTGAATCTGTTTAGCACTTCTGCAACATTAATTGCTGACTGCAAGCTATGCCTGTCAGATATGTGAGACTGAACTCACTACTTCTGGAACCAGAAAAAGGTAAAAGTTGCCTCAAGTCAGATTCAATGTCTGGTGAACATATGGACATCTCCATATAGTTGTCTTCACAACAGCAGAGAAGTTGATTGCCCATTGTCCTTTTCCAGGATGTCTTTCTGACTTTCCAGTTTAGCCTCCAGCCTTGGGATTTCCTACTGATCTCATATCCAAGTCCTAATCGATCTGACCCTGCTTAGCTTTTACAAGATCAAGGTTGGCTAAGTGCTACCATCTGCTATAGGAGTTCTTTAAAACATGTTAATTTTCCTACTCATGCAAACACTACTCTATAAATTCAAACCTTCATTACTCAGTTCTCTTTTCCAACACTTAATAGTGTAATTTATGTAAACTACTGCTATACTTCTGCAGCGTAACTTTTTATGCAACCAAAATCTTCCTTTTTCTTTTACATTTTAACAACTACTTTGTAAGAAAGCACTTTAAAATTACTTTATTTTTGTTTTGTTTATAACAACCTCCAAAACCACAGTGTCCCATGTAGGTTTATGCAGAACAATTAGTAAGTGAACTGTTTTAGGCATTCCATTTTAAAAACAAAATACTTTTTCAAGAGTTTATTTTGAGAATGAAACTAAAATTGCTCTGTGGACATCCACAACATAGTGCCTCTGTTTAGAGCTCCTTGGGTGCTCCTTGTTGTGGTTTAATTGGAGTATTATTTTGGATCTTGCCAGTGGGCTTTTTGTGTGTGTGTGTGTAAATTGTCCTGTTGTTATTAGCGTGGGTTGAATGGAATAATATATGGGGCAGAATTTTGAAGCAATGAGCCATGGTGGCGCAATGGTTAGAATGAAGTATTGCAGGCTAATTCCGCTGACTGCCAGCAGTTTGATCCTGACCAGCTCAAGATTGACTCAGCCTTCCATCCTTCTGAGGTCGGTAAAACAAGGATCCAGATTGTTGGGAGCAATATGCTGACTCTGTAAACTGCACAGTAAAGCACTGTGAAGCTGTATAGAAGTCTAAGTGCTGTTGTTGGCATTTAAGTAGCATAGGGCTGAATGAAGAGTTATAAAAATGAATAAAATGACCACAGTGAAATACTGCGTCAAGACAGTTGTGAAGGATCAGAGACTGGGTTGACCTTTATACTGGTCTTGTAATTTGCTAGAGTTGATGACTATGTAGGCATCAGACTTCCAATGAGGCCACCCTTCCATTTAAGTTCAAGTATAGTTATTTTAGATGCTGCCTTTTAGCCTTAGATGTACTACAAGGTAATGGAATGTATGGTTGGAGGAAAAGAGGGAGAAAAGGGGATTCTCCTTTCTATCCTCTCTGGTATAGTCCAGATAACAACTTGGCAGTAGTTGCCAGGCATTCAGAACATTTGGACACAGCTCTTAGGCATATTGGCCTGAAGGCTCTGAAACAGAATTGTCAGCATGGTTAGATAAGGTTGGAGCCCCTTCAAATTGTTCATTGCCTCCTAGCAACCCATTGCAGTTAATTCCTATGCTTTTCCCTCCTTGCTTCCCTCTATTTTTTTGCCTTGAACCTGACTGATTGTTGGTTTATTGATATAATTGACATCTCAACTCCTAGCCTGGTGGTTTTTTTTTTAAAGCAAAGAATCAATGATATGCAAAGGAACACCTCCAGTGACCTTTACCAAATCTGCCGACATCCCTCATAAATATGATAGCCTTAACAATTTTTTTTAAAAAAATTCTCGCAAGAATAAGGACATAAGAAGCACATCAAGAAGAGTGCCTTGGGAGAGTTGCATCTGGAGAACATCAGATGAGAGAAATCTGATGGACTGAAATAACTGTGATCTAGAGAACTGAAACTGTAGTAATTGAGAATAATTGCTTTTTCTTCATTCTTGTTAGGTAATTTAGGTAGTTTTCATCAATTAGTTTACTTTGTTTTTCTACAACACACTTCCTACTATTTAGTAACTGCTTCTGATCCACAGAAATACACACACAAAGAGACCAAATAATACCAGAAAGATATAACTTATCTAACTATAAGTGATTTGGAAACTGACCTCCTCCTATTTTGAGTGATGATGTGGTGGCAGACTTACAAAAACACTCCCCCCTCTCTCCTGTCTCCCCCTCACACACACACAAAAGTAGGACAAAGGTACATACAAAAGTAGGAAACCCAGGACAACAACCACAACAACATGTTTTGCTGGGTTTCAAACTAAAACTCTTTAGTTTATGTAGCAAGAGGATTAATCAGGTAGGAAAGCTATTGTTGTTGTTATCATTAGATTATGGACTAGACTAGAGTAAGGCATTCACTCAGTTGAAGGGATGTTCCTGCCTCTGTGAAGTAGTTAATGAATCCTGGGGCTAGCCTGCAACAAATTAAAGCATGTTATGTGAAACAGTTTCTCTCAAGACAATATAACGTGGAAAAGTGTACTTTCGAAGTGGAGTAAATCCCTGAAATTGTTTTAATGGTGAGTGGGGGATTAACAGAGGGTGGCATTGTCTGTTTCTGTTCACCAGAAACAGTTGCTGGTCTGTTTTGGCAATTGAGCAGGATACATCCAAAATTATTGCAGAGACTTATTAGGATTGCTCTAACTAATTATGTTTGCTCCTGATAAAGGACTAGAGCAGATATACTCTTATAAATCAGCTCCTATCAATCACCATCATCAAACAAAACAAAAAACAAAACAAAACAAAACAAAAACCTCTCTAATTCAGTGCTTCTCAATCTTGGCAATTTTAAGATTTGTGGACTTCAATTCCAAGAATTCCTCAAACAACATGCAGGCTGGAGAATTCTGGGAGTTGAAGGCCATTAATCTTGAAGCTGCTAAGGTTGAAAAACACTGTTCTAATGACACTGGTCTACAAGGAGAAAGCCTTGGAAATGAAAGTAGCTAAATTTTACCAGAATTGGGTCACTAATAAAAGAAAATTAAGTCCTGAGTATTAATTGGCTCCAGTTTCCAAGATACAGCCTCAGGTCAAAATTGCATCAAAATAATTCAAAATTACAAGGGGGATGTGCGATTATGCTCTATAACTTTTCTGAAAATGTGCTATAGCAATGGTAATGGTGCCACATCAATCATTATAAATTTAACTTTTTATTGATACCAATAACATAACTTTCCATTCATTTATTGGTTTTTCATGTAACATTTCCATGCTTTTTGCATGAAAAATTGACAAGCTCTAAACGGTTTTTATATCATTGATTCCAAAGGAAGACCGGGATCTTAGTCAACTAAAAAATTATAGACCAATATCTCTTTTAAACATTGATTATAAGATCTTTGCAAAAATATTAGCGAATAGACTAATGCAGGTTATGCAACAAATAATTCATAATGACCAATCAGGATTTATAAGTGGAAGGCAAATGAAATACAATGTAAGACAAATTGTAAATTTATTGGAATATTTGGAAAGAAATAATCACGTCCCTGCAGCGCTGATCTTTTTGGATGCCGAGAAGGCATTTGATCAATTGAATTGGGAATTTTTATTGAAAACAATAGAGAAGATGGAATTTGGGGATTATCTATTAGGGCAATATACCAGAAACAAACAGCACAAATAATAATCTATGGTAGCTTAACAGAAACTTGCAAACTTGCAAACTTGCAAAATTGAAAAAGGAACAAGACAGGGATGTCCCTTGTCACCATTATTGTTTGTTTTAACTTTGGAAATATTACTGATTAAAATACGAGAATCAAATAAAATAAAGGGAATCAAAATAAGACATCAAGATTATAGGTTAAAAGCGTTTGCAGATGACTTGGTTATTACACTAAGCCAACTAGATCAATTGGTTATAGATTTAACGGATATAATAATGCAATATGGACAAGTGTCTGGATTTAAGATAAATAAGCAAAAGACAAAGATAATAACAAAAAATATGAACACAAAACAAAAAGAAGTGTTAGAAAGATTAACAGGATTCGAAATAGTAAAAAAAGTCAAATATCTGGGGGTATATATTACCCCCAGATAGTTTCAAATGTGAAATTATATAAAAATAATTATGAATTGCTATGGCAACAAGTACAAAGAGAGATGGAAAGTTGGAGAAAACTACAGTTGTTGTTGTTGGGAAGAATTGCAGCAGTGAAAATGAATGTTTTACCAAAGTTTTTATTTCTGTTTCAAATGATACCAATACTTAAGAAAGATGCAAACTTGAATGAATGGCAGAAAGGTATTAATAAGTTTATTTGGGCAGGGAAAAAAACGAGAGTTAACCTTAAGATAATGCAGGATGTACGTGAAAGAGGAGGTCTTAAAATGCCTAATCTGAGATTATATTATGATGCAGTTGTCTTATCAATAATTAGTGACTGGTTTAACTTAACGGAAGAAAGAATATTGAATATTGAGGGATATGATTTATTATATGGATGGCATGCGTATTTATTCTATGATAAAAAGGTGGATAGGGTCTTTAAGACTCACATATTAAGGAACGCCTTGTTGCGAGTCTGGAAAAAATATCAACATAAGATAAATTATAAAATACCTATATGGGCAATACCCAGGCACGCGATAGAAAGTGTAAGTGTGGAACAAAAACAAGATGTGATTACATATAAAGAGCTTCTTAAAATGGAAGGGAACATAATACAGTAAAACATAATACATAAAACATAATACAGTTAAAACCATTAAATGTATTAAAAGAAGAAAAGATAGTACAGACTTGGTTTCAGTTTGGACAGTTACAAGCTAGATGGAAAGAAGAAAATTGGTATAATGAAAACTGACAAAAATTTGGTAAAACAAATTAGAGATCAAAGTCAATCGCATATAAAAAGGTTATATAAATGCACTGATAGAAACAGACTCAGAAACGGAACTGGTTAAGGTTTGTATGATAAAATGGGCACAAAATTTTCAGGAACCAATAATGATGGAAACTTGGGAAAAAATATGGGTTAGAAATGTAAAATTTACACAAGCACAAAATTTAAGAGAGAATTTTTATAAAATGTACTATAGATGGCATTTAGATCCTAAAAAGTTAGCATATATGTATCCGAATCAACAACCTAAGTGTTGGAGATGTGACTGTGAAGATGCAATTTATTATCATATATGGTATTTATTATATATATGGTGGACATGTAAAAAAGTTAAAGCTTTTTGGATTAAAATATGGTGGATTACTCAGAAGATTTTTAAGAAAAAGATAAGTTTTACTCCACAGTTATTCTTGTTGGGTATTATTAGAGACTGTACTGTTAGAAAAACTAAATTGATGTTAAATTTAATAACGGCAGCAAGACTTTCGGTGGTGCAATATTGGAAGAAGGAAAACCTACCTACCATAGAAGAATGGACATTAAAAGTATCCAATTTAGCGGAAATGGCAAAAATTTCTGCATATTTGAAAGATCAATCACAAGAAAGTTATATTTTGGAATGGAGAAGCTGGATTGACTACATACAAAGTAAATATGGGACTAAAAAGTTTCAAATAGCATGCGAATGAATACAAGTATTTAAGAAGATGTGTTATCATTTAGTTATGCAAAAAGGGAGTTAAAGTGTGAAAGGGTGGAAAAAGTGTTTATAGACAGTTAGCATATGTTTGTCTAAGATTGTTAGATGAAATACCCTGTACTCTGCTCTGGGAAGTGGGTGGGGGGGAGGGAGGAGGGAGAGGTAATGAGGGGGGGATGCTAGGGTTTAATTTTGTGTAAAATGTAAAATAAAACTATTTTAAAAAAAACTGACAAGCTCTAACATCAGATTAAACAACAAGGTTCCATCTTCATTCAGTATCTAAACTGCACTTTTTGACTTTTCTCTTGTGAACTGCAGTAGGATCATCCCTGGGGAGATTCCTGCAGTAATTGGCAAGCATGGATGGAGTCCATTTCCCTTGGTATCTTTTCTCCATGGCTGCAATATCCTGCTGGAATCACTCCCCATATTCATCACTCATTGCCCCACAGTTCAAAGGGAAATAGTCTAAATGCGAGTGGAAGAAGTGAATTTTCGGTGATGTGTTTGCACCAAGTGCTTTATAGGACCTAAGCAATTTTTCCACGTGTTTTTCATAGTCATCTGCCTTGCTGTTCTCAAAGTGAAGATACATTTATACACTTCCATGTGGTACATTTTCATTGTTCTACTGTACTTCGTCAAGAAGTCATGAGGCATTATGATCATTAGACACCTCCATCCCTTGTAGGCAAATATACCTGTGTATAAATCTTTATTGTGAAATATCTTGATCCAACCAGCACCTTTATCACCTTGTTCATTATCACCTGTTTTTTAATTCATTTAATCAAAATATGTAAAATTAACACATTTTATCATGGAGGTTGATAATTTCCCAAAATTTGTAGACGCGTGTAACTGATATTCTTTCCACATATATGTAGTTTCATGGTGTAAAGATCCCCGACCAGGGAGATTATTCTAAAAGGCTTATTTAAACTCTTAACTTTATGTAAAGTTAAAGCTCTCTTAACAACCCACATCAGGTACAGCATACAAAGATTTAGTGCAGCGATTTCTGTAATTCACGAAGTCTATTTTTCTATATTATGGTAAAAGAATGGAAGCAACTGTAACTATGTGAAATAAACAAGTAAATATATAAAGATAAGGAAAGCTAATTTCCAAGAGAGTAACTGAAACAACGAGGAAGCAAAGAAAGCTCTCTCTTTTTATAATTTGCAGTGATTTCATTATTGAAAGGAAATTGGTATCCCTTCAATCAATTGACAAGGGGTGCAACTTTTTAGGAAATCTGCTACATAAGAGAGTTTGTGCATCTAATGTATCAAATATTCATGAATTTGCTTTTCCTTCTCTAACTTAATTGATAGGAGCCCTCACAGTAAATCTGCATAATGCTAATTTTTCTTGGTTTTCGACTCATGATTTTCCCATGAAATTGAATCTTTGTAAATTTCCAAGAAATCCAAATCAGCCAGAAAGTTAACTAATTTTCTCTTAAAACACTTAAACATATCAGCTATAATTTATTTTCTCTTTTTTCTCTTTTTATCCTTTGTTTCCCATACATGCTTACCTCTCTGCCATAGAATTCAATATTTCCCTTTATGCTAAAAGGTGAAAGATTTATACAAGCTGAAGAAAAACCAGTTTCTGCAGCAGATTCTTCTTTCAAATGTTACAGTGTACTGAATTTTGTATGAAAAGGTCAGTTAATTTTATGCTTGTAATATCAATATTCTAAATTGTAACTAAGATCGATAGAATATATCTTTTCACTGTTGCCAATACCCCAAATTATCAAAACAATAGCATGTTAATAGCTCTAATCAACACTGTACAAATATAATTGTCCTGAAACAATATAATGTATTGTATTACAATTTATAACAATACAATAAAAAGGGGCAAAAAAAACCCCCTTCCTCATATGCTAAGACTTCAGAAAATCAAATCGACATAATTAAATAATAAAAGACAACTGGATTTTCTTTTCTTTTTTTCCTTGAAAACATTTTGCTTCTTATCTAAGAAGCTTCTTCAGTTCTAACTCCCCTATGTCTAGTTCAGCATACAATCAAATGAGCACACCATTTAAACGAACCTAGTATTTTATTATCAATCAAATTCATACATATGGATGTTGTGTGTACATACATGTGAACTCCTGTTTTATAAACAAGTAGAGTTAAGCATAGATAATAGCCTTCACATGAGAAACAGAGAGAAAAATAAATGCCACGTTCACAGAGTAAACGAAATAAGCAAAGTTTTTATACTTTGCCATCAGAAAGATGGAGATGAACATCCAGAAGAGAGAAGTCAAACTGATTGTAAAAGCCTGTCCACACTATATTTTTTATGAGATGTTAATAAAGATAATAATGGTCTGTCTGCTATTAAACCCAGTGAGGCAGCTACCTCAAGAGCTATGATAGTTAAGCCAAGCAACATTATTAAAGGACACATTTGTCAATTCAACAATGGTTTGTCCGGCATTACTCCACAGATGTTGTGAGACATGCTGTCCAACCATCAGTGATAAACTATGATTCTTTGATACATAAAATGGAAAGACACTTTATGCTTTAATCTTTGCTTCAAGCAGTAAAATGTCATGAACCAACCTCACATAGATGTGAACTTGTTAAATTTATGAGGTTTTTTTTTTAAAAAAACTATTTAATTCCTAATATGGAAGGGAAGGAGAATTAATAATTAAAGACCCTTCAAAGCAATGGTGGAATTCAATTTTTTTTACTACCGGTTCTGTGGGTGTGGCTTGATGGGCGTGGCAGGGAAAGGATACTGCAAAATCTCCATTCCCACCCCACTCCAGGGGAAGAATACTGCAAAATCCCCATTCCCACCCCACTCCAGGGGAAGGATACTGCAAAATCCCCATTCCCACCCCACTCCTGGGGGAAGGATATTGCAAAATTTCCATTCCCACCCCAGTCTGGGGCCAGCCAGAGCTGGTATTTGCTGGTTCTCCAAACTACTCTAAATTTCCGCTACCTGTTCTCCAGAAACTGTCAGAACCTGCTGAATTTCACCCCTGCTTCAAAGTTATCTTAGGTAATACTGAATATAATATTCTTGATGATATTCTGGAACGGGCAGCCTACAGCAGATAGCCTCTTACTGAGACCCCCATTCCCCATAAATTGCATCAACAAATATTGGCAGTAATCTACAAACTGGTAATTTCCTCTTGTATGCCAGTATAAACAAACAGGCAACAGGAATGTAAATCCTTTCTTAGGCTTTACTGAAAGCCATTTTAAAATCTATATCCATTGCAGCCCAAACCAGTAGAACTTTGCCGATCCCTGTTTTAAAACTTGATAATCTCTACATATTAAGAGAAGGAACAGCCCATTATTAGAATAGGGGTTCTAGTAAACTAAACTTGCACTAAAACAGAGTCTGTTAAAAGAAAGAGGAAGTTCTCTTAGGACCCTGGATTTCCCCTTGTAATAAACCAGGGGGCTTTAGCTAGCAACAGAAACCATCATAAACGTATCTTGGACAAATGGAAGTGCCTTCTCAGAATTAAATTGCCTTGATTTTTCTTTGCCTGGCAGGCAAGTGAGATAATGAAGAAATCTGAACCAATAAAAGCTGCATTGTTTCAATTCCCCAGTTCCATTTACTGTCTGCTATTTGCTCATGGTTGTCCTTGGAGTTGGAAGAAAGGCAAGACCTGCCAAATTATCCCTATGCTTCAGAAAATAATTTTCCAGTTTGCTAATGCGGTCTCTACCTCCCAACCAACCTTAAATATAGAAGATTAAAGCTTTTGTCATATTTGTTTGTAGACAGGATCTTTTATAACTTTTATAACCCTTCCCCCTTCTCAGAAAAATGAGAGCAATAAAGAATTCTTCTAATGGAAAATTTATTGCAAAGTCCCATGTGCTGTCCATTAGTGCAAATTATATCAATGAAACAGCTCACAGACAGTCTATTGCTTACTATCACTATTCCTTGTTTCCAGGATAGGTGGTCCATGACTTATAGCTATTCATTTAGTGACTGTTCAAAGTTACAATAGCACTGAAAAGAGTGACTTGTGACCGGTCCTTGCGCTTACTGTCAATGCAGCCTCCCCCATGGCCATGTCATAAAAATTCAGGTGCTTGGCAACTGGCATTTATTTACAATGGTTGCAGCATCCTGGAATCACATCAGCACCATTTGTGGCCGTACAGTAAGTCGTGTAAAGAAAATAAATAAATAAAACCATTAAATTGAGAAATGGAATAGTCTTTGTGTTTTTAAGTGAGAAACTGCATAAAGGGAATATTAAAGATCTTACAGAAGCTATCAAAGCTGGGTGATCTAAGAAACCAATATTAGTGAGTGATTCGATGGACCTCTTTAACTTCTATGGAGAAAGCTTCAAATTACTACTTTGATACCGCATCAATGCAGGGTATCTATTTCACTGGGGCATCAAACCTTTTGATTTCTTGGCACAGTTAACTAGAAGCTCCGTTCATGGTTATCAAGGGTACACATTCAATTTTATTACCTTAGAGATTTCAGTTCAGAAATGTTAGAAATAAACTGCTGAGCATATTCTGAGAAGAACACAGTTATAATGCAGAGGAGCACAACCCGTAATCCCGGCACTGAGTAGCAATGTTTTTGTACAATGAGCAGATATAGACTGAGTCATCATTTTACAATTAAGATTTGACCGATACAAAGAGATATACTGTATACTGTAAATATGTGAAAAGATTAAAACATAACACCCTACTATCAGTGGTGGGATTCAAATAATTTAACAACTGGTTCTCTGCCCTAATGACCGGCTTGGTAGGCATAGCTGGGTAGTCATGTGACTGGGTAGGCGTGGCCAATTTAACATCACTCATGTTGAGGGGCACTTCGCCTCGCCCCGCCTCTCATTACCATGGGGATACTGCAACAGTCGTAAGTGTGAAAAATAGTCATAAGTCACTTTTTCCAGTGCCATTGTAATTTTGAATGGTCACTAAATGAACAGTTGTAAATCAAGGATTACTGTACAAAAATACAAAAAGCTTCTTTGCTTGCAAAAAGCTGCCCCAAATATCAATCATTAGATTAGAAATGGGGGAATACACACTGAAGATCAATGACAGTCACAGCCATCATGGAAACCTAAACCATTCTGTCTGAATATCTTCCTTTTCATCAGCAATACCTGCAATCCAGAGTTATAATCAGGCAGGGTGCCAGAGCACCTTGAGGAATTAAAATAGTTAAAATGCAACGATAACTATCAGCAGTCAACTCTTGCTCAGAAATTGAAACCCTTTAGCAGAGAGTTCATTTAAGCGCTCCAGAAAGTGGATGGGCACACTTGGGCTACAAAATGCTGAGCTAAAGAGACAAATTAACGAAGTATTCAGGGGACCCAGGTTCAAGTCTCTGACCTCCGAAGCTTGTCAAGATCACAATAAAATTAGTACATGCCACAGATATCTAAATAAACTCCAAGCCTGGTGCCATGTTACTAAGCCTTATTATCATGAGAGAAAACTAAAATGAATTGGAAGGAGGATCCACACCCCTACCTCCTATTTTTTTAAAAAAATTACTATCAGTGAGCAATCATATGCCTTGGCCACTCTGAAGCAATGCAAGAGACTCCTGTCCCAAAGGTACTTTTTCAAGAGGCAAGTGGACTTTCTGGAAATCAAGAAAGTCCAGTTGCCTCTTGAAAAAAGCACCCTTGGGACAACCATGACCTGGATGACTGAAGAATCCCCATAGACAAGAGACTCCCGTGTTCAGTGAACTGACAAAGCATCCTTTCCCACCCAGGAGAAGCAATCCTTAGATCCATTTGGACCACTTAAAAATACCGGCTGGTCTCACTCACCTCACAAGATAGCCTAAGGAAATAATCCAGATTTAAAGAAAGATCACATGCCCCCAGAAAAGCAGTAAAAAAAATCAGATAGAGTGCCAAGCTTGCATCCTGCCTCTTGGAAGTACACCCCAAAGGACAGTGCCAGGAATCAGTAAAGCAGTGTAAAAAGCTGAAAACAACCCTTCCCCTTTAAGAAAGACAAGTCCCTAATAAAAAAAAAAAAAAAACTCTGGAGAAGCTTGGGCTACAGAAAGTCTGGGCATACTGCCAAGAACCATTAGCTGTTACAATGTAACAAGGCTTAACTGCACAGGCAGTTTTGAAAACACTTAAGCAGGGCAATAAAGACTAAGGATTGGTTAGAAACAACACAGGCACACCAGAATGTCTCCTTCCTGCCTTCCTGACATGATTAACTCTGTAAAATGGGAAAAACAAGGCTGTTTCTTCCAACAGCCGTGTTGCTGAACTGCTCAGAAAGTTATCTAATGGTTTGCCCGAATTGGTGCGAATCGGCTGAATCCCACACTGCTTACTATCAGACAAGCGGGAACAGAACAACAGACCAATAACTGCTCTATCTGAACTTTCAGATGGTAAGTGGGAAGAAGAGCAGAAGATAATTACTGCTAGAAGATTCCTAGAAGATTGTTGTTGTATGGGGGTTTTTTTGGCAGCAAAATAGACACAAAAGAAGCTCAGAGTGAAAGACATTTTTGACACTTTCAGACTAGCCCCAGTGGTGAGGAATGATGGCCTTTTTGTGACTTACAGATTTCACCATGAAGTTCACAAGTCATAAAGGGGCCATTGTTCCCCAAATCTGAATTACATCATAAGCTTTTCTGGATAAAGCCTAGTTCAAGTGAATTCATGCAAAAATGATTCTCTATACTTATGCATTATACGTATCAAAATACAACCGATTCACTTAAAGTACCATAAATCTTTAAGTGCTTTGTTTTGATAGCCACTAAGAGAAGTTTTCCACACCTATTCTTTTGCATCTGATCCAGCTCCTTCACAATTAACTCATAAATATGTATAACATGAGACCCCCCCAATATGTTAAAAGATTAATTACATATAACACCTGAAAACGTTCAAAAATATTCATAAATACTAATTATTCATATGGCAGAAGGCAATAATTGTTAAATGTATGACGGCTGAATAACCATATTAACTATATTTAATTAATGTAGACGAAGTAAAAGAGCCATGCAGTGGGGTAGACCTATTAGGCCGCCAAATCCAATTCCACCTCAGTTCAGGAATCCTAATGAAAGTGCTTTGACAATGTCTTAGTAGCCTTTGCTTCAGTGGTTCTCAACCTGTGAGTCGCGACCCCTTTGGGGGGTCGAATGACCCTTTCACAGGGGTCGCTTAAGACCATCGGAAAACACATATTTTCAATGGTCTGAGGAATAATTTTATGGTTGGGGGTCACCACAACATGAGGAACTGTATTAAAGAATCGCGGCATTAGGAAGGTTGAGAACCACTGCTTTGCTTGATCATCTCCAAGACAAGCTCTCCACATCATGAGATTCCATTGTCATACTACTCTCTCTGTTATGATTTATTACATTACAGATAGTCCTCGACTTACAACAGTTCATTTAGTTACTGTTCAAAGTTACAACGGCTCTGAAAAATGTGACTTATGACCATTTTTCAAAGTTACGACCATTGCAGCATCCCCATGATCATGTGGTCAAAATTCAAATGCTTGATGATAAATGAGAATAATGATATAAAGATATATAACAGGTTGATAATATGAGAAATATAATTTGTAAAATGAAGCACAAGAGATTTGTAACCGATTGACACACTGTTTGCAATTGTAATGGATGATGGATGTTTTATGTTTTGTTTGTTTAAAAATTCAAAAAAATTCAAAAAAAAATTCAAATGCTTGGCAACTGGTTCATATTTATAACCATTGCTATGTCCAGAAGTCATCTGATCACCTTTTGTGACCTTCTGACAAGCACAGTCAATGGGGAAGTCAGATTTACTTAACAACTGGGTTACTTACCTATCAGCTGCAGTGATTCACTCAACAACTGTGGCAAGGAAGGTCATAAAATGAGGCAAACTCACTTAACAAATATCTTAATAATAGGAATTTTGGGTGCAATTGTGGTCATAAGTCTAGGACTACCTGTACATGGGAATCCAACATTCAGTTTTTAATACAAAACACTTATCAAAAAAATTGGGCATACATAAAGAGGAAAATTCCTTTAGAATAGTGTCTATAGTTGGAACCAGAAAACAACTGTTTAGGGGACCTCACCTGAGTAAATTTTGGAAGTAAATTCGGTGGCTCTAATACAGGGGTGTCAAACTGGCGGCCAGCCGGCTGGATGCATCACCCGTAGACCATCCCTAACCCTGGCTCCGCAAAGGCAAAAAACATCATGCTACGTGACGAGAGGTGATCGAGTTTGACACCCGTGCTCTAATACAATAGAGTATTAACAGACAGCATATTTGAAAGATTCCTGATTGCCATAAAAATATATTTTCTGTAATTTGGGTTCAGTTTGCAAATCTGTGTATGAATTTTGCACAACTCTGCATATATTAGCTTTGTAGAGGGCTCTTAAGATCTGGCTCTTCATCCAGGCATTCAGCTGAGATGAAAGTGAGCCAGCAGAGGGAGGTCTATCAGATGTTGCAATGATTTGCTTGGGATATGCGTCATTGTTGTGGGGTTGGTTTATTTTATTAATTCTGTTTTTATTTAATATTGTTGTGAGCCATCTAGGAGTACTGTATATAAGGCAGACAGCCATGTAAGTTCTAAATAATGTAATTATTTTTTAAAAAAGGTGTGGAAATTTCTGTTCTGAGCTATTCTATTATTGGAGCTATCAGCACTAATGCTATTTGAAAAACTGAAATATTAATTATTATCATTGTCTCCAATGATTCTGGTAAAGTTACACTACTACGAAAAAGTGACAAAGAAATTATTGCAGTTTAGATCATTGACATTTTCTGAACTTGCCTGCTTTTAGCCTTCTGCAAATTCAAAAGGGAGGTCGGGGGGGGGGGACTGGATTTACCTCGAACAGTAAAATTAATATAGAGGTTAGACTGGATTTCAGTGAAAGTAGCACTAATACCTGTGGACATATCTTTACTGCAGATCAAGAGCAGGGCACTACCTTGACAAAAAGTAAATTGAGTTTCTAATAACATTAAGTCATAAGAAAGTAGCAGAGAACATTGAGGAAAAATATTATACATATAGGATGTTAAAAATCTCTTCATATAAACAATGGAAAATCTAGGTCAGTTAATGTTGATAACCAGGAAATGCATCCTTCAGTAAGTTTGTTACTAGTTTTGGGTAGCTGGTAAATAACTGTGATAAATCAATTTAATAGAAATTTCAGAACTGTACCCAGGAATGGAAATGAATTAATAGTGTCTGTTAAAGAGGCAGACATAAAGAATAACAATTTGCAGATAGTCTCAAAATGATATGACAAACTCTAACAATAATTTACCGAAGACTTTAAATGAAAAGGATTCCACTCCAAATATATCTTTGCAGTTTTATAGCATGGCATCGCATATTCCTCCTCTCTTACCAGGCCTAGCAGAAGGTCTCAATGTCAATCATGCTGGGCCCCATGCCAAGAGAATTAATGAAGCAGTGTAATAGCTCACACAGCGGCCCAATGATTGCACTTAACGTGTATCTGCAAACGAGGGTTTGCAAAGTTGCTGTTTTGTTTATGACACACATTTCTCTTCTGTTCCACTGATTTCTTTATTAGTGCACTTGAAGAGAGCAACATGAGCCTTTGTTTCTGCTCCAGGCACTAACAGCTGAATTCCAGCACTGCCTATTCGCTGTCTGAGATTTAGGAGGCCTGACATGCCAGCTACTGTATTAACTGCTAAGTATTTCCTCTGCAAACATACAAGATAATCTAAAATTGAAAAAGGGATTCCCCCATAAATAAGAAGGACAGAGAATATAATTTTTGAAGTGGGGATATTGAAAAAGGACATTAACTTACAGCTGATCTAGTATGAAATATGGCTTGGAAGAATTATTCTGTGCCCAGAATAGGGACTCCTCCAAATGATGTTCAAGAGATCTTTCCCCTCACTTAATAACCCATGGATAAACTTAGATTAACAGGGACGTTGTGGCTCAGTGGCTAAGATGCTGAGCTTGTTGATCGAAAGGTTGGCAGTTCAGCGGTTCGAATCCCTAGTGCCGCGTAACGGGGTGAGCTCCCGTTGCTTGTCCCAGCTTCTGCCAACCTAGCAGTTCAAAAACACGTAAAAACTGCAAGTAGAAAAATAGGGACCACCTTTGGTGGGAAGGTAACAGTATTCCGTGTGCCTTTGGCGTTTAGTTATGCCGGCCAAATGACCACGGAGATGTCTTCGGACAGCACTGACTCTTCGGCTTTGAAATGGAGATGAGCACCGCCCCCTAGAGTCGGAAACGACTAGCACAGATGTGTGAGGGGAACCTTTACCTTAGACTTAGATTACAGCTCTCAGAATAATAATTTATTAAATGTGTATGCTTCCTCCTGACTCTCAAATACTCTGGGCGGCTCTCAACAAAGTAATTGCAACAAAATCAATAAACATGAAAAAAAAAAGAATAAAAAAGGGCAAGATTCCCATCCTTTGGTCAGCAGGTTGGAGAGGAGAGAGTGAAGGTTTTTCTAGAGGATAGCAAAAGCTTGGTTTCTAGAACACCAATCAAATAAATTCAAAACACCAAAAAACAGTGGGACGTTAAAAGCAGGATAAATAAAAGTAAATTTTCCTTCCCCTCACCAGCAATTTGATTAATTGTACTGGACTGCTGACACAAAGGGGCCTTCAAGCAGAAGAAAAAGAGTGGCAGAAAAGTAGCCCTCTTGTAGTCTTGTAAATGAATCATTTCCCCCAAATAGCCTTCTTTTCCATCCAACCTGAGAGAACAATTGCTTCTACATTGTATACACTGTAAAGGAAATTTACGGAAGCTCCAGTTGGTGCAAAATGTTTTGTGCTGAGCCCAGTGTGCACATTTCACCTCTCCTGTGGGAGCTGCATTGGCTGCCGATTCCGGGTGCAATTCAAGGTGCTGGTTGTCACCTTTAAAGCTCTTCATGGCTTGGGACCAGGTTATCTGAGGTTATCTCCTGCTGGTCACATCTACCCGACCCATTAGAGCGGGGAGGGAGGGAATGCTGCGGATCCCATCCCCGAGGGAGATACAACTGGTGGGACCCAGAAGAAGGGCCTTCTCCGTGGTGGCTCCCTCTCTCTGGAACGTCATTCCCCCAGAGATTAGAATGGCCCCCACCCTAATTCTCTTCCGGAAGGCACTGAAGACCTGGTTCTGCCAGCGGGCCTGGGGAACCAGAGCGGGATGGAGCCCATTAAATGACTTGTGTGATCAGCTGTCACTGGGGTGGGAGGTGCGGGTCAGGGGTGATTTTATTACATTAATTTATTTGATTTTTTAATGAGTTTTAGTTTTTTACATTTTGTAAGCCGCCTTGAGTCGCCATGGGCGAATAGGCGGCAATATAAATCTAATAAACAAACAAACAAACAAACAAACAAATAAATTCTGAATGCAAGGGAGCTCTACAGCAGTGTTTCTCAATCTTGGCAACTTTAACATACGTGGACTTCAACTCCCAGAATTCCATGGAGATGGCTGGGGACTTCTGGGATTTGAAGTCCACGTATTTTAAAGTGGCCAAGGTTGAGAATCGCTACTCTATAGTTTACGAATCCCATGTCTTTACACACTCTAAAGTCTGGCTAGCAACTCCATTGCAGCCACAAGTGTTCTTTTTTTAATCTTTTTTTTTTTTCAGTAACTGAGGACTGCAGGAGATGTGATGATGCAATCATATCAGCAGATGAAGTGGAAGGGCAATTTTCAGCCCTGTTAAATCCTGCTGAAGAGAGGGTTTAAAGCTGAAAGAGGCTTAACCCACTTACTTTACTTGGGGTTTTACTGTCACCCTACCTAAAGCAGAATATCATGCTGCTGCTTTTTATCAGTTTGTAACTAAATTTCAAGGGTATGCTTTGAAGGACTCTGAGGACTGCATGTTGTCCATGCTCTAATGTGAAGGACATACATGATCTGAAGGACCCTTTTTCTATATTAATTCTCTTCATGACCTCAGGGATACTTGAAGGCTTTGTAATACAACATAAATGAAAGTCAGTTTTCTTTGTGTTCTTTTAATTTTTTAAAGTTCCATATCAATATGCAGAGGTTGTTAACTGAAGCATATTTCTACTTTTTGTGAATTGAGACCTTGTAATAGAACGCACCCAAAGTCAGTGGCTCTTCTTTCTCCCTTACTCCCATCATAACTGTGCCCTATTCTCTAAGTCAGTGTTTTTCAACCTCGGAACTTTAAGATGTGTGAACTTCAACTCCCAGAATTCCACGGGGATAGCTTAAAGTTGCTAAGGTTGAGAAACACTGCTCTAAACTACCATCAATTACTGATCAACTAAGATCCCTTCCACCTCATCTAACAAAAATAATAAAGCCAATTGCTAATATCTTTTCTTCTTAGTAATCACACATACCCATTGGTAATTTTGAATTATTTGCACAGTAAATACAATAAATCTTTTTAGAAGGCACATAACAGGGGGCGGGATCACGGAAGTAGCTTCCTGACAAAATTCAGAAATGTGATTCAGACAATGTCTGCTTTTCC
The DNA here is from genome assembly GCA_022577455.1 of Arizona elegans. Lineage (NCBI taxonomy): Eukaryota > Metazoa > Chordata > Lepidosauria > Squamata > Colubridae > Arizona > Arizona elegans. The sequence continues at coordinate 89,424,766 of JAKOOJ010000001.1, forward strand.
TGTCATGTTACATATAATAAATGAAAAGCTTGAAGTTTAAAATGCTTTCCTACTGAAGGGGCAATTCAAATGTGCATCAGTTAGCATTTCAAATGCTACAAATCCAAGTCCCAGATTCCACACTCCATTTCTGTTTCACAAACTTTATTCCAATTTAAAAATGTGCAGCTAAGAAAAATAAATTGAACATCAGTAATGAAAATATACTTTATTTATTGATACTTATAACCCATCTCAAATCAAGATAACTTTCGGGTGCCACAGGGCTCAGTTCTCTCATCCCTTCTGTTCAACATTTATGTGAAGCCGTTGGGTGAGATCATCCGTGGTTTTGGGGTGCAGTTCCATCAGTATGCTGATGACACTCAGCTGTACATCTCCACCCCAGACCACCCCAATGATTCCCTTGAAGTGATGTCCCAGTGCCTGGAGGCCGTGCAGGGCTGGATGGGGAGAAACAGACTCCAACTCAACCCCCCCCCCAAGACTGAGTGGCTGTGGCTCCCGGCGTCCCGATATAGCCAGCTGGTGCCATCGCTGGCTATTGGGGGTGAGTCATTGGCCCCCACGGAGAGGGTTCGGAACTTGGGTGTCCTCCTGGATGCGCGGCTGTCTTTAGAAGAGCATATGACGGCCGTGGCCAGGGGAGCTTTTTATCAGGTTTGCCTGATCCGCCAGTTGCGTCCCTTTCTTGATCAGGACTCCCTGCGCACGGTCACTCATGCCCTCATTACTTCCCGACTGGACTACTGCAATGCTCTCTACATGGGGCTCCCCTTGAAGAGCATCCGGAGGCTCCAGCTGGTCAAAAATGCGGCTGCGTGGATGATTATGGGAGCGGCGGGGCTCTCCCATGTAACACCTCTCCTGCGCGAGCTGCATTGGCTCTCAGTGGTCTTCCGGGTGCGATTCAAGGTGTTGATTAACATCTTTAAAGCACTCCATGGTTTAGGACCTGGGTACTTATGGGACCGCCTTCTGCTACCGACAGCCTCCCACTGGCCAGTACGCTCTCACAGGGCGGGGCTGTTCGGGGTGCTGTTGGTCAGATAATGTCGACTGGCGACCCCCCGGGGGAGAGCCTTCTCAGTGGGGGCTCCTGCCCTCTGGAATGAGCTGCCCCCAGAGGTACGGAGGATCCCGGATTTGCGCACCTTCCGCCGTGCCCTGAAGACTTTGTTATTCCAGCAAGCCGGGCTAGCCTAATTTTAATGGTTTTAAATTTTAAATTGGATTTTAGTGGGATGTTTTAATTGTGGGCCAAAGTATTTAATCTGGTTTTAAATTGTTTTTAACTTTTATATTTATGTATTTGATCCTGGCTGTTCACCGCCCTGAGTCCTTCAGGAGAAGGGCAGTATATAAATATAAATAAATAAATAAATAAATAAATAAATAAATAAATAAATAAATAAATTTTTAATGAGCTGATAAATCTTACTGACGTCTCTTAGATTCCCCAAATTTGTGACACATAAAAATACTTTTCTTTGGCAAATGCTTCTTAAACCTACAGGATTATAACAATCACTAATGTTGTTATTTATTCTCTCCAGTAGGTGGTGGCAGCATATAGAAGGTTCCATAAATAGAAAAACCATACACCATTGAATAGAAACCTGTCATTGTACACTGAGAGCGTATGCACCAAGACAAATTCCTTGTTTGTCCAATCACACTTGGCCAATAAAATTCTATTCTATTCTATTCTATTCTATTCTATTCTATTCTATTCTATTCTATTCTATTCTATTCTATTCTATTCTCTCTAAAACAGTCTAAACACTTAGAAAAATATTACTTTTTTAAAATCTGGGGACATTTTAATAGTATATTTAACAGTTCCACTTTCCAAGTGTAGGTATTTTTAGGGGGATGTTTTCAAGAGCTAAACTGCATGTTTTTAAAAGTTAGTGTTAGGGTGATCCCATCACAGCATATATTATATCTTTAAATATAAAAAGGAAAGGTTTACTTAAAGAGAAAACTTATATGATATTTTTCCCGCCCCGTCCTATCCCAACCCATCCCATCCCATCCCATCCCATACTATACTATCCTCACTGGAAAAAAAGTAAAAGATGAGCAGCTATATAAATGTTTTAAATAAATGAATCATTTGTTTAATTTTATATGTTGTTTTAGCTTTCCTTTTGGAAACACCCAGGTTAAAAGATGGTGACTATATAAATATGTTAAATAAATAAGTAAAATCACATGATGGTGGAGAAGCTACAATGGAAGGACACATCGTAAGTCCCCCTCATTCAGCGCTGTTGTAACTTTGAATAGTTATTGAATGAAAGGTTGTGATCAAGGACTAACTCTATTTCCCTTAGGAGGAATAAAAAGTCTGAAGAGCTAATGTGCTCATTACAATATTTTGTTGGATCATGCTACAGATCTATTGTCTGGTTCATAATCTGGTTTCCTCTGTTGATCAATCAGAGACTTCTTGAAAAAAAAAAGTAGATTGTGGCTCTTTTTTTGTTACTTCTCAATGTGTAGTTATTCTACAATTTATTGGCTAAATGCTTTGTGGCCTGATGATTTTGGAATATCATTCTAGCTTATTGATTTAAGCTCTTAATACAACTTACCCACAGCTTGTTTCAAGTAAACTGTCCCCAACTTGCAATGATGCCATTCCAAAGTCTGCTATTCGGATATTGTTCTTTTCATCCAGTAGTAGATTTTCTGGCTTTAAATCCCTGTGGCTGTGAAGAGTGGAACAAAAAGGTGTTAATTCAAAGCAGTTGCTTCTCTTTGCATACGTAAAGTAGAAGAATAGAATAGAATAGAATAGAATAGAATAGAATAGAATAGAACAGAATAATAGCTTTATTGTCACTTTGGTGGATATTTTTTGGTTTGTGCAGAAAATCCACCATCCTAAGAAACCCCAAAGACAAAATTGAGTTAGAAAATCAAGGAGTATATGAAATCCCATGCACCGCCTGCCCCACCACATACATCGGACAAACCAACAGAACAATAAGTGCACGCATTGAAGAACACAAGAACTCAGTCAAAAAAGAGGAACCAACTTCTTCCCTGGTCCAACACCTCAAAGCCACAGGACATGATATTGACTTTAAAAAGACCAGAATTATCGCCAAAACCGAACACTTTAACAACAGAATAATCAGAGAAGCCATCGAGATAGAAAAATGTCCACACAGCATGAATAAATGAGATGATACCTCCCGCCTACCAGCCATTTGGAAACCCGCCCTTATTGACAAACGAGTCCCTAACACAAAGAATGACACCAGACCCACACTCACGAGAGCCACACAGGATGTAACCATCACACATCCACGCAGAAAGCAGACTCAAACCCACACTGAGGATGAGGCATGACCGCGGACCAGAAGCCAGACCACAGCTGTATCATTAGCCCCTTTAAACTCCTCCAATCCATACATGAAGCAGACTGACACCCACCATGAAGAGGTAGCACAGCCACGAACATGAAGCCAAACAACAGCAACACAGCACACCAGCTCAAATCCCCCTGCTACTCAGACTAACCAGAGCACAACCAAGCCCCCACCTAAACAGAACACACACCCATCCAATCAGAGCACAGCCAACCCCCCATCCAATCAGAGCACAGCCAAACCCCCAACCAATCAGAACACACCTCCACCCAATCAGAACACAGCCAAGCTCCTACCCAATCAGTTCACACTCCCACTGGCAGTTAAAAGGAAGAAACAGCTGCGATCACACACATTGCTCCTAGAAGCACGAAGCCAAAGACACCAGCCTGAAGATGACGAATGAGACCTCGTCGAAACGTTGCCAAGAAACCTCCAATTTTACGTGGGAGAAAACCCGAATAACCAAAGACCTACATACAAACACCCGCGAAAACCGCAGAAATATCTATATCTATATCTATATCTATATCTATATCTATATCTATATCTATATCTATATCTATATCTATATCTATATCTATATCTATCTATCTATCTATCTATCTATCTATCTATCTATCTATCTATCTATTATTCACATATATTATATGACAAAGAGAAACAACACAGGCTAGTTTGGATGTATACATGTACATGGCGAGAAAAACGAATCTTGTGAGTTTACCAGATGGATGGCATAGGGAACAAAGCTGTTACAGAATCTGGTAGTCCTGCTAGAAATACTTCAAAACCTCCTCCCAGAGGGGAGCAACAGAAACAGATCATAAAGTGGGGTCTCTAACAATCCTTTGAGCTCTAAGCACATAGCGCTTATAAGCAATATCCTGAATTACAGGAAGCAAGCTTCCTATAATCTTCTTGACTGTCCTTACCACTCTCTATATGGGCTTTCTATTTGAGGCACTGCTACCACCAAACGAAACAGTGATGCTGTTTGTTAAAACACGCTCAATCGTGCCTCTGTAAAAAGTGGCCAGGACAGAAGCAGAGGGATGTGCTCTCCTCATCCGCTGCAGGAAATGAAGACAGTGGTTTGCACGCTTCATTAAGGATCATGTGTGGATGACCAGTTCAGATTGTTACTTATCCGCACCCCCAGAGATCACAGATCATTTTGTTTCAAAAGAAGCCATTACACATTGCATTTACATTTGTCCATTTTGAAAAATTAGAGAAGTCATACCACTTTTAAATTTGAAAGAGTATATTAATAGTGCTAATTTGTGACTTTGAAGAAGTAATTGCTCTTATTGACGGAAAAAGTGACTAATGGAAGTAAGAGTGAGTTAGGTCCTTTTTCTATTAATTAAAAAGGAGAAGCTAAAAAAGATGGCGACCCCCTCTGCAATAGCAATAGTGCTTAGACTTATATACCGCTTCATAACCCTCTCCAAGCAGTTTACAGAGTCAGCATTGCCTCCAACAATCTGGGTCCTCATTTTATAGACCTCAGAAGGAGAGAAGGCTGAGTCAACCTTGAGCCGGTGGGAATCGAACTGCAGGCAGTCAGCAAAATTAGCCTGTAACACTTTGTTTTAACCACTAGCCACCACTGCTCATTACTGCTCCTACTGAGCAATGATTATTGATCCCCCTCCCACAGCATTTGTGTATTCTGTAATCATTCAAACGAGATAATAAACACTAAATTGTCATTTAAAATTAATCATGAATGGTACTTTTGTTCCAAAGTTTGTTTTTATAAAAGGACTGTTCAGTGTGCCATCCCTTCGCAACTTTGGAACAATCTAGATATTATTGGTTTGCTCTATTTCTCCTAGTTTGGTTTTTCTGTTTATTAAATGATTCATATCCCATCCTGTTTAAAGGACTCTGGACAATTGACAGTCTTCACAACAGACTACTCAAATAGCACAGTAAGCAAATGAAATATCAGACAAAATTTGAATACTTAAAATTAAGTAGATTTAACTATTAAATTAGGATTAAAAATTAAAATTACAGACTAAGTATATCTGAGAAAACATGGTCCAGAAGTCAGCAATGCAAGCCTCAAATACTTTTCACTACTTTCAGGAATACTAATTTCTGGGGGAAGATTTTTTTCTATAAGGATGGGTTGACTACTGAGAAAACCTACCTCCCAGCTGCCAACTGTTTAACCTATGGGAGGGGATATCCACAGCATACTCACCTTGATTGAACACAAAGACAGGTAGATTCTGCCTGGAGAAAGTACCTCCAAAGGTAGTAGGGAGTTGAGCCATCTGGAGTCTGTTGTGCTCATAATGTAGCTATCAGTGTTTAAGTGACTCTTTACAGTATCTGCCTGCATTCATGCAACCATTCTATACCAGTTGAAGTTTCCAGGTAGAGCCCTGAGAGACTCTTGATCCCCCATCATTATTGTTTAGAACTATTTGCTTGGGAAGGAGTAGAATCAGTGGTGGGATTTAGCCAGTTCGCACCACTTCGGGAGAACCGGTTGTTAACTTTCTGAGCAGTTTGGCAAACTGGTTGTTGGAAGAAATCATTAGGGCAGAGAACCGGTTGTTAAATTACTTGAATCCCACCACTGAGTAGAACCATTGCAAAACAGGGGCATCAACCAGCACCTCTTGCAGTTAGTTCAGCAGGTTGATGGTATGGAACACTGTTGAGTGTTCTATGAGATCTAGGAGATGTACACTTCAGCCAGATCTTGATAAAACTCATGCGCAAGAGCAAAAAAAAAAAAAGAAAAAAAGATTTCAATAGCCAGCCACTAAGCCTGTCTGAAACAGATAATTTACTTGCAATTGGTACCCTGCAATTGGTGCTCTATCATGGTTTCCAAAATCTTCTTTTAAAAATAAGGATGCAGATTATGCGGAAGTTATCCAACTTGGTTGGAATGAGGGATGGTTTATTCCGAAGTGGCATATTTTATTCAGAATATAGCTCAATTCTGTCTATCCTAACAATGAAACACTATTAGTCACTCTGTGAGACATTCCCTATGAGTTCTCGTTGGGAGCCTTCCTGCTGACATGAGAGAATTATGTCTGCTTAGAAAGCAGTTCTGTCTCTTTATATATATATAAGCATCTTCTGTATTTACTCCTAATTATTTCTTTGTGGACTACAAATTATATCTGGAAAAACGAGGAGGAGGAAGATGAATTAACGCTTTACTGGAGAAGCAGGAGAATAGGTAATGGAGACTATAAGAACAAATGGGTGACTGTCACCTTAGAGGCACGCCAATTTTGTGCATTTAAAGTTTTGCACTGATATAATACTAAAACAGAGGACATGGGAACAATTTTCAGAAGGCTAAGCTTGCAATATACTAATTTCCAGATGTTCTCACAGTAGAAAGCACAATTTGGGTGTGTAATGCAGGTATCTAGGGTATTTGTTTATCTGTAATGCTATAAGATAAGTTCAGCTTGATAGAAGATGTAATGCTCTCCATCCCCAGTTACTGAACACCTGAGCTGTCAGCAGAGAGGCATGTAGAACAGTGGCTATAAACTACAATTTTTAAGAGTCCAGCAGCTTGGATAATCTAATTAAAATGCAATCCTCCCAAACCTCACCTTGTACCAAAGAAAGCAGAAACATAATGGAGCAATACAGCGTAAATGAACTTTATTTGGTTCATTTCCAGCTGATCCCTCTGATTCCATGTTTTACATGATCAGTGTCACCTTACTCTGCAGGTGAATGGAGGACATAATGCCCTTTTAATGTTCTACAGGCTGAAATACTCCAGGGCCCTTCTCCATATTGGCTGGAAACGTGATTAAATAAGGCAGCAACTTTAGTGAACAAGAAGCCAAAATGCTTCATGCAGAGTGTACATGCCAAGAAAGAAGATTGAAAAGGAAAAGTGAAGCATAACACACATCAAAAAGCTTATTTCAGCTTTATCTAGAGTGCAGTTAATAATGTGCGTGCCACTTTCATAAATACCAAATTGAAGAATATTTTATAAACTCAAAATGAATCATGGATTTCAAAGGATATTTACATATATGTTTATATGATATATATTTAGTCCATGTGGAGGAAAAGCATGAGAAAGAAGGTGGAGGAGAAAGAACAGCAATAGCAGTAGCACTTAAGACTTATATACTGCTTTACAGCCCTCTCTAAGAGGTTTACAGAGTCAGCATATTGCCCCCAACAATCTGGGTCCTCACTTTACCCACCTCGGAAAGATGGAAGGCTGAGTCAACCTTGAGCCGGTGAGACTCAAACTGCCAAACTGCAGTCAGCCAGCAGTCAGCAGTAGTAGCCTTCAATACTACATTCTAACTACTGCACTCACGAATCTACCCTGGGTAGTCTTTAGCAGTTAGAAGTCAGGTCCAAACGGAACACAAATCTATTTTGACCTTACCCAATAGTTGCTTTATTGACAAATGAATGTTAAACAACTCACAGGCAGCTCTTATTTTAATAAACCATGACCCTCAGCCTATATAAATAACTCTTTCGGAAGGCCCTGACGACATGGTTCTGGCAGTGGGGCCTGGGGAATCCAGAGTGGGATGGAGCCCATTAAATGGCTAGTATGAATGTGTGTTGTCACTGGCATGGGGGGAGGGGTGTTATTATTTTATTATTTTTCTTTTTATTCTTTTTATTTCTTTTATATGGTGTTTTTATATCCTTGTAAGTCGCCATGTGCGGGTAGATGGCAATATACATTTTTAAAATAAATATAGCAATAATTTAAGCTTTCTGTAGGCTTTGTTACAAAACTCCAGCATTCATCTCTTCCTCATGTTTCCTTCCCATTCTGCTTTCAAAGAAGTGTGGCCGTCTCCCATCTCTTCCACTTAACTGCCATCTTACTTCCATCTATAGAAACATATTTCTATTACCTGGGGGCCCATCGCAATTCAAAATCTCTGCTTGCCCAACATAGAAAAACTGGACTTTTGGCATAGTCCAAAAAGGATAAACCATCTTGAAGTCAATGTACACATTTCTGCAGAATATTGAGATTCGAGAAAAAGAAAAAGAAAAACAAATTATGTGCTTTGGATTGCATGTGCATTAACAGTTTGGTACAACTGCAATCATGGTGTTTCTAAGTATTATTTGATAATTTGAGACTGTCTGAGGCTTATTGCTCAAAATCGAAATGATCTTTTTCCAAAATTCATATGTGTGTAAACAGAGAGTACCCTAGAACTTACAATGTACCGAATTGTAAATTGATTTGTGATTACTTATTTTTGTTCCACTGCTATAGCAGCCTGGCATATAGCTTTTCAATAATGTCTTTCCTTTTAATGGGAAAGATGCAAATAAAGCTCTCATTCGTTGCCCCCACATAGAAACCCTTATAGAAAATTACTATGTATGCAACTTGCATAGCTCAGCAGACCTAGCCTCAGGCAGTGGAAGAGGATGAGACTCTGGTAATTGTCATTTATCAATATTCATGCAAAATCCGGAATGGCCGTCTCAAAATACTTCTCCAATAACCTCTCATAGCGAAAACAAAAATAAGATGAAAACATTACTAGAGGGAAATTCTTCTCAATCTTCTCTTTCCTTTGTAAAAGCACTGAAGCCTAATAAAATTTGGCACCCCCCCCCACATTAATCTTACTTTCAGTTGTTAATGTTAGCATTGTAAAACAAAACAAAAAAAACCCTACACAGAATCAGATATTAGCCCAATCTCATTCTTGTTTGGTGATTTCACAAATGATTCTCTTAGTTCTTGCTCTTCTTTCCAGGTTTCTCATGCTGGATGGATTTTACTTTTTTCATTTGGAAACTGCTTTAAAAACAAAGTATAAAATTGGGGCTCTGCATTTATGAATCTCCACAGACTTTAATACTTTTTCAATGTGCTAATTCATTTTATCTACACATGGCTGCAAAAATCCAGATGACCACTAGATGGCAAGAAGGCCTGCTTATCCAAATTATTAAGTCCAGACATGGAACCTTTTTCTGTATTATTTTCAGAACAACCGCAAAAGGAACAAAGTTAGCTCTATGATTCCTCAAGTATTCTATACAGTACTATAGCTAGAACTTACTTAAGACTTAACCTCTAAAAATGAGCACTGATTTCTTTTAATTAGCTCCAGATCAAATGTACCATAGTGATTTCCTAATGGGTAAGTAGCCAACATATGGTCCATACACTAACCATTTCACTGTTCTCATGTAATCTCATTTTAAGTAAATTCAAATATTTTCCAAAATGGGCCTTAGCTTTTACTAAGTCCCTATGTTGATAGATATTTCAAAGTAAGTCACAACACATGCATCATTCAGAATAGCTCTGTGCCGGTAAATGTATTCTGCTTTGATTCTCTGTGGCTATTTCAAAGACTTAAGAGGCTGTCAAATGACTTACAATATTCAATAATCCTGCCTCATTCATGGACTTTTACAGGGATTCAGGCAATGTTATCTTTCATTTCTAATGCCCCCAGCTTTTTCTATTACCCTTCCATATTTTTTTTTTCATAGAAAATCCCTAAAGGAGAAAAGCATAGCACATATTTCGAGTGAAACTACTAGAAGCCCTTTATTGAGAGATATCCTTATTCTGTGAAGTGCTTACATAAATTTATTATTTAATGCTAAATTTGATGCAATTCTTACTTATCCTGCTTTATTTTTTGAATGAGATTCAGTGATGCCTAAGATATATTTGTTATTAAGATTTCCAATTTTTCCTGTTTGTTTCCCATGTTCAACGTACTGGTGTAGAATCATCCAAGATTACGACTAGTTATACCTACCCGTTTCATTGATATAGTTTCCCCTTCTCTCTTGTGGTTTTGCCTTTGTCCCAATATTGTTTTGCCCCCCAGTCCTTGCCAGCATATTTAGTCCTGAGCTACTACCACATCCCTTTTGCACCCGTGTTAAGACTTTCCTTATGAGAAGGATAAGGTGCCTCACTCTTTGTGAAATGCAGCCCTGTCTTTTGCCCACAGTTTTCCTTGTAAGTAGTTCGTTGACGGGGAGCCTAGAAAAGAAATTCATTTCTAGTGAAGTAGAACTGATTGGCTAGCATGTTTCTATTTTGACTGTTGGCCAAAAAATAGGAAATGTTGATTCTCTGATCTACAAAGCATGGAGATCTCTAAAATGATCTGGAACGGCCAGAATAGCGGAAAATGATCATAACGGTATGGAATGTGTGGAGTTTAAATTAGAATTGAGAGTGTTTCAGGATGGGAAGATCCATCACCTGGATATGCTTTACTATACTTGTACCAGAATTCTGATTTATCTGACTTGATTTAATAATAAATTACAAATTTAACTTGAAGGCTAATTTGTTTTCTTTCAAATCTTTTACTACGAAGCTGTGCTTGAATATATGCTAAAATCAAAGGTATTTGACACACAGAATGTCTAAAAGAATGCTTTTAGAAACTCAAGCAGGATTACATTCTAGGTCACCAGTAAATAAACAGGCAAAGAGAAATAAAAATGAACTGAAAGGAATTACTTGTTTGTTTGTTTTTGTGCCTACTGTTGGAAATGATGGAAGAAGAGGAATCTACCATGTGATTAAACAAGCACATAACTATCAATCTGTTTTATATGTGGGCAACAAGCATCCATGTTCCATCATTAGCCATTGGAGAAACCTTCATTTTCGGTACGGTCATGACTGGATAACCTGGCTGATTAGACAATTTGTCATTTTTGCTATCCCCTGACAGGATAAGGTCAGGCTTCATCATTTAAAAACATGCATTACATTCATTTTTTTTTCACCCTGGAAAACTAACAGTGTTCCTTTTCTTTAAAATATTTGATTTAAAAAAATCTTGTAAGCATCACCCTCTTGGGAACTACAAACAGTAAAGGAGACAGAATAAGGCTAGTAGTTAAACAGTAGTTTCCCTCACCAATCCAATGATCATAAAATGGAGCAGGCTTCCCAGGCCATTAATTCTGGGTTGATGAGAAACCACAGCAAATCATAGAAGTGGAATTCCAGCTTAGCTCTGGATACCACTCTGGAGTCATCCGAATGCTTACTGTGTCAATGACTCTGGTAAAATGATATCTCTCGGTCTCAGGTTCCCAATTCATTTCACATGACTACACTGAAGGAGTATGAACTAAGGAATGGATGCTTCATTGTATATCACTCTAATTATTCAATTATTTTTGAAATGTGCAACAGTACGATGATGTGATTAGAAGTTTAATATTTTCCGAAAGTGAGGATAGTGAGATTTCAACTAAATAGTACCATGACAGAAACCTCCCCCCCCCACTTGAATCTCTTCCATTATCATAATATCCATTGTATAGAACCTGCCTAGTCAGTGGCCCAGTGGCTAAATCATCCAAGCAACCAATCACCACCTATTAAAATAAAACAGTCTCAATCATATAAGGAATAGCTTGCAATTTGGCCATATGGATTGGTAATAAAAAATATTTAATCTCAAACCAACAATTTTTATTTATTTATTTATTTATTAAATTTTTAGACCGCCCCCTCTCCCGAAGGACTCGGGGTGGTGAACAGCCAGAATTAAAAACACATAATACAAATATTAAAATACATTAAAACAAAATTAAATTATCTTAGGCTTCTCCAATTTAAAACCCCTTACCCATAAAATTCCTTACCCATAAAATTCACCCAATAAAAAATTTTGACCAACAATGACCAAAGATATTCACTGTATTAAAAGTAATGATTCAGATTGGACCCTCCAGCTGTTATTGATTTCTGTCAGTTGTCCCTTGTGCTCTGGTGAGTCTATCTATGCTACCTGCTTATTTTCTCTGAATATGATTTTTAGTCTACCCAATATCTAATCATCATTTTTCCCCCTCTGGGCTTTGGTATACTTGCAATTTATTGCAACTCAAAACATGGCTGATGGTGGTTCACAAATCATACAAGTCTTAGACTGTAATTTGCCTCTAATGACTCTCTTATTAAAACCAACTCTCAGTTTACATTTGAAAAGGATTCACAGAATATTAATAATAATAACAATTATGCGGGGAGCCATACGAAAAAACCTTGGATGGTACTTCAAACATCTGCACATTAACAAAATTTCCACTTGTCAGTTACAAAAGACCACACTGCTTGGATCCACATGCTTATTATGTTGATACATTATGACATCCTAAATTTTTGGGAAGAACTTGATGCAAATGAAGGCCAACACCAGCTAAAGATCTGGCAGCTATGATTTCATGTTGTTGTGTATATAATTATTGGCACATATACTATGTCAGTACATTACAACAGGGCTGTCAAACTCCTGGCCTACGGGCCAGATGCATCACACGTTGGCCAGGCCCACGCCCAGTTTAGCAAAGAGGGAAAAAGTCCCAATACATCATGTGATGACACCGAGATGCCGTGAGTTTGACACCCCTGCCTTACAGCATCCTAAGTTCTAGGGAAGAACCAACACAGTCTAAGGAACTGGCAGCTGCAACTTCACATTTTTGTGTATATATAATAATAATAAATAAGTAGAGACAAGGAAGATCAAGGAAACATAAAGCGGCAAATAACAGGTATAGTCAAGAAAATCAGCAGATATGAAGTTTGAATTGCACACTACAAGAAGACTCTGTAATTTCAGTCAAATCAGAAACATTTCTACCAATCCATCAATGATGGTCTCATGAACTACCAATGAATCAGTCAACCACCCGACAAAGAAGAAACAGTACATTTTGGGTGCAGATATGGGATAACCCAAATAAATACAACAAGAATGCAGCTTGACTAAAAGAGGTAGATAAGAATTAAAAAAAGAAGCTGAAATGAGAGAACTTGTAATAACGGCAGAAATGGTGGTAAAATGGCAAGCAAGTTCAATAATTAGCATGGTTTTTGGCTGAAATATCTGACTGGTCTACACCATTGCCAAGCAGTTTAACAACATATTGCAAGGAGGTGAAATTGAAGAGTGGCTAACATCTGGCAAAATTTAGCTGATAATGAAAGGTCCAACAAAAAGGGAACTATAGGCCAATTACTTGCTTGCCAACAACTTTCAAATTGCTAACTAGTGTGGTAGTTGATACAGTCCAACAGTCCACTTAAAAACAAGCCCTTTTTACATGAACAGAAAGGAAACCACCCAAACAGCAGAGGAACAAAAGATCAGCTCCTAATTGACAAGATGATTATGGAAAACTGCAAGAGAAGGAAGATCAAGTTGAATGGAGATTAGATTGATTACCAGAAGGCATTTCCCTCCCTGCTACATGATTGGATAATCGAGTGCCTAAAAGTAACAGGAGTCTGTAGAAATATCAGAAGCCTTGTGCAGAGAAAAATGGCACAACGGAAGATACTGTTACTGGTTAATGATGATAACCTAGAAGAGGTTAATATCAAAAAAGGAATCTTTCAAGAAGACTCACTATCACCACTACTATTTGCCATTGCACCGATTCCTTTGTCAACAATACTGAACAAGTCAGGCCATGGCTATCAAATGTCAAAAACATCTGCCAGGCTATCCTACCTTCTTGACACAATCTGAAACTGTATGGAAAACCACCCTCTGAAATAAAATAATTGCTCAACATTGTTCATACTTCAATGGAGTTTGGAGAGGATAAATGTGCTACTCTGACCATCAGCAGGGGAAAACTAGTGAACATTGGAGGAATTAAGATGCCCTATGGAAATGACAACAAGGATCCGGATGAAGATGATCACTACAAATACCTGGGCACCTTTCAAGCTGACAACACCAAACACACTGAAGTCAAGAAGGTTAGAAGTGAACACATCATAAGAGGGAAGAAGACATTAAAATCCAAACATAGTTGAAGAAATATCATCAAGGCAATTAACACCTGGGCAATTCCAATCATTAAATACACAGCTGGAATAGTGGACTGGACTCAAGCAGAACTAAAAGCCCTGGATAGAAGACCAGAAAAATAATGACAATGAATCATGTCCTTCATCCATGCAGCGGTGTTGACAGACTCTATTTATCAAGGAACAAAGGTGGGTGTGAAATACTGCAAGTGCATCAGGAAGTTGAAGAAGACAAAAGGGCATTGGAAGAATATCTGAAGGACGGTGAAAAAGATGCACTGAAACTGGTACACCATGAAGACTCAGTGAATACCAAAGAGAAGAAGAGGTTATTTATTTTCTATCATTGCCCGTATGTGTATTACCTAAGATAAAATTTACTGTCCTGAGCAAATTCAATTGTGCAAGCAACGTCAAGAAAGGAGTAAAGAGATGTTCAATATTTCACCCAATGTTAGAACTGAATCCAGTTGCAGATTAAGGGGTTTTTATGATCCTCGATAATAACCACCGCTTCTAACAACAAACAAGACAAAACTCAACTTAGTAGCTATCTGTTGGTAAGAGAAGGGTAAGTTTTTCTTATGCATATAACTGGGTTGAAATCCACCAAATAGGTTTCCAATAATCATTGCAAATGTATTAAAAGACATAGTAGCTCTACAGAATACATTTTTGATCTCTCCATAGTTATTAGCCTAAGAGATCTAACTCCATTTGTATTCGAAACCTTCTTTTATCCATTATGCAAACAAAACTGTACAAATAACTACTGTGGAACAAATGAGCAGTTATGGGTCAGTAGTTACGTAGAAATCTTGCATTCCATCTATTGGGACAATCCTCCCTCTATTTCAGTCTAATTGAAAATTTACTGAAACTTGTTTAAGCATAAGGGCAAACTACAGTATTTCAGTTCAAAAAATGGCATGCAAGTTAAAGATTGAATCACACCCAACAGCATCCAAGTGAGTATTAATAACACGCTGATAAATTAAGCAACACTATATTGGAAGAGAAATAAAGGCAAATATCCAAAAGGAATCTAGCCAAGAATGCTGAACACCAGAACTCACTAATTCCTTAACATCAATTTCTTTCCTTTCTTTTGAGAGAAAATTTTGTATGACACTTGTTCATTTACATGTTTGATATGGCTGTCTACCTCAAAACAATGATTCTGGGCAGTTAATACATAAAACATACTAACAACATAATACGAAGGTAAAAACTGTAATGTAAATATTGCAAAACCCTCCCCACACATATAACATACAGTAGGTAGTCCTAGATATACAATCTTTCATGTAAAAACCATCCAAAATTACAAAGGTGCTGAAAAAAGCAACTGAAAACCAGTCCTTGCACTTATGACCATTCCAGCATCCCAACAGTCACATAATCAAAATCAAAAAGACTCAGCAACCAGCATGCATTTTTTATGATGGCTGCAGCATCCCAAGGTCAAGTGATCACCATTTCTACCTTTCCCAGGGGTTTCCATCAAGCAAAGTCAGTAGGGAAGCCAGATTTACTTAATCACCATAGCACAAAAGGTTGTAAAATTAGGTGTGATTCACTTAATGACTGCATTGCTTAGCAACAGAAGTTTTAGTCTGAATTCACTTACCTGTAACTACACACTTAAAAACAAGTGGCTCCTAATGCACAATCTGAAAAATAAATATGCAGCGATACATCCTGGGGTTAATTAATAGCCTGACCCAATGCCTGAAGGAAAAACCAAGTCATCAAGGCGCTAGAAAAAGCTCACAGGGTGAGCGCCATCCAAATTTCAAGAATGCGGTTCTATGGGATGGGCACCCTGAGAGAGGAGATATTTTAAAACTTTGAGGGAGATAGGCAATCTGCAAATATAAAATATAAATAATAAAATAAAATATAGGGGGCCTCGTGGCATTTGAGCACCTCATGGCAGTGTGACTGAGCACAATTAATGTTGCTAGTTTCTGGGAAAGATCTGTTTAATTTGTAGATATTTTAATCTTGTATATTTTAAATTTTATGTCATATAGCATGCCTTATTTTAATTGTGATGCTTCTGACACAAATCAATATGAATAAACAATAAAATGTTTAGTGATAAATTGAAGAAAAGGGAAAGGGAGGAGCAAACTAGTTATCTGATGTTACAGTTTATGATATCCTAGTGAAAGACATACCTTCAAGGCAGTGGTGGGTTATCCCCGGTTCTGTCTGGTTCTTTAGACTTTAGAAAAATGGCCGGAGGCTCCACCCCCCCCACCCCCCCCGGATGTCATAATTGATTATCTGCACACATGCTTCCATTGCAAACTGGTAGTAAAGATAAGTAGAACCCACCCCTGCTTTAAGGTTGGTTCCCTACTCAGATGAACTCTGTTGAAACAACTCCCTTGTTGAAAGTCATGAGCCCTAAACTATTGTACTCACCAGATTGAATGACTATGACAAAAGTCTAATGCGGAAATAATCTGTCGGAAGAACTTTCTGGCTTCTTTTGGTGTTAATCTTCCTTTCTTTACCAGATAATCGAAGAGCTCTCCACCTGACACATGTTCTAGCACCAAATATCTGAAACAAGGGGGAAAATGTTTTTTTTTTAAAAAAAAAATATGATCACACATATGTTTGAAAACACACAGAGAAAAAGTAATCTTCAAAATAACTAATACTTTGTTTAAACTGCAGCGCAAGAACTTTTGAAAAATGGTGCACTTGAACATTTTTATCTGGGCAATTAGTGACTAAGCTTTCAGAGATCTTACAGTTTCTCAAGTAGAGATTTATCAAACAAAATTAAATTACTTCTCTGTTTTCAATGTCTTTTACTGATCGATTTCCAATGCTATGAGACAAAGTCAGTGTAAAAATATAGTAGATAATCATCTAAATGCAGTGTGTTTTCTAAAAGAACATAACTGTTACAGAAGTGGTATTCAGCAGATTCTGACCAGTTCTGGAGAATCAGTAGCGGAAATTTTGAGTAGTTCGGAGAACCGGTAAATACCACCTCTGGCTGGCCCCGCCCGCATCTATTCTCTGCCTCCCGAGTCCCAGCTGATCGAGAGGAAATGGGGATTTTGCAGTAACCTTCCTCTGGAGTGGGGTTGGAATGGAGATTTTACAGTATCCTTCCCCTGCCACGCCCACCAAGCCATGCCATGCCCACCAAGCCACACCCACAGAACCAGTAGTAAAAAATGTTGAATCCCACCACTGAACTGGTATGAATAAATAAATTACTTCATGATTACTTGCTGCTTGATGTAAAGGACAAGAAGGCACCTCCTTGACTCCAAATATACAAAGCCAGCCTTGCAGTTGACTAACTAGCAGGCATTAAATTCTCCAGGCTCGCAGCAGGTAACATCCAAAGATACTCAGCCATCTGAGCAACCCTCCTGTTTGTCCTCTGCCCAACATTTGCTACCTGAAGCAGTCATGTCATTCTACCTAGCAAGAAACTCAACCTTTGTGAAGCCTAAGGAATTCCTAAGCAATCTTGAGTGGGAATTCCTGTTCAGAGGGGCATGTCATAAAATATGATTACAAGGTTTTAGATATAATCCCTTTTCTTTATATTCTCTGCCGTATAAAGAAGAACTGGATATTTATTTTATTTATGTTTATTTATTTATTTATGTTTCGTCCCAACAACAGCAAACCAGTGGGTTGGCCTGAAGAACCCAAAGGTTATCTAGGAGAGAGTGCTAACTCAATAGACTGCGTATTATTGTTTATTACCTATCAAAGTCAGAAACAGAAACAAATGAAAGAAGATATTTTGAAAACAGGCGCTTCTGCCTTCTCAAGTGATAGAAGAAGAAGAAATAAACCATGCATTGTAGTTTAGCAACACGAGGAGAGTGGCAGACCTGTTAGTTAAACAATGCTCAAGATAGAGGAGTGGTTGCACAAAGGAGGTTATGTAAATAAGGCAACATCCCAAGTACTCTGATCCTAAATTACTAATGCACCAGAGACACTAACAGAAACAGTATCTTTGCATGGAGACAATTATGTTTAAAATTGCCACTACCAGATGGCTTTGATTAAACAGTGTTACTTTAATGCCCAACTCCTGCTCAGTACTCTTGTTGTAGGAACACAAATGTCAAACTCATTGGAATGGGAATACAACATACTTACCAAACACTCCAAGCTAGAACTATTAATTACAGGTTTATTACTTTGAACCTTTGCAGTCTTTGCTGAAGACATATTTGTACACATATTTGATTAACCAAGTTGCGGAGCAGTTCCCAGTGTGGGAGGTTCCTCCTGGGTTGCTGAAATAATTACTAGCATAGCTAATTTTGATTTACTATCCCTTTAAAGACTATTCAAAAAGCATGCAAATCTCATAGATATTTCTTTCTGACCTGTTTCTTCTTCCTCTACAGAAATTATTATACCCCCTCAAAAAAACACAAATCAAAACAAAACACCAAGACTGCATTGTGTGAGTTGAATCTTAAAATTACAGTCCCGAGAAAAGACGTAAAGTTCCTGTGCCGTTAACAATGCTCTACTGAATGAACAAAAACACAAGGTCAATGTCGTTCCCCCCCAAACAAATAACCCACTTTTTTTGATGGAAGATCAAAATGTCTGTCTGAATATTAATTGAAGCTCTCTTCTAGTATGAGACACAACTTTCAATCAATGTGTGACCAGGGGTCCTCGGCAGCTGTCTCCTGCAGAAGAGCTTCTAGCTGGGGGCCCTTTACGCATATAGATTTAACATGATAGAGTTCTTCTTTTTGGATTGGTTTGCTTTATATGCATGGATAATAGAGAGAAAAATGGGAAGTGTGGTTTATCAGCCTCTTTGAAACACTGCTATAGGTAGGGACTGTCTGAGTACATTAATATTGGGTCATGTTTCCCAAAAAAGGGAAAGGAAAGAAAAGAAACCAAAGAAGAAGTAGTATTAAAGCAAAGCATCAATGTTCTCATTCCAGAATGTTCATTCTATGAACATTCTATCTGTCCTCATAGCATAACAATAAAAACAAGAGTTAGAGCTACACAACAGAAATGAATTATCCGTAATTTGTTTTATGGTAAAGTGATCATCAGAAGCAAAAAAGAGGAAAAAAAGGTAATAACTTCCAAAATAAAGTCAAATAATAAATATAAAAATAAATATAAAAACAATAAAGTCACACAAGACTCCCAAAGACCTGATAACCTGACTCCCAAGATGAGGCCGGAGCAGAGGTGGGTTGCTACCGGTTTGCACCGGATCGGGCAAACCGGTAGCGGCGGAAGGCTCTGCCCACCTGCCCGGATGCTTCTGTGCATGCGCAGATGTGCTGCACAAGCACGTGCGCGCACAAGCAAAGCAGTAGCAATGGGATTTGGAACCGGCCCCTGGGCCAGAGGGCTGGAAGTGGAGATTATCCTTAGATATTTGATCCTTCTTCCCAGAGTGCAGTCTTCCCTTTACCCATCACTATCTTGATCTGCATCCCTTCCTTTCTATCCCCTTCAGAGTTCTCTATTTTAAAATAGTTTTCATTAAAAAAAATTAGATACATAAAAAGAAATACATTCAAAGAGAAAAAGAAAATAGATGTGAAAAAGAAAAAGAAAAAAGAGACAAAGAGCTAGAAAAAAGAAAACACACACACATTTATTCATAAAGGTAAAGGTAAAGGTTCCCCACGCACATATGTACTAGTCGTTCCCAACTCTAGGGGGCGGTGCTCATCTCTGTTTCAAAGCCAGCACTGTCTGAAGACATCTCCGTGGTCATGTGGCTGGCATGACTAAATGCCAAAGGTGCACGTAACACTGTTACTTTCCCACCAAAGGTGGTCCCTATTTTTCTACTTGCATTTTTTACATGCTTTCGAACTGCTAGGTTGGCAGAAGCTGGAACAAGTAACGGGAGCTCACCCTAGGTGAGCACTAGGGATTCAAACTGCTGAACTGCCAAACTTTCGATTGAAAAGCTCAGCATTTTAGCCACCGAGCTACCACATTCCTTTTTATACCTGAATTTATATGGAAGGGGTGTCCAATTTTCTCAGCAATTATACAAGTCTAACCAAAGTTTTCTCTCTAAGATTACATCATGATTCTTTTTAAATAGATTTTATTCTGTGCCCTTCAGAGCTCATGGTCTTGGACATCTGCCTACATTTAATGGTACTGTTACTAAGCCTCCTCCTATAGTCCATCTCCATTAAGACTCCTAATCTGTTTCTAGTTCAGAAGAAACCATGACAGAGGAAAGAGATGTATAAGAAAATATAGGTTTTTCTACAAGTTTATGAAAAAAAATACTACGCTTAGTTATTTTCTACAGAATCCTTAATCAAAAAGGGCCCAGACCATACTGACATATTACAGTTATTTGATTATGTTTTTCCAATGCCATTTTATATTTATTAAATCATCTCTATTAGATATTAAGCTTATTATTGGTACAGCATGTAAATAATTCAACACTTATATAAATTCTTATGGCAGGCATGAATTTTTAAATCCCAATTTGGTACTGAGCCAAGACCTCTTCATTTAAAAAAAAACTGGGGAGGGTGAGAGGCTGCTTGCTTCCAACAGAAAAATAAATGCATGTTTGCCTGCATTTAACCAAGTGCTGTTTTTCTGAAGCAACCATTTAAGTTATATTCATGCTTGGGAATTTTTCTTTTTGTTTGTTTGCAGTTTTTCTTTTGTTGAAATCTTTAAATCTTCAAGCTACTGTGAATGAAAGATGTTTTGAATGCTACTTTGTCAATTATTTCTAACATGTAGTCAATGTATGATTAAAAGCTAGCCAGAGTGATGTCTGTTACTGGATGTTCCAAGCCATTGTTTATTAGTTGTTCATTTCAGAGAAGCCCATTTGCTTTGTGCTACTTGCCAATTATCTGGAGCTTCTAGCAGTCCAAATGCATTTGTGAATGTTAGTTTACGGAACAGTTTTTGTTGCTGTTGTTCTATTATTGAGAGGGCTTGAGCCACACTTTACATTTAGTAGAAGTGTTTCTTTAGCTTTTGAGGCAGATTCTTGGTTTTATTTCCTAATACGGTGATTCCCAGATCAATCCCACAGCTGATAAATGAATTGCTGTTGTGTCTTCAGGTGATTTTCTGTGTGTTCACACTGAATATTGTACCTGCAGTATAC
The DNA here is from genome assembly GCA_022577455.1 of Arizona elegans. Classification (NCBI taxonomy): domain Eukaryota; kingdom Metazoa; phylum Chordata; class Lepidosauria; order Squamata; family Colubridae; genus Arizona; species Arizona elegans. The sequence goes on from JAKOOJ010000001.1 coordinate 89,446,124, forward strand.
CTCTACTGAAATCTTTTAAAGCTGACTGACTTTTGATGGAAATAACTCCGGTATATTCCATTCAATTCCCTCCAGTTCTTTCATCCATTCTCCTCAATTCTGAGATCTGACATGGTAGTAAATAGAAACCAAACATGTCAGCTCATAAGAAATGAGGAAGGAAGGGAGGCTCCTATAAGTACACAGATGAACACTCAATCTTAATTACAGATGGGCTTTTTTTTCCTTTGTGGTTTTGGTGCTTCACACTGATTGGAAAGTAACAAAATATATGAGAAATGGAGAACTGGTTTTAAGAGATGATTGAAGACAAGATTGCTCTATCACATAAAGCATGTTTCTGCACTCTAACACCAAACAATAATAATTGCTAAAAGGTTGCAGCTTTACATGGATTTGGGAGCAAATACTCTCTGATGAATGCAGTAGACATCACCAATGGCCTGGTAGAATAGCTCTGTAGACATGAAAAGTGCTTCACCAACTTGAAAAAGAAGATAAATTATCCCTTTTGCAAGACATCGGGAATACACTTTTTCTGCCTAAACAAAAAGACTTTGTTTAGGCTTTTTGTAGACTTTGTACAAGTAAGGTATGAAGAAAAAATTCTTATTCTCACAGTTAGTAATGAGCAAATTTTGTACGCTGAGATGATAATCCTCAAAACTGTTATTTTTAGGGAAATAAATGAAGAGCAGCAGAATCAAAAAATATTACTTAATAACGGAGATAAGACCAAAGATAATTTTTGGCAGAGACTGGGATCATTAATGCAAGTTAATTACACTAGAAATATTTTAATTGTCAAATTAGAGAAGGTGAAATTCCCTGAATGGAATATAAATGTACAGCTGCTTTATGGCCTTAGAGGAACTCAATGTAAGTTGATTGGAGAATTCTGGGAGTTAAAGTCCACACATCTTAAAAGTTGCTAAGGCTCAAAAACACTGGTTTTGACTTTGTGCTTCAGGTAGGGAAGAGAGCTGAACTAGAGACAGAATAATCATTTATATCAGGGGTGTCAAATTTGCAGCATTACAGCGGCGTCATGTGATGTATCGGCACTTTCCCCCCCTTTGCTAAACTGGGTGGGGCCTGGGCCAGCACATGATGCATTCGGGCCATGGGCCACGAGTTTGACACCCCTGATTTATATCAACAGTTCAGGACTGGGTTACTGGGATGGACTTCTAATGATGCAATATAGGCTGGGAGATACCCTGAATTGCTTCCATGCAAAGTGGAATTGCAAGCTATAATGTTCCAAAATTGAATGAGAGTGACCCCGATTTGTGTTTCCTCTCCCTCCATCTCTTTGCATTCCAGAATAATGTTTCATTGGTTTTTCAGTTTACCCTGCCATTAAGCAGTCAACCAGGAGTGATATGCAGAAATCAGGCCCAAACTAAGTTTCTGATATCAAGATAACATCTTGACAAAGTAGCTGCTGAAATCTTCTCTGAAAGAATCTGTCCATCTCTTTCAAAAGTGTACGGCCATTGCAGCAGAATGACAGGCTTGATGGTATCTGCAGTTTTGAGCATTTACTGTATTCCCAAACAACATATTTAAAAGTATAACTAGATTTGGTTGTTGTGAAGACTTGACCTTGAAGTCAGAATTATGCAACGTTCCTCTTCTAGCACACCATATAAACTAGTGGTTCATTTTTAGGAGGAAACTTATTGCTGCATTTCACACAAGGCTACGGTTGAGTTGGAAGCCAGAAAATACTCACAGGAAAAAGCAAAAGGAGAAATACAAAAATAGACAAATAGTTGAGAGGGAGAAATAAAAGTTGAAGAAAAAGAAGATATAATAACAAGACAGCAGAAAAATCCTGCTAAAGAGAAAAATGTTCTTGAGATAGTACCACTATGGTAATTGAACAACTGAGGAAAATGGGCTGATCCCTCATTAAGTGGCATAAATGGGACAGTATCTTATATTTCCATCAATGTAACTCAAGTGAGACCACAGTGATACAAACTTTAAGTCTCATGTATCACTGCAAACCTTTCCATTGACTGAAGTAATTAAAAGGTGGGAAGCATCTATGTATGAAATTAACCTAGGTACCAAGAGAAAAGTTCCCTTCACAGAAGAAGAATATCCTGTGTAAAATCATAATTTTGTTCATGCAGAAATGTGTATGCTTGACTGATCATCTCTATAACTTTACTTTAGAACAACCATGCACACTTCTTTATTCATTCTTGCAAGGGGATACTTAGTACAATTATTTCAAAGGATGATATCACAGAATAAAAGAGTTTGAAAGGACCTTGGAAGTCTTCTAGTCCAACCTCCTGGTCAGGCAGGAAATACAATTTCAGACAAATGATTGTCTAATCTCTTCTTGAGTAGAAGCAGTACTACTAAAAGAGATATCCTTACCAAATAAAACTGTTTTCAGAAGCAGTTACAATGTGCTTCTGTGTGGGAACCCAATGTTTGTTTTCTTATACTTAGGTATTTGTGGGATTCTTGGTCTTCTCTGAGCTTGGTTGTTTTCTTGCACAATATTATACAACTAGGTAACATCATGATGATGGATAATGAAACATATTTAAGAAAACAACCAAGCTCAGAGAGCACCAAGGAATTCTCATTTCAACCCTGAGCCACAGATATTCTCCTTTCTTGGTTGTTATTTTGCAGGGCTCAGCATTGTGTGGGAGGGGGCATTCTGCTCCCTTTCGCCTTTCAGCTCCAATCCAAGAGCCCTCAAGCAGTCGCATTCACGAAAAACCATTTTATACCAAATTTATATTTTGCTGATAAATTTATTTCTTTATCAGCAAAATATAAATAATATTTGCACTTTGTTATATAATATCTTTGTACTTTGTACTTTGAATATAATATCTTTGTACTTTATAGAGATAGTTCCATAACATACTAATGAAGCCATTGTTTTCATTTACTCGGTATCCCTACACAAAGGAGCTGGCTTTTTGATGTGGTTCTGCCAATGAATTTAGTATACCTTCAGGATTTATGTATTGCTCTAACCTTTAATATAGTTCAATCTAACCCATCATAGGTTATACAAATGAAACCATTATGGTTTGTTAATAAGCCTGGGTTATTAGTGTTATGAATGCAGCCATTATTTGGCAGCTATTTAGTTAATGCATTCGGTCTGCATAATGGAACACTGTTCTTAGAAATGATATATGCATGCATGAGAATTATATACTGGTTTTTTTCCTGAACATCATAGATTTTATATATATATAAAGCAGGTAGAGCTAACATATTACAGAAGGAAGTGGCAGAGCTCTTTTCCCCAGTCCATTTGTTTTCCATGCAAAGAGAGTTAATTGGAAAAAGCATTTAACTTGAGATTTCTGCCTTTGCAGTCTGAGTCAGCAACCTAACTGGATTCCACTGAATGCTTACATCTCCTAATAATAAATTTCTCCTCCATAAATGTTGGAAAGGAATGGAAAGAAAAGTAGAATGATATTACTTTGGCTAAGCTAGGCAGCAACATTTTTAATTTCACCCCCCTCCAGATGCATTTTCGTTCTTAAATTAACTGTGGAAAAAAATGATTTGATTCATGACTACATTAGGAATCTACTCAACCAAATCTCCTTTGTCACAAATTAAATAATAATCCCAAAGTCAAACATGATTTGTGAAATTAACATTTATCGAAGAAACACTCCCCGTGCTGCAACGCCGTCTTTGGCATCCGAAATATCAATCTTAATTCATAATATGCCTAAGAAACCAGGCTACCAGCACTGCAATTAAGACATGATGTTTGATGGAACGCTGATCGACTAACCTGAGACTAATTTGTAAAGGGGAGAAGATTATGCTGTGTTGTATTTGCTGGTGACATCAGCATCCCCCTCTTAAACCTGAACTTTACAAGGTAGGAAATTACTGACACAGAGCTTTTTCACCCCTCCACAGTCATACTCCATTACTGTATTATCCAAAACTCATTAATTGATTTATTATGTTTCCACATTACCAATCGTATCATCTTGTTTTAATAGCAAGCAATGGACTTTAGTATAACATCGGTATAATTTTCTTCAAATTATCGCCATCAATCAAATTGCAATATTTTTATACTTTGACAATAAATATCTTTCATCTTAAAGTTCTGGGATATAGCTGTCTGAGAAGCATTTTATTACCCTATCTTACAAAGAGATAAACTGAAATTTCAGCACCCCAAATCCTTAGATTTACACAACTAGTATGCAGTGCTATCAGGTCTAATATTTTCAAAAGTGATTGATAGTTTGATCACAATGCATTTTTCAAACATAATTTGATTATTTGTGGACTTTGGTTTTTTTCCCCCACTTGCTATGATTTCTGTTGGGGATGAAAAGATATTCTGAGTAGCATGTGCCAAATCAGTATGGAGAAAGTCTCCTATCCCTTAAATCTAATCGGTGGGGAACAAATGTCATATATGATCATAAATTCCCAAATGGCACTGTACACAGTGTCAATCTTGTCTGTTTTGTGATTCTGGGGGAAAAAAACCACAAGAAAGTATAGAAGTACCTTGATAATAAGCACAGTTATTGTGGCATCAATCTTTTGTAAATTAGTTAGAAGCACTATCTAACATTGCCAGGATGGCTCTGTCGCCGTTGTGTTGTACATGGATATGAGAAATCTTCATTCCAATCTGTGCTCAGTTGCTATGATACAGCATAATCTGCTTTATAGGGTCAATGTGACTGTATGGCTAATTATTACACGTTTGAAAAAGACATGTTGCAAAGCATATTGGTATGAGTTAAGCAGGTCTGCACAAAGCAGTAAAGCAGTTTTGTCTAATGGAAGGTTTTAAGATAACTTCAAAACCTTTCTGGGTGGTTATAGCTCCACTTTGTTTTGCTGGCAGACTCCCACAGAACTGCATGCTATTGGTTCATACTATATATACGTTTGTGCAGACAGCCAGAGAAAGTCTTCAAAACAGCGGTGCCAAATTTCCATAGGACACAGATACTTTCTTTTAAGAAAGGTCCCTTCTATTACAAAAGGCCTCTTTCCAAGGCTTTGCGCAATCCTACTAATTAGATTCCAGACCAGACTTTTATGATGCAATTAACTGGCTTTATTCACAGAACTTTATAAAGTTGGTAAACTTGTCTTCTGTTTTAAAATGGCTTTTTCCTAGTGCTTCTCTTATTTTTCTTACCATAAAAAAAAAAAAAATCCATTAAGAAATGAAAATAGGAGAAAATCCCCTTCCCTGATATTTGATAACATTCAGTGAGAAAGTGGGTAGAGCCTGGAAATCATGCAGGTTCGCAAGGTATCAAACACAGAACATTAAACATGTATTTTAGTGCTTTTTTGTGTGTGGGAGGAGCTACAAGCATATATATATATATATATATATATATATATATATATATATATATAAATTCTGACATTAAAATGTTTTTATTGGGTGACTAACTACTGTCTAGAGTTCAGTTACTCATCTCCAGATTATACAATATTTTTACTTTTTACAGTACAGCAAATATGAAAGTATCATAACTATATACTATTGCCATGATGGCGAACCTATGGCACGCGTGCCACAGGTGGCACGCAGAGCCATATCTGCGGGCATGCAAGTGTTGCTCTAGCTCAGCTGCAGCGTGCACGCGCACACCGGCCAGCTGATTTTTGGGCCTTTTGGGCCCACCAGAAATCGGGAAACTGACTGTTTTTGGCCTCCGGAGGGCCTCCGGGGGGGGGGAGGCCATTTTTGCCCTCCCCAGGCTCCAAGAAAGCCTCTGGAGCCTGGGGAGGGCGAAAAATGGGTCTACCAGGCCCACCGGTAACCTTTTTGCCATTGCGTGCCAAAAGCGGGGGGAGTGTGGAGGGGTCGCGCATGCATGCATGGGGGAGCAGAGTGCAGCGGGGCATTCAATTATGGATGTGGGCATGCTCATGTGCAACCTCCCCCCGTGTTCCCCCCGTTTTTGGCACGCGACTGCAAAAAGGTTAGCCATCACTGCACTATTGTATATTGCTAATAGCTACACTTAAAAACAATTCAGGAACAGCCAGATAAGTCACATGTATCTATATAAACAAAAAGGCAGAGAATATTTTTTTCTGTTATTTTTCTGGAGTTACCTTGAGGTAAGATGGGCAGCATATAAATTTTATAAATAAATAAATAATATTATTTTTTCTAGTATTGCAATTCATTGTTGAAAAGACTTTCAAGAGAGGGAAAGAGAGAGAGAGAGAGGGAGAGGGAGAGAGAGAGAGATTGAACTGCTTCATCTTTTACAGTTAATTTTTGAATTTATGGATCAATTTTGTTTGATAACAATTTATTGTTCTAGTTCTATGGTTTATATGTAATCATTACTTCCATTCACATTCTCTCCTTGGTTTAGCAATCTCATTTTCAAAGAGACATGATATTTTAAAACGCTACCTATAGCCCAGGTAGGCGAATTTGAATCTTGCTCACTTCTTTGCTTTTCATAATGTTGGAAATGTTTGCATTTTTTTGTATTTTGCACACAAGAAAATTGTGCATGTTCCAAATCAGTAGGCGATGCCTGGTGATGAGATTTCTAAGAGAAAATTAGCTTAAAGCTCCAGCCAGGGAAATTGGTGAACACCCTAAGTTGAAAAGCAGATGAGAATGGGAACATTACTTATGATAGCATCCCATTCCTCTTGAAGACTCAAGCTCATAGTTTGGATGTACTCCTACATTTATCTACTTCCAGGTTTTATTCTTCTTATAACAAAAAGCCTGCCAGTGCAGTTAAATAAATAAGTAATGACAAACAAAATATAATAATCCATAACAAAACCTCTCTAAAATCTATAAAGCGGATGCAATATTAATAAATCTTAAAACATCAACAATTAAGACATCATGGTCCAGTAAGAAGATCAATCTTGAACTCCATTCCCAGTTTGGGAGTAGGTAGAAGTCTCATCTAAAACCGGTGCACTAGCTATACCTCTTTCTGGAAATAATACTGTACATTAGTTCCAATCTGGCCTTGCCTTAACGACATCCCTCTGGATTACTATGACCTCCTTTGTAGGGAGGAACTGGTTTTGAATAGGATTCAGAAATTTCAATGAGTTCAGAATACTTCTGTCAAACTACTGACTGGGAATGACTGCAGGGAATATGTAAAATCTCTTGTTAAAATAACTCCACTGCCAATTATCTATGGCGGGGGACATAAGACATTATAACCTATGTCATGCACCTAGGAAATTTGAAAAGCTATATTCTTCTTTAGAAGTTTCTTGAGGCTTTTGATATTCTGCCTGGTGAGCTTCAAGCTTTATATATACTTTTTTTGATGGGAACACAAGGCAGATATTCTTCAAGCTACTTTATCTGCTGAGATGAGTTGCACTATTCAGTTGTTTTTATATTTAAAGTTTTAATTCTGTCTTACTTATCTTTAATTAGAATTTTATTTCCCATTTCATCTTTATAAATTGTAAAACATGGTGATAAAACATAAAATATCTTAATATATTTTATATATCTGACCAATTCTTTTGTTTGTTGATAGTAAACCTGGAAAAACTCTGTCATTCAATTCCCCTAAGAAAGTGACAATGGATATATTCATTAGTCTCACAAAGTCAGTAAAATAAATAGAGCCAGTAAAAATAAATAAACAAAACATCAATATTGTGGGGGAAGGAACCAAAAAGGTTCTTAAATCTTAAATGACATTTGATTATAATACTTCTTTTAGCTTTGAGAAATATACCCCGTTTCAAATTCCAGAGCACATCTTTCCAGCTTGATGTCCTCACAGATATATTTTAACTTTCATCTGAAACCTACCAAACTAGGGAATTCTGCTTTAGAGAAATGTAAGGAACAATATAAGTTCAATTAATTTATCAATTGTGGAATTGACAGATTTGACAAGTTCCAACTGTCAATAGATCCATGGGTTTACTGAGTTATATTGAAAGAGTCATTCACTAGTCTGTTTCTGTTGATTTGACTGGTCTGCTCAAGACATTAAGATGTTCAATAGCCTCCCAATGTACTATATTATTCTTTAATATGTTATAAGCCATCCAAAGTCACTATGTGTGAGTTGGTCTGCCATATAAATTTGTTTAATAATAAATAAATGTCAATGAATAATACCTACAAATATTTTTTATTTTCATAAACGTCGTGCAGCTTTAAAACGTGGGGATGTTCTATCAACTTCAAGATGGCTATTTCCCGTTCCACCTAGAAGAGAAAAGAAGGATACAAGAGATTAAAATCTATGTCTTAGATTATATGGCAATGTTCTGTCTACCATCTTTCACTAATTCAGTAGTAAAATAATGTAGAAAATAGATATACAGGAAACATGACCAGTTGACAAAAACCTAATGGTATTTACTTATTTTCTATTAAAATTATGCTAATGTTCATTCAAATCAGGGGTGCTATTCAGTAGGTTTTGACAAGTTCCGGAGAACCAGTAGTGGAAATTTTTAGTAGTTCGGAGAACTGGCAAATACCACCTCTGGCTGGCCCCAGAGTGGGGAGGGAATGGGGATTTTGCACTATCTTTCCCCTGCCACGCCCACCAAGTCACGCTCACCAAGCCATGCCCAAAGAGCTGGTAGTAAAAAAATTTGAATTCCACCACTGATTCAAATGCATATAAAGTTTAGTCATATAACAAAAACAACAGAGTCTTAAAGTGCCTTGGCACAGATACTGTATATATGGCATAAGCTTTCAGGGACTAAATCTTGTAAATTGTAGGAAATGGTATTATTAATGAGCAATAAAGTATATATAGAAAGATGTAGAGAATAACAATAATATACAAGTACAATAATTGTATCATATTTACAGAAATAATTATGATTCCCATGGTAAATGTTCTTTCAGTAACCACAATGTTTCCAGAAATTCAAAGATTTAGAGCACCGAGTCTGTTTTACATAATGATCCAAAGTATAAATGGTTCATGAACTGCTGGACTGACAGTTCCCTTGGATATTCTGTGATACCTTAACGGAATTTAAAGCACTATTCAGTGGAGAATAGTCTGAGGCCATAACTGAGATTTTCTGCACTTTTAACTAATTTTGAATTCTATAACTCTCATTTCTCATTGTCAGAGAATATTTTAAAAATGCAAATTATAAACCATAACTAGAAACTTCTCATTGTCTTTTCTCCCATGCAAGAAAAGCACATACATGTCTAAGGTTTTCTGAGTTTATATACAAATCAACAAAAAGACTACAGTTTCGATATCAGAATCCTCAAAACATTTAACATTCTTTAATGTATGATGCACAAACCATTCCTTGGAATACTGTATTAAATCTCAAATACTACACAATGTGTGGAATTGTCATAAAATAGGATAAGCTTGTTAAGCAATCTGTAATTTTATGAATGAATTCTTTCCGTGCTCATTTAATTTGAACAAACACTATTTTCTTCATTATTGAGTGTTCTTCATTCTTGTTGCCAAGTCATAAATGGTAGATATTACAGAATAAATTAATAGACAATAATGAAGGGTTAATAAGTTGTCCTGGAGATGGAATTTGAAAGAAATTCATGTGCCAGACTATGTCAAGAAACAAGAAATTCCAATGAAAGATATGAAGAGATGGAGAATTTTTGAGAATTTTTACCTAATATTATTGTAATACTATATTCATGGAAGGGACCAAATGAATATCTGTCAGACCTTGATAAATGATTATAGCATTGGAATAACAATCAATACTAGCCCTTTGGGGTAAGACCCACTCAGGAAGTAAACACTACAAGAAATACTAAAACTAGAATTTTATTTATACAAATGACAGCTTCTTGAAAGCCTGAGAGTGTTTGCTTTACCTCCCTCTTATATCAAAAAGAATCAAAGCAAGATAATCTTAACTTTCTTTGTCTCATCTTCCTTAGCTAAGTTCATGTTTACCTGGACTAAGTTTACTTGGGCTAAATTCAAGGCAATCTCCTTACTCCTCTACATCAATGAAGGTGAGGTAGATTAACACTGCAAATAAGAGAGATCTGAGGTGGAGGAGGAAAAGGTTCAAAGCCCCATCTTCCATTCCATCAAGGTTCATCTCAAAATCTGCTTCCCATGATTCTTCTGTTATTTGGCCAATGACAAGGAGGACTGCTTGGAATGTACATCCTGAATTATGGTGAAATGCTTACACTGCTAAAATAATACTTTTAAAATATATGGATAGTCTCCAGGGATTGCTGGATGGTGTTTGCCAATCTTGTTCTGTTTATATTAATAAAAGATTTTAAATTGTACAGCAGAGGGCAAGCCGCTCATGACATAGATACCAGAATTCTAAACAAAATCAGTAATATAATACTATACCTTTGGCAATTTTCTCTGCTGAATAAGGTGCTCTAAATTAATTCTGCATTGGCGCTTTTATTGTTACATAACTGGAGCAAGTTATGTAGGATGGTTGGTACACTTATATAAGAATGAACCACTAATGCTTTAATCACAGTCTGATGAACTGAGAAGTAAGGCTATACAAATGAACAACAGACTATTAAAGTCAGCAGACTAATATAGAATTAGAAAAAAAACCATGAACTCTGAATCCAATAATGCTCTTGCTAATCTGGCATTTTTTTCATACAATTTTCATACAATGAAACTAGAGATATTAAAGCAGATTGGACAGCATTTGGACAATATTGTTATATTCTGTCTCAGAGGCCAAACAGAAGAATCTGGTTGAACTCTGTACGTTGTATTTTAAAAATTAAAAGCCAAGTACAGCTTGTTAAATCTTGCCAGAGATAGAAGTATTGATTTATTCTAGTGATACAAACCTATTTATTCATTTATTTGTATGTATGAAATATTAAAAAAATATTCAATATAGCACAATATAGAACTCTAAAAACTTAGAAACTATAACCTTCTAATCTAACAGATAGACCACAAGAGATTGTAGGATGTGGCTACTTTGAACTTCTTCCTCCTTCCCACATCCAACTCAGGACTTCACAGTCTCTTAATTTGAGCTTCTCTTTGGAATGTGCTGCCTCCTTCCTGGGCATCTGTGGTGCTGCTGAGAATTCTCTCCCTACTCCTTCTCCAAATGCACATCGTTAATAGAAATATTCACAACAATAAGATTTGCTTATTTGATCTGTAATAATTCTGGGAATAAAGTTAAGATAAGATATGATTTGTCCCAATAGCATATAGAGATGGGGAATGGGAAAAAAATTATGGAGCTTTGAATTTGGATTCATCGTATCCTAAATCAAAATTATTATTTTTTGCTTTTTGCTAATTGTATATTGTATTGTATTGTATTCTTAATTCTCTGTTTAAAATATCTTAAATCCAGAGCGGAAGGTGAAACTCACCAAGTTTCAAATTAACCTCACTGTTTTGAAAGTCTCTAATATTCAGAAAGTGGTTAAACTCAATATTGAATTTGATTAGAAAGTGAGTATCAGTCCATATTAGAAGCTCTGCCACTTCTGAGAACAAAGATACCATCTCCATCAGCTCTTGGTACTCAAACCCATAGGAAACCTGTTTTATGGTGCCATTCAGAACCCTGTTGGGTGATCTCCTGTTTTCTCCTCCAGAGAGCTTTGAAGGAATAGTCTTCTTGCTGATCTTCTTTTTCAAAACAGTCACTGTTTCCATGCCTTTAATCACCCATGACTCACACCAGAAGGCCAGATTGGGCTCAGCCAACTGGAAGACCAGAGATATTTGGAATATTGGTTACTTTTATTGTCAGGTTTTAAAAACAAGTATATAATAATATACTCATTGGAAATTACTGAAATGGAACCCTAGCCCATACCCACAACAAAGGATTGATGAAAGCTGCAAATGGACCCTAGATGGAACTAAAAAGCAAGGCAGAAAAGAATTATAATGGCTAGGCTGGCTTTAACTTTTTCTTATCTTAAAGATTTTTAAAAAAACTGGACTGAGGTATTACTATCTCAGAAAAGATAGAAAGTTCAGTGGGAAAATTGTTACATGATGAGAAAAACCTAAAAAAACCTGTTACCTCACATAAAGAGTTTGAACAATGGAAGTCAACTAAACTGAAATTACCAAAATGGAAATACAAAAAACAAATCAAAGAAAAGATCTGGAGATGAAACAGCTGCAACAGGAAATGATGCTTCTTTAAGAGATGTAGAAAGTAGACTGGCAAAAACTTTGAAGACTCCTTTTGAATACCGAAGATTGATGAAAGATCAAATCCTGCAATACCATTGGCAGATCAAGATTGTGAAGAGCAAAAAGAAGAAATGCTAAGTTTGAGTAATTTGATTAGGAATAAACTATTTGTTTAATATTTCTGCCAACTTCTAATGAACATTTTCTTGAACTAGGACTGAAATGATTTCTGAACTGCATAGAGACAAAAAATTAGGTTAGGGAGGGAATATTTTTTAATTTGCTATTTTAAAAGAGGAATTTTGATGGAATAGAAATTTGTAAAAAGGTGACAAAGGGGCACTCCATGCAGTCATTACCCAACATTCTTTGTTGATCTTGGACAAAATAAAATGCTTCCTTAACTCTTTACCAGTCATCTTTCATCTTTGGTATTTTCCTGGTTTGAAAACGAACTACCTGGGGTTGGAAACGTATTTTCCTCCAACATAATATTTAAAAACAAAAACAAAACAAAACAAAACAAATTCTTCATGTGCATATTAAAAAAAAAACTTAGAGCATCACTGACAAAGGAATCTGGCTAATATTATATCTGACTAAAACAACGTAAGGAATTTTATTTTATCTTTGCCTCTCAGCATATTGAAGAGTCATTACTTTTAAAAAGCCTCTCCTGCTGACGGCTGTGGCATCATGTCAACTTTAAATGAGTGATGCTATGCTATAGTTGTTTCAGGGTACTTCTTAGTTACTGTCTAAAAGCCTGAGATGAATAGGCACACAAAAGTAAGATTTATGGCTTCAGTCACTTAAGAAGCCCCCGTTATAATATTTTAAAATTTATTTGTGCAAGCAAAAAGGAAAACAGAAGATAAAGTAATCAAACATAGTATCTCATGTTTTTAATTAAAATACTCCACTTTTTTCATTATAGTTTGAGTATTTACAAATCAATAGCAAGATTCCGTCATTTTTTTTTTCCTTCTGGTTTAATTTTCCCCTAATCCAAATATTTTATTGCCTATACTGTAAAATGTTTTCATTTAAAAAAAATACTTGTATTTCACTTCAGAGATGCAACTTGAAATAGCCTGTGTTTCCGAATTTTTCAGTTCATCAGTAGTCTACAAATATACATATTTATAACAAAGTGTCTTCAGACCAATAAAGTACCAAGTCTTGATCTTTAATCTGTACTTTAACCTAATAGTTGAGTACAAAACAATAATAAAAATGATTTCTTCTGAATGAAGAAATTCCATATAGATTTTGCAAATTACTAAGTAAGTGAATCTACATAGTTTGAATTTTAGGGAATTTTTAATAGTTTACTAAAGTACAGTCAGACAGTACAAAGTTTGAAAGCCACAGCTGAGGGCCACAGGGGAAAGGATAGTGTAATGTTGATATCATCATACGAAACCAGGTCGAAATGTTTATATTTTGTCACTTGGTGGAAAATGGCTGGATATGTTATGCCTATCGGTAGATTAAGATTTAATTTAATTTAATTTAATTTCCAATTTATATACCGCCCTTCTCCCTGAGGACTCAGGGCGGTGTACAGCCAAGATTAAAAAAAACCCCAAAGAATACAAATATTAAAAAACATTTAAAAATATATATAAATTTTGGCCCGAAAGTTAAAAAAACACAGACTGATTAAAAGAATTTAAAAATTTCTTCTTAAGCCAACCCGGCTTGCTGGAAAAGATGGGTTTTCAGGGAACGACAGAAGGCATTGAGGTCATGGATTCTCCTTATCTCCGGGGGCAACTGATTCCAGAGGGTGGGAGCCCCCACCGAGAAGGCCCTCCCCCTGGGGGTCACCAGCCTACATTGTTTGGCTGATGGCACCCTGAGGAGGCCCTCTCTGTGGGAGTGCACGGGTCGATGGGAGGTCGTCGGTAGCAGCAGGCGGTCTCGCAGATAGCTAGGCCCTATGCCATGGAGCACTTTAAAGGTGATAATCAATATACTTTCTCCCTTTTATTTCCCACCTAAACCCAGCTGAAAACCGCATCACTTTTTGATGCTTTGCAACCAATTTTCATTGGCATAATCTTTGAGGGTTCCAGAGATCACAAAAAAGAGCTTTGAAGTGTTAATATTTGTGTTTTCTTTTAACAAATTGGAAAGGAACTGAAAATTTCTATGCTTGGAGGGAAAAAAAACTGAATATGGGAAAGAGAGAGAGAGAGGGAGGAAAGCAGGGTGAAATCCAGCAGGTTCTGACAGGTTCTGGAGAACCGGTAGCGGAAATTTTGACCAGTTCGGAGAACCAGCAAATACCACCTGGCTGGCCCCAGAGTGGGGTGGGAATGGAGATTTTGCAATATCCTTGCCCCAGGAGTGGGGTGGGAATGGAGATTTCTCAGTATCCTTCCCCTGCCATGGCCACCAAGCCACACCCACTAAGCCACACCATGCCCACCAAGCCATGCCCATAGAACCGGTAGTAAAAAAATTTGGATTTTTCACCACTGGAGGAAGGGGACTTCCGATCTGGCTGATTCTTGTCTGCTTGCTAGTTCTTGAGAACAACTTCTCAATGGGATAAGATTGAGACTGTATGTTTCTGGGCAGAGATCATTTGCCCATGACTGTGGCCTGAAAAGAAAGCTGCCCTTGATGGCAAGTTACTGACGAAGTTATTATTGAAAGGAAAACTCCAAAGAGGACTGCCTGTTTGGAAGTCCCTTAGAGATCATTTTAGGTCAATGGCAAAACTATAAGCAAGTCATGAAGTCCTTCCTCAACTGGTTGAATTGATTGGTGGCTTTCCACACATTGTTTATATCAGTCTTGACCAGTGCAAAGAACTCTATGTGGGACTATGCTTGAAAGGGGTCTGGAAGCTGTAGCTGGTGCAAGATACTCACTAGTGAGAGTGTTCTGTCCCCGTCACACACGCACACACACCAACAGACGTTCAAGAGTTAAAGACCAAACCAGCTGGCAAAATCCTTTCCCTTATGATAACGGAACTTGGCAACAACCTAGTGGCTGCCTGCCAAGAGTTTATTACTTACGAAGCGGAGAGATAACTTCTCCCCACTTCTGGTACATCAAAGGAAAACAGCTCAATAATTACAGAGTCAATCAAGTCCAGAGATAATCCAGCAAAGTCTATAGCAAAAGTCCGGCAATGCAGAATGGCATGGAAGCTTTCAGCTTTGTTCGTCACAAGGTTTGACTGGCTATCACGCTCCCTTTTATACCTTGTGGGGTTTGGTCCAGTGACTCAGCCTAATCTCGAGCACGCCTTTTCTTCTGTTGCGTGCGCTTATCTCTGCGACGCTGGCATGGATCCAGCCAAGACTCATTACCCTCATCACTGTCCATCTATGGCTGCGTGGACGTGCTTGGCCCCGGCCCTATCTCTTGCCCTTCGGCAGACACCGAAGGCATTGCCAGAGAGGAGGGTCCTGGAGAGGGGGGCCTTGCCAATTCCTCTCCTTCACTCTTGGAGTCCTCTCCTGCTGATGACACAGGCTCAGGTAATGGAGCCACAACAGAGAGGTACTCACTAGTGAAAACTACAGGGAGTGTATGAGACTTGTACTGAAAGATCTGTTTTGGTTGCCAGTTGTTTACTGAGTACAGTTAAGATATTTTGGTTATCTTTTAAAATCCTAATGGCTTAGAATCTGATTACGTGGCGCAGTGGACTAAACTGCTGTTAAAATAGCACTTAGCTGCTAGCTGCCTGCAATTACTGCGAGTTCAATTCTCACCAGGCTCAAGGTTGACTCAGCCTTCCATCCTTTCGAGGTAGGTAAAATGAGGACCAGTTTGTGGGGGCAATAAGCTGACTTTGTATAAAATAGAACACCACTTAGAGGGGGCCAAAAAGTCCTACTAAGCAGGTATATACAAAAGTATGAAGACTGTTGTTTAATGCATTATAAGCCATCCTGAGTCTCTGGAGAAGGGCGGCATATAAATCAAACTAATAAAATAAAATAAAATAAAATAAAATAAAATAAAATAATAAAATAAAATAAAATAAAATAAAATAAAATAAAATAAAATAATAAAATAAAATAAAATAAAATAAAATAATAAAATAAAATAAAATAAAATAAAATAAAATAAAATAAAATAAAATAAAATAAAATAAAATAAAATAAAATAAAATAAAATAATAAAATAATAAAATAAAATAAAATAAAATAAAATAAAATAAAATAAAATAATAAAATAAAATAAAATAAAATAAAATAAAATAAAATAAAATAAAATAAATAAATAAGTAAAGGACCATCTAATTGGCTGCTTCAATGGTCCTCCTGAAAATACCCCTGCTGCCAAATGCCAAAAAGACAGCTTTCTGAATTGCTCCTGGGCTGTGAAATAAATTCGTCCAGGAGCTGCATTCAGTCCATTTTTTTCAGTTTTAGAAAATGTCTACGCTATTATCTCTTTTGCCAAACTGGTTACAGCAAATTATTTTTACCATTAATTTTGCATTAATTTTAGCTTGGGGGCTAACCTCATTAGATTTTATTTATTTATTTAATCAAATGTGTATGCATCTCCAACAAGGTGACTCTGGACGGCGTACCTTTATATTTGCCTTCATTCATAAAAGAAGTCTTTCTCACCAATTTTCTTCCCAACTGCTACCTAAGCTTCCTTCATGAAACAAAAAGTAATGAACTTTACTTTTCCAATGATGACATAACACTCAATTACTTTGACTGAGTAATTTAACCCAGCCTGACTAGGTGGCTCAGTGGCTAAGACACTGAGCTTGTCGATCAGAAAGGTCGGCAGTTCGAATCCCTAGTACAGGTCTCTTGTGTGAGCAGGGGGTTGGACTAGATGACTTCCAAGGTCCCTTCCAATTCTGTTACTGTTACTAAGAGTTGAGGTGGGGCCCAACTCTTCTGGCCTTCTGGAAGAGTGTCAAGGCCTGGTTCTGCCAATTGGCGTGATGATCGAAGACTAATATGCAATCCTGGGAGTGATTGGTTGCTTGAGGGAGATTCTTCCACTTCTTTATATTTGAATTTTTAACTTCCTTTTAATTCTGATCTTAACAGTTTAATTCTATTTTTATACCACTGTATGTTTTTTACTATAATTGCCCAGAGTCACAGGTACGATGGGCAATTTAGAAATGTGATAAATAAAATATTAATTGAAAATATGCTTGTCAAACCTTTCTTTTTTTTCACAATTTCCAAACTATGGCTGGAGTGGAATTTGGGAAAATACACACATCCTGTTGTGGCCCTGCCCTCTGAGCCTGTCCCATCGGAGGAAGAAATCTCCGAGCATGAGGAAGAGGAGTCAGCCAGGCCTCCCTCTCCAGGCCCCTCCCCTCTGGCACTGTCTCAGGTGCCGGCCGAGGGAGAGGAGATTAGCAGGGAGACAGGTGGCTCGGATGAGAGCGAGGGAGAGACATCATTCCTGGACACACGCCTCCGAAGGCGTGATAAACGATTGCAGCAGCTCAGGAGGCGTGCTAGGGATTAGAACTGAGTCACTGGACCACACCCCAGAGACTATGTAATAGAGGGTGGTGGTCAGTGATCCTTGTGACGAACAAAAGTAAACCTTGGATAGTCACTAAAGCCTCGTCCGGAAACTGCTGAGAGAAATATTATTCTGATTGGACTTTTGTACGCTAAGTATCTTATCTTTCTGTTTTGTGGAAATAAACGCACTTGGCAGACGGTGTGTAAATCGCTGCCAAGTTGGAGATAAAGACCTGGGTGTGTGCCAAAGTGTTTCCTTAACCCTCGGCTGGCTGTGTTTGTGTGTGTGTGTGGACGGGGACAGATCACATCCCTCTTAGCTTGGACTTCTGGTTTTAAAGACAGCAATAATCCTCAAGTTGCCTTCAGGAAGGGATGCAGAATCATTGGTATGCTGTTAAACTGTGGCTGTCGGTGGTGAGTTTTTCAATTAGTGCAGTCATTTACTTAATGGAATAAAATAAATCAAAACACCACCTGGGTGTTTAACAAATCCCAGGCAACTTAAGTGTCTGAAATGTGAAATATTTTCACTTGTCTCAGCTGCAACTCACAATGTCTATGGAAAAAGAGAGCTTTTAAGAATCAGACGAATCCTAGGGTCCTTCTATATTGCTAGCTTGGAGGGTTTTGTTCAGCCGTCTTTGAACTGCAGTAAACAATACCAGCATAACATTTGCTGTGGTCCCATATAACCTTTATTGTAGCTGTTTCCTGTCATCTAACCTCCCCACTCCCATCCACATAGAATAGGTAGCATGCACTGCCTAATACCGTGAGACTGTCCTTAGGCCAGGGGTGTCAAACTCACATCATCACGTTCTCGTCATATGACGTGACTTTCTCCCCACCTTCATTAAACCAGGGGTGGACGTGGCCAGTGTGTGACTCATCCAGCCCACGGCCATGAGTTTGACACCACTGCCTTTGGCATTTGAGCTGCAGTGGCACAGTGGTTAGAATGCAGTACTGTAGGCTATTCCTGCTGAGTGCCAGCTGCTTACAATTTGCCAGTTCAAATCTCACCAGGCTCAAGGTTGACTCAGCTTTCCATCCTTCTGAGGTCGGTAAAATGAGGGCCCAGATTGTTAGCAATATGCTACTCTGTAAACCGCTTAGAGAGGGCTGTAAAGCACTGTGAAGTGATATATAAGTCTAAGTGCTTATATTTCCTTTTTTTGAATAAGGAAAAACACCACCACCAACAACAACAATTTAACAACAGTACAGTCACAGGGTGAGTCAACAGGAAGAACATATCTTGGGAACATGGTAATAGATGTTGCCAGGGTATTTTGTGCCTTAGATGTAAGTATTATAAAAAGCCAGAAACTATCCTTCTTGGACATGCATAACTGAATGGAATATTCAATATTGACTGGAATAAAAGAGATGTTTAGAAACTATTAATAGCTGGAAAGTTACTTCAAGACACAAAGCAAATTTGAGTTTTATCTTGTCTTTATTTTTCTAAATAATTCAAGATGTTGAACATACCCCTAATACTCTTTCCTCCTCCTGTTTTCCTCACAAAAAAACTTGTAAGGTAAAATGGGCTGAGAGAGAATGCCTGGCCCGAGTGGAACTAGAACTCACAGTCTCCTGGTTTCTAGCCTGGCACCTTAACCTCTAGACCAAACTGGCTCTCAATATTTTCTAGTAGTAGTAGTAGTAGTTTCCAAATACTCTCTATGGTCAGATTCAATCGTAATTATATTATATTAAATAAAATAGGATTTAAATCTCATGTGAGTACACAACTTTCATCTAGCATAATATAGATCTTAAAAATCAATTTCTAAGCATGTTTAGCAGTCAAAGAGGACTTTCAGAAACAATGTTTCTGTTGCAGAATTGGCCCATGCTTTCCTGGTGACTTTTGATAAGTGAATGTTTTCTCTCTGAATTACATTCCATATCTGCGTGATAAAGTAGTTGGAAAAATTATAATAGTTATCCCCCTGGATTCTATTACCTGGGGACAAGAAAAATGAGATTCAGCTCAAATTGCAAAAGCAACATGAGTATAATAAATTTAAACAGTCTTTTGTCTTTGCTTCTTTCAAATGAAATGCCTACCTGGATTGCAGTTATCCTGTCTAAGTAAGTGAATTTAATACAGAAAGCCAGGAATAATGACAAGATCTCTATCCAGATTGCTGTGAAAATTGATATAAAGTTGTTGCAACTCTTTTCCCATTCTATGGAAATTTTACAGAGAATTCGTGTAATTGAGTAGTTCTGCTCAAAAGCTTAAAGAACAGCTGTGATTCCTCAATTATTTTTATTGCGGCAAATGTTTGCTTAAGAACACGATTTCACATTTCCAAGGAAACACCAGTGGCTGGTAATTCAGGCTGTAGTAAACCACCAATGACTTGCCTAAAAGAACAGAATGGCAATGCATATTATCAGCAAACCAGGACTGCTACGCCTCTAAATAAAGCTAAATAACTTAACTTCTAAAATATGGGACACCACAGTGAATCCTTCCTGTCCTTTGACAGCATTTGGAATCACTTTTATGTTTTCTTGCAGTGAGAAACTTACGTATTGCTGTTTGTTCCAAGCTGTGAAGGGCGAAAGAAAGCAAGGCCCTGCGGAGCTGACTGCTTTCATCCAGATAAAATTACAACAGAACAAACCAAATCTCAAACAGTTAAGCCAAAGAGAAGCTCTAGAAGCCTGCAATAAACAGAAATCATGAAGCCACGGCTGCATAATATTAAAAAGACTAATGTATCTCCAACTGTACCTAAGTCCTAAACCAGTGGTGGGTTTCAAATTTTTTTAATACCGGTTCTATGAGTGTGGCTTGGTGGGCGTGGCATGGCTTGGTGGGTGTGGCTTGGTGGGTGTGGCAGGGGAAGGATACTGTAAAATCTCCATTCCCTTCCCACTCCAGGGGAAGGTTACTGCAAAATCCCTACTTCCTCCCGATCAGCTGGGACTCGGGAGGCAGAGAATAGATGGGGGCAGGGCTAGTCAGAGGTGGTATTTACCGGTTCTATGAACTACTCAAAATTTTCACTACCAGTTCTCCAAAACAGGTCAGAACCTGCTGAAACCGACCTCTGTCCTAAACTCTAAGAATGTTCTCCAAGTCAAGTTCAGAACACTTTTTTCCCCACAACAGGCGTTTATACAGGACACACGTTGAATCAAAATTGATTTAAAGGAGACACAAAGGCATACCGCTTGGTTTGTGACCTTGCAGGTAACAATTAAAGGTTTTTAAGATCTAAGCAGGGAGCTGATTAGTTAAATAAGATGCTTCACTAACTCTGCTAATGACAGAGACTAACCCAAGGGCAACACTGCCCTTAACAAGAGAAATGCAAGATCTTCACTTCTGTCTCCCTTCCCAGACCTTTTCCTTGGTAACGTTGGCTCCCTATTACTATAAACTCATTTCACACAGACACACCTCAATGGGAAGGACGGTACTTAACCATTTCTCCATTCAATCTTGTAACCCCTTTGAATGACTGTAAAGGGCTAATGCTTTGATGGGTCTCTCTTTTATTACGTGCAATTTTTTATGTTAACTTTCTTTGCAATTTGTGGCTGTCTTAGCATAACAAAGATGGAATTACTACACGCTATGTAGTGAAAATGGAACCTACCATTACTTTATTCCATCTTTTGCATATTTGCAACCTCCTCTTCTCTGAATGGTATTCAACTGAAATGCTATTTTTACGATTGAGGGAAAAGACAGGAAAAAAACATCTTCCAATTCATAGGACTTGTTAATTTAAAATTATGAAAAATTGCCCAAAGAGATAGAGGCATAATAAAGTGATCCATTTCCACTCACTCTACTTCAAGGATAATCTGTTCGTTTTCTGGTCATCATGCATTTCTATCATGCATTCTCAGTCCACCCAGCAGAAGTTATTAAGCTTCCTTTTTAAGTTCATGCCTAAATTGCAAAGTAAGTGTTATATTTCGAAGTTTCAAAAACTGCTATAGGAAAAACTACAGAGTGCTGCAAGACTGTTCAAGTGTCTGTTAACCTTTTGCCTTAGGCTGTACTTGTAGTGAATTTGCAAAACTTTTCTAGATACATAAAGTACTGAAAAACAGCTTACAATGGAAATTTATGAAAGATAAATTGATGCTTGAACTGATTCAACGGTCGATCCCATTCATGTTGTTTCTCAAGACTTGAAGCATTGAAAAAGAACACTATGAAATTAGAGATGTGATGTCTTGAAATAAATAAAATCAAATAGCTTAATCAAGTTTCAGCGCTAATACAGGATGTAATTTTATCGTAACAAATGTGTTAAGAAAACGGTTTGGCATTTCTAACTCCACCTTATGTGGTTGTTATGACTGCTACATAATACAAAATTACATTTGACAGTTTACATTACAATCATAGAAACAGTATGCCTCTATAAAGCAGTCACCTGTAGTGCATGTCTCTTTAAATTGCAAGCAGGAAGCACTGATAAAAACTGACAACAAATGGGATTTTTCATTCGGCATGCAGAATAATCTGCTACCCAATGGTACATAGCAAATTAAACACCTGATATATAGTTCCCTGACTATATTTAGGTGAATTGGGTTCTCTGGAGCGGGAAACTGCTCCTGTTTCCAATGAAATATCTTCAGCGTCAGTAGAGTTGCAAAGGTAGTGATGCTCTATATTAATTTATTTATTTAGTTTTTACCCACTTATCTTAACCAGATTTTTTTTAAAAAAATGGAGCCAGAACTAGGTCTTTCATCTAACCTATGGGTGGAATTACTGAAGGAACAGGTACAGTGAACTTATATTTCATCATACCTTTAGCCTCTTACTCATAATAATTGACTTGCAGGTAGTCCTCAACTGATAACCCTACTTGAGCCCAGAATGATGGTCGTAAGTTGTGATGGCTGAAAAGTGGCTCACCATATGAGCTGGCTTGACTTTAGGACCACATCTGGCTTTCCCAGGTGCTGTTATCAGGGGTGGGCTAATGGGGGTTCACAGGGGTTCAGGAGAACCTCTAGGTAAGATTCTGTGCAGTTCGGAGAACCCCCAAATCTCACTCCTGGCTGGCCCTGCCCACCCCACCCTGTCCCTCCCAGGAGGCCCATTTTAGATGCAAGTAAGTGCAGGGGCGCGTAGAGGCTCAGGGAGGGTGAAAAATGGGCCTACTGGAAGTTTGGGAAGCCCGGAAACGGACTCTGGAGCCTGGGGAGGCTATTTTTGCCCTCCCGGAGATTCGAGGAAAGCAAAAACGCCCTGCCCCCTACTGTGGTGCAGGAGGCTGACTAGGCCACATTCACCATGGCCACGCCCACCCAGCAACCGGGCAGAGAGCCCCTTGCTAAAATTTTTGAATCCCACCCCTGGCTATTATTAAGTGGACAGAGAGAAAGAACTGCTTCCCTTTTTGCAAAAGGGAATGGCAATGGTGGACTACAGGAAAAAAACGCTTTGATCTTTGTGGCTTTTTTTTTGTTTTTCTCCAGTCTAGTACTGCAGTTTTCTTCTTGTCTGCCAGAGAAACTCCACCCCAAGTGGGGAGGAATCTCTCTGGCAAGCAGCATTTTCACTGTCAAAAGATATTAACTGAAAAGGGTCCATCCCAAAATCCAATGAGAAATTCAAACTTGGATTTCAGAATAGACCTTTTTCAGGCAGCCCCCAGGAATCAGCCAGGTGGCAATTGCTCTGTGAAAGCAATTTAGAAGATTCTTTCTGTCAAAATAAGTCTCCTCTGTCCTTGTGATTCAGCTTAATTTGGAGGGCAGGTTAGATAATAATAATGCAACAGTACAAAAATAAAAAGGACACACAACATGTGGAGGGAAATAAATTAATCTAGAATTTGCAATTTACTCCCCCTCCCCCCACAACTCTGAGTAATAAGATTTAGAGAAGGCAGTTTTAAGAATGTGGTTTCATGGTTATTTCCAGTCAAAGAATGCAGGGAGAGGTGGGGAAGTCTCTTACCTTTTGAAATCCTATGATAAGGTAAAATCCTCAAAACAACGCTATAGAGCACTGCACACCAGAACAACTAGACACAAGAACAGTTTTTTTCCCAAACACCATCACTCTGCTAAACAAATAATTTCCTCAACACTGTCAAACTAGTTATTAAGTCTGTGTTACTATTAATCTTCTCACCGTTCCTATCACCCATCTCCTCCCACTTATGACTGTATGACTGTAACCTTGTTGCTGGTATCCTTAAGATTTATATTGACTGTTTCCTAGTATGATTTGATTGCTTATTTGTTTCCTATGACTATCATTAAGTGTTGTACCTTATGATTCTTGACGAATGTATCTTTTCTTTTATGTACACTGTGAGCGTATGCACCAAGACAAATTCCTTGTGTGTCTAATCACACTTGGCCAATAAAGAATTCTATTCTATTCTATTCTAAAAATGTGGATGAATGCAAGAGTTGATGTCCTCAACTTTATGGTACTTTACAGTATGTAAAATATTTTGATTTTCTAATAAGGGAACCAAGCAATACCAGGCATTTTTATTCACCTTTCATGGAAAAAAAAAAGCACATGGAATAAAGCTGTAATATTCAAGTGGTTCACTGACATTGGTCAAGGAAAAGAACGCCACCACATCCAGGGCTTCTGAGAAAAGCTAAAGGACAGCATATACACAATCAAAAACTCAAGTCTGCACTTTTCTTTTGCTTTCTGCTATTAATGCAGGGGGTAATGAGGGGAAAAGGCAGAAGTCTTCAGCTGAAACTATGCCAAGTGGGCTCCTATGATTGATGAAGCTAGGTTGACCTAGCTTTATTCCTCTTTCCTAATGGGGCTTTAATAGACTTTGTTACCTGGCAGCTTCCCATACATAAAACATTTCCATTTTTTTTTCTGTTGGTATCCTAGACCAGTATTTCATTTTTATTTTTTACATTCATTGCATCGAACCAGTGGACAGGAGGAAAATTCTTATATAAAAAGTGTTAACAAAATAAGATACAAAAAAAAAAAAAAACCCATGAGAGAGAGAAGAAAGAAAAGAAAGAGAGAGATAAGGCAGGAAGGAATGAAGGAAAGGAAGGAAAGGAAGGAAGGGAAAGGAAAACAAAGAAAGAAAAGATGGAAGGAAGAAAGGGAAAGAAAAAGAAAGAAAGAAGAGAAAGAAAAAGAAAGAAAGAAAGAAAGAAAAGAATGAAGGATGGAAAGAAGGAAGGAAAGAAAGAAAGAGAAAGAAAGAAAGAAAGAAAAAAGAAAGAAAGAAAGAAAGAAAGAAAGAAAAAGAAAGGAAGGAAGGAAGGAAGGAAGGAAGGAAGGAAGGAAGGAAGGAAGGAAGGAAGGTAAAAAATAACCTTGTGTGCAAAGTAATTTCTGGAAATTTAATCAGATTGTTTGAAATCCTCTCCACCTCTTTGTTAAAAACAAAACTTAAATTCAATTGCTGATATACCTTATGTGTCAGCAATTCGTTTTTATGAATAAGGCATAGATGTATCTTTCAAATGTTGCACAATTATGCGTGGGTATGAGAAATTCACAGTTTTTGATGTCTTGGTTTTGATTTACAATTCAGAGTTTATAATAAAACAAACAATGTAAATCCCCAATCTGCAATGATTGGTTCTAAGGCTATGATACAGCAATTATTGAACAAACAGTGGGAGTTCCAGATGAAAATTCCGAAGCATAATCTCCAACAGGAAGATTATTGCAATCAACCCTGTAATTAATTAAGTAAAGTGTTTTAAAATGCCCAATAACTGACACTGTCTGATTGATTTACAATAAAACACACTAAAAGCAATTTGAATAAAAATAGACACACACACTAATAATAAAATCAAGTAAAATGCAAAAGGAAAACAGCCCACAAACAAGGCAGCAGGAGGTGGTCATTCAAAAAATCTAAATCAGGATGAATACAATTAAAAGCCAATTAAAAGGAAAATAGAAAGGAATTCACGTGCCACTGAAATTATGCTAATGTGGGCATTAATTGAGTTTTGCTGGGAAAGGAAATAGCTCTCTTTCTTGCAGAAACCAATCTCACCTCCTTGATTGGGAGAAACCAGGGCAGAGCCCTCATTGGAAAAACTTAAGCTCCAGGTAGATACATTTTATTAAACTATCAGGAGCAAAGAATCGGGAATACTGGTTAGGTTCCAGTATTGAATATTTATTCAAGTTTATGCACAAAAATCTGATTAACTAAAGTTCTGCACTAAATTGACACCAGATTAAGGCCAACAGAATTCAGGAGGAGTTGAACCTGGATCTCTTGTAGCAACACAAGGACTCTAAACTGATGACATCTTTAACACCACCCCCAGCTCTGCCTCTCTTCTCCTACATCAACTTTCTATAAGATATTTAGCATATGTGAAATAGACTTTTCTGTCTTTTTGGTAAAAGTAAAGATTTTCCCTTATTCAGTTTTGTCAAACTCTGTGTGGGGAATGGGGTGTTTGCTCATCCCCATTTCTTGGCTGAGGGAGGCAGCATTGTCTAAAGACATTTCCATGGCCCTATGGCCAACATGACTATATGCCAAGATGCATAGAATGCTGTTATCTTCCCACTGAAGTGGTACCTATTAATCTACTCACATTTGCATGCTTTTGAATTACTAGAAGGGCAGAAGCTGGGGCAAGTAACAGGAGCTTACCCTGTCACACAGTGCTCAGGTCTTGAACCCGGGCTGCCAACATCTTTAACCACTTAGCCATCACATTCATATCATATTAATTTTAAGTTATATTAAATTTAATATAATTTAATTTCATATTAAATTAATATTAAGTCATACTAAATTAAATATTAAATTTAAGTGTCATATTAATTTCACTTTAAGATTCTTTGACATACTTAAATTTTATTTTCTTTGCTTTCTTCTTGGTTAGAGCTCAATAAGTTATTTATACAGAAGAGGAAGCTAGTCAAGCAATATATTAAACATTCTAAGAAGAGATCATAGGGAGAATTCTCCCAGATCTAATGGGCATACAGCTACAAACATTGTACCTGTTGCTTCACACAAATACTTTTGTTGTGCCACACTGAAAAAGAATCACAGTAATAAGATAGATTGACAGCTGGAACTACACTGCTTTTATGGAGAGAAACTGCAGAGGGTAGCCCAAGGTAAGAGGAGATAGGCACAGAATATAGTAAATATGATATTATGGTGTCAGTAGAAAGTACAGTGTACAAAATATTCCAAGGCAAGAAAAGAATGAGGGGGTGGAGCAGGCACTTCGGTTGCTTAAAATAAGTGTACTGATTTTTTTTTCTTAGAATAATTTTGTAAATCAGAATGAAATTATATAAAGAAAAGTACTCTCTCCTTTCAAACAAGTGCTTTTGCACAGGACTGAAATTTTTTAAAAAAACAATATGCAAAATGTAGGTTTCTTCAGAAAACTGTTGGATATGTATAACTATACTGAGTTCATGATTTACCATATTTACCAGAATTGGCTTGAATTATTATCTTTGTAAGATTCATCTATAATAAGGTGACCAGACGTCCCGCTTTTGGCGGGACAGTCCCGCTTTTGAGCAATTTGTCCCGCGTCCCGCGGCATTTTAAAAAAGTCCCGATTTTTCATTCTGCCTCCTGGTTCCCGGCTGCCTCCTGAATCCCCGCTGATGGCTAGAGGGAAAAAACATGTTTAAACTCTTGCCGCGGGGCTTCAAAGGGCCGCCCTACGTTAATTAGCTCGGCTTCCCCCTCTCAGCTGATTTGCACAGGGCTCTGCTCTTGCTAAATTGCTCAGTTTTTTTTTCCTCTTTGTGCAAACCAAGCTCAAAACGAAACTGAAAGTAAAACAGGCTGTTGGCTTTGCGGTTTGCTTATAACGTTGGAAAATTAGGCAGCAGATTTATTTTCCTTTTCCTCACCAAAAAAGGTAAGTGCAAACAATGGAAAATTATTTAGGGCAAAAGAGGAGAGTTCAAGATTTTAAAACACAAAAGAAAAAAAAGCTCTTTTTAACTAGGGAATTGTAATAATTGAGATATTATTAATTGTATACTGTGTTGAAAGCAGAAATGTTAAGTTGTGGTTTGGAGGAATATATGGGGGAAATTATTTGGTTTATTATTATTGGTAAGTATAATTAATTGATTTGTAAGAAATTGGATTGCATGGAAATAATTGGAATATTCATGTTCATATTGATTAATATACAAAAAAGATAGTTATATAACTAATTGATTTATATTAAAATGTTGAATTTGTATTAAACAACTGTATTACATAATTACATAATTAACCAATGTGAGGATGGATATAAAAATAGATGACAATGGGAAGGGGTATAAAATAGAATAGAAGGGAAAAATTGAATTTGATTAAGATTAGAGATGAGGATGAAGGGTAAAATTGTTTTTTTAAAAAAATAGATGAGGAATAAATATGGCAAAAAGGAAATATAGAAATTGTAAATTTAATTGAAATGACTAAACACTGTTTAAATTTGTGAACCAGCCAAATATTCTGTTCAAAGAAAATACATTGTATGTATGTGTGTTTCTAATTATTGCTATTTATTCATATTTGTTCTCTTTTATTCTTTAAAGTTTAACAATTCATTCTTTATCTTAATATCTTTATATTTGTTTGGGGTTGGCTTTCTTCCCTTTCATCTTTTTTATTGTACAGCAATCTTTCTCCTCAAACCTACCACCTCTCTTTTCTTTCCTTCTTACTTTCTCTTCCCCCGCTCTTCTCCTCCCTACTTCCTCTTCCTTTCTCCTTCTCCTCCTCTCTTCCTCCCTCTCTTAACCGTCACTCCTACTCTAATTTCCCTTCCCTTCCTTCATCCCTCTCTATTACTGTATCCTTTTATGCATATGGACTACTCAGAGGGCTGAAAAAGTTATTTTTGACTGGTCCTCGCACTTTTGACCAGTCCTCGAACTTACGACTGTCCTCACATTTTACATTTTTGCCCTATCTTGTCATCATGGTGAAGAGAAGCAGTTGTGAAATGAGTGACATGGTTGTTAAGAATGCTGCACGGGCATAAATGTGAGTATGGTCATAAGTGTGAGGACCAGTCAAAAGTGTGAGGACCTGTCAGAAATGACTTTTTTCAGCCCTCTGGTTAGTCCTTTTGTGCATATGGACTACTCAGAGGGCTGAAAAAGTTATTTTTGACTGGTCCTCGCACTTTTGACCAGTCCTCGAACTTACGACTGTCCTCACATTTTACATTTTTGCCCTATCTTGTCATCATGGTGAAGAGAAGCAGTTGTGAAATGAGTGACATGGTTGTTAAGAATGCTGCACGGGCATAAATGTGAGGATGGTCATAAGTGTGAGGACCAGTCAAAAGTGCGAGGACCTGTCAGAAATGACTTTTTTCAGCCCTCTGGTTAGTCCTTTTGTGCATATGGACTACTCAGAGGGCTGAAAAAGTTATTTTTGACTGGTCCTCGCACTTTTGACCAGTCCTCGAACTTACGACTGTCCTCACATTTTACATTTTTGCCCTATCTTGTCATCATGGTGAAGAGAAGCAGTTGTGAAATGAGTGACATGGTTGTTAAGAATGCTGCACGGGCATAAATGTGAGGATGGTCATAAGTGTGAGGACCAGTCAAAAGTGCGAGGACCTGTCAGAAATGACTTTTTTCAGCCCTCTGGTTAGTCCTTTTGTGCATATGGACTACTCAGAGGGCTGAAAAAGTTATTTTTGACTGGTCCTCGCATTTTTGACCAGTCCTCGAACTTATGACTGTCCTCACATTTTACGTTTTTTGCCCTATCTTGTCATCATGGTGAAGAGAAGCAGTTGTGAAATGAGTGACATGGTTGTTAAGAATGCTGCACGGGCATAAATGTGAGTATGGTCATAAGTGTGAGGACCAGTCAAAAGTGTGAGGACCTGTCAGAAATGACTTTTCAGCCCTCTGAGTAGTCCCTATACACACAGCCATGGCCACCTGGTCACATGACCAGCTAGCCACGCCCACCCAGTCACATGGCCTCCAAGCCACGCCCACACAATAAGCCACGCCCACAATGGTGTCCCTCTTACCAATGTTAAAATCTGTTCACCTTACCCTATACACATAGCCATGGCCACCCGGTCACATGACCAGCTAGCCACGCCCACCCAGTCACATGACCAGCTAGCTATGCCCACAAAATAAGCCACGCCCACAATGTCCCTCTTTACCAATGTTAAAATCTGGTCACCTTAATCTATGACCTTTTTGCTCCTTTTGATTATTGTATTTGAGGGGAAAAAATGGAAATCCAACATTCTGCATGAAACCAGAGCATTCTTTCAAAATAAAAATATTAGCTAGCTATAACACAATACTTTGTTTTCAAGAGCAAGAGATAAAAATTAATGGGGATGTTAAGGACATTTCTGGGGCTAGAAGATATGAGTAAGACAACTTTATCAGCTTGTCTAACTAGTAAATGACTTCTGACCATCCTAGGTACTGATAGTGCTTCCTTGGTAGTCTTTTTGACAAATTTCTAATTTTGACAAATACTGAGTATAAAAGTTCTGTTTGTAAATACTGCCCTTTAAAATATCAAGTATTTTTTTTATTATGTGCCATCAAGTTGTTATCAACCACATATTAGATTTTTGTCCATGATAATCTGTCCTGAGCTGGTCTTTCAGGTTTTCTAATGCTACTGCAACTGAGTTCATTCATTTTATTGTGGTCATCCTCTTCTTCTTTCCTTCCATCTTTTTCAGCTTTAGAGCCTCCTCTAGAGAGCTTGGTTTTCATATGATGTGTGTAAAGTAGGATAATTTGAGCCTGGTCATTTGTGACTTGAGTTAGAACTCTTGGTTGATCTCATATGAATTCAATATTATCTGAATGTCTATGGAGATTCTCAGTCATCCAGGTCATGGTTGTCCAAAAGGTGCTTTTTCAAGAGGCAACTGGACTTTCTGGTTTTTCTTTGAAGACGTTTTGTTTCTCATCCAAGAAGCTTCTTCACCTTCAAAGGTGAAAGTTTTCTTCAAAGAAAAACCAGAAAGTCCAGTTGCCTCTTGAAAATCTTCGTGACAATATTATCTGAAGTTTATTTTTAATGTTTATTTAATAGCATTACCAAGTGGTGCCAAGTGACAGCAACATCAGGAAGAAAGAGAAGTACCAGTGCCTGAAGAGGGAACTGAAGAGGATATGGAATATAAAGACCAAAGTGGTCCCAGTGATGGTAGGAGGAGCACTTGTGACTGTGACTCCTAAAGTGGGAAAATAGCTCCAGAAGATCCAGGAATTACATCAGAACTCTTTGTCCAGAATAATGCAGTGCTAGGAACAGCTAAGATATTGCACAGTACCCTCCAACTCCCAGGCCTCCAGTAGGGGACTGAGTTAAGGAAGACATAGATCACCCATAAGAGTGAGACTGGTTTTTTTTTTCTTTTTATGATATACGTATGTATCATTTGCTTCCATCTGAATCAATGGGAAAAAAACTTAAATTATCTTGATTGAATGAGCTTAAAAGTCTTGAGGGTTCCATCACATCCCAAACATGCATTCAGGAACGCCCTCACTTCTCTCAAGAGACTGCCAGTTATTACTTTGGTTTCCCATCAAACCACCTGTCACTATCAACTTTTTAGGACAGAGAAAAGTCCTTTTCTTTGCAGATCCTAGAGTCCTGTTCTTCAGCTCTTGAAGCTAATGGAAATTGCAGTTAGGTCAATCAATCAATCAATCAATCAATATAAAGCTGGAGGGGATCTTGGCGGTCTTCTAGTCCAGCTCCCTGCTCAAGCCGGAGATCCTACAGCATTTCAGTCAAGAGGCTGTCCAGTCTCTTCTTAAAAACTTCCAGTGATGAAGCACCCACAACGTCTGAAGGCAAGCTGTTCCACTGGTTAATTGTCCTCACTGTTAGGCAGTTTCTCCTTAATTCCAGGTTGCTTCTCTTCTTGATTAGTTTCCATTCATTGTTTCTTGTCCTGCCCTCTGGTGCTTTGGAAAATAAATTGACCCCCCTCCTCTTTGTGGCAGTCCCTCAAATACTGGAATACTGCTATCATATCCCTCCTAATCCTTCTTTTTCCTAGACTAGCCAAACCCAAATCCTGCAACTGTTCTTCATATGTTTTAGTCTCCAGAGCCTCTAAAACTTCAGAAATACTAACAATAGAAGGCTTTGGAGTCTATTTTGACACTTCAAGGAAACAGAGGGCTTAAAAAAAAGATTTTGGATCTTTGTACTATACTCCTCTTACATTCCATTTCACACACTTGTCTTTCTTCCATCTTCTTGGAGCTTTTTGGTATTACTGCCCCTCCATATGCACTTCTGTGTCCAAGAATTTCTCATCTTCCCTGATAAACTGGAGGGTGGACTGGTTCCCTTCTAGTCCCTTCACCTTCTCTTCCAGGAGGGCAATCAGTTCCTGCCGTTCTTGTTGCTTTCAGGGAGGCAAACAAACATGATACATCTCCATCAGGTTACAAGATCCGTCTCTATTTCTTTGTTCCTACGACGAACAGAAAGGAAGGAGGAGGGAAATCTTTCTTGATCTACCTCAGATGAACTCCAGTTTGCTTTCTCTCTTTGCTCAGTCTCTGGAAACTCTCTCCTGGGATTCTTTCAAATTGCTTCAAATTGCTCAGCAGGAAATAATGCTCCAGTCACACAATGGGCAGTCTGCAATGCTCAGGGAAACTGTCAGCACTTTCTCCCCCACCCACATCTTGGCTCTTATGCTCCATCTCTTCCTTTTCCTCAGTTGAACTCCTCCACTAAACACCTGTTTGCTCTCCCTGCTCACTCATTCAATGATATATCATAAGCAGTGCTTCTTAAAGCAATTCTTTGCCCTGCTTTTGTCCTACTAATTCTCCATCGCCCTCTTTTTCTTAGTGTATCAGGAATCACGACTCTTTTCAACTCTTTTAAAAAAAGTCAATGCAGATCGTAAAGATTTGAACAGGGATGACAAATGTACATTTAAATGTATGTGCAAGTGTATTTGATGTACATGCATGTGTGTACACCATTCTGCACTAGAATTACAGGCAGTTGTCGACTTTCAACAGTTCATTTAGTGACCGTTCAAAGTTACAATGGCACTGGAAACAATGACTTATGACCATTTTTTCAAACTTGCAACCCTTGCAGCCTCCCCATGGTCACATGATCACAGTTCAGATGGTTCACAACTGACTCATATTTATGATGGTTGCAATGTCCTAGGGTCATGTGATCACCTTTTGCAAACAAAGTCAATGGGGAAGCCAGATTCACTTAACAACTGTGTTCCTAACTTAATTACTGCAGTGATTCACTTAACAACGGTGGCAAGAAAGGTTGTAAAATGGGGAAAAACTCACTTAACAAATGTTTCACTTAGCAACAGAAATTTTGGGCTCAACTGTGATTGTAATTCGAGGACTACCTGTACTTCTTTTTCTTCCAATCCCCCACAAGGTCTTTATATTTAGATTTGTTTAAAGGTGATTTTCTTTTCTTCTGTTCAAGCTGTCTGGTTCTTGGAGACTGCTTGGACATGTCCCTGTAGTTTTTTTGGCAAGTTTTTCAAACGTGACTTGCCTCCTTCTCAAGACTAAGAGAAAGCGGCTAGCCTGAGGTCATCCAGCTGGCTACTGCATATGGGGAGACCAAGAACTCATGTTTTCTCAGTTTTTAACTTGATGCTTTAACCACTAAACTAAACTGGTTTTCTTAAAAATGAGTTACCTTAAAGATGATAAAAATGTGCAAAAGGTTATGGAACAAAATCCATTGGTGTTGTGAAAAAGCTGTATATGCTGAACCTAGCATCACTTCAACCTGGTTTAGCTCTGCAGACTAAAGCACCGTAATTAACATCCAGCTGTCTGCAATTACACCAGTTCGAATCTCCCCAGGCTCAAGGTTGACTCAGCCTTCCATCCTTTTTAAGGTAGGTAAATTGAGGACCCAGTTTGTGGAGGCAATAAGCTGACTTTGTATAAATATACAAAAGTATGAAGGCTATTGCTTAACACATTGTAAGCCGCTCTGAGTCTTCGAAGAAGGGCGGCATATAAATCAAATTAAAAGAAAAATTAAAAAAACCCCACTTATTTAAGGCAGGAGCCCAAGGCTGTTGTGGCCTGCCGGCAGCCAACAGAACTGCCAGCAGAGTCAGACAGTGAGGAGGCTGGGGAGGAACACGGGCCAGTCCTGGGGGCTGGGGAAAGTTAGGACGAGAGCTCTGCGTTGGAGGCAGAGAGGAAGATAGGCAGCAGTGAGGCAGAGGAACAGCTGGAGTCTGTTCTCAATGTGTGCATGCATAGAACTACCAGAAGACAAGAACAACTCAGAAAGCAGGGTCGACTTGGGAGTAAAGCCATAGCTTGGAGATCATTGGCCCCTCCAATAGGAAACAAAAGAGGAGTGAATGGGGAGGGGGCTTTTGCAGGAAACAATTCATTCGTTTGGTAGTTTCAAGAGTGGAAAATTCTGTTTATGAGTCTCTTAGAGTCATAAACAGAACTTTCCACTCTTGAAACTACCGAACAAATAAGTTTTGCCTTACTCTGCGTTTAGAAACAAGTTACATGGCAGTTTGCCAAACGAGATAAGGTGTGTTGATAAATATTACTTTGAAAAACTGTTTGGACAAACCTTGCTGACTGTGAATGAAAGTAATTCACAATTGTGTAAATAAAAGAGGTTTTGCCGGGACCAATTCCTGCTTCCTGCTTTTTAAGGGAGCCTAGGTCAGAACGGTCCATGGACCAGCACTGGGTTGTGCAAACAAGCAAAGCCCCATCCACAGGATACAAGCAGCACATGAAACCATGCCCCCTCCAGTCCATGGAAAAACCTCTCTCCAAAAAATCAGTCCCTGACGCTCAAAGGGTTGGGGGGCCCTGTTTTAAGATATTGACAGCAAATTTCCAAGATGCCCTCGGTGAAAATATGCTCATCCTCTGCCTTCTAGAGTCAGTAAAACAACAACATTATCAAAGCAACCCATTCCAGCTTCCATTGGACAGGAAACTAAATGATCAAAGTAGCCAAAAGATCTCCCTTTGTTTTCAGGTTGTTTCGACACATCACTTTCCCCCACATGCTGCTACCTACATGCCCTTCTCATTAGTGAAGACACTGGTGACATACTGCCAAGCAATCAATATGAAGCAGATCTAAGTTCTAGGAGAAACACACACACACACAAAGAGAGGAAGGAGGGAGAGAGAAAGAGAGGATACCACACAGAGCAGAATCCTTTAGTCATTAGCAGTTGTAGCTTTTAAAATTGTCCTCCAGGCACTCATAAATAGTACAGCCTACCCAAATTCTTTTCTCTCTTGAAACAAATTGGTTATCTTACGGTATTAAATTTAGCTTAGGGCACCTGTTCTTTGTTATTTTATACATATTTCTAGCTAATTTTCCAATCTCTCTGAAAAGATACATGTTACAAATCTTTCTTCTAAAAACAAGTGATACTTGCTTATAAACCGGTGAGATGGTTAAATAACTTACACCCACTTACTGCCTGTAGATAATTATATCTCATAGTTTTTGTTCTCTATTCAATGTTCATTCACTCGAGCAACTACAAACATGTATGATGTTACATCCTGTACACCATCCTTCCCATCGCTCCACCTTTATAATAAGGAACAAACACTGGCAATTTCATTATCCTCTAGCTGTCTTACCATACAACCCACAAGAACTAATTGTAATTTTTAGTAATCATGTTTAGGATTTGTGTACAAAATGTAATCGTAAAACAACTTTGGAAACTTTTCTCCTCGTGTATAATCAAACGTTAGTGGTGAAAAGCTTCAAAATATATTATGATAGTACTTTGAGCGACTCACTTTTTCATTTCACAGTGCAACATTGCACTTCTAAAGAGGGAAATGAAACTGCTACATTGCTCTACTTTGTGTCACTTTCTCCTCCAGCCCACCCAGAAGTTTCTATACATATCACTGAATGCATGAAAGAAGTGGTTGAAACTATGCAAGGCACTTTGATGATTCATAAAATATTTCCTCTAATAGTGTAAACAGTGTTGCCTCCACACTTTGATAAGATAAGTATCTCTGTCACTGTGATATGAAGTGTCTTGTCAAGGAGAATTGAGCCAGCTCAGAGAGACTTAGTTGACAAACTTGGAGTCTGCATAGCAGTGGTGGGTTTCAAAATTTTTTACTACCGGTTTGGTGGGTGTGGCTTGGTGGGCATGGCAGGAGAAGGATACTGTAAAATCTCCATTCTGTCCCCAATCCAGGGGAAGGTTACTGCAAAATCCAATTTCCTCCTGATCAGCTGGGACTTGGGAGGCAGAGAATAGATGGGGCGGGACGAGTCAGAATTTTTACTACCAGTTCTCTGAACTACTCAAAATTTCTGCTACCGGTTCTCCAGAACTGGTCAGAAACTGCTGAAACCCACCTCTGCTGCATAGTGATTTTACTGAGGATAACTTGACTTCTTCCAACTGTTTCAGAGGTCAAATTGGCTGTTATTCACAAAACGGTACTTTGGACATGTGTATAAGTTGTGTATTGAAAATCTTATAAGTATCATTTTCCCAAATATGACAAGTTCAAGAATTTTCAACTGGTTGAAAAAATTGAAAATTGTACCTTTCTCTGGTGATAATCAGATTGGGGAAGACTGCACTAAAATGTTCTCACAGTTTCTTATTTGAAAGGCGTAAAATGTCTTCTTATGACATAACAAAGCAAACATTTAAGCAACAGTCTCAAAACTGGCTGTCTTACCTTGATTTCAAATTTTTGTATAAGTTGTCTTTCCAATGCTATGTTTTTTTTCCCTAACAACCCTTTTCTCTTACCATAGGATTTGGGCCCTTGAATTCTCTGTTCTTTTGATTTGCCTGGACAAACAACTATCAGGAGGTCAAGCTGAGCATATTAGATTCTTTGCTCAACAGAACAATATAGAGATCCAAAAACTTCTACACAGGATTCACCACTGCACTGATTAGGAAACCAGTCCCATTCAAAGCTGCAACCACCAGCTTTGTTAGCTTTCATCATTGCCCTGACTTATTGGAACATCCCACTTCTCCTTGGAGAGTCCTCTTATACTTAGCTGTGTATTAGGCTTGTTAATCTTGAAATCAGAGCATTCGCTCATTAATCACTGGGAATCTCTCTGCTTCTGTAATCAAACAGAAATGATGGATATTTTTCTTCTCAGCATATGAAAATATTCTTTATTTTTTTCCCTAACTCTGCTTCCCTAGTTACAGGACAGAGGAAAGTGTATAAATGTTGTAAATAAATAAATATTTGGATCACTATACAAAGAGGTAGGAAAAAAATTACAGATATGTAGAAAATTAAAATGATTAACAACCCCTAAAGACTCTTCTGCTTTAAGGCATATTAGTTTGTTTCTTCCTACTTCCCCGCTCCCCCTTTTAAGCATAGTTTATACCCTTTCGCATATGAGAAGTAATCATTACTGCCTGATTTCTGAAAAGTTCTAGAAATGGCTAAATCTCCAGGCCATAGAATTTGAAGATTGAAGGGCTATGAGTGAAAAGTTCAGATCTGCTATTGCCGACAGAATTGCCAAAGCAATGTGAAATCAAAATGGGTGCCAGGCTACCTTCTAAGCTAATCAAAATAACAATTTCAAACATTTTTAATTAACTTTATTGCCAAAGTTAATTAAAAACATTGTATTTTTAATTAAATGTTAAAAGTGTTAAAATCCACATTATAAAAACTCGATCACGTCTTAACATTGATCTAAACATCCTATTTTCTGATTATACTGATATCCATTTTGAAACCCATGGCAACGAACAATAAAAACTGAAAACTGACCCTAATGCCTAGGGGCAAGTCAAAAACTGAAATGAGAAAAGAAGCAACATGTAATTACATTCATAATTGATGATAAGATCAGTATTATCCTATGTTTTCTTATATTTATGTTATAGATTCTGGAGGGGAATCACAAGAAACAGAGAAAGCAGGATTGTCATAGAAAGCATTATATACTTATAGTGGATATTTTCTTTAGAATATATTTATATATTTCTTTAGATTTTATGGACAGAGAGCATTCTCAGTCTGTATTTTGATACCACAAACCTATTCATAAACAATTCAAGCAGGGGAAAAACGTATCAGTTTAGAGGCCACTAATATTTGCATATTTACATCAGGAATGAAATCTAGCAGGTTCTGGAGAACCGGTAGCGGAAATTTTGAGTAGTTCGGAGAACTGGCAAATATCACCTCTGGCTGGGCCCAGAGTGGGGTGGGAATGGAGATTTTGCAATATCCTTCCCCTGGAGTGGGGAGGGAATGGGGATTTTGCAGTATCCTTTCCTTGCCATGCCCACCAAGCCACACCACACCCACCAAACCATGCCCACAGAACCGGTAGTAAAAAAATTGGATTTCACCACTGATTTACATTATAAGTTATAAATTTCTGATCGTTTGAGACTGCAGATATTATTAAGTTAGAAGCCCACAAGACTAGAAACAAGTGTTTCTTAAACAGAATGAACTTCCAAGAACAATTTGAAACAGGGTGTGATGGTTTGATGTTCAAAGAGCAAATAAATCTATTCCATGAGAAACAGAGAGAGCTGTCCAGCCTATATGAGCAAATCCGGGGAGGAAAATCAATTTATTATCTAGATTAACTGATTCCACCATTGAAACTGTTTTTATATCTCATATCTTCTTAACGTTTATCTAAAACCTGCTTTTATGTATTATGTATTAGACTCATATGACTGCTAAACAGAAAAAAACTCAATATACAAATCAAATAATGCTATGGGGAAATATATAAAAATAGTTCCAGCCCCTCATCATCAGGCATCATTCAGTGGATCACCAAACACCTTTAGCCTGTTTGAAAAACTAGGTTTTTCTAAATGCCTTTTGAAAGCCAAGCAGGGATGGGGTTGAACAGGCCGCCTGGGGAATGGTATTCCAGTAACTTAAAGCCATTATTTTATATTCTATGGTCTGTGACATCCTTTCAAGTATTTCAACTGCTGGGTGAACATTCCCTGCTCGGTCAGCCTTCTTAAGGCTAAGCATATCCAGCTTTCTCAATCTTTTCTTTTCTTAGATGACTCGGTTTGTAATTCCCTTATGATTCACACTGCTATTCTCTCAGTCTATTGTTAAACTATGGAGCTCAGAACTGGACACATAATTTAAAACAGAGATCAAATGCAGAAGAAAGTAGAATAATTATCTGGAAATTATATTTGGGTTTTTTTTAAAAAAAAATGTCAGTGGCTG
Source organism: Arizona elegans (assembly GCA_022577455.1). NCBI lineage: Eukaryota > Metazoa > Chordata > Lepidosauria > Squamata > Colubridae > Arizona > Arizona elegans. The sequence goes on from JAKOOJ010000001.1 coordinate 89,485,000, forward strand.
GAAATTCCTTATGGGCTTTTTGCTGAAAACAAAAAGAGTAACAACGAAAAAGAATTTGTGATTTAGGGATTTGATGATTAGAAAGGGAAGAATATGAAAAGAAAGGAGCCACGATAAAAGAAGCCAAGAGGATAAAATATGAATGCATTGATAACAGCTATAAAGATCAGAAGCTGCTTCTTTGTATCTTTTTTCTTTTTATTTTCTTCTTTGTCTATTTATTTTATTTCTTTTCTATTTACTTATCACATTTACCTGTTTAATTTCCATTTTTCTTTCGATTTGTATTTTGTAGCTTGTAAAAAACTTCCTTAATGAAAGTTAATTTTTTAAAAAGAAATTTATGTTCATTTTCCAAAAAAAATATTTTCATTAATGGCTCATATTCAGGTAGCAGACCACCAGAATTCCAATATTTTGTGTACAGGTAGCATTGTCAAGTCAGGCATACTAAACATATCCTCCTTCCTGTATACTGTATGCTACGTTCCTTTGTCTTCCATCATGATTTTTCCTTTCCCCACATATAATTTCATTGGTAATTGTCAGGCATTTCTCTACCATCAAGATTGCTTTGAATTTTATTTCTGTGTTCTATGGAGTCAGCTGTCAAGATTTGTAGGCCTGGGACCCTGAAATGATAAATGAATTTGTATGACCCAAATGAATAAATCTAATAATTTCACTGTGATTAGACCTGGGCAAGAAATACTTTTCTAACTCACTTTTAATCATTAGATTTCAAACTCTATTATAGCACTAGCACTTAGTACTTAGACTTATATACTGCTTCATAGTGCTTTACAGCCATCTCTAAGCAGTTTACAGAGTCAGCATATTACCCCCAACAATCTGGGTCCTCATTTTACTGACCTCAGAAGGATGGAAGTCAACCCTGAGCCAGTGAGAATCGAACTGTCGGCAGTTGGCAGAATTAGCCTGTGATCCTGCATTCTAACCACTGCGCCACCACGGTTCTATCATACCAGGGATTCTTAACTTTTGCAATATCTACAGCTGTTTCAGCAGGCAAAGCAAGGAATTTCTAGAACAAGTTTTAACAGCGCTCTTACTCTTCTTGTGCAAGACAAATCATGTTTAAAATAAATGTGTTACCGCTTCTAATTAGTTGGTGACATCCCAAGCCCCCAACTTGGGATCTAGATTCACAGTTTGGTCCTGGGTATCAACAGTCCTATACAACGGTAGTCATCAGGGGATCCAGTAAATATTCTTTCTTTCTCATAAACCAAGTCATTAATACAAATGCAGTTAGCCCTCAATTTATGATCACAATTGAGCCCAAGATTTCTATTGCTAAGGAAGATGTTTGTGAAGTGAGTTTTGCCCCATATTGTGACCTTTCTTGCCACAGTTAATAAGTGAATCACTGCAGTTGTTAATATGTTAGTAACATGGTTGTTAAATGAATCTGGCTCCCCCATTGACTTTGCTTGTCAGAAGGTCGCAAGAGGTCCTCACATGACCCTGGGACACAGCAACTGTCATAAATATGGGTCAGTTACCAAACATCTAAAGTTTGATCACATGACCATGGGGATGCCACAACAGTCGTAAATGTGAAAGATGGTCATAAGTCACTTTTTTCAGTGCCGTTGTAACTTTGAACAGTCACTAAATGAACTGTTTTAAGTCATGAACTACATGAACTGAAAACGATCGTAATTATGCTGTTAAAATCTCAGTGATTTCATTGGAAAATAAGCTATAAAGAGGATGTCAGCTTCATACAAAATGAAAAAGAACATATTCATACTGACTTGCTTTGTAATAGTTCTGAACCAGTAGTTCTGGTTTTCTTTTGCTGATATCTGCATTATTTTTTTGTTAAATCAAGAACTCGGAGCATCTGGATAAGTGGATATAAATGGGTTGTCTTGCATCAGATCCAATTTCTTAAATGCCACAGCTTCCTCCACTGAACTGTTTTGTACTATTTTGGAGAAGAAGCTTGCTTCTTGGAGAACCACAAAATGTTTTCTTTCCCCGTTGCAGCAGAAGGAGAGAGGGTTCCTTCTCCCTTCCATAAGGAACAATTCAAAATAATGTATATCAAAGCCACTATTAATTCTATTTCCAACCTCTCTCTGTCTCTCTTTTCCCTCTCCCTCTTTCCCTCTCTCTCTCTCCATCATCAGTGCTGTGCATCTTCCCCAAAAGAGCAAAATGTATCTGTTGCAGAAGCTTAAAACTATGATTATAATTCATAATCCGTATGTGTTGTAGCCTTACTTTCTATGCTGCTTTTTTATACTTCTTGTAAGAACCCATTTTATAAATAAAGGCAAAAGATGTATTCTCAAGAATACTTAGTGGGAAAATTCAGCTCTTTCTCCCAGCCCTTTATTCTTCATAATGAAAAAACAGAGTGATAATGTGCTAGAGTTAATGCAGAAATTAAGCAGGAATAATCTGGAAAGAGGTAACTAAGCATGTAGACAGGAACTCATAAATGTAATTATACATGTCATTTGCACTAAAACAGCACATCATAAAGCATTTCCACCAAAACATACTGGCAAATATAATGTAGTTAAAGTAAGCATATCTATTGTTTCCAAGAAAAATATTAATATTGGCCTACATGTTTGCATGTAAGATGACCTAAATCAGGGATCAGCAACCCACGGCTCTGGAGCCGCATGTGGCTCTTTCACTCCTCTGCTGCGGCTCCCTGTCACTCAAAATATGCATCACAACTGCCAATGTGCGACACCCACCGACCTGCAATTTATTAAGCTTTTTGACCGCCGGTAGGCCAACCATGGATAAATCCAAGAAAAGAAAAGTTTCAGAGGAAAACAGAATCTTTAATTCAACTATATTTGCTAGTTTTGTGGCCGCTCAGGAAATAGTCAGGCACAGGAAGAGTTTTGTGGCTCCCGATGTTTTCTTTTCTGTAGGAAATGGGTCCAAATGGCTCTCTGAGTGTTTAAGGTTGCTGACCCCTGACCTAAATGTACTTTGTCAGCAGGCAAAACACTGTCTCTCTTTTTATTATGTCTGTCCTCCTCTCAAATAGACAGTGAAAAAAAATACAGTAACAGTAGCCCTTTGCTGGTGACGGTCAGGCCTGGTAGCGCAGCAGACTAAAGCACTGTTATTAACATCAGCTGCCTGCAATTACTGCAAGTTCAAATCTCACCAGGCTCAAGTTTGACTCAGCCTTCCATCCTTTCTAAGGTAGGTAAAATTAGGACCCAGATTGTGGGGGCAATAAGCTGACTTTGTATAAATATACAAAAGTATGAAGGCTATTGCTTAATGCATTGTAAGCCGCCCTGAGTCTCCGGAGAAGGGCGGCATATAAATCAAATCCCCCCCAAAAAACCAATTTAATTATCTGCAATGGCATAGATTATTTCTGGGCTCTGGGAACAATTGAGTTTGTGATTGGTCTACTTCAAAGCACTAAAAAGTCAAGATGGGGGTGGCAATTAGACTTTAGCAATTATCCTCAGAAGCCACTTTGGCTTCTTGGCTTCAGTGCTGCCACTGAAGTCCAGTAGAAAAGTCCCATTGCTATTCTCTCCAACACATTTCCTTTTATGTACTCCCAGCCTACAAATAAACCCTGGTTAAAGGAGAATATCTGTGGTGGAATGTAATCTGGATTCCAGCATGGAGGGAGTACAGTTCAGAGACAGGGAAGGGACAATGAAGGTTAAATAGTTTGGTTAGGAGGAAGAGAGTTAAGACAGCTCCTTCTTAGGAGTTCTTAGACTATATCTTTAATGATGCAAATAGTTTGCTTAAGCTTGGCAAGATTTCTGTCTACAAATGAAGAACAATGAAGGAAAATGCTTAGGAGAATCTCAGTGTGTCTTTCTTGGTTTTTAGAGCCTGACAACATGTTAAGAGAGGGTCTAGCTCCACTTCGTTTATTTCTAACAACTCTTCCCTCTGTGTCATTCATGCTGGTTGTCAATTTTAGAGCCTTATATAGAACTGGTCATCTGTGGGACTATTTTTTCCCAGAGATTTCTGTTCCCTCAGTAACACCAGGAAGAATAGACTATTCCATCATGACTTCTCTGTCATACTCAGTCTCACAGTTGTAGCCTCACTTCTTTGCAATAGCATTGCAACAGCTTGCAATAATAGTCCACTAATCTGGTGGAAACTAGTCAGATCCCATTTGGTATCTGACTAGTTTCCATCAGACTGAGTTTTAGAAAATCCATTTAAATCTAACTTTTTATGATAGCATCGAGAGTGGAACTGATACAAACCATGAGATATGAGCCACTGCCTCTTCTTTATGTGTTTTGATATTTGAGTACTCCTTGGAGACCAATGCGTTTTATAATTTACTTAGAACGGACGTTGCTTACCTGAACGTCCCTTCTCGACGCGCTGCTGGAGAATCCAAAGCTTAGGGTTGTTCAATAGTTGAGTAGCCTACACTGAGTGTGTTCCTTTAAATTTCTTCTTCAGACACGCCCACATGCTTGACAGAGCCTCAGTTTTGTTCACGAAGGAAGTAGCTGGAAATAGTCAGAGAAGGGTCTGCAGCAGCCATGCTGGGTGGGTTGGATTCTCCAGCAGCGCGTCGAGAAGGGACGTTCAGGTAAGCAACGTCCGTTCTCCAACGCGCTGCTTGGAGAATCCAAAGCTTCGGGATGTACCCAAGCAAGTCTAGATGGGGGGGTTGGCTGCTGAGTGGCGTCTGAAGAATTGTACACAGATTGGAGTACACGGCGACCAAAGGAGGCGTCCGCCGAGGCGAAGGAATCTACTTTGTAGTGTCTGATGAATGGATTCAGGGAGGACCAGGTAGCCGCCCTGCAGATGTCAGCAACGGACGCATTAGTAGCCCAAGCAGCCGTGGTGGCAGTTCTTCTGGTGGAGTGGGGGAGGATCCTTGACGGAACCGGTCTGTTCATAGAAGAATATGCCCTGGAGATGCAAGACTTAACCCATCTCCCAATTGTCGTGGAAGAAACCTTTTGGCCCATGGACGCAGGCAGAAAAGAAACAAAGAGTGCCTCCGATTTGCGGAAGTGCTCTGTTCTCTTAATGTATCTCCGAAGAGCTCGACGGACATCTAGAAGGTGCCAGTCAGCTTCCAGGGGATGTCGAGGTTCTGGACAGAAGTCCGGGAGGATCAATTCCTGGGCCCGATGGAAGGAAGAGTTTATCTTTGGCAAGAAAGAAGGGTCCAGTCTCATCACTACGCGGTTTGTGTGAAAAACACAGAGGTCTCGCCGCACAGACAGGGCCGCAAGTTCGGATATACGGCGAGCCGAAGTAATTGCGACGAGGAAGGCCACCTTGAGTGTCAGGAATCTGAGACTGATGGAAGCAAGAGGTTCGAATGGAGGACGTAATAGCGCCTGCAAGACTAAAGTCAGGTTCCAGGACGGGTAGCGATGGATGATTGGTGGACGCAGGTTGGCTGCTCCTCGTAGGAAGGCACGGATCACCGGATCCTGCGAAAGGGGCAGATTTGCGGGAGCAGATAGAACAGTACTCAGTGCGGCAACCTGTCGACAAAGTGTGTTGGGAGCGAGGCGCTTATCGAGGCCTTCCTGGAGGAACCCCAGAACTTCAGGAACGGAGGCAGACGTAGGATCCAGGTGAGACTTGGCACACCAGGAGCAGAAGGAAGTCCAAGACGCATTGTAGATCCGGCAAGTAGATGGTCGTCTGGAAGCCTGAATAGTGGGAATCGCGTTACTGGGCACATTGCGTCTCCTCAGTCGGATCCTCTCAAGCGCCAGCGGTCAACTGCAGCCACTGTGGCTGTGGGTGCAGTATGACCCCCTGGCTGAGAGAGATCCTGTCCTCTGGTATCCGCCACGGAGGCGCCGCCGACAGGTCCACCAAGTCCGCAAACCAGGTCCTCCGAGGCCAGTGGGGTGCGATCAGGATGACATCCGCCCTTTCTGCTATTATCCTGTGGATCAGACGAGGAAGGAGAGGCAGGCATAGAGAGGGAAGGCATAGAGAAGACCCGTTGGCCAGGGAGATGTGAGAGCATCGACCCCTTCTGCCTGAGGACACAGGTACCTGGTGAAGAACCTGGGAAGGTGTGTATTCTCACGGCTGGTGAATAGGTCGACTAGAGGCATGTCGAACCGGCGAACGAGTTCGGCGAACAGGTCCGGATGGAGGCGCCATTCGGTGTGGTCCAGATGTTGCCTGCTGAGCCAGTCCGCTTCGATGTTCGTGGTCCCCGCGATGTGTTCTGCCGTAAGCGACAGGACATGCTCTTCTGCCCAGGTCAGAAGCAGAGTTGCCTCCTCCATAAGTAGCCTCGAGCGTGTCCCCCCCTTGGCGGTTCACATGTGCTTTCGCTGTAATATTGTCCGTGCGTATCAAGACATGATGGCCCACCACGAGTTGCTGGAACCGAAGGAGAGAGAGGCGGATCGCGCGCAGTTCCAGCCAGTTGATTCCCTTGCGTCGCTCCTCCGGTGACCAGGTGCCTTGGGCAATGTGAGAGCGAAAGTGACCGCCCCAACCGGAGAGGCTGGCATCCGTTGTTACTACGAGTCGTTGCAGGTTCTGAAAGAAACAACCGTGCAGCAGGTCCGGAGAATTCCACCAGTGAAGGGACTGCGAGATTTCTTGTGGAAGGGACACTCGAATGGATGAGTTGCTCCGTCTGGCCCTCTGAAAGGGAAGGAGAAACCATTGTATCTGGCGTGAATGGAACCTCGCCCATGGGACGACCAGAAGACAGGAGATCATTTTCCCGAGGAGGCGGGATAGGAGAAGTAAGGCCACCCGCCGGGAAGACAGAACTTGAGATGCCAAAGACCGGAGACTGGAGCAGCGGTCTGCCGACAAGAATACTTGGCCCTTCACCGAATCTATTACAGTTCCCAGGTGAAGGATCCGTGTAGTGGGCTGTAGTTGGCTCTTCGGGATGTTGAGGGAGAAGCCGTGTTGACGAAGGCAGCTGCACACTATCTGTAGGTCTCGGGAGGCTTGGCTCGGAGAGGGAGAGAGAACCAGGATGTCGTCCAAGTAGCAGTGTAGCCGCACCGGTCGCTGACGAAGGTGGGCCGCCACCGCTGCTAGGAGCTTTTTAAAGGTCCTGGGGGCGGAAGACAGGCCGAAGGGCATGGCCCTGTATTGGAAATGCCTGTTGTTGTAGGCAAACCAGAGAAAACGATGATGTGAAGGTCGTATGGGCACGTGGAAGTACGCTTCTTTCAAATCGATAGACGTCATCCAGTCTGAAGGTCGAATGGACACCAGAATAGAGCGTAGAGACTCCATTTTGAACTGATGGTAGATGATAAATTTGTTCAGCCTCTTGAGATCTAATATGCCCCTGTAGCCCCCCGATGCCTTGGGAACCAGGAAAAAAATTGAATAGAATCCGGTCCCCCGATGTTGGGGGGGAACCGGTTCTATGGCCCTTATTTGTAGTATGTGGTGGATTTCCGCCTCCATCAATTGACGCTTGGGTAGATTGGACGGAAGAGGACATTGTACAAAGTGAGAAGGGGGACGAGAACGGAACTCCAGGGTAAGTCCAAGGCGGATAGTTTGGAGAACCCAGGCGTCCGTCGTCGAGGCTTCCCAATGGGAGAGGAAGTGCCGCAGACGGCCCCCAATAGGAAGATGAATGTAGTCATTTTCCTCTTCTGAAGGAACGGGTCCCCGTTCCACGGAAAGGTCGTTTGGTCGCTGGAGGCTTCCGTCCGCAGTCCCTGAAGGAGGGCCTGTCGAACGAACGGTCGAATCCTTGTGCGTAAGATCTGGAGGAAAAGGCAAAGGACCCCGAGGGTCCGGCTTCTGCTCGAAAGGGCTGCCTGGTGGAGTATGGTGAGGCCTTGCGGTCAGCTCTCCTATAGGAGGACGGCATGACCTTCCGTTTATCCTTGTCCTCGACAAGGATGGGGTCCAAGGCGTCTCCAAAGAGATGAGAACCCTTATACGGCGTGGAAGCTAAGCGCCATCTGGACTTAGCGTCAGCTCTCCAATTCTTCAGCCAGAGTAAACAGCATGAAGTAACTGAGGACACTAGGGCCCGAGATGCAAACTTTGCTGCATTAAGTGAGGCATCCGCCGTGTACTCTGCAGCCGCCACCAGTTTGTTAACGTCCTGGTGGAGGCGGGAGTCCTCTGGTGGTAAACGCTCCTGAAGCTGACGGAGCCATATTAACGATGCTCGGCTGAAGAAGGTGGCAGAGGTAGCCGCCTTAACGGCCCATGCGGCAGCATTATGCGTGCGCCGGAAGGTGAACTCCGCCTTACGGTCCTCTGAGCGTAGACCATCAGCCACATCTCCTGAGATGACAGACGAGGAGGCAAGATTGGCAACCAGAGCATCAACGGTTGGCAACTGAAGCAAGTCCTGTAAGCTAGGTGCAGAGCAATATAGCTTCTTGTCAAGACCTGTAGGGGCCGGCAGAGACGCAGGAGAAGCCCAGGAACGCTGAACCACGTCCGAGAATAGTTGCGGACACGGGATGAAGTCTGCCTCAGCCTTAGGCGCCGTAAACAGGGCCTCGTGTTGAGAAGAAGGCCCTGGTTGATCCACTTGCGTCGACGGATCTGCCAGTTTCGTCGCTAACTTGGCCTTATGCAGAAGAGATTTAAATAGCGACGGTCGGAAGAGGCCAGGAAAGGAGGGCTTGTCAGGAGGCATATCCTCGTCCTCTGATAACTCCATGTCTTGAAGCTCTGCCTCACCCTCCTCCGAGGACGACTCGCCACTGCGGCCGTAGTCGCGATGGGATGAGTCCGGACACAAGGTGGACTGGTAATAACCGGCCGTATGATGAGATACACGAGGCGGAGGGGGAGGTGGAAGGTAGTGCGTCTGGGCCCAGGTCGCATAGCGAGGTGGTTGCTGACCGGTTGCCGCTAAGGTCTGGGACACGGTGTCCGAAATCAGCCTTTGGATGTCATATGCAGGAGGTGGCGGAAGTGCCGAGGCAACAGGATGTAAGCCGGCTGCTGTTGGAGTAAATGTTGCTTCTGGTTGGCCTCTCTGAGTAAGGGAGGTCTTGTAAGAAAGGTTAACTGGCCCCATAGGTAGGGACGAAGCCAGAGCAGGGCCCGGATTATGATCAGGCTGGGCAGGAATAACCATATGTTGTTGGTTGGCCATCTCTTGTGCGGTTAGACCTTCAGCCTCCGCCACCGGTAGATTCATGGCCTTAGACCTGTTGGATTGCTTACGCGCCTTTTCAAATTGTCTCTCTAAAGCCTTGTGCCTCCTTGAAGCGTCCTTGTCAGAAGCAGCAGACAGTTTCGACCTTTTAAAGGAAGCAGCTGCAGAAGATGATTGATGATGAGAACGTTTCTTGGATGCCTTGCGCGGTCTCTCTTGCAGGGGCCTCTCTGGAGAGCACTGGCCATCCTCAAGGTCAGAGGAAAGCTCACGTTCCGCCATTGCAGGAAGGTGAGATTGAAAACTACTTTCCTTAACCGGTTTCTTATTATTATTATTTTTTTTAATTTATTTATTTATTAATAACTTTTTAATTTTTTTTTTTTTGAACAGGAGGAAACAACAAACAGTCAACAGTAAAGGTAAGTGGAAAGCTCAATAAATGAGACAATGGACAGTCTATGGAACCTTGGTCTAGAGCTGGGAGAAGCCACAGAGTAACAAAGTTGCTGTAAGGTAGAATTGACACTCAGACTGAAGAAGCCCAATGCGCATGTGCAGGGAGTTGTCAGGCAGAATCTGATGTCCGTTAGCGCGCCCGAAGTTCAGACAGTGAAAAAGGTGCGAAGGCCTCTGACAGAGAAGACGGGGCGGCCTGCGATCCTTCGCTAGGCAATCCCTCTGATTAGTCCAGCAAGTTTGAATGGAAGAGCAGATTAGGCGCGAGCAATCAGGTCCCCGCTCCCAGCGCCCGAGGGATAGAAGGGCGCGCGAGCCCCAAAGGCACTCCCAGCGCTGCCCGCAGGTGCGATGAGCTGTCAGACGAAGGAATCGCTGGGCGCAGCCAAGCGCGCGAACGAAGCGGCGGCCGAAGGCAATTCCTCAGCAGTTGCGTGGCCGCGGAAGCCCTTCTAGCGAGCTCCGTGCCGCAAAGGTGTATTCAGGAGAGGAGTGTGCCGCTGAGAGCAGGGCATTTACTCCCAGCCGCCCAGGGAATGTAAAGTCTGTGGCGGGGGCGGTATTGCCGGTAAGCCGGGGAACCAACCCACACGCCGGCGGCCAGCAGGGGAGGTAACGGGGCTCTTCTTAGCGCGGTGATTTTTCGGCAGTCTATGAATTCCCAAGTCACTCACCCCTGCTGCTTTAAAAGGAGAATCCAAAGCTTTAGAAGGAACAATAGTCCAGTCACTAAGTGGAGAAAAATTCAGACAGTGTCACAGGCTCGACTGAGTGAACTAAACTGAGGCTCTGTCAAGCATGTGGGCGTGTCTGAAGAAGAAATTTAAAGGAACACACTCAGTGTAGGCTACTCGACTATTGAACAACCTGAAGCTTTGGATTCTCCAAGCAGCGCGTTGGAGAATTGTTAATAGTTATCTTCTGACATATATATTTTTTCTTAATATTTTACTATTAAAAAAAGTGTAAGTCCTTCAGAGCTTTAAGATTTATTTATCAAATTTATTGGCAAAGATATTGATAGACCCCAATGGAGTGGTGCTGTAGCCTAAAGATGGAGCTCTTGCCTCACAATCAGGAGGCTGTGAGTTCAATCCTAGGCAGAGGCAGATATTTCTCTCTCTGGGCACACTGAGAATATATCTGCTGAACAAAACTATGCATTGGCGACAGGAAGGGCATCTGGCCATTAAAACACTCTGCTAGCTCCATTCAGTTGCCCAGACTCCACCCCGCAAGGGATTATGGCAGGGGTGGGTTCTAATTTTTTTACTACCGGTTCTGTGGGCGTGGCTTATTTTGTGGGTGTGGCCTGGAGGTCATGTGACTAGGCGGGCGTGGCTAGCTGGTCAGAGTCATTTCCGGAAGATCCTCGCACTTACGACCAGTCCTCGCACTTACGACCCAACTCATTTGTTTGCTTTTAACACTGATCAGCTGTAGGACAGCCCTTTGAAGCCCTGCGGCAAGAGTTTAAACAGTTTTTTTCTAGTCATCAGCTGGGACTCAGGAGGCAGCAATAGATTGGGGGTGGGACCAAATAAAAGGTAAGAATAACGTGGGAGGGTGGGGGGGCGGGAGGGCGGGGGGGAGAACCGGTTCGGTGACGTCATATCGTCACCGCTACCGGCTTGGCCGAACCGGACCGAACCGGGAGGAACCCACCACTGGATTGTGGGGTCATTAAAAGAAGATGATGATATTGATAGACCCCAATAATTTCTCTCTTTACTCTTCCCTTTCGCAAATTTATATTCCCTATTTCCTTTCACCCTAGGATTTGATTTCCATACTCTTTTTTTAAAAAAAATATGGGTAGCTCTTCTTTGAACTCATTTCAGTTTTTCATCACTTGTTTACAGTGTAGGACATAGTCCTAGACACAATGCTCCAAATCCAATCTAACCAGTGCAGAATACAATGAAATATCATTCAGATAACACTATTTTGTTAATGCAAGATTATAAATCCATTTTAAGGCAGCTTTCCCCAGCCGGGTAACCTCCAAAAGTATTAGAATTCAAACCCCATAATCCTCATCATCATTAAATTCTTTTATATCACAGCTAAGAAACATGGATGGAGCAGCATGGAGCCAACCTGGAGATTACATATGGACTCCTATATGTATCCAAGGCAATACCACGGATGTGACATACTGCCTGTGGCCTTTTCACCATTCTTATGATCTTGATATGCAATTTTAGGAAAACTGTCCCATGTGATAACAGATTTGAAAGATTTCATTTAAGGACTGAAGATTAAGATAATCATCTATAATATTTTTATCACACCTCTAAATTTAAAATTACAGTATTAGTACTTTTTGATACGTAGCTTTGTAGTATAAAACAGAGTTAGAATACGTGCAACAAGAAATTGTTATAATGACTTAAGAACTCCCCGTTCAAGCTGCTTGTAATTCATATTTTTCCAATCATAATTTTTCAAGAGCCAGACTGTAAGGCAGTATATTTACCATGCTGCGGGATGTGTTGGATATATGGGAACCATTCTTGCTTAAATTTAGTTAAATTTCTATTGTCTGTACAGTCAACTTCACTTAATGACCATTCTAAGTTACAATTACACTGAAAAAAGTAACTTATGACCAGTTCTTATACTTAGGACCACTGTAGCATCCCACATGTCACATGAACAAACTTCAGCTGCTTGGCAACCGGCCTGTATTTACAATGGTTGCAGCATCTCAGAGTCTCAGAATTGTTATTTGCAACCTTCCTAGGGAGCCTCTGAGAAGCAAAGTCAATGGGGGAAGGCAGATTTGCTTAATAACCACATGATTCACTTTAACAATTGTAGTGATTTGTTTAACAACCATGGCAAAAGGGCAGTGGTGAAATGTAAAATTTGTTACTACCGGTTCTGTGGGCGTGGCTTGGTGGTGGTCGGGTAATGTGACTGGGTGGGCGTGGCCAACTTTTTTTAAAAGAAACTTTTAAAACCGTTTTTTCTACAACCTCTTCGGCAGAAGAGGTTGTAGAAAACATGCTTTTAAAAGCCTCTGACGATCCCAGCTGAGCCGCGCGATCATCATTTTTTACTTTTAAAAGCATTTTTTCGGCCGAAGAGGTTGTAGAAAAAATGCTTTTAAAAATAATAAAAAAATAATAAAAAAAGCATCTGATGATCGCGCAGCTCAGCTGGGCATGGGGGGGGGGCATGGAGTTTTGCTACCGGTTCTCCGAACCACCCACCGCCATCTGGTCCAGGCGATTGGTCCGAACTGGGAGCATTTCACCCCTGCAAAAGAGTTGTAAAAAGGGTCATAACTCAGTTAACAACTTCCTTGTTTGATAACAGAAATTTTGGGCTCAATTGTGGCCATCAAGTCGAGGGGCTACCTCTACGAACTGATAGCTTGCCAATGCAGCATATGTCTACAAATATTGCAAATAAGCTGGAGAATAAAAAGGGGAGAATAAAAAAAACCAATCACTCCTTTTTATTTTCCTTCCCCCTTCCTACTTTTTGTATTTTAATTTTGTGTTTTACATACACATTCACACACCCACCCTAAAAAATACCCCCTGAATTTGTGTGGTTTTTAATTGTTTTGTCTTTGTATTATTTTCTTATAAATCTTGATGTACTGTATTGTTTCACTTTAATCATACTATACAAACATCACCGTATTGTTTCAATACAGTGATGTTTATATAGTATGCTTAAAGTACATGTATGATATAGTAGGCAACTGTGTCACAATTTAACACTTATATATGATTATTTTATTGTAGCATAGAAAAGACTATTAAAAATCCTTGAATATATAAGAACTTTTTTTTGACACAGATTTTTTTTCACATCCTCATTTTAAGATAAGGGAGAAGAGCTGAAATACTGAACATTATGATGGGATAAATGTTCAATCCTTTTCTAAAAGGTGATGCAAAATAAACCATTTTCAAATGAATAATAATGAAGTTAATGTTTTTGCATTTGCATGGCAGTCCAACAAAGGGAACTCATTTTAAGACTTCAGCCTCATTGTGGTATCAGGTACTGTATCAAATATTTTGAAAACCGAAAGCAGAAGAAAGTAACATTTCCTCCTCTAAAATCAGTGCAGGAAAAAAAGATTGGCAGAGAGGAACATGAAGGAAAAAAAAAGACAATACTGTCAAACCTAAGTACTTACAGATATGTTTCTAGGACTTTCAGTCAAGAAGGCTATTCTAGGATTTAAAATCCATACAGATGGACAGAGTCTAGTTTGGAGAAAGCTGACATAACTGCTATCCTGTTAGGTACTGGAATCTGGGGAAATTGGAGATAGAGAGGGAACCCCCTCTCCCCACTGTAGTCCAAGTGAGATTCTTTGAAGAAATTATTGAGAGAAGCTAAAGAACAGGAAGTGGTTTATGATGAAAATTCAGGAAAAAATGGAATTTGAATGACAGAAGAATGTGTTAGACATCAGACAGAATTCAGAAGAAGGCATCTGCATGGGGTATCTGATGTGATAGAAAACTAAACAGGCAGTTATTTATCCATCCTTCCATCCCTCCATTCCTCCTCTCACTTGATCTTAGGCAAAAAGCTGAGAAGTGATACAGTGTATATACAGTATGTATGTATGTACAGTATGTACACACAATGTACATACTGAACATACATTTTTACAATGAAATTATAGGCATAATTGTATGATGTGGAGTGACATTAGTTCTGGCATAACTACCACACCATTGCACTCATTTCACATGCTAGCAAAGTTATGCTCAAAATCCTACAAGCTAGGCTCCAGCAGTATGTAGACCGAGAACTACCAGAAGCACAGGCAGGATTTCGAAGAGGCAGAGGAAATAGAGATCAAATTGCCAACATACGCTGGATCATGGAGAAAGCTAGGGAGTTTCAGAAATATATCTACTTCTGCTTCATTGACTATGGTAAAGCCTTTGATTGTGTGGATCACAATAAATTGTGGCAAGTTCTTAAAGAAATGGTAATACCAGACTATCTTATTTGTCTCCTGAGAAACCTATATGCGGGTCAAGAAGCAACAGTGAGAACTGGACACAGAACCATTGATTGGTTCAAAATTGAGAAAGGAGTTCCACAACGTATCATGAGAAAGGGCTAGATGAATCACAAGTTAGAATTAAGATTGCCAGGAGAAATATCAACAACCTCAGATATGTAGATGATACCACTCTAATGGCAGAAAGTGAAGAGGAACTAAAGAGCCTCTTGATGCGGGTGAAGGAGGAGAGTGCAAAAGTTGTCTTGAAACTCAACATTAAGAAAACTAAGATCATGGCATCTGGCCCTCTCAATTCCTGGCAAATAGATGGGGAAGAAATGGAGGTAGTGACAGATTTTATTTTCCTGGGCTCCAAGATAATCGCAGATGGGGACTACAGCCAAGAAATTAAAAGACGCTTGCTCCTGGGGAGGAAAGCTATGGCAAATCTAGACAGCATTCTAAAAAGCAGAGACATCACCCTGCCAACAAAAGTGCATACAGTCAAGGCTATGGTTTTCCCAGTTTCAATGTATGACTGTGAAAGTTAGACCATAAGAAAGGCTGAGCGCCAAAGAATTGAGGCCTTTGAACTATGGTGCTGGAGAAGACTCCTGCGAGTCCCTTGGACTGCAAGGCGATCAAACTGGTCAGTCCTAGAGGAGATCAACCTGACTGCTCTTTAGAAGGCCAGATCCTGAAGATGAAACTCAAATACTTTGGCCATCTAATGAGAAGGAAGGACTCACTGGAGAAGAGCCTAATGCTGGGAAAGGTCAAGGGCAAAAGAAGAAAGGGACAATTGAGAATGAGTTGGCTGGATGGAGTCACTGAAGCAGTAGGCGTGAGCTTGAATGGATTCCGGAGGACGGTAGAGGACAGGAAGACCTGGAGGAACATTGTCCATGGGGTCGCAATGGGTCAGATACGACTTTGCAACTAACAACAACAACAACAACAACAACAACATTGTGTTCTTTTCTTTTCCCCTCATTTTTTATTCCTTTATACACTGTCTTTTAGATAAAAGTTAAAGCTATTATGTGGCAAACTGTCTATGTTTGCCTTGTAAAGCTAATGAGGAAAGGGGTTTATTTGCAAATGCCTTCTAGATAGTTGAGTTTTCAAATTAAGCTTTAATAATACTTTACAATGTTTTTTCCATCTTGTCTGGGGGAACTGAGCATTTCAAGGAAAAGCTCTGTGGATGCAAGAAGGATTCAGTATCCCCTACTAACACATTTTTTTTTCCTAACAAGTACCCATCCGTAATGGCAAACATATACACATCATTTATGATACTTTTGTTTCAGTGGCGGGTTGCTACCGGTTCGCCCGAGTTCGGGCAAACCGGTAGCGGCAACAGTGGGAGGCTCCGCCCACCCGCCCAGATGTCATCAAATATGATCTGTGCATCCGCAGAAGCTTCGCGAGCGAGCGAAACGGTAGCAAAGGTAAGTGAAACCAAGCCCTAAGAACAGCCAATTTTATAAATTGAAGCCCTCTTTGTTCCTATTCAATATACATTAAAAAAAAAAAACCCAGCAGCTTCCTATAATTTAAACTGCTGCAATGCAAAAGAAAATCAAGGAGTTCAGCTGAAAAATGCACAAGTTATTTTCTTTCAAACATGTTATGAAAGTCTCAAGAATTCTGCAAAGTAAGTAGGAAAAGACTCCACATTCCTCCTTTCCCTGCTCTCTTTTCACCATTAGCCTCTGAGAAAAATAATCCTCCTATATTTAATTGGCAGCAGTTGTCTCGTTGAATTAATAATGCCTGCTGCAGTCCTGCCTAGCTTCTCTGGGTCACCAGTACTCACAAGTTTTTTCCTTTGCAGGAGTTGTTAACAAATCCATTTAACACTAACACTTCCAATGCTTACGTTCACTATCAGGGATTTTGGCTTGAGCTGGCTTGAGATAATATTGCCCTGTGTCTTTTACTGTTCTTTGCTACTTTATTCCTAGCAGCACATACCTTTCTCTATGCTCATGTTTTTCCAGGAGGCAACTAAAAATGGTCATTAACCAGCAAAATGACTTGAATACCAGATTGAATCAAAAGAGTAATTATATTACAATTTTCAAGTGTTCTCTCCAAAGCGGGGGGGGGGGGGGAGAGGGAAAGAGAGAACAAGAACAAAACCAACAAGTCAACACAACTTCACCAAACTTTCATATGGTAAACACAGGGATTTGGGCTAGCATACATTCATTCATTCAGTAACAGAGTTGGAAGGGACCTTGGAGGTCATCTAGTCCAACCCCCTGCTCATGCAGGAGACCTATACTAGGGATTCGAACCGCCGAACTGCCGAACCTTTCTGATCGACAAGCTCAGCGTCTTAGCCATTGAGCCACCTAATGCACAGTACCTTGTGCATGTTCTACCCCCAAATCCTATTATGTTGCCTTATCATGGCATGGTAGGGAGGTGTTCCTGGAAGGGATAAGAGAAGAATGCTGAGAGTGTAAATCAAGAGTACTGTATATAATCCCAGCAGGGTTACCCAAGTTCATCCCAGCTGCCCAGCCAAAGCATCTATATTGGGCAGCAGCAACATAAGAAGATGCTGCAGATCAATGATTACTTTAGTGAGAATGGCAAATGCATTATTTCACATGAGGGTGGGGGAGAGAAAGCATTAGCAAACCACACCTGTACTTTGCCAAGAAAACCACATGGAAAGACAATCTACAGTGATTGATGATATAGTACCGGATGATCAATACTTCAGGTCAGAGGGCACTCAATACGCTACTGAGGAAGAGCCACTGGTGCAGAAGAGGAGGTTGATGAGTTTTATGATCAATTTGAAATGGACAGACCATACAAACACAGTCTGCTGGTCGTTGGAATGCCAAAGTTGGAAATTTTAAGGAGAAAAAATGTAGTTGGACTATACGGGCTAAGAAACTGAAACGAAGAAGAAGAATGACGTATCAATTTTTGACAAGCCACATTTTCTCCATCGCTAGCAAGTTCTTTGAACAACTCAAACAATGTCTATATATATGAGATGCAGCCATAACCAAATAGAATACATAAAAATCCAATTGTGTACATTATTGGTATTAAAGGGTGCTGGAATAGCTCAGTTCTAATAGCAAAAATGTGGTCAGGGACTAACTGTGGAAGAGATCAGAAATTATTCTTGTGCTTCAAAGTAGCTGTAAGGAAAGGTGATATGTATATAAATGTTGTGTGTTTGTGTCTTGTTTTTAATGTTTTCAAAATAAAAAAACTTTTAAAACAAAAAAAAAGAAATTATTCTTGTGCATGTTTCAAGTTAAAGCAAAAAGAGAAACGGATAAATATTTTAACAGCAAGACCTATGCTGGTTTTCCTTAAATATCTTTAAAAATACTGGCAAGTAAGATAAAAAGAAATAGAAAGAATTCTGTATTAGTTTGTTTAGTTTTTATGTTCTCTTTAATATCTATCTATCTATCTATCTATCTATCTATCTATCTATCTATCATCTACCTACCTACCCACCTACCCACCCACCCACCCATCCATACACACACACACACACACACACACACACACACATATGAACACACATGGGGGAGAGGGGCCAAATTAGTATTTAATTTTAGTTTAATTTTAATGGGAGGAACAAGTACCCCAGATCTCCTTGCTAAAGTCATATCTTTCTTATGATGATGATAAGTTTAATTTTCTTGATTTTAAATAATATTGTGTTTATTAGTTATCCTCAATTATATGATATTATGATATTACTTACATATGATTGTGGGAACTTAAGAGTTATCATTTAGAATCCTTGCAATCTTGGGAAGTTCTTGATATAAGTCATAGTATAAAATTAATAGAGGCTTTCAATTACTTTTTCAGCATTTAAGGTGGAATATATTTAGGCCTATTTGGTAAAACATTTAAAGTTATTTTTTTTATCTCATGATAAATTGACATTTAGGAGCAATTCTTATCTAAAAAATTATGGTAATGCTTTTTTTTTTTAAAAAAATAGATTTATAATGGACTCCTCAAAGAATATTTTTTAACAATAGCTGTTATGTTTTCTATATTGGAGAAGTACAAAGGAATTTGGGTACATATATTCTGGGCATATTTACTTATAATCCCTTAGTGGTTGGATGTTATGACTATGGTGAATAGGTACTTGGAAGGTAGTTAAGAATGAAAAATGTTAATACTATTCTATTAAACTATATTGCCCAAAACCTGGAATCTTTTTAAGTTATGTAGAACTTTGGATGTATCATGACTGAACTTTTGAGAAAAAGATTGTTCTACACTAATCAAAGAATGATGGTCCCAGACACTAAAAGGTGAGTTAATGAAGTTGGTCAAATCTCATCAACTTCAGATTTGTACTGAAGAAGAGACAAGACACAATAAAATGATTTCATATAATCTAGGTTTAATTGTTTAAAATTTTAATCATTCTTCTGAATTTAAAGAAAGCTATATAATTTTAAAAGCAGAGCCTAACACTTTTTAAAATTATTTTTTTTAAAAAAATACATATTTAGAATTGAATGTAGGTATGTGTTTAGCATTTTTCCTTTCTTAATTGTTGATGCATAACCATGTCAAATAAATGTTGATTGATCTGATTATTTTCAATGAAAGAATGAGAGAATTAATGAATACATGATAATGAAAATTCTGAATTTGGTTTGTTGTGGAATGAGGGGAGAAAGAGAAGAAGAGCAACTCCGAATGTAATTAAAATGTCTTATTTTAATGCTTTCTTTAAGGGAAACATGTATATGTAGGATTTTTTATGTATAAGAAAATGTACAATTTCTATTATATGGGGAAGGGGAAAGGGTGGGGGGGGAGAAAATTGTTTGTATTTCTTATAAAACTTTTCAATAAAAAAAAAGAAAATTCTGAATTTGGGACTTACTATTTTTTGAGAGTGTGAATAGCAGGTCTTGTTGCTACAAAAAAAAATCTTATGTCTCAAATTCAGAACAATTTTCATGGAAATCAACAAAAGAGGTAACAGGGACAAGAATGAAAGTAGGTATAAGATAATGATTACTGCAAAACAAAAAACAAAAAAAGAAACCCCGAAATATATCTACAGAGAAAAACTTAATTGCAAAGAATGTAGACAGCAGTTAAGTTAAAAAAGAGGCAGAGAAAATAGAGAGATATTTTTGAAGGTAATTATTTTGGGTATGGGTGAAGAGAGCTAAAGAAGGAATTTCCAGGAGACTCAATGAAAGTGACTTAAAAATAAAAGTGATGAAGTGATTTGAGATCAAACTGAAGTGAAAGATTGCTGGAAAGAGTATTTTGATAATGATCGTTCTATAGTTTAGTTCTGGTAAACTGTAGAATTGGAACTAATGCTTATAATGCTAGCGTCCAAGAGAAAAAAATGATAAAAAGAAAGTGATAAAAATTGACAAGGTTGATAAAGAAATGGTAAGAGTGAAAATAGAGAGCTGGGAAAATATTAACATGTAGGTGTGGTTTGCTTATAGGATGCGTAACTTTATGTGAAGACTGCACGTATGCCTCACAATCGGACTTGGCCCAACCATAAATGTCATTGTTATACTGCTACTCAAAAGGAAGCAAAACAACAACAAAGATGGTTAAATGTCCCTAAGAAGTTGATTGGCAGAATTCTGATTGAAAAGTTACAGGAGGAGCGATGGGCAAATTTGTGAAGTGCTGAGCAGGATGTATGCAGACTAGATCCTTCCTTTTCATCACTGAAAATTGTATGAGCATAAGAAAGTTTATTATTTATTTTTGATTTACAGAAAGTATATGTTAGGCTTGGTTAACAAAATGTTCTGCTAGAATAAATTGCTGAATGTGATAAAATATGTCTGTTTGAGAATAGATGGAATACTTAGTGAATAGTTCAGGACTGGGCAAACACTAAGAGAAGGATGCACAATGTCCCTGAGAAGGCCAGAGAAGCTTTCTTTTCTGTGACTGAGACTTCCCAGCAATATCTGGCTGGCCATTGTGTAGGCCTAGCAAGCAATTTTCACATTCATAGCCAGTGGTGAAATTTGGCCGGTTCTATCCACCCGCCGGAATGTCATTACGTCCTGTTTCTGACACTCTGCACATGTGCAGAAGGCTCTGCACAGAAGAGGCATGCACGAGTGTATCGAGTCCTTGCATGTACACACTCCCGAACTAGTAGCGAAGGTAAGTGCATTTCACCGCTGTTCATAGCTGTAACAATTCTGCTTGAAACTGGTTGGGTGAGCTGAAAATCCTTGCCCAGCCATCACTTCTGCTTTGGGGGAATACAAAGCACATTATATGTGACATGTAGCCCAAGCCAAAAACCTCATCACATCATTATCAAAGAAGACAAATTATAATAATAGCGAAAACATGGTATTAAGGGATTTAGCCAATCAAGGAAAAGTTCCTAGTATAGAGAGTGCTCTAAAGGCAGATAACAAATGGCTGACATGGGAAGCAACCAAATTAACAAGGAAAATCTCATGGATAGGGAAAGAGAGGCACATTTATTATTCTGTGTGATTGCAAACTGGGTGATGACAGGGAAAGCCCGGGGTGGCACATTGAGAATTCACACAGTAACTTAGAACAAGTCACCGTCTACAATGATTTATGTTCTAATCCAGCCATGGGTGCAAATTGCAGCTGCCCTAATAGAGGGGAAAATAAGTCGTGGAAATGAGATTCCAGCTAGTGCAAAGAAAAGAGCAGATAAAAGCTCTTAGTACACATTAGAATGGGTATTGTACTTTATGCTGCCATGGAAACAATTGCCTCACCCCTCCCCCACTTGTAGTAGTTGTTTGAAATATGAAAAGTATTTTATGAATATCAATATTCTCCCCCTAAAACATTTTAGCAGACATTTGTTTTAAGTATAAGTATTTCCCCCTTATTTGCTAGAAAGATAAACCATGGCTGCAAAAGCAGAAGAATGGAAGGCACATAACTGTTTTAGAAACCTTCTGATTCAGTCAGTTAACAGCATTCACATTCTGCCTCAATAAGAATTATAATTTTCCACACTCTTACTTGGAACTTATTTTGTGAAAGAGAAATCCTATTCCATTCATTGATAAATGTTCTTCTAAATTCTTTGACTGCCTTTTATCTTTATAAAGGTACATTTACGTTAAGTACACATAGAACACTTTGTGGGTATTTACGTAACTCCCCCCCAAAAAAACAAAAGAAAAGCACCCCACTTAACCCCCCCCCTTCAAAACAGGGGACAATAAAATGTAAATATGTTCTTGCTAATTTAAATATATAGGTGTGAATGTAGAAATAATTACTGTAATTTAATACAACTGTTAAGTATTTCATCAAAAGAGGATGACTGAAGGTTGACTTACTTTCTTGATCTATAGGTAGCTCTCGACTTACAAATGGTCATTTACTGACTGTTCAAAGTTAGACACTCCCCCCCAAAGCTACATATGATGTGATACAATTTCAAAGCTGTGATGGCCACACCCTAGGGGTGGGTTTTACTTACGTTTACTACCGGTTCGCAGCGCATGCGCAGAAGCATTTTGATGATGTCAGGGTTGGTGGGCGGACCCTCCCACCAGTTGCGAACCAGGGGCAACCCACCACTGCCACACACACACACACCGCCCCTATTCACAAGATTACATTTTGGGTAGTTGGCAACCAGTTCACCTTTACAGCTGTTTGATGTGTCCTGTGCTCACCAATCAATTTTTGATGGTTTATTTGCCAGGTTTTGGCATTTACTCCTACTTTCTGGCAAAAACTGGCATTGGATGAAATGGATTTGCTTAACGACCATGGTGTTAAAAAAAAGTTGTAAAATTGGGTCCAGTCACATGACCCACTCAATGACTTCAACAACTTACAACTGTAATTCTGGGCTCAATTAAGGTCATAAATCAAGGATTATCTACCGGTATATCTACCATCTAGGTCTTCACTGGTGAGGGGGCATGCCTATTGCTGTTTCTTCTTAGAGTTATTTAAAGTGTATTAAATTGAACAACACTTTTCAAAACAAGAATGCTTTTAGGCAGAAGCCTGTTTTTGGAATCATAGAACATGTGATAACCATATTAGCTATTTGGAAGTGATTCATATTTGAAATACAGGCCTGCTCACAAAAAATCAGCTTGATGAGAGACACTGTTCCAACATAGATATGTGTATGCATCTAGAAATTGTTTTTTAAGTCAAGCAACACAACACAGCTGTCTCTGTAACTATTTATTTATTTGATTTATATGGCCACTGAATTTGTTAAGTGGCTGTCAGCAACTTTCAATTTGTAGAAACATGAAAACAAGAAATTAAAAGTAGAATACTATTCAATAAACATTCACAGTTGGAAAAAAATAGCGTAATAAGAGATTTATTCGAAGAAATTCGAATAAATAAAATAAATTTAGCAATAAGAACAGAAACCTCTGAACCATCTCAAAATCCATGCCCAGAGAAAGCGGATTAAATTCTCCTAGTTTAATTAATGCAGAGGTCTTAAAACTAACCAAGATTCAGCACGCACACACTTGGGTAGGAAGGCTGTTATGCAGCATAAGTCACCCAACTGCTGAATATCTACACATTTCCATAAATCTATTAACCTTCTTTTGGCTATAGGGATTCCTCTAAAAGGCAATGGAAAACTGATTAACTGAGAACTCTTATGAATTGCCAGGATGCCAGTTTAATTTCTAGTGGATTGCTATGATGGTATAGATTGCGGTAATTGTGCCAACCTCATTTGATGTACAATTACCAAATAAATTAGTCTAAGTCTCATAAAGTCTTAGATTTTTTTCTTAAGGAAAATATATGACCTGACAACTATATTTCCTTCTCAAATTCCATCTCTATTTCTGCAAGCCTTACTACTGTTTTATGTACTAGGGCTGAATAACCATATGCCTAGAGACACTGAAACACACATATAAGAAACTGAGTTTTCCTATATTTACCACAAGGAAAGCACATTGTGAATCTGGTAACTTCAGATGATAAATAGCTGGGACTTTCAAAACTGAGTGGCCTAATGTGAGCAGGGTAACAAATGTTTTCAAGATTGAACACTTACACGAACAAACTTTTCTGAGCCAACTACAAAAAAGCAGCACAGTACAAGAAAAAGTCTATCATGCTTGAAAACATTTCTACAAAGCATGATAGATTCTGCATTTAAACAAAGTGCATTTCAACATTTTTAGTAGTATTTTCTTCTTTATGATTATTTCGCAGATTTGAGGGTGGAATTATGACACCGGTGTGAGTTTACAGCAGTTTCGCCTGGAACATTTTCAGAAATCCTGTTAAATTGTGCTTGAAAGGGCCATAAAAGCACTTTTCACACAATCTTGCTCATCGCACAGAAAGAGAAAAATGCAAGTCTTTTCCAGTATATTGTTTCTTCCTTAACAAGACTCTTCAATAGTGTGAGCACTTGCTTTTGCATTATTAGCAGAAATCAAAATATAAATTGTGATTCAACGTATCTCTCAACACAATATTTTATGCCTACTGTAACTGGGCAGAGACTGATAGGATGAGGCTAGGAACTGACATTAATGAAGTTTTCTTACATCAGATAGAGCTCTCCAGCTGTTATACAACATCATAAAGTTTTACCACTACCACAATTTTCTAGCAGACTGAATTCTGTGCATGTTTACATACATGTATGTATGTATGTAGCATGCACATACCTTCAATCATTGTTGACTCCTATTAACTGCCTGCAGTATTTTTAGCAAGATTTCAGAAGTGGTTTGCCCCTGCCTCTTTCCTAGGATATAGAGAATAATCGGCCAAGATCACCATGCCAAAGCCAGGAATAGAATTTATGGCCCCGTTTCTAGTTCAGCACCTTAAGTGCCACACCAAAGTGTCTTACTCACCAAAAATTCACCAACAGCATCTCCCAGATGACAATGGTTGCTCCCCCTCCTATCCCTGAGACTGTGGCTGGTGCCAGACCCAAAACTTTTGTGTGCAGATCTCAGAAAGAACACATCCTCCTCCCTCACCCTGCCAGGTTTGGTAATGCAATCCAGGTCTGTCCTATTATCCATAATTAAATCATAGATGAGCACAATTTTATTAAAGATCTATCTGGCTTTTATAGCAGCTGGATTTCCAGGGCTCCAAGGATTGGTTCCACCTCATCCTAACATCAGCCCAATTTTGTTTTTCCTCAGACATAATGATCACAGCACCATGATTTTTTTTTTTTTACTATCAGAAAACTGATTTGGTGTCATTAATTTTAAAGAATGAAATTAATATACATGTAAGTCTAATTCAAGGGACTGTTAGTGAGGAATATTTCTGTAAATTCCTCATTTTTTCCTTAATATTTGCTTCACACACACAAATACGCACATCCATCCCTCTCACAAAAAGGGGGAAGGGAGAGAAATAAAGCTATGTTCAGAAATCAGACTGATTTATTATTTATTTATTTATTATTATTATTCAAATTTCTATACCGCCCTTCTCCTTTCGGACTCAGGGCGGTGAACAGCCAAAATAAAACATTTATACATAAAGTACGATTAAAAATAGATTTAAAATAATTAAATTTGGCCCATAACTTAAAATTTATCAATTTAAAATCCATATCAAAATTTAAAATCAACCATAAAATCATAAAATCAAGATCATGCTATGTCCGGTACTATCTGAAAACCTTATTTAACAGTAACACATCAATGCATATTTTACAATCTAGGTTAATGTACTATTCCAAGGGTCTGCAACCTTAAACACTCAAAGAGCCATTTGGACCTGTTTCCCACAGAAAAGAAAACACCGGGAGCCACAAAACCTGGTTGGGCATGCTCAACTCAATGTCACTCACTCCCACCCAATCACATGACACACACACACACAGCCACACCTACCCAGGTTTTGTGGCTCCCGATGTTTTCTTTTCTGTGGGAAACAGGTATCTCTCTGTGTCTGTCTCTCTGTCTCTGTCTCTCTCTGTCTCTGTTTCTCTCTCTCTCCCCCTCGTGTGTGTGTATGTGTGTGTGTGTGTGTGTTCCCTATTGAACTATTTCCAAAAATAGGCAAGGGTTGGTGGTGTTGTTTTTTTGCTGATGTTATTCTTTCTTCTTCTTTGGGTGCTTTTTACCATATGATTTAAATCAAGAGTCATTTCAGGTTCCCAGATAAAGTTCTTTCATTCCCCTGCTGTGGCTCCCTGTTGGCTGAACCCATCACTGGCTGGCCCCGCCCCTTGCCTTCCTCTCCCAGTCACTCCTCGCCTGGCCTGAGAAGGGCAACAAGGGGCGATGGAGACTCGCTCCATATTCCAGAGCAGAGCGAAGTGCCCCTGTACTTGCCATATCTCACAGGCCCTTGTTGGTGCTGTGTGTACCTTGGTCTCTCAGGGAGACACACAACTTGCTCTCTGCCCTGAGACACTGGCTCAGCCTGGTTGCGTCCAACGCTGCTGCTGTTGCCACCTCCATAGCCTGCCCGCTGCTCTCACAGCACCTTGCGCAATACAGTTAAATTTAGCATGTTTCACAATGGGAGAAACGGCATCCCCTCCTCCTCCTGGAGACCATTATGACACAGAGCATCAGCCACAGCTGGACTGGGCCAGTGTCTCAGGGCCAAGAGCAAATCACATGTCTCCCTGAGTGACTGAGGTGCGCGCAACACCAACAAGGGCCGGAAGATGTGCCTGCGAGATATGTCAAGTACAGGGGCTCTTCGCTCCCACTCTGGAATATGGAGCAAGTCTCCATCTCCCGCCATCACCCTTACCTTCTCTGGCAGTGGTGGGTTCAGCTGACAGGAAGCCACAGGAGGGAAATGAAAGAGCCACATGTGGCTCCGGAGCCACAGGTTGCAGACACCCATACTATTCTACAAATCTGATTCCAAAATTTTCCTTTTTACTACACTATTTCTCTTGTGATATTCTTACCTCTTTCTTGAAAATTAAAAATACTGAAGACAATGACTACACTGTCACACTACATTGCATTGAAAGAATTTCAGCAACTAATTTTTGTGCCCTTATCCAGACTACAATGCAGTCAGCGGAGAAACTCTTTCCCTAAATTGGCTTTTGAAATAGTGCTCACAAAATAATGAAATACAAGGATAGTATCACATTTAAATTATTTTCTTATTAATATTTGCTCAGGTTTCTTTATGGTTTTGTCTTTTCTTTAAATAATGTTTCAAAGCGTATTGAAGAAACAGCATAAATATTGTGCTTTAGGATCTAGATGACCCAAATACATAGTTCTCTAAATGGTGCAGGGGGAAAAAAACCCTGTTGTCTCTTTGGATTTTTTCACCCTTTCTTCTCTCCTGATTCCTACATTGCTGCATTGCAGGACTATTATTCCAGATCATTATGCTGCATTATCCTACATAATATGGTTTGCAAAAATCAAATTGACTCTAATACTCTCGGGACCCCCTAACTTTTGCTGTTGGGGTTTATTTGTGTTTTCTTCAGATGCAAGGCTGCATTAAAAACAAGCCTTTGTTCAGAAAATAAATCAGGGAAGAACTGGAACAAGACAAATCAACTCCATCTATGCATCCATGCATCCATCCATGCGTCCATGCATCCATCCATCATCCATCATCTATCATCTATCTATCTATCTATCTATCTATCTATCTATCTATCTATCTATCTTTCTATCTTTCACCACTAGATGGTGGATAGACAAATTCCCCACATTAAAAAGTAATTTACAGCTATTATTGCATTTAGATTGGTTCAGAATAAGCCACACATTAATGTAATAAGCCATGCACCGCTAGTAGAAGTACAATTCCAAAGCTATATTGGCCCAGCATGATAGATTTTGGTCTGCAACCTTCCATGACTAGCAACTGCACAACATATTTCTCATAGCCTGGAGATCAGATAACCACTTCCTAGAGCCATGGAAAAATTTGTTTGAAGGCAGGGGTAGAAGAATCACCAGAGTTGGTCAGACCACCTTTAAACATAGAAACATGAAAGTTAGATCTCTTTGAGATGTACAGTATCAAAATTGGAAGAACTAGAGCATGAGCTGGAACAAGTCAAATGGGATATAATTGGGCTAGGTGAAATGAGCCTTGATAGTACAGTGGTTTACGCACCCTGTTATTAACACAGCTGCCTGCAATTTCTGCTGGTTCGAATCTCTCCAAGGCTCAAGGTTGACTCAGCCTTCCATCCTTTCTAAGGTAGGTTAAATGAGGACCCAGTTGTGGGGGCAATAAGCTGACTTTGTATAAAAATATACAAAAGTATGAAGGCTATTGCTTAATGCACTTGTAAGCCGCCCTGAGTCTCCGGAGAAGGGCGGCATATAAATCAAATTAAAAAAAAAAATGAGATGTAAAGATGAGGGACCACTTGTCAACACGTATTGCCACCTGTTGTATTAACAGAAAATAAGTGAAGATAAAAGTAATGGAAAAATTGTAAAGGAAAGCATAATTGAATTCAACAAACTTTCAGATGAGTAGCATACTTGTAAAATTGACTCAACACTACCTCTTTCAACTGTTATACAATTAATTATAAAACAATTATAAAATGAAGAAATCAAAGAATTATATCAACTGAATATGCATCAATTCCACCAGAAGAATTATTAGTTCTAAATCGTTATGGGTGATATGAATACAAGGACAGGGAAAAAGATCAATTATGACACTATCATCAGAAGTTCTAGTTTTAGCAACAGAAAAATATGGATGATGACTAATAGGCAAAAGTATATTTCTATATATTTCTATCCTGAATTTTTATTTCAAGAAAAATATAACTCAAAATGAGTTTGGAAAAGGCCAGATGTCAATCTTATCCTTGTATTCAATCGTTTACAATTTGTCCAATAATACAGTAGATTCATTTTTATGGACTGACCAAGTCAGGGTTGACAATGCTCAACACATTAAAAATCAGCTTCAAAGAGGAGAGAGGAAAATTGCTGCAAAATACAGCAGCTTGCTTTGTTTCTCGAATAAACTATCAGAAATATGTGTTTTGGCTGAAATTATTAAATAGTTCTTCAATCTCAACAAATTAAACAATAAGAACTTAATTGAAGCTACCTGTTCTATAACTAAAACTTTGTAATCAATGGTCAATGAAACTGGTGGTACCAAGAAACACAGTCAAAAAAGCAAAATTTCAGAGGACACTAAACAAAGGATACAGAAATAATGACAATGGAAACATCCATAGGCAACCAGCAATACTGTAGAGCAGTGGTTCTCAATCTTCCTAATGCTGTGACCCTTTAATACAGTTCCTCATGTTGTGGTGACCCCCAACCATAAAATTATTCCTAACACCATTGAAAATATGTGTTTTCCAATGGTCTTAGGCGACCCCTGTGAAAGGGTCGTTTGACCCCCAAAGGGGTCCCGACCCACAGGTTGAGAACCACTTCTGTAGAGGATACCAAACTAAGAAAGACTATTTGAAAGTGATAGAAAGTACAATTGTCAGGGCTTCTGCAACAACATGGTGGACAGAGCATGACTGTTTTTTGTGGAGCTGATGAATATGGCTGGTATAGGAACCAGTGAAGGGATCAACTCCTCAGAATTCATCTTGGCATTCAAGAGAAGACAAGGATCGCCCATGTTTGGCTCCTTACAAATTCTCCCTGTGAAGAGATCAGAAAGTAGCATTCCCCAGCAACTTTGAGAAGTCTGGGGCCAGGGAATATTCATCTTGTCCAAGCCACATTCAGCACTTTTCAAAAAGACACCGGGCCTGTCTATTTCCTCTCTTAATTACTTCAGAAAGATGCTAATTATTGATTGCTTTGGAGTTAAGAAACTCCTGAAAGACAAACTGTATCACACCAGGAGATTTTCCTTCTACTTTGGATAAAAGAAACTCTAAGTAAGTTTAAGGGTTAACAAGCTTTAACCCTTAAAAGAAGCTTTAATTTGGGGAAAATAGTAAAAGGAGGTCTAGAATGTTGAATTTGGAAAGTTAAGGCACTAGATGGACTTGAAAGAATATTTCCTGTGGGATGTTTAAAAATTTATAAAATAGTATATGAAGTCTTTGAAATTAATTGTAAGAAATCCTCCTGTGGGAAAATTTTGTTGATTGGAAAATAAATAGATGATAAGAGGAGACTGGAAGACTGGCTATAGGGAACCAGAAAGAACAAAGGATTATTCCTAAAGAAAAATGGACCCCATTATTACAATGGAGCAGTACTATTTGATTATTGAAGAAATTAAGGCTGTTTGGAACCAATTTACTCAGAAGTTACTTACAAGATTGTTTGATACTATAGCAGAGGATATAGAAGAAAATATTTTATTGAATAAAAAAAAGGATATAGGAGGCTGATTTGAATGTGGATTGGGAGTTTAAAAAAAACTGGAAACAACGAAGGACCAGCCCGTGGTGCCTCTGCCAGCGAAAACGGAGCTCAGGAGGGCCGCATGCTCCGTTTTTGACTGGGACGGCCTCCTGCAACCCTCTGCCAGCAAAAATGGAGCTTGGGAGGGTCACAATTGAGTAGAAATGACAGATAGATAAATCACAACAAATCAGCAAGTACTTTTAAAATAGTTTAGTTTAGTTTAGTTTATTATATTTATATACCGCCCTTCTCCTGAAGGACTCAGGGCGGTGAACAGCCATGGTAAAAACAATATACAACAAAAATTTAAAAACTTAATTAAAATAATTCAATCATTGGCCGAATTTAAAACACCCAACTAAAATCATTTTAAAACCCTATCAAAACCCAATTTAAAAACCTTTATTCCATCAGACCAGCTTGCTGGAATAATAGGGTCTTCAAAGCACGACGGAAGGCGCAGAGGTCGGGGATCCTTCGTATGTCTGGGGGCAGTTCATTCCATAGGGCTGGGGCCCCCACAGAGAAGGCTCTCCCCCTGGGGGTCGCCAGCCTACATTGTTTGGCCGACGGCACCCTGAGGAGGCCCTCTCTGTGGGAGCATGTTGGTTGGTGGGAGGCAATCGGTGGCAGAATGCGGTCCTACATTTTAAAATGCTTAAAATGTTTAGAAAATCAGTTGGAACTGTAGAAACTTCTTGGATGAGAAGCTAAACGTTTTCAAAGAAAAAAACCAAGAAATTCAATTACCTTTTCAAACAAGCATGATCTGGATGATTGTGAATCTCAATTGATATGGGAGTTACGTATGTGGAATAATAATTAAAGAAAAAACAACCCTAGTATTCCTTCAGTCACTATGTTACTACAGGATTTCCTATTCTAGTCAGCACCAGCTACCAGGAGAAATTGCTACAAATCCCATATTATTTAGAAATTCAGGAGACTGAAGCAGATAGCCACTGCTTTTCTGAGGTATGGGATAGTCTCCTCATAGAGATCAAGTTATCCCCCTCTTATTACTTTTTCTGATTCTGCTGAAAATGGAATTCCTCTGGAATGTTTTCCCTGACATTATGCAGGACAACATCCTTAATTTTTGATTGTTAGTGGGGGGTTTTGTTCACTGTTATGTGTTGGGTTCCTATATAGCATCAAATGGGACACTAGATGTTTTAAATTATTATTATTATTATTTTGGTAAAGTTTTTTTTTTTTTTTTACAAAAACACACACACAAACATACAATGTATTTTTGCTGAACAGAGTATTTGGCCGGTTAACAAATTTAAACAATTTTTAGTCCTTTCAAATAAAATTACAATTTCTATACCTCCTTTTTTGCCGTAACATTTATTTTCATCTATTTTGTACCAATATTACCCTTCATTTTCATCTCTAAATTATTTTTATAGGTAATCCTCAGATTATGTCCATTTGCTTAACAACTATTTAACATTATTATGTATGCTAAAAAAATGACTTATGCCCAGTTCCTGCACTTATAATCATTGCAGTATATCCATAGTCACATGATCAACATTTGGATGCAGGTATGTATTTACAATGGTTGCAGCATCCTGGGGTCATGTGATCACTATTCGTGACCTTCACCAGAGGGTTTCTGACAAAGCAAAGCCAATGGAGGAGGGGGATTTGCTTAATAACCACATGATTCTCTTAACAAGTGTGGTAAAAGATCATAAAATCAGGTGTGACTGACTTAATGTGCAGATTGCTTAGCAATGGAAGTTCCAGGCCCAGTTGTGATCATACGTCAATATATTCTATGTAAGCTTCTAAGAGTAATTTTGACTGCAGTAGAGGTAGACAATATTATTGATAAAATGTATATAACATCTGATTCCCAGTGACTCTGGGAGGTTTACAAATGATTTAAAATGTGAAAAACATGACAACAGCAACAAGAAAGTAGAGATAGTAAGATAACAAACCAGATGGAAACAAAAGAAATCTACCTAAGTTAAAACAAGCCTCCATTCTTCCGCACCAAAGGCCTGAATGAAGATCCAGGTCTTAAGGCCACTTAAAAACACCAGAAATGTTGGGGTTGTTTAGATCTTGAGGAGAATCTTTTTCAGGAGGATTGGTGCTTTTCCAAGTCCTGATAGTTGGCACTGCTTATTTGAAGGAACCTGGGAAACGCTAACCCTGCTAGACTGAATCAGCCAGGCAGATGCTGTGGGAGAGAGAGAGTCCCTCAGGTAACCAGGCCCTGTATCTTATATGGCAGTGATAGCTAACCCTTTTGCCATCGCATGCCAGGAAGGGGGGGCGGGGGAGTTTCGCACATGCACATGCACGTGCCCATACCCATAATTCTATGCGCCCTGCCCCCGTGTGCAACCCTCCCCTCCTGGCACTCGATGGCCCTGTAGGTCCATTTTTCTTTCTCACCTGGCTCCAGACCCTCTCTATGAGTCTATGGAGGGCAAAAACAGACTTCCCTACCCCCTCGGAGGCCCTCCGTAGGCAAGAAACAGCCCGTTTCCCAACTTACAGTTGGAGAGGAAGTGACGTTTTTTACTGTCCCCAGCCTCCAGAGCCTCTCTAGAAAAAGAAAAAAAAAATCTGCCTCTGCCTCCCAGCATCCATCCGGTATTCATCTGGCTAGCGTCCTTGCAGCAAATAGCAAACAGCCTGGTCAGCTTCAGCACGTTATCGCAGCCCCAGCATGTGGCCCGTCAAGGCTCCTTTCCATTGAGCCCACCACCAGTCAACTGAGCTAAGCTCCTGCTGCTGCAGGGGAACACTGAAGCCTTTGCTGCTGAGCAGCTGATTAGTGGTTGGATCAGCCTCCTGGAATTCCACCCATCAGCTGTTCTAGATGGCGGTGATTACTGCTGAATCAGTGGCAAATGGCAGCGGCAGCGAACAGTGGCAGCTGTGATCAGCAGCGATCCCCGCCACCTAGAACAGCTAATCGGCAGTATTCAACTGCCGATCAGTTGCTCGGCAGCGAAGGCTCTAGTGTTCCCCAGCGGCAGCAAACAGTGGTGACAAGTGGTGACAGCAGTGACAGGTTAACCGCAGCAAACCCTCTGCCACAATATTCACTCTATAAGACACAAACATTTTCACCCACTTTTTTGGGGGAGAAAAGTGCATCTTATAGTGCAAAAAATATGGTATTTAAATATCTTGTCCAGCATGTCTGTGTAGAGGAGTGAAAATGTTTTAACTTCTATTTTTCACAGAAGGTCATGATATCCAACTCCTCCACAAAGTAATTTTTAACTATAATTTGATTGAAACAAGCTAAAGTAATTTCAAATAAGAGGTTCTGAACTTGCGTTACTTAGTACAGATACCAATTTAGGGGTTTAAGTATAATATTAAAACTATTCTTTGTCCAAATGGCAGTGATAGATTTTTTTTCCTGTACAGAATTCCGGTGGCCCCTTAGTTCCCTGGT
This sequence comes from Arizona elegans, assembly GCA_022577455.1. Classification (NCBI taxonomy): domain Eukaryota; kingdom Metazoa; phylum Chordata; class Lepidosauria; order Squamata; family Colubridae; genus Arizona; species Arizona elegans. The sequence goes on from JAKOOJ010000001.1 coordinate 89,518,338, forward strand.
TTAGACAAAACAAGACACTAAGATTAATCAGAGACTTCTTTTTGATTGATTGCTTAGTGTTAAGGAAAAGTGTTCCAATGCTCTGTATATAGACAAAAGGCCTGATTATATTTTAGCTTAGTAAGTCAAGACATAATCATCTAAAGGTGCCATTGAAGTTTGGGGATCCCCATTTCTCATTAGAGTGACTGCTGTCCCTGCATTTTCTTATTAGATGACTCACCTCCCCCTATTAAACAGAAAAATCCATTTTTAGGTAAGCAAGCTCTCTACAGAAGAACTTCAGCGCAACTCATTACAGAAGTAATCTTGTTTAGGGTATATGTACAAAGTATTCTCCTTATGCATTTTCTCCAACAACACTATAAAAGCCGACCTATCTGTTTATAGATGCTCTTCTGTTTTTCACGCCCACTTATTGAATCGATTCCACTTAGTTATGAGAAAAACACCGACATCTTTAAGAATTATGATGCTCCTGTTTTCTGTACCCTCCAGTGCTTTGGCAGATATGCCAGGAAGCATTCTTCCTGTATCACAGGGGGTGGTGCACAGAAGCAAAGTATCATTTAATCAAACTGACTTTGAGCAGTTGAAATCAGCCACTTGATGTTACTGTAATGAAGTTTTATTTTCTAACGTTAACAGACTCCAGATGCAGAGATATTCCCTCTGGAAACTGCATTAAAATGAATGGAATAAATAAAAATTCACCCACCCCTGACTCCTAAACATTTTTTTCCCGTTTAGAAGCAGGATTTTGTGTTTTAGAAAGCGCATACGGTCTGGGATCAAAATCATCAATATGTATATAAATATGTTCTTATGGCTTCCGTAGCAATCCAACTGACGTATCTTATGAGTAAGAACAATGAGAGCTTAAAAGTATAGGTCTGACATAGATACTCTATGTGTGTACTAATTTTTTTTAAAAATACTCTCAATTCAAATTAATATACTGTGGGAATTTAAACTGTGAACTAGGTTTTTTTAAAAAATAAAAACCACTCTTCATCCGTAGAATAAAAACAACAACAACAACAACAAGAAGGCAAAGTTGCTGTTAAATGGAGTTCAACTCCTGGTGAGTGCAACTATGCTGCTTTCTTGCCTGTGTTATGCAAGTGATTTGACATTATTACCTTCTTTTATTTTCTTTAATTCATATAATATAGTACAGTAAGTTTTAAGAAGATTAGACAACTATGGAAATTATGTTGCCTAATTTTTCTGAATTTGGCTCAATTAATATGGGTTAACCACTATTCAACCTGGAGCTTCTGTCGCACATTTCACTTTTTGCATGGTCTAGAGCAGGGGTGTCAAACTAGCGGCCCACCGGCCAGATGCGTCATACACAGGCCACGCCCACCTCAGCTCAGCAAATGGGGAAAATGTAGTGAAACATCACGTGATGGCAATGTGATGCACATGGTCTAGAGGAGGAAATCTCTAATTCATCTGTCAAATATGGCTAATTAAAAGATGTCTGAGTAAAATTACTCCATGAACACAGAGGTTGAAACCTTTTACATATGAAAAAAAACCCCACTAGTTTTTTTGCTTTCCACAAAGAAATACAGCCTTCTAAGTTTTTCCATAGCTGACTGGGGAATTCTGGAGGTCTACTCATCTTAAAGTTCACAAGGTTGAGAGACATTGCATGAAATTCTCTCTCACACAATTTTAGTTTCTCAGTAGTAACTTATGACTTTCCAAGCCCATAAACTTGCAATATGTGATATACTGATGTCACTGCTTGAATTTCACTGTGTGCATTTAAACATGTATTAGAAGTCTGGTGTTTGGATCACACTTAATCTTAAAGTTCACTCAACTGAATCAGTTCATCCATCAGGTTGATTTAGAGTGAAATGTTCTAAGCTTCTTGATAAATTTATTCTTTTAAAAGATACAGCACATATTCATATTTTTTATTTAATTACCCCTCCACAAATTATTTTTCAATGCCAGAAGTGGATATTGGATGGAACTGCTATTTTCACAAGACACATAGTTATCCAAATATTCCAACAAAAATAAGTCAGCAAGCTTCTAAAATCACTTGACTTCCATTAAAAAAAAAAAAAAAGCTGTTTTCTATAGATAGCAATAGATCTGCAATACCCAGGAAAAACAATTAGGAAAATTAAAATCCAGATACATTCATGGAAAGAGTGTACAGCGTGAGCCTCCGGGAGGGTGAAAACATCCTCCCCAGGCTCAGGAGGCCTTCCCAAACTTCTGGTAGGCCCATTTTCCACCCTCCCTGAGCTTCCATGCACGCCCTTCAGTTACCTGCATCCAAAACGGACCATGTGGGGACTCCTGGGGTGGGTGGGGCGGGGCAGGGCCAGCCAGGAGTGGGATTTGAGGGTTCTCTGAACGGCACAGAATCTTAGCTAGAGGTTCTCCCAAACCCCTGAGAACCCCCAGCAGCCCACCCCTGGAAAAATGCCAATACTTTCTATAGTTTTGTAATAATCATCTGCTTCCAAACACAATCTTCTTATTTCCAACAGGAAATAAAAGGCAAGACTTAAAACTGGTGCGAAGACAAAGATAACCAAAAATAGTTGTTTTTAAGTATAAATATGCTCATGTCTCAGAGGAAATGCAGAAATGAACAGTAAAACATGGAGGTTAAATATATAGTTAGAACATCATTGGATTAGTTATTGGGATTTTTTTTTTACTTGCAATGCTATTTGAGTCTCCTTAGCAATTTGACATATTTAGAATCATGGTTACACAAATAACCCAAAATGCTGCATATGGTGTAATCACTGCTCAAAGTAACTCTATTTCTTCCTCTGGACAGATCTCTTAAATAAAAACATTTTTTGGGATACCAATGGACTTAACATACATATTAATATATGTATGATTCACTACCACAAGAAACAATGATGAAAATAATTATAGGTTGTTTTTTTTTAAAAAAAGATCAAATAGATGAGGATGATTCTATTAAAATGCCCTTGACTACGAAATGTAATTCAGAGGTATTTTATCTCAGAAAATGAAATAATGCAGGCAAAAACTGAAGGCTATTTCTTTTAAGTCCTGAAACTAGGCTTCCAAACATAATCTAGCTGATCATTATTGACAACAGAGCATTAATGTCAATCAAAACTCTTCTTCTGAGAATATAAAAAGGATAGTTGTCATGGAACAAGTCCCCATAGAAATCTTCCGTTCGGATATTAGTTAACCCTCCTCACAAACAGAGAAAGAAGTACCAAGTTCCTTTAACGAAACAGGAAGTGTGGATTTTATATTTTCACATGTAAAAGTATGGAAGTAGAAAGAGCAGACACATTGGCCGCCAAGTGCAATCACTTCCAATAACTCTCAGCTGTCTATATAATATGGTATAATACAGTGGTGGGTTCTAATCAGCTTTACCACTGGTTCGCATAGCGCACGCACTTTGCGCGTGATCACCAAACTTGCACTTCGTGCAAGCGCATCGAGAAAAAAAAATAGCTGAGGCATGGCAATCCCCTCTGCTGTGCCTTACAGCTGACCCAAAAACAAATGAAATAAAGGTACGTATAGCGCGGGGGCAGTGGGGAGGGCCCAACTGACATTCCAACCGGTTCGCTCTCCTATGAAGATTTCCACTACTGGTTCTTCCAAACCGGGGAGAACCAGTAGTGACCCACCACTGCTATGATATATCCACACATCAATTTCCTCAAGAAAGGCTCAAAAATTATTTCCTTATAAAAAATATTTGAGACACATGATGAAACAGTTGAATCACTTAGATTTCAAGTCAAATAAGCACAAGTAGTCCTTGACTTACCGCCACAATTGAGCCCAACATTTCTGTTGCTAAGTGAAACATTTAAGTGATATTTCACCCCATTTTACGACCTTTCTTGTCACAGTTGTTAAGTGAATCACTGCAATTGTTAACTGAATCTGGTTTCCCCCACTGACTTTGCTTGTCGGAAGGTCTCAAAAAGTGATCACATGACCCCAGACACTGCAATCATGATAAATATGAATCAGTTGCCAAGCGCCTGAATTTAGATCACATGACCATGGGGATGCTGCAACGGTTGTAAGTGTGAAACAGTCACAAGTCACTTTTTTCAGTGTCATCGTAACTTTGAACAGTCACTAAATGAACTGTTGTAAGTCGAGGACTACCTGTAGCAAGCAAATCCCGAATGTGCAAAAATAGGTATTTTAGACCAGGAGTCTAAATGGCCATGGCTGAGGAATTCTGGGAGTTGAAGTCCACAAGTCATAAAGTTGCCAAGGTTGGAGACCCCTGTTTTAGACAACAAATCTCAGGGAATTAATATAAATTGAAAAAAATGCCATTCTCTTTTGCATGGTATTTCTGCACATAATTGAGTGGACTGTTTTCACAAACCTTAATATCAGAGAAACTATTCCAATGATCATGAGATCACTAGTAACATTTATTTCTAGCACCTGTTTGACCACAGATTGGTCACCAGCTTCATTCTGTTAATACAGGTTGTGAGCTCTTTGGATACAAGTTTAAGAATCATCTGAAGAAAATGTAAAATGCGCCTGAATGTAGAAAGTTCAAGTGGACATTCAGCAATGAATCCATATGTCTACCCTTATTAATCTGCCCATAATCCAGTTCCTTGGATAAGTTTTTGTAGACACATTTATTGCAGTTCCATTTTCCAACATATCTTCCTGTATATTATTTATACAGCAGCAGCTCTGTTAATTTAGTTCAGCTGCTTCAATTCTGAATTATTCTCTCCAGAAACATTGATACTACTGTGTTGTGATTTAAAAACGCTTTACCAAATGACTCCCTATTCTGCATAGCTCAAATGAAAAGCAATTCTAGAGAAAAAGGCCAGCTTCCAAAATATTAAAAAAACAATTGCAAAAAGAGAGAAAGAGAATGGTGGAACAGAAGACTAAAATAGAATGGATCACACTTCACTTGGAGGATTTCCCTTACACCAACAACATGCAATCATTTGTAATAAAACTAGAAATAGCAGGCAGCCAAACTATCTTTAAGACCTAGAAAGAGAACTCACTTTGTCTTTCCTAGCTATTTTTTTGTCACGGCTGTCAACTTTCTTTTGGGCATGTCCAATCTGATGAGATCTTACTGTGTCTTAAACGTATTTAAGTCTACCTGTTGTAGCCTTGAAATGACAATCAATAATTTGAAGCTGCTATTTGGTGGCCCCAGTAGACAGATTTCCTGTTCGTGCAAATTACAGCTTCATAAGAAGAAACTACATACTTTTGGATCAATACAGGGCAGAAAGATTTAAATCACAAAATAATTGAATAATAATTATTTTCCCCAATACTAGATGAGCTGGTATATTGAAGCCATCTTTTATTGAAGGTATGCTAAGACTTTGTCTGTCCTATTAAGTAAAGTAAGCTTGGAATGCCCTGGACCATATTAACCTGCAAGTATGGAAAAGTCAATTTTGAATACTTCTCTTCATTAAAAAAAAAACAAAAAAACCCAAATATCTTTCTACCCCAAGCTTAACAATAGAGAGTAGCACCAACAAAAAATATACAATGCTTAATGTGTTAATCTATTGAATGAACATCAAAATTTGTTCCAATCTGTGACAGATTTTTAAACAGACAGTGTAGTATTTATAGAAACGACAAATGGCAAACACACTTTTAAAAAGACACATTCCTTCACATAAAAAAGATACAAATGTTCTCCCATTAGTTGTTTTCTTGTGCACATAGTTGCCTCCCCATGTAGAGCATGATTTTACTGATGAACAAATGCTCTTATATCTACCCTCCCTGCTTGTATGGAAGTTATGAAGCAGTCAACATGTCAACAACAAAATGCTTCTTTTAATCATCTCTCACACTTCTGCACTTGCATTTAGCACTGTGTTGCTAGAATGCATACTGTAGCAAACTATTACTGAAGAAAGAAGTTAGTGTTCTCTGTATTAATCGCATATTTTTAAAGACATCTAGCTGCTTACGTATATTGATTACCTATAAACAGGATATAATATTTTACCATTTTATTGACATGAGTTAAAAACATCACTTTTTTAAGCTATGAAAAATAAAATTTACACTGGCAAGTAAGACCAAAATTCTTAAAGTTAAATCTACCATCCACGTCATTTTAACTTGGTTTTACTACAAACAAACAAACATAGTGAGGTTTTAAGTTCTATCCCCAAGACGAAAGTACAAGAGGATGAGGGAAATGTCTTGTGATGCTAATAGAATGCATCTATTTCAGGCCTGTCAAACTGGCAGCCTGCAGGCCAGATATGGTCTGCGCAGGCCACACCCGCCCCAGCTCCGCAAAGGCATAAAACATCACGATACGTCACAATATGAAAGGGGTTTGACACCCCTGCACTAGTGTGACACTGAAGCCCACTCAGATATCCTACATTTTAAGCTGGGTAATGCTCTGGATTCAGTTGTGAAAAACAAAATAATTAAATACATATAAACAATACAGTGCAACTGAGGCTTCTAGTAGTCTGTCTGAAAAGCAATAACACCAACCTTACACAGTGGGTTTAATAGATATCTGGCTTAATGCCTGAGGTTTTTGAAGATCAGGCTAACAGATTAGGTTCATGCCAGGGGGATGCTGTTCCATAGTGCAGGTATTGTGACAAAGAAGGCATGTCTCCTGGTTCCTGATAGAGGTCAATGTTTCAGAGAAAGAATTTAGAGCATGCCTAACTTGATCTGATGCAGAGGTGGGTTTCAGCAGGTTCTGACCAGTTCTAGAGAACTGGTAGTGGAAATTTTGAGTAGATCGGAGAACTGGTAGTAAAAATTCTGACTGGTCCCACCCCCATCTATTCTCTGCCTCCCAAGTCCCAGCTGATTGGGAGGAAATGGGGATTTTGCAGTAACCTTCCCCTGGAGTGGGGTGGGAATGGAGATTTTACAGTATCCTTCCCCTGCCACACCCACCAAGCCATTCCCACCAACCCATGCCACTTCCACCAAGCCACACTCATAGAACCCGTAGTAAAAAAAATTGAAACCCACCACTGATCTAATGGGACAAGCAGAATCAAATAGAGAGAGATGCCTTCAAATAACATGTGCCATGTAGGCTTTACAGGTGATAGCTGACATCTTGAATTGTACCTGGAAGTCTACTGAAGCTGCATTCTGAACTAGCTGCAACTTTCTAATCCTCTTCAAGGATCATCTTAATCTTAATCATCTGCAATAGTCCAACTGAGTTGTGACTAAGATGTGAGTGATCATGACCAATAGCAGACATCTAATGAATGTTTACAAATGACATTCTGGCCATGACAAACATTTGCTCCTTAAACCCACACTGTGAGTCCAAGAGGACGTTAATTGCTTTTCAATTGTGGGTGAGCTTTTCAATTGTGGGTGACTCCTTATCCAGAGTCAAGGATGGAAAATCTCCAGATCCAAGAGGCTCTTAAGCCATAGCTATGTGTTCTTAACAGGGTCAAAGCAAAGTCTGTTTTTCCCCATCCAGATTCCACAGACTCCAGACAATGGGGGAAAATATTGAGCTGCATGGAGCAGAGATCTACAACTAGTATCATCAGCAAAGTAATGATACTTAATCCCATATCAATGGAGAACCTTATGCAGAAGTTTTATGTACTGTAAATAGGAGACCCACCAAAAAACTGTGCCTCTCACTCCCAAACTCCCTAAACCAGTATACCGTGTTCCAGAAGGGTCAGGATGGACATATCACCCACATACCAAGCCTGCCGAAGGTCATTAATATGTGTGATTTATGCCTTTGACTAATCAAGTTTGAAATATGAAAATATGACTGAAATGAGATCCAAATAACCCACGCCCTCCAGCTTTCTCTGGCACTGTAAGATTACCACCTTTTCAACAACCTTCTCTGGGCAGGGAAGGTTGAAAACTGGATGAAAGTTGTCCAGTTTCATTGGCTTCCTAAGAGCAGTTCACTGCTTTATTTGAAGTTGGCAGAACTGTCTTCTTTTTCCAAAAGCATTCACCATGCAAGGATCCAATCACCTGTCATCTCCTGGGAAGCCTTGAGCAACCAGGAGGGACATGGATCTAAAACACAAGATAGAGCTTAAAACCCAAGGATCCTGTACATTTCATTAGGACTAATAAGATTAATCTTTCCTTGTTAACTAAGCATAATTTAATTCTATGGGAACTGCACAGAAGAGATCCAGTTCAAAGCAAATGCAAGTGACTTAATCCAACAAATGTTTAGGACAATTCTCCCAGGGGACCTTTAAAACCTGACTTGATTCCTCTTTACGTAGAAAAGACCGGGTCACGCTAAACAGGCCTGCCTTTTTAAAATTTATAATAAAACAAGAACTGAAAAATAATACATTTTACTGCTCTTATCACCACAATGTAATCCTTAAGGATGTTTACCTGTATACTTGGTTGGATTCTCTTTGTTTTCCTCTAATAGTGCTCTTGGATCTCATATACCATTTCATTTCCCAGAACTCCTCTGAAAACCAAGAGGCCTCTCCACAGATGCAATTTGATCCAAAGCCATAGTTACCTTCTCATTCCAAGAAGAGTCTAATGCAGTGATGGCTAACCTTTTTGGCATCGCGTGCCAAAAGCGGGGGGAGTAGGGGGGGCGCGTGCGTGTGTGCCCACACCCATAATTCAATGTGCCCACTCCCCTGAGTGCAACCCCCCTGAGCTCCCCCGCTTTTGGTACGCGATGACACGGTGGGCCCAGTAGGCCCATTTTTTTGCCCTCCCCAGGATCCAGAGCCTTTCTAGGAATCTGGGGAGGGCAAAAACAGCCTTCCTTAGCCCCCTGGAGGCCCTCTGGAGGCCAGAAACAGCCTGTTTCCTGACTTCCGGTGGGCCCAGAAGGCCCAAACATCAGCTGGCTGGCATGTGCATGCGCACCAGAGATGAGCTAGGGCAATGCTCACGTGCCCACTGATATGGCTTCATGTGCCACTTGTGGCACGCGTGCCAAAGGTTTGCCATCATGGATCTAAGGCCTTAGTTGAACCATACAATAGCATGGGACAACTCTCTGTTTGAAATTCAACAGGATCTATGAGGCACCTACGGCAGGTTTGACAACCATGTCTCCACCACCCCCCCACCCTTGTGAGGGGTGAGGGCTGAAATCTAAAGTTAACAGGGAGTGATCTAACCAGGTCTTCCCAAAGTGAAAGTCTAATCAAACATCTAATTTCAGATCTCTAAAGCAAGAGAAAGGAATCTGCTCCTGCAATAAAGGATAACTTTATAACTAATATTTTCACAGTCAATAATTGTGGGATGATTTTTTGGTCTTAATCAAACCAGAGAAATACACTATCTTTTTACATTTCAGTTTGCTATCTCCTCTCTGTAGAGGCATTATTATGCAATGCACAGTTTTAGCACTGACAAGAATGTTTGTTAAATTTAATTAAAGATATTAATTTTGCAAAGAACAAAAATCACTGAGCCGACTGCTTCTCTTTTTTTCCAGATCTCCCTTTGGAAAATTACCTTCATTAGCACCGATTCACTGAGCTTCTCCCTGTTGACAATTTTTATAGCGACCTTTTGACATGTTACACAATGAACTCCCAACTTCACAAGTCCTGCGGAAGAGAAAGAGAAAGAACATTGGTTAGAGGCATATTCACTTCTATGGCTGTTGACAACTGCATCTTATTCAAATCTCTTGGGTATACACACACACACATTCACACACTTTTATTGGCCCTTCTTCTTCACACAATAATGGATACATTGAAAATTCGTCCTGCAGAAACAAAAGTGTAAATGCCACATTTAACTTTTCCTACAGTTTATGCAATTCAGTTTTCCCTAATCTACTAACTAGATCAATCAGAATATTGGAATGTCTAAATTACAGTATTTGTGTCTACATACATTTTCTTAATCTATGATAAAATCTTGCAATAGGTAATAATATTGAAATATCTAACAAAATGTCTAGTGCAGTGATGGCTAAACTTTTCGGCACTGAGTGCCAAAAAGGTTGTGCAGAAAGGTTGCTCGTGCATGCACATGCTTGCCGCGGCCATGCTCCGGAAAAGCCAAACTTCAAAGTTCTAGCGCACATGCATGTCCGATGATCAGCTGGCCGGCGCGCATGTGCACACTGGTTTTTGGCACTGCTGTGCGCACAAAGGACAGGTTGTGCACGCATGCGCGCCAGAAACCCAGAAGACAAATAGGGAAGGCCGCGCATGCCGAGTGACATGGCTTCATGTGCCACTTTGGCCATGTGTGCCATAGGTTCACCATCACGGGTCTAGTGCTTATTAAAGGTAAACTTGTGCATCATTATTTGAAAGCAAGTCATACTGAATTCAATCTGGCAGGACATTTTATTAAACAACTAAATCTTAATTATGTAGGGAGGATCAACTCATTCTTTATCCTGGTTTTCAAGAGCTCCAATTATCAACAAAATTGCATAATTATTTCCATCATCCATAATTTGCAAGAAAGCCACTGTCTTTCAGCATATTGTATTTATCTTGCATATTGTATTTATCTTTTTAAGCCTACAGATGTCTTTCAAAAGAACAACCTAGCTAATTCAGGGCACCTAGATACAGAGGAGTTATTTAGAAATACAAAACACCAGTCTACATTGCTATTTTTTTCCCCTGAAATATTCCATTGAATCAGTGTTCTCCTAAAACATAGGATAAACATTCAAATGGATTACTCATCTGGATTACTGCAATATGCTTTACATGACTACCCTTGAAATGCACTCAGAAGCTTCAACTGGTACAAAATGCAGCAGCAAGAGAAATCTTTGGGACCTGTTGAATGACCCATGTTCACTGTTACCTGCACCAGGTAGCAGTTTGCTTCTAGGTGCAGTTCAAGGTGTTGGTTATGACCTTTAAAGCCCTCCATGACACAGATCTAGATTATTTGATGAACTATCTCATCCTGTTAGGACAAGCCCACCATATACATGCTGGTAGAAGAAGCCTGCTGTAGATCCCATCGGTCAAGGAACTCCTATTGATGTGATCCAGGAGAAGAACCTTCTCTGTGGTAGCGCCAGCCCTCTGGAACATCCTGTCCCCTGGGATGAGGTTTGCCCTCACCCTCCTATCCTTTCACAAGGACCTATGGAAGACCTGGCTCTGCAGGTTGACCTGGGGATCCAATAGGGAAGTACCTCACTGGAGATGGCTACTGGACTAATTAACTGAACATACCTTTCTCCTGTGCTTCCTGCTCCCCCTCCGCCCATCTTTTTAAATTTCATATTATTATACTTCCATTGTTTATTTTTATTGTTTTATTTCTTTGCTATTGTTATGTTTTCATATATTTTTTTCATTTTATTGTTGTAAATCGCCCAGAGTAGCCCCAAAGTGAGATGGGTGGCAAATAAAATTATCAAATAAATAAATAAATTTTTGTTTCCTCACAAATAGAAATGGATATTCTATTCTAGGGAAACTTTAAAAAAAAAAACTCCTTAAAATATATCTATTCTCTCTTTTTTTAAAAAAAATCATAATAAATCCTTGGATTATTAAGATTATTATTATTTTGGATAGGTAGGTGTCTAAGGTAATTTGAGAATTATAGCCAGAATTTGAAGATAATGCCAATGAAGGAAGAGGAATAAATGCCAGGGATTCTTTTCTCTCTCCATAGTCCAGTGTAGTTTCAGCTGTTCGAATAACAACTGCACTAATTCAGTGAGCAGAAAAGAACTAAGCCTCATCTGCAGGGGGCACTCATGAACGCTTTGAAATGCTGGAAGTGAGTTAGGTTATTATTTCTTTTTTTAATGCTGTTGCTTGAAAGCCCATAAAGACAACACTCTCTAACTCTGTTCATAACTGTACCCTCCCTGCAAAGCTGTCACTATAGGTAGGGAATTTTTGCTAGAGCTGAATTAGCAAAGACAGCGAATGTCAATTGTGGTAAATTCTGGAACTCAAATTCTGGTAGCTGTGCACATGATCCAGAACTTGACTCTTAGGACCAGGTCTTGATAAATCTCAAAGCAGGAACAAATCAAGTGGGAGAATGAAAAAACAACAACCAACCACCACCACCTCTCCTGAAGGATGTCTGCCTACTCTCTCATTCTATCAAGGTGGACACTCTTCAGGTCCCTTCTTTGAGACAATGCCATCTGAAGGGATCCAGGAGACACCCACTCTCTGGAAGGATCACCCCTCTCCTCCAGCACACAGAAAGACATTAAAATTTAGCTTCCAGCTGCCTGCAATTACTGCGAGTTCAATTCTCACCAGGCTCAAGGTTGACTCAGCCTTCCATCCTTTCTAAGGTAGGTAAAATGAGAACCCGGTTGTGGGGGCAATAAGATGACTTTGTATAAAATATACAAAAGTATGAAGGCTATTGCTTAATGCCTTGTAAGCCGCCCTGAGTCTCCGGAGAAGGGCGGCATATAAATAAACAAACAAACAAAAAAAAAACCCTGCCTATTTTATTGGCTGTTGGGGCCAGGATGATGGGAGTCCCTGTGTGGAGGAAGGTAATAGATGATCTACTAAGGATTTGTCTTAACTTTAATTGAATTTATTTCTTTTTGTTTATTTCTTCTTCCTCTTCTTCTTTTCCTTCTTAAACAAACCACCCAGAATTGCAGTTGTTCAAGCTGGAGGGGAGGGACAGAGAGAGGATATACATTTCTTACAAAAATAAACAACCCCATACCCCAAACTTGATAATTTATTCTAGCATCCATGTCAACTCAGCCCTTTTATCTTCCTCTCCCTGAAGACCTTTGTCTTCATTTCTATGTTGTGGAATGTATAACCTTAAGAGTGCAGCTTAGTATTTCAGCTGTTTAGGGTCCTGTTAGGGTGCATCAATTAAAAAAAAAAGAACATGATAATCTCTTAACAGAATTGCTTAGGAGTGGAAGTCTGTGACTATTTAGACTCAGAAGGGTTTTTGGTTCAGTGATGCAACTCTAGTCTGTAAAACCGTTAACCATTATTGTTCAAATCAATAATCATTACTTAATTCTCAATGAACAACAATTGTGTTGCTTCTTTCCACAAACTTTCATTGTATTTATTTCTGTAAGACAGTGGTTCTCAACCTTCCTAATGCCGCGACCCTTTAATACAGTTCCTCATGTTGTGGTGACCCCCAACCATAAAATTATTCCTAAAATCATCGAAAATATGTGTTTTCCTATGATCTTAGGTAACCCCTGTGAAAGGGTCATTCGACCCCCCAAAGGGGTCACGACCCACAGGTTGAGAACCACTGCTGTAAGAGCAGCAGCTACTCTGTGAAGTCTTAAAATAGTCTGATATCATCACTTAGAAATACACAGTATATGAACTCTGAGATACCACACAGCTCCCCAATTCTATCAATATGTATCCTGGTATTAAAACGTATTTTTAGCTCCTTAATACAGCAACACGTTAGAGTTTCTTTTTAGAAACAATTTCTATATCAAATTTACAATATCAATATCAAATTTACTCGATGCTGAATGTTATCGTTTTGCAATTCAGGATTTCATTTTTAGTTCATTATAATGTTCACAAAATTATCAGGTCATTTCACTTAAATGTTTATTTTGACAGAATCTTATTTATTTATTTACTTACTTACTTACTTAGTTTAATAAGAATAAAATTTCTAAATTGTTACTGCTTTCCCAGTTAGTATGTCTTGCTATAGAATAAATTGATCACCTGTCAGTTTTATGATTTCATTAACGCTATAAATTGAATTACAAATCACCAACACTAAGAACAGCATCATTCTGTTTGGAACATTCCCGACGTTATAATATTTAGTTCAATGGTTTCCAATCTTGGTAACTTTATGGTGTGTGGACTTCAATTCCCAGAATTCCCCAGGCAGCATTGTCCACATATCTAAAAGTTGTCAAAGTTGAAAAAGAGTGACTTAGATTGATAAACTCTTAATTTCTTTACATATCAACTATACCACTACTTTTTTCTGATTAAAACCTAAATATCTTTTCTTTGTTACTCCCAAAAAAAACCTCCCTGACTCAATGATCTAGATGGCATTTCCTCCTGTCAGCTCCCACATACCCAAGAGCAAGGTTGCAGAAACATCTGTTGTCTGGGACAGAAAATATCTATGCCTCCCCTGTGCCAACATTAGCCTAGTCAACAAGTTTCCTTTGATCTCAAACACTGAGCTTCACTAGAAGCAAAGCTTATAATTTTAGGTCAGGGAAGAAAAGGTGGTGTGGGGGTGGGTGGGGGAGGACAGAACAACAAAAGTGAAGCTAACATCATCTTTTCATTTTTAATGAAAACCTGATGAAAGCTCTCAGGTCTTTTCTACCAAAAGAAATACACCCCAAGATATCAGAAAAGGAAAGATTGGCTCAAGAACAAAATAGCAGGAGGAAATATTCAAGAGATGCACCTGTTAATGGCACCCTGACAAATTCTATAGATGGTAAATACGCCTACACATAGATACTTAAAAAGATATAGGGCTTTATTGGGAGGGAGTACACTCTGGAAGTTAATAAACAGATCCTACATATTCATTTATGGAAATTATTCCTGCAAAATAAGCATGCTTAAAGTTGTAACTTTTATTCTGTTTGCTGTGTAAATGCATTGAAGAAGAGGCATAATCTTTCAACATGAAGGCTAGTGAGCTGTCTCACATTCTGGAGGTAAATGCTGAAAGATAGACTAATACATCACAATTTCTTTCTTTTTATTCCCAACAGTCATTTCAATTAATTCCTATATTGTACATCACATACAAACACATGTTCCCCTTCTCACATTTTTTGGATCCCACCTAGACCAGTGATGGCTAACCTTTTCCGGACCGAGTGCCCAATGTGTGTGCGCGTGCCCGAATACCCAAAATGCAATGTGCGCATGGCCCCCGCGTATATGCCCCACCCCCTGTGCATGCATGCACAAGCCCCCCGCACATATGCCCCACCCCCACGTATGCACGGCAGTGACCTGAAGATCAGCTGGCTGGCAGGAGGTATACGCGCATGCACAGCAGAGCTGAACCGGGGCAACAGCTCACGTGCCATCAGAAAGGGCGCTAAGTGCCACCTCTGGCACGCGTGCCATAGGTTCACCATTACGGACCTACACCAAGCCTCAAGTGAAACTATTTTTAAAAAATGTATATATATATATATGAGTGGCTTTGGCTATCTGGTGATCCAAAACCTCTGGAATAGCTTTCTGACAATCCTACACGAGTTGTTTGACAGTATGTGTATTTGTATATATATAAATAAGAGATGGAGAGAGAAGTCTTCTATAGCTCATAAAGGCTGGAACAAATCCAAGATTTGTAGGGAAGATGGAATTCTAAGTCAGTGATTCTCAACCTTTTTTTCACATGGACCCCCTTTAAATACCTTTTGTGGCCATGGACCACCAAGACTTAATATTTAAATCATTACATTTCTTCAAGATCTCCTTCGTAGATCCCCTGTGATGACATCTCGCACACACACACACACACACACCCCGAGTCCAGAGGCAGGTTGAGAACCATTGATTTAAGTTATCACACTGGAAAAGGCTGCCTACAGGATCTATTATATCATTCTCAATCCACAAATATAAAGCTGCCAGATAATACCACATAGTCATAGATGGTGAAATAAGCTTCCTGTCACTATAGGGAATACTTTCAGAAAATATTCTTCAAATTTATGCTAACAAGGAACCGAATTTCAACACTTAATGACTTAAACTCTCTCATTGTATATGGATAATAATGTTTACTTACTTGCCTCCAAGGGACTCTACAAGGATTGATTAATTCTCATAAAGAATTTTGAGAAGGAATATTAAATCTGATGTTAAAGCAAGCATTATTACAACATTACAACGGAATTTAATATAGGGAAGAAAATTAAGGAATGATAATACGTTTTAACACTACTGTTTTGTCTGAACATTCAGCAATATACCATATTTATCCTCTGGGTTAACTGTTATCCTTTTTATAAATTTAAAATCATTATAGCCATAGAAATCAAGAATTCCATTGTACATTAAAACCAATAGGATGAACTACTTTTGTCTTCTAATTAAGACAATGTTTGTTTGCTTAAATGAACTGTTAGCTATAATTATTGTGCATGAGATTATAGCCTGTTATCAAGTGATACCCAAAATATATGTTTTTGTTTCTAACTGTACACAAGGATAGATCAAATTTCTTTAATGGACTAATGAAAGTGTTCCACATTTTAATGAGGCAATTTTAACCACTGGCTTATCAATGCTAATATAACAGGCTGTTCATGGGAATGTTTGTAATAATTGTTCTTAAGCTGAATATCAACTTTAATTACAGACTTATCTAACCAAGCATTGTGGTGCCTTACTGGAATCCTTACATACTCTGCCGAAATTGAAAACAATAGATAGATAAAGCAGAGGAATCAATGTCCTTCAGTTAATTCCTTTTCCATTGCAGGCGTAGGTACACATGTGCAAGCTCTCTTCACCTACCACCCTTCACTCTAGAAAACACAGACACAATTCAAACTGATTTTAGACTTAACAGCTTGGTTAAAAGCAACCGAAAGACTTCCTTCAGTGTCATGGAAGGACAAAAGAGGTAATTCTACGATTACTTATAGCTAGTTACTGAAACCAAACCGATCTTTCACAGTTGCTTACCCAAAAGCAATCTAGACAGGGACAAAACAAAACCCAACAACAACAGGACATTGGGAGGAAATCAGTGGTGAAATTCAATTTTTTTTACTATTGGTTCTGTGGGCATGGCTTGGTGGGTGTGGTGTGGCTTGGTGGCCATGGCTTGGTGGGCATGGCAGGGGAAAGATACTGCAAAATCTCCATTCCCACCCCACTCCAGGGGAAGGATACTGCAAAATCCCCATTCCCTTCCCCACTCCTGGGGAAGGGTATTGCAAAATCTCCATTCCCACCCTACTCTGGGGCCAGCCAGAGGTGGTATTTCTCTGAACTACTCAAAATTTCCACTACCGGTTCTTCAGAACCTGTCAGAACCTGCTGGATTTCACCCCTGGAGGAAATGAACTATTGTGGCAATAGCATATACAGTACATCTGGCTTTTGGCAAAACCAAGCTCCTGTTGGGGGAGAGAAAATTATGCCCTCTCTGTCAGACAGGAAGAATAAGGACCACATATTAAGTTCCAGTTAAACTGATTTATTGCTCATGCCTATAAACAAGAATCGAAGCAGTTAACAGTCAGCAATAAATTGGTGCTAGTTAAGAGTTAATCGACTTGGATCGCATGTGGAAACATAACAACTCCAGGCTAATTCCTCTCTTGACTCCACCTCCAGACTCTCCTTCTCTTATCCTTTCTCCCTCAAACCTCTTGTTCTGATCACTTCTTCTGATGATGATATGTAGACTATATTTCAAGTTTCAATATTTTTTGTGCCAGATATATATAGAAGCAATACAAAAAATATGTGTGTTCCTGAGTGTATAATATTGCATTGATTGTATGTATTTTCAAGTGCCTCTTTAAAGAAAATAAAGACTCTGAAAATGTAATAAATATCAGTGTGGCAGCTATATCAGTAGCCAGTCTTCTTGGTACAAGCTTTGGGTAGGAATCAGGGGTGGGTTCTACTTACCACCGGTTCGCAACGGGATCGCGCTTAGGGTTCTGTGCATGCGCAGCTCGCTGATGATGACATCTGGGACAGTGGGCAGGGCTTCCCACTAGTTTTACTACCAGTTCTTGCGAACCGGTCCGAACCAGGGGCAACCCACCACTGGTAGGAATCATTTCTTTCCAAAGGGCCAAGTCTTCACTAGCCTTTGGAAGGCTAGAAGAAGCAAGGCCACCTTTGCCTTGAATAAGCAAAGCACATATTCCAAAATAGGGAATATTCCTACAGAGAATGGCTGGTTTTGAGACCTGTCCCAACATACTTTGTGATAGGAGAGGACCTTCACTAGATGCTCCTGAGTTCTCTAGGTGGGTAGACAGAATTTACCTGGGAAATGTAATATCTTAGATACTCAGACCCCAAGTCTGAGTACAAGGACTTTGTGGATAGTGAACAGCATCTTTTACTGAAAGTAGAAACTGTAGTAACCCATGCAGTTGCTCTTACAGCAGTGTAACAGGGCACTATTGAAACTGCTCAATAAACATAAAAGCTGCTACATTTTCTGTGAACTGCAGTTTCTGGGTGAACTTCAAGGACAGCCTTTTGAGGGGAAAATGGGAGCTACATTTCTGCACTTACATAAAGGAAGAGGATTCCATAAAAGTCTCTGGCATGGAAGGCTATGAAAAGCTATGAAAGGGTTGAAAAATTCTGAGTTAGCACAAAATAATACATCTGATTCGGTTGAACCTTGGCAAGACTGTGAGGCTTTGGATCAGAGGTGGGTTTCAGCAGGTTCGGACCAGTTCTGGAGAACCGGTAGCAGAAATTTTCAGTAGTTTGGAGAACCGGTAGTAAAAATGCTGACTGGCCCCACTCCCATCTATTCTCTGCCTCCCAAGTCCCAGCTGATGGGGAGGAAATGGGGATTTTGCAGTAACCTTCCCCTTGAGTGGGGTGGGAATGGAGATTTTACAGTATCCTTTCCCTGCCACGCCCACCGTGCCGCGCCCACCAAGCCATGCCACGTCTACCAAGCCACACTTACAGAACCAGTGGTAAAAAATTTTGAAACCCACCACTGCTTTGGATGCATGGAGTGTCAAGATCGGGGACTTCAACATCTTTAGTTCTGGATGGGGTGGCACTACCTCAGACAGGCTAGGTCCACAACTTGGGAGTTGTAGACTCATGACTCCTGCTTGAACAGAAGTCGCAGCTAAGAGAGCTTTTGCACACAAAACTAGTTGCAGCTTTTCCTAGTTCAGGAGTCCCTGTGCTCAATCACTGATTGTCCCTGTGCTCAATCAGTCATCTCATGTCTGGACTATTCCTTGAAGTAGTCCATGCTCCTTGAAGAGCATTCGGAAGCTACAGCTAAATACATCTGCTATACAAAAAAACAAGAGTAAGCTATAAGAAAAGGAGATCATGCATGTTAACTAAGCACTGCAGGATATTGTTATTTTTAGTGAAGTTATTGTTATTAAGGTAAAGGTAAATGTTCCCCTCGCACATTTGTGCTAGTCATTCCCGACTCTAGGGGGCGGTGCTCATCTCCGTTTCAAACCCAAAGAACCAACACTGTCCAAAGATGTCTCCGTGGTCACGTGACGGGCATGACTAAATGTCAAAGGCGCACGGAACACTATTACCTTCCCTGTTTTTCTACTTGCATTTGTTACGTGCTTTCGAACTGCTAGGTTGGCAGAAGCTGTGACAAGTAATGGGAGGTCACCCCATTACGCGGCATTAAGGATTCGAACCATTGAACTGCCAACTTTTCAATCGACAAGCTCAAAGTCTTAGCCACTGAGCCACCGTGTCCCTTATAACCCTCATTGTTATTTATTTATTTATTTATTTAATTTAATTTAAATTTGTATACCACCCTTCTCCTAGTGGACTCAGGGCGGTGCACAGCCAAGTAAAAAACATCCAATACAAAATTTAAAAATTTAAAAGAATTATACCCTTTGGCCAAAAATTAAGAACCTTACGACTATTATTGCCACCGTGCAAATTGTTTTTTTAAATATATATATATATACTCCTGGAGGAACCTATAATTTTTATTCACACTGGACCAGCTTTAGCCTCTGAGACAAAAACTGCACAACTCTTATCAGAAGTGAGTTCCACGATGAAGTCCTGTCTACCCACCCTAATCACTAAAGAATGGAGGAATCAAAGTCTATCTATAGGGTATTTTTTTTCAAGCCTCATTAATCCATCCTCTCAGGTAGAAGAGAGGTGATAGGAGACAAGAGAGAACCCCCTGACTGCCTTTCTTTGGTAAGCTATCTTTGAGAAACATGCAAGAGTAATTAGGTCGCATCTGTATAACAAGCCCTGCTGTGCTTGCCTTGGTCTAGTGATCAACTGAAAAGGATTGATGCAGTGCAAAAGAAAAGGGAAAAAATCATGGGAGAAAAGACACACCAGGGAGATTACACCTCTCATTTCCTTTTAATTGATGTTTCAGTCCTGTTCAGTTGCTCTGTATTAATTTACACCCTCCCCTCCTTTACCTACTCCCACGTCTGCCTTTGAGGTTTTTTCAAGCAGGCAGAACCAAGGTAACTTTCTTCTTCGAGTAGGGATTTCCTGTAGCACATTTATGTTTTGTACTTTGCACTTGGTGGATGCCGATACAATCATTAGCATTCATTCTTCATTAGCCTTATTTTGATTAGAAGGATCTCAATGGCTGAAACGGTGCTTGACCTCAAACTGTGCACAATCAGCATATGGCCCTCCTCTGTATAAGTATTCTAACAGAAATGTGGAGAAAAGTATTATGACAGCCAAATCCAGAATTATTGTCAGTGGAGAAGCATTGTGATTAACACCAGCTGTCTGCAATTACTGTAAGTTCAAATCTCACCAGGCTCAAGGTTGACTCAGCCTTCCATCCTTTCTAAGGTAGGTAAAAGGAGGACCCAGTTTGTGGGGGCAATAAGATGACTTTGTATAAATATACAAAAGTATGAAGGCTATTGCTTAACACATTGTAAGCCACCCTGAGTCTCCGGAGAAGGGCGGCATATAAATTAAATTAAAAAAAAAAAACGGTAGCAGAAATTTTGAGTAGTTCGGAGAACTGGTAGCGGAAATTTTGAGTAGTTCGGAGAACCGGCAAATACCACCTCTGGCTGGCCCCAGAGTGGGATGGGAATGGAGATTTTGCAATATCCTTCCCCCAGGAGTGGGGAGGGAATGGGGATTTTGCAGTATCCTTCCCTTGGAGTGGGGTAGGAATGGAGATTTTGCAGTATCCTTCCCCTGCCTCACCCACCAAGTCATGCCCACAGAACCGGTAGTAAAAAAATTTGGATTTCACCACTGATATATATACATATAAATCAGACAGTACTCTTACATTATCACATTTAGTTTACTAAATGCAAGGTCCTTGAAAATATTTGAGAAACAACTGGACTTTTTCCTTTTTCTTTGAAGACATTTCGCTTCTCATCCAAGAAGCTTCTTCAGCTTTGAGTGGATGGAGGGGAATGGAAGGGTTTATATTCCTTGCAGGCAGCTGGTCATTTCATCCTTTTAGAGAGTCATTGAGGCCACTTGGAGATTTATCTGTGTCTTCAGGGTCACCAGAGTAGTGCAAATGTGTGTGGAGCCTTCTTGGCTGCAGAATATTTTCTGCCCTATGTCCCTTGACTGCTGAAAAACAGAAGCTGGCTGTTGGGGCTGAGTCTGTGTTGTCTGCATCTCAAATTGAAGCACAAATGGTTCCTGTAGTCTGCCATTTTTCTAGAAATCCGTTCATACTCCATTTGAAGGATGCTCATCCCAAAGTGCATAACTAAATGTCAATGGAGACTCTCAGTCATCCAGGTCATAGTTGTCCCAAAAGTGCTTTTTTTCAGGAGGCAACTGGACTTTCTTGTTTTTCTTTGAAGACATTTAGCTTCTCATCCAAGAAGCTTCTTCAGCTCTGACTGGATGGTGGGAAATGGAATATTTTTGTGCAGCCAAGAAGCCTCCATAGCAGGGGTGAAATGCTCCCGGTTCAGACCCGCTCAGGTGAGTAAGTAGCAATGATGGCCAGTGGTTCAGAGAACCAGTAGCAATGGCAGCTGGAGGCTCCGCCCACCCACCCACCCACCCCATTTCCCGGAGTCGGAGAATGCACCCTTCCCCGACTCCGGCCTTGCTGTGGAACTGCTGCCTGCTCACCCTTTGCCATGCAGCTCTGCCTACTCTCCCCATTCCCCGGAGTCGGGGAATGCACCATTCCCTGACTCCTACTGCTCACCTTTCTCCCGCGGCTAGCTGTCAGGGAAGGTAAGCGGCCGAAAGTTACCGGAGTCGCTCACTCTCCTTCTTGAATGAGCCGCTCTGGTCCATGTGCTGGCTGCGCAAGCGCACACTGTTTATTTAATTCACTCATCAGTGGCAGGTTGGGTGTGCGCTTGCGCAGCCAGCGCGTGGACCAGAGCAGCTCATTCAAGAAGGAGAATGAGCAACTCCACTGCCTTCCCTGACAGCCAGCCGCGGGAAAAAGTGAACAGTAAGAGTCGGGGAATGGGGCATTCCCAGAGTCGGGGAATGGGGCAGGTAGGCGGGGCCATGTGGCAAAGGGCGAGCAGGCAGTGGTTCCGCGGCAAGGACGAAGTCTGGGAATGGGGTGGATGGGCGGAGACGCAGGAGAAAGGTATGGACATGCCGGAAGAATAGAAATTTAAAAAGTTTTCCTACCGGGTTTTATGGGCGTGGCTTGGTGGGAGGGGGTCTTGTGACTGAGTGGGCATGTCACTCCCACTCAGTCACAGGACACCCCCCCACCAAGCCATGCCCACAGAACCAGTAGGAAAAATTTTAGATTTCACCCCTGCTCCATAGACATTTGAGAAGCAACAAAAGATTAACACAGTGTACCTAAGTATTAATAGAATAACATAGTTGGAAGGTATCCTGGAGGCCCACACCCCACAAGGGGGCAATTTGATTTTTAATGGGGGCAATTTGAACCTTGTTTCAACCAAGTTAATGGCCTTTTAGGCTTCTGCTGCGTGAGTAGAGTTCACTTTTTGAGTAAAGTAAGAATTATATGTCACAGGGAGAGCATCAGGATTTTAGAGATGGTTAGGTGGGACAGGGCCAAAAAAAGGTTGGGAACCACTGCTCTAAAGCATTTCAGACCAAGGCTATCTAATCTTTTCTTAAAATGGCTGTCCAATCTCTTCTGTAGTGATGGAGTACCCACAGAATCTGTAGCTGATGAACTGTTCTCCATGTCAGGAAATTTCTTCTTAGTTCTAAGTTGGTTCTCTTCTTGATAAGTTAACTTCTGTTACCTATCGACTGAATGTGGCCTTACTTTTTGTATCATTCTTGCCTATATCCAGGCATATTAAAAAACTGGTTTTCACATTCATATTCAGAGCTAACTACATCTCCATCCTCTTCAACATAAAGCTTCTTCAGTGTAAAGTTTTCTTGAAGGTCTTCCTTAAGATTTCTGGAGCTTTGAGCATAAACGGCATCTCAAATAGGCCTTTACAACTGTTTGCAGTTTTCTTCAGAATGTTCTTCTTAAGAAGGTTTGCCTAGTTTCCAGACTGAATTATTTTCAGTACTGAGTAAAAAAAAAATTAAAAACAACCCCCCTACATATTATTTAGATTTTCTATTTCAAGTAGCTTTTTGCCTCAGGGTATCAGTAGTTTGCCATTTTATAGTTTCTTATTATTAGGTAATCTTTTCATGTATTGTCAAGTATTCAAATAGCTCAATTGTGAATTTGAAAAACAAATTATAAATACTCCAGAAATAATGAAGTAACTAAATGGTAGCCAGCAGTCTTTGGACATGTGTAAATAAATAACCACTACAATATTTGAGAACACAAGGGAAACAGAATAGAAAAAAATGAAACAAGCAAGTCTACTTAGAGGGAAGAATTTAATTGTTTCCTACATATTGCTTTAATTTACATAATTAGTGTAATTCAATTATTTATTTATTATATGTTTCATCTGCTAAATACTTAAAATGTTCTGGGTAGATTGCAAAATGGTTCAAACAGCCAAACAACAAAGCCAATAAAGCAACAAAATACATCATAAACAGCACTGGAGAAAAGGCAAAAAGAGAAATAGAGAAACGGTACTACCTATTTTGGGTGGCATGATGGCTCAGTGGTTAAGGTGCTTGGCTTGTCAGTTGGAAAGCCAGCAGCCCAGATTCGAGACCCAAGTATCACATGATGTGGAGAGCTCAAAGGCTCGCCCTATCTCATGCCAATCTAGCAGTTCGAAAGCATGCAAATGTGAGTAGATAAATAGGTACCACTTCAATGGGAAGGTAACAGCGCTCCATGATGACATGCTGGCCACATGACCACGGAAATGTCTTCGAACAGCACTGGCTCAATGGCCTTGAAATGGAGATGAGCACTACTCCCTCTAGTTGGCAATGACTAGCGGAGTAAAAATCTTTTACTATCTACTTTACTCTGGACATTAATAATAAAAGATAAATACAGCAATGCTGAAGAGGCGATTACTAGAACCAGAGAAAGGCTATAACAAATATATATCACTAAGGACTCCCACAACTGAAAAGGCATGGTATAGGGCTAACCTTTTCTGGACTGAGTGCCCAAAGCACGTGCAAATGTGCGCGCACAAATGCACATGCCCAAACCCCCCAAATTTAATGCATGTGTGGCCCCCGTGCATGACCCCGCACCCTGTGCATGAGCCCCCTGCATGCCCCATGCCCCCCATACATGTGCAGCAGAGACCAGATGGTTAGCAGGAGGTGTGTGTACATGTGCACTGTAGCTAAATG
Organism: Arizona elegans; assembly: GCA_022577455.1. Taxonomy (NCBI): domain Eukaryota; kingdom Metazoa; phylum Chordata; class Lepidosauria; order Squamata; family Colubridae; genus Arizona; species Arizona elegans. The sequence continues at coordinate 89,542,754 of JAKOOJ010000001.1, forward strand.
GGGCAACAGCTCATGTGCCATCAGAGAGGGCAGTGCGTGCCACCTCTAGCATGCATGCCATAGGTTCACCATCACGGACCTAAGGCAACCTTGGCTATTTTAAGATGAGTGGACTTCAACTCTCAGCATACCACAACCGGCAAGAAAATTGAAATGGGTGCAGAAGGCGAAGCTCTGTATATACAGTTCCTATTCTCCATTTTCTCCAACTTTAATATGATGAATAGAACTTCTGAAGGAGGTTTCTGTCGGAATACTAGTGGAACTCTTAGGCAGAAGTTGCCCTGGTGAATGAAGACAAGAGTCTTTTCCTTCTGTTCGAGTAAATGCAAGCAGAACTATGCAAGCATGACATTCAACATGCAAGCCTAGAATTGCAAAACCATAGGCAGAGAAAAGCTGAAATTTTAAGATCAGACGTAACACTTGAAGAGCACTTAAAATTCCCCAGTATTCTGAATATGTCAAATTTCATGCCTCTAATTCATTTTATTTAGTATATAATTGGATTCTCTGGCTGAAAGCCAGCATGCTGTGGTGATTAAGGTGATGGCTTAGGAGTGGAGAGGCTCAGATGCTAGTCTACCTTTAAGCATAGAGACTAGCTAGATGATCCTGGATCACTCACCCCCTCTCAGCTGAAATCAGCATCAAGCTACAAGACAAGACAGCTGAAAACCAAAACTCCTTGTAGCAACATGTATGGCTGTAAGGAATGGGCAAGCCCGGTGCAAAACAACCCAATTCTGCAACGAAGTAGGACAAATGTTCAGAAACAGAACAACTTAAATTCGCTTGCCACTCTATTAAATCTGATTGTTTAATCACAGTACAGGAACTGAGTACTATACAGTCTAGCCACAAAAGAGCATCTGACCAACTTTGGCTGATTTAAAAAATGGTTGGTGGTTGGACAGGGATAAGCAAAAGAACAGAAGGCTGAGGACTACACTTGGAAGGCAAAACAAAAAGAGAGAGAAGAAAGCAGCAGTACTGTATTTTTCAGAATATAAAACGCACATTCCCCCCCCCCACCCTAAATGACGCTGAAAATTTGGGTGCGTCTTATACTCTGAATGTAGCTTTTTTTAAAGCTTTTTTTCAGCCCTAACGAGGCACTAATGAGGCACTAGCAAGTGAAGGGTTCTCCATGCTTTGCTCTGACTCTCAGCTGTTCTTTAGAAGCTGTTTTTTATCCCCAAGCAGGGGATAGAGTAAAATGTAGCAAGATTAATGTCATTAGAGGAAAAGTTTTATCTAGATTTAGGATATACCCACACCAGTGGTGGGTTCCTCCCGGTTCGGCCCAGTTCCGTCAAGCCGGTAGCGGTGATGATATGACATCACCGAACTGGTTCTGACCCCCACCCCCTGACCCCTCACCCACCCCCTGCGTTATTCTTACCTTTTATTTGGCCCCATCCCCAATCTATTGCTGCCTCCTGAGTCCCAGCTGATTGGCTAGAGGGAAAAAAACTGTTTAAACTCTTGCCATGGGGCTTCAAAGGGCCGCCTTACAGCTGATCAGTGATAAAAGAAAACAAATTAGACCGGTGCCTGCAAAAATAAATGGGTATACAGGTGCCTGCAAAAATAAATGGGTAGACCAGTGCCTGCAAAAATACATGAGTAGACCGATGCCTGCAAAAATAAATGGGTAAAGCAGTGCCTGCAAAAATACATGAGTAGACCAGTGCCTGCAAAAATACATGAGTAGACCAATGCCTGCAAAAATAAATGGGTAGATCGGTACAGCTCTGCAAGCAGTTAAAAGCCTAGTAGACCAGTACCTCTGCTAAATCCTAAATAATTGTCACATGACCATCAAAATAAGACATCCCCACAGAACTGGTAGTAAAAAAATTTAGAACCCACCCCTGACCCACAAGCAAGTGAAACACACTTTGTGGTTTTAGTTGCGATAACTTTAATAAAGACACCAATAGGATTCTTTTCGAGAACAAGCCTCCAGTTAATATCAGTTCACTCCATGCCCTCCTGACCCTCTTAATCTGCTAGAGCACTAACAGAGTTTCCACCAGCTGCTGGGTTTTCAAAATTCACCCAAGAGAGACATCGGGGTCATCATGCCTACACCTGAATAAAATACAAATTGATATAGTAAGGATATAGCTTTGGATTCCAACATTTCGGATGCTCCAAGATACAGCATTCAACGGATACATCTCCAATGCAGTTCACAGAATTTAGCACAGCAATGGTCTGTGCTAAAGGGAGATAGATTAACCACTGAGCAGCATAAGAGACTTGTTTGAGCCTTTAAGCAGTGGGGGGAAGAAGGATTAAATTATAATAATAGCCTTAGGTTGGAAGGCTTTCTGAAATTTCATGCGGATTTAGAGCAACCTCTGAAATTTAGACCTTTGGCCTAATAGAAATTGAGATTGTTGAAGGAAGGGGAAAAATGCTCATTACAATGGGTGAATGTTCTTTCTGGTTTTCTGGCATGAATCCCTTTCTTTTTAAGTATTTGTGCTACCTTTTATCTGCCTATGATTCTGTCATCTCTCCATGCGATGTCAGCACTGCGTAATGTTTTGTATGATATAGCACTGTTCTTTAATTTGCATATTTAATAGTGCATCTCTACCTCTTTCAGCTAAATAGAAGTTTGGAGCAGTAATTGTGCCTGAGGTAAAAATAACAACAACGAATTCTCCATTCCGAGGAGTTTGCAGGTCAATCGCCCCAAAATTACTGAAGAAGCAAATTGTCTTCCTAGGAGAAGAATAGAAGAGGGTGAAGAAGACACCCTGTTTTTGATCATTTTTCTTCTGTTTGGCCTGCCTTATTGGACAGCTTACAGTAGATGGCCCTGATCATGCCATTTTTTTGTACAGCAGTTAAAAGATTTATACTGTATCATCACTCTTCTTCAAACCACAATTCTAGGTGGCTTACAATAGTTTTCCCTTGGGCAATGGGTCAAGAGTTTAGGTAAGACCAATCTCAGAAGGTTTACTTATGTAGACATCTGAGCTATCTTAGGCATGGTATGTTTTTAATCTTTGTTCTGGCGATTCTGTTCTTTTTAACATTATGTTAGCCACTCAAGAGTTATATGGTGAGTGAGTAGACATGCACAGTGAATGAATGAATGAATGAATGAATGAATGTGGAAGCTAGGTCTGAAGCAATTCCTTTCCTTCAGACAAATTCCATGGGAAGCTGGAATTCAGATGTGGGTGTCAAACTTCACACCAGAGTCATGGGCTAACTGAAGGTCTTGAATGATCAAAAAGCAATTTAAAAAAAAAATGATTTATATGCCTCCCTTCTCCAGAGACTCAGGGCAGTTTACAATGCGTTAAGCAATAGCCTTCATACTTTTGTATATTTTATATAAAGTCAGCTTTGTATGCCCCCACAATCCGGGTCCTCATTTTACCTACCTTAGAAAGGATGGAAGGCTGAATCAACCTTGAGCCTGGTGAGATTTGAACTTGCAGTAATTGCAGGCAGCTGAAGTTAATAACAGTGCTTTAGTCTGATGCGCCACCAGGGCTCAGCATTTAGTCTGCTGCGCCACCAGGGCTCAGCATTTTCTTTAATAATTTATTTCAAGGCAGCGTAAAGATGGAGTCAAAAACAACAATGTTTAACTGAAAGAAACTTTGAATCTTATGAGCCTTAGTGGCACAATGGTTAGAATGCAGTATTGAAAGCTAATCCAGGAGTTCAATCCTCACCAGCTCAAGTTTGATTCATCCTTCCATCTTTCCGAGATCAGTAAAATGAAGACAGTATGCTGACTCTGTAAACCACTTAGAGAGGGCTGTAAAGCAGTAATAGCCACAGCCCAGTTCCAGCACATAATTCTGACTGACAGCCAAGAAATGCCAATCTTGGCTCTAGAGGAGGGACAGTCTATTTGGTATATTGCCAAGGAAACAGAAGTGTATTCAATTAGCTTGGTCAGTATCTAAAATGCACCAGAGGAAGATAGATAGATAGATAGATAGATAGATAGATAGATAGATAGATAGATAGATAGATAGATAGATAGATAGATAGATATATCAGGAAACATTATGCCATGGTGGCACAGTGGTTAGAGTGCAGTACTGCAGGCTACTTCCGCTGACTGCTGGCTGCCTGCAAATTGGCAGTTCGAATCTCACCAGGCTCAAGGTTGACTCAGCCTTCCATCTTTCCGAGGTGGGTTAATTGAGGACCCAGATTGTTGGGGACAATATGCTGACTCTGTAAATCACTTAGAGAGGGCTGTAAAGCACTGTAAAGCAGTACATAAGTCTAAATGCTATTGCTAATGCTATTTCTGCATTCTATCACGAGGGGTGGGGGGGATCCCCATCACAGCAAGAGCAACCATTAACTGTGATTGTAGAAACTGAGCACCTGATTTTGAACCATGGTGTGAAAGCAAGAAGGCTCATATTTCCCTGTGCAATGGTTGCAGTGGACAGGCACACAACGATTGCTCCAAAAACAGGGCTGCCAATGTCACTACTGGATACTTCTCTCCATAACAGAGTGAAACATATTTGTTGCGATCACAACAATAAAAATTAAACTCCCTAATTACACTGTACTGTATGTATGTCGTGCATTATTTATTCCTTTTCCTTTAAAAACAAAACAAAACAAAACGGGAGGGTAGCAGGATACATAAGATGCAATAATATTTCTCATGTATTTCATTTCATTTGCCTCTAAGAAAACGCAAACCTCTGAGTGCATTTGACAACCTCACATTTTCACTTTGCCCCAATCTGTTTTTGCTTCATTTCCTGGTTTTCAGCCCTTCTAGTTATTTACCTCTCTGGGCACTTGTTTTATCTTTTATTTGCAATTGACCTCTGTTTACCCCTTCAATTACAACATTATCTCAGCTTGATTAACTTGCTAGAAAGGCTCCTACAAAACATTCAAGTCCTGCTTTTCTGCCTGAGGAATGTGTCTGCAGGGGAGACGCTCTGCAGAGACAGAGGTTGTAGGCTTGACTTGCTTTACAAACCCAGCAGCTGCAAAGTTTCGACTCACATTTTTCTGCAGAGATGATCCCATATCTTCCCCATCACGGGATTCCCTGCAGTACCAAAAAAGTTTTCCCCTCAAATTATATTATTACACTTAGGTTCAAATCCAAATAACTTCATAGCTGAACAGAAGTGAGAATCTGAACTGGACTTTATTAAATAAAGATGGAAAAGAAAAAAAGGAGGAGAGGGAGAAACCTAAGAATCAGACTAATAAAACTATTATTATTTTAATGGCCAGCATTGTATATAAAATGCTTCCAATACAGTTTTTAAAGGGAAAATGTAGCATATATTAGAATTATTTAGATCACAAAATTTCTAATACCATCTAGAAAGGTAAAGATAAAGGCTCCCCTCGCACATATGTGCTAGTCGTTCCCAACTCTAGGGGGCAGTGCTCATCTCCGTTTTGAAACCGAAGAGCCAGTGCTGTCCGAAGATGTCTCTGTGGTCATGTGGCTGGCATGACTAAATGCCAAAGGCACATGGAACGCTGTTACCTTCCCACCAAAGGTGGTCCCTATTTTTCTACTTGCATTTTTTATGTGTTTTCGAACTGCTAGGTTGGCAGAAGCTGGGACAAATAACAGGAGCTCACCCCATTATGCAGCACTAGGGATTCGAACCGCCGAACTGCCGACCTTTTGATCGACAAGCTCAGCATCTTAGCCACTGAGCCACCACGTCCCTTTGAATAGCATCTATAGCTGCTAGTTAATAAAAAGCCCTTTTTTGGACCCGTCCAAAAACTTCAAAATCAGGGGAAAATTTTGTAAACGTTTAAGATGAGCAAAGGCCCTCCTTCCTTCCTAATTTTTAAAATGCTGCATTTTATAAACACGAAATGAATTACTTCCACAAAGGAAACACTGCAAATGAAATTTAAAGGAATGGTCAATGCAAGGATTGGCCATTGAATTTAATCCCTTCTCTGTCTTTCCTTTTGAACAACAAAAATGCGAAGATTAACATTTGCACATATATGTGCTTAAAACAATGCTTCTGATATTCAATTACACAACCCTGAAGTCATCAAGGAACCTGCAAATTGAAGCTTTTGGCTACTCGACAACCAGAAAAAAAAATCCTCCCTGAGCATTCCCAACATGAAGGCTGTACTTTGAAATGAAGGAACAATCTTCCTTGTGTGGCTCGCTCCTACTCTATATTCTACCATAAACAGGATGGTACAGGCCCCCCTGAATGGAAAGCTTATGAATATGGCCCAGTATTCCCTATAATTACAAAATATTTTTTTTGAACAAGCCACAATTGAGAGGGCCATATACCATGCTAAATCAAAATATAGCTTGTTCAGTTTTGTATGATGTATGAACCCAGACAGAGCATTTGCAAACCAAGATTTATGGCTTAGTACAATATATGAAGCCAACTGAGACTTACTCAAGAAATCATGAATTCAAAAATGCAATTTAGAGTCAAATGTGAATATATTTTAAACCTGTCTTGCCGATTCAGTATTTATATTTGGTATTTATTTGGGATGGAAGGAAGAACAGAGTACGCCAGGCTAAAATCTGCGTATTAGAACGGTACTATATTCTGTCTCTGATTAAATAGCAGAAAAGTTAACATTTGGAACAATCCAGAAAAAAAGGATGTATTACAATGTGATTTAAAACCTCTAGCAATGCAGCCATAAACAAATGAACCTAGAAATATTTATAATGTTCAATTATGAAGCTAATAACTATATGACCCCCCTCTCTCCCAGAGGACTATTATTTTGATCACATGCTAGAACAAATTCTGCAATTAACATGTGTGAAGCAAATGGACAATTACAGTTTAAGTTAATATTTCTTCTGGGTTTATACTACCAATTACTCAGATCCCATCTATTAATTTTTCTCCCTGAATGAAAGAAAAACACATAATGTTTGACAGTGTCAAATTGGTGAAAAAATATTTTTCTAAATTGGGTATTTCAATAACATTTAAACAAAGAGGAAAAAATACCAATCTATGGAAGCAACATTTCTGAGTCAAGGAAAAGAATATTAAAGTTGAAAAGGAGATGTCTCCTCTTTTTCTTCCCTCCACCACAATCCCAAAGTATCCACAAGATTTGTAAATTTGTGGGTGCTCCATCTCTGGAGCTTTCAAAGGAAAGACTGGATAACCATTTGTCTGAGGACTATGGAGACTCCTGCAGATGGGCTGGACTAAAGGATCTCCAATGTCGCTTCCAACCCTCTGGGTGACGTTTTTGCCAGAATGACTAACAATGAAAGAATTTGACCATTGAGAATGTCAATACTGATTGAACTAATTTGTATCTCTTGAACTTTTATATTGATTAGAAATTAGTTATCAGTAGTTTTCATACCTTACAAATGTTCTAATATCATTTTCAGCTGAGAAGGAATCTTGAGCTATTTCAAAATACTTTTTAGAGAAGATATATTTAAAATCCTTTTGAAGTGTATTTTAATTTGTTTTATACACAGTTTTTAAGGAAACATGATTGTATACATTCTTAAGATCTCTGTTTTATCTTTCATTCAGGAGGCAAAACAAGTCACACTCCTAAAAGGCTATGTATGTAATTGCCACAAACAATTCATAAGTTCTGAGAATCTTCCAGGAAAATATTCTCAACATATAATGATTTTTACAGTGGTGGCAAATGTAAGTTATTTCAACACAATTAAATCCCCCCCACAGCTGATACCTATTTGTCAGTAAAAAAAAAGGGGGGGGATGAAATCAACTTATTATCCCTCTTGTAAATGAGCAACATATAAGGAACTACTATAATCTGTTAGAGTAGGGGTGTCAAACTGGATTTCTTCGAGGGCTGAATCCGCATTGCAGTTCTCCTCCATGGGCCAGCTGAGGGGGGGACATGGGACGGACGCCTCCTGCAGCAACCTGCTGACCAAAAAAGTGGTGCGGGGGACCACGTGTGGCCCCCCTAGCCCCACTTTTGGCCTGGGCGGCCTCCTGTAGCACTTTGCTGGCCAAAATGGAGCACGGGAGCCATACAACCCCCCTGTGCCCCATTTTGGCTGCCAGAGACATAGCAGGCCGGTCCTTTGCTATTTCCAGGCCGGCCCCATGGGCCAGATTTAAGCACCCCATGAGCCGCATCTGGTCTCCGGGCCTTGAGTTTGATACCCCTGTGTTAGAGTGAAGGGTATTAGAAAGAATACTCTGTAGATCACTTGAGGTGTCTGTCAATATTTCATGGGTGGACTCCCAAATTAATATATCTTGTTGTTGTGACAATATAAATGACAATATTCAAAGCCCTGTTTTTCCATTCCTTAGAAGAATCCTGTAAAATAGGTAAGGTCAATACCATTAACAACATGTTAAATGCAATTAGGTTTGCATAAAAGTCCTTGAGCTCACACCAATTCTCACATAGTGTCTTCCCCTTGGTCAAGCAATAGCTTCTAAAATCTTAACCAAAGGTCTCTCTTTCATTCCCAACCAAGATACTGGTAGGGAGGTTCAACAGAGGGACTGTAAATCAATTCACTTAACAGCCAACACCAGACAAGGTTCCAGTAAAAAGAAAGTAAGAGTTATTAAACCCAGTCAAAACAATCAAGAGATCACAAGAAGCAGACACGTAATCTTTAGTAGCAAGGGAAAAATACTAACAAAAATTATTCCCGCAGCCTTAAACAATAGCAATAGCACTTGTATAGTGCTACATGGTGCTTTACACTGAGCAATATTAGCATATTGCCCCCATCAAAATGGCTCCTCATTTTGCCAACTTTGGAAGGATGAAAGGATGAATGAACCTTGAGCCCATCAGGACTGAATTCCTGGCTGTGGGCAGAGTTAGCCTGCAATACTGCACTTTAACCACTGCAACACCAGGGCTTTTGATAAACTAATCTGCTGTATTCCCAAGTGCAGCTAAAGCTTTGCTTACTTTTATTGGGCTCTGGTCCTGCACAGCTTCAGCTCCCATCATTAGTCTAAATAAAATTCTTTCAGGGCAAACAGCCTATTCCACAAATCTTCCTTTTATCTGAACTGATAAAAGTATTATGTATTATCAATGTATTATCAACTCTACCTGCATGGATGTGAAAATCAAGAGGAGCCCACTACATGGTCATTCCTTGGTTAGATGTGTATGTTTTTGGTTCTAATATCCAGTTAAAATTTGTTTTTAATAAGCTTTCTGTAATGGAACGTAACATAATTTATTTCTGAATTTCATAGATATACTATGAGTAATCTATTTTCATATGAAATAGTCAAGTACCGCGTTTTCCCCAAAATAAGACCCTGTCTTATATTTTTTTGAACCCTAAAATAAGCGCTTGGCCTTATTGCCATGCACTCAAAAGCCCGATTGGGATTATTATCAGGGGATGTCTTATTTTGGGGGAAACAGGACATATTCAAAACTGAATTCATAACTAGTTACATACATAATATCTTCCCTTTCCCTTAATCCCTTCTCGGAATACTGACCCTTAACTTGTTAATCTTATAACTCCCATTTTTACGGTAATCTGCCCTTTTTCTCCTCCCCTAAACTTATTGAGTATTATTACAAATTAACCTTTAATCTTTTATATATATTAATATAACATTTTAAATCGGCCTTCTCCCTGCAACCAAATTTGTTCAATTCTGTCCACTTCCTCCACTCCTCTAAATATATGACTTGAAATCAGACAATACAATTCTAAATATAATCCACTACCCACTTTACTAGAATATACACATATCTATATATGCATCCCATTTTATAACAATCAGTAAACTAACCTATTTCAGCCCTTCAATTCCTACAAAATCATGCAATACGATTGTTGTGAAGAAGTCACAGGGGGGGTTGGGTGGAAAGGGTGGGTTAGGGAAGAGGGGGGGGGGAAAAGGGGGAAAAACTTGTATTTGAAAACTTTCAATAAAAACTGAATTCAGAACCTTTTCAGAGAACTGATCTTAGATATTAGCACTTATATATAAAACAGGCTAGAACTGGGTAGACCTTCATGCTTTTTTGCATTCCCCCTCCCCCCCCCCCCTTTCTCCCTTACATAGATAGAATATTTAAAAACACACTTTTGCTTAGGAATTTAAATTTCCTTTATGCCTTTACCAAAAATGATACTATGAGTTATTGGATCTAAAGCTACTAACTGTAGCATGAACAGTGTGTTGAATGGATTGAAAGAAGTAAAAAGAAAAGGAAAAATTCTAAAATATAATATACAAATGGATAAAAAATTTACAGTGTTCAAAACAAAGCCTTTTGGGGTTTATAATATTTAGAATCATATACAGTCATGTCACATTGAATTACAGCTTCAGGGAAGATGATGACAATTCCATTTTGAGCTTAGTTCTGAGTTCTTGGGCCATGACGATATGGTAAATAACTATTCTTTGTAATATTTGATTGTCCCCAAATGGATAAGAATGAAGGAAACAGTTTTGTCACACTGATTATTCTTGTTGCTGGTAGATAACACATTTCTTAAATGGCTGACTCTAGTCAACAAACATGGACTTCAGTTCCTCCTAGTACCAGAGGGCAGGACAAGAAACAATCAATGGAAAATAGTCAAGGAGAGAAGCAACCTGGAATTAAGGAGAAACTCCCTAACAGAAAAATTAACCAGTGGAATGGCTTGCCTTCAGAAGTTGTGGTTACTTCATTACTGGAGGTCTTTAAGAAGAGACTGGACAGCCAGTTGCCTGAAATGGTATAGGTTCTCCTGCTTGAGCGGAGCGTTGGACTAGAAAATCTCCAAGGTCCCCATCAGCTCTGTTTAGAATTGAACTGAGTCACAAACTCAATCAGTAATTTTGTGATAGAAAAACATGCATGACAAAAATATTACAAATCATAACTACATATGTATGTATTTATGATATCACTAATCACTTGGTTTTGAATAGACTTACTACCAGTCAGTTTCAGGTACATCACAGTTTGGGTTTCTGATTTTTGCTTCCTTGTTTTATTATTAAATTCTTCTCCCTAGGGAACAGGCCTTTCATAGGCCAGTTCGCTCGCACAGAGAGGGCCTCCTCAGGGTGCCGTCGGCCAGACAGTGCCGGCTGGCGACCCCCAGGGGGAGAGCCTTCTCTGTGGCAGCACCTGCCCTCTGGAATGACCTACCCTCAGGAATGACCTGAGATACGCACGATATCAGATCCTCGGACTTTTCGTCGGGCCCTGAAAACACACTTATTCCATCTAGCCGGGCTGGCTTGATCCCATCCTCTCAGTTTTAATTGAATTCGGTTTTAATTGGGTTGTTTTAAATCTTGGGCCGAAATTATTTAATTGTTTTTTAAACTGTTTTTAAATTTTATATGCAATGTTTTACCTCGGCTGTACACCGCCCTGAATCCCGCAGGAGAAGGGTGGTATAGAAATAAAATTAATAATAATAATAATAATAATAATAATAATAATAATAATAATAATAATAGAAAACAAAAGGGGCAGAAAAAAACACATCATAATTCCCTTACATCTTAGTTTCTCAAAAGGATAGAGACTGGTTCTTTTAACTAAGAAGCCTAGATACTGGAGAAAATTGTTTATTTCTTATGGATGCCAATGTATCCAATGCAAACGGCAGTATAAGCATCCTAGAAATTGTTAAATTTCCCTGGAAAAACTTGACAGAGCTACAGAGAAACAGAATGTTGGCTAAATAAACCTTAAACCTCAGATAGAGGCTAGAGTGGGCATTGAGAATGGCCTTGAGAGACAGGAGGAAGAGCTGCTACCAAGACAACAATGAGATAAAAGAAACCTGAGTCTGGGGGCAGAACTGTAATCTGAGAAAATGTCTCAGGTATCCTCTCCCCACTCCCCAAGTTCTCATGGAGTTAGAGAGGGATGGGGGAAGTGCATTCAGAAAGTGCACTGGAAAGTTCTGTCACTATGCTTTTATTTTATTTTTATTTTTAAAAAAGTAATATTGCCCTGTGACTTTAGTTTCTTAGTTTGGTCTATCAATTGACAAAGTTTCTTATGAGAACCTGAGTCACAGACAAGGAGCAACAAGCTGACATGTAGATTCCAGATACTCACAGCTTACATGTGCACAAATTCTTCTAATATTTCTCAACTTTTTCTGTCTACAAAAATGCAGTTCATTATGAGAACAGTCATAACAGAAATTTTAATAGGCAGGAGATATTTAACTCTTGTCAAATAGACATGATTGCTCCTAATGAGAGGGAGAAACTGAGCCATCAAAGGCTGAATGAGTTTGAATTCACAGCATATTATTACAGGAAGACCCTTGAGCCCTTGAGTGACAAGTGCTGAAAAGATACCGTATATCACATACTTGGTCACTATGTGAAGGAAGGTGATTCTGTATCATCAAACATCACTCGGAATTGACAAGGCCCAAAGGCATCAGGTTGAAACTTCTTCCTAAAACTCTCCTTGCCTTAAAGCAGCAAATGGCATGTTTAAAGTAGTGATAACTGATGGTGTTACAGAGATAATCACAGATAATCAGCTGTCCAGTTATTATTAACTGCCCTACATCAATGAAGTCAGTCTTCTCTGTCTTATCAGTTCTTCTACATCTCAAAAGTGCCCGAAAGGATAAAGATTCAGGAGATGATGGAACTGGTGCCAAGTGGCATTAGGCACATTTATAGGGAGGTTGGAGAGAGGGAGTTGGCAAATATAAATGCTACTTCAGGATTAATTAATTTCACAACAGCCTCAGTGCTCTGTGATGCCTCTCTTAAGCAGCCATTAACTTCCATACTAACTACTCAGTAACTAATTATCTGTGTCACTATCAAGGCAAGGTTTTGACCCCTTGCTCTCTCTCCTTCTCTTTGCATCTTCTTACAACACATTTTCTTAGCAGGCTCCAAGAAATAAGTTGTCTTCAAGAAAACAGTGTCTAATAGGAAGCATAATTCAATTTTGAAGTGTGTGTAGTTTTAACGCTAAAGAACTTCAGATGCTTATTTAAAGTAGCACCATTCCTCACCACAGAGTAATCACCCTCTTAACTTTTAAGAAACTACTTTCTAATTCATTGATGCATCATTCCAAGAGTTAGCGTGGGACTGGAGAATGTTGTAGAAATAATCTTGCTTGCAATTGAAATGAAAACTGAAAGTACCCAATATGACAGACATTCATGAAGGCATTGTTACATTAGTCATAGAGTATTATTGTAACAAGACAAGTGATATCAAAATAACAAGACAGATGGATGGAAATTAATCAAGGAGAGAACCAATGTAAAAGCAAGGAGAAATTTCCTGACAGTTAGAACAATCAACCAGTGGAACGACTTGCCTCCAGAAGTTGTGGGTACTCCACACTGGAGGATTTTAAGAAGAGTGAACAAACATTTGTCTGAAATGGTATAGGGCAGTGATGGCTAACCTTTTTGCCATCGCGTGCGCGCGCAACCCCCTGCCCCCGTTCCTGGCACATGATGGCCTGGTAGGCCCGTTTTTTTTTCTTACCTGGTTCCAGATCCTCTCTATTTATCTGGGAAGGGCGAAAACAGCCTTTCTCACTCTCTCGGAGGCCCTCCAAAGGCCTGAAACGGCCCATTTCTCAACTCCCAGTGGGACAGGAAGTGATGTTTTTTGCTGTCCCCAGCCTCCAGAGCCTCTCTAGGAGTCTCTAGGAGCCTCTCTAGGAGTCTCTAGGAGCCTCTCTAGGAGTCTCTGGAGGCTGGGGACAGCAAAAAAAATCACTTCCTGTTCCACCGGAGTTGGGAAATGGGGCTTTTCAGGTCTCCGAGGAAGTGAGAAAGGCTGTTTTCACCCTTCCCAGATATACAGAGAGGATCTGGAGCCAGGTAAGAAAGAAAAACGGGCCTTCCCCACCTCCCCCAGGCCCTTCAGAGGCAGGAAACAGCCTGTTTCCCTACTTCTGGTGGGCCCAGAAGGCCCGAAAATCATCTGGCTGGCGCGCACATGTGCCCCAGAGCTGAGCTGGCGTGCCCATTAATATGGCTCCGTGTGCCACCTGTGGCACGCATACCATAGGTTTGCCATCACAGGTATAGGGTTTCCTGCTTAGGCAGGGGATTGGACTAGAAGACCTCCAAGGTCCCTTACAACTCTGTTGTTCTGTTATACATATCAAGGGATATGTATAAATATATATTTATCAAGGGATAAAGATATTTGACTAAAGACAGAAACAGTATGCCTATATGACAATATTAATTAGTATTTGTAAATTATCACAATCAATTAGGCATGAATAAAAGAAAAAGAACAATGTAAAATAAAAAAAAAGAATGGAACAGATATTACTTTTAAGACTTAATGTAATTTAAAAGATGAATTCATTCCTTTTCCCTTTTCAAGACACTTGATAAATTGTAAACATCAATCATATTATATTTTTCTTAACACAGTTCTTCAAAATATGATGCAAGAACTTACGTAAACCATGGAGGTTCACCCTCTGAAGGGTGATTTATTTTATTAACTTGAGATTTTTAGAATTGTTCACACATTTCTGGAATCATAACTGAATTTATAAACTGCTAGAGACATTTGCATTTCTTAATTGTAATCCGGAATTGTAAGTACACTCTTGTCCTCAGGGCATATTTTGCTAATTCAAAGTTTAAATGCAAAATACAATAATCGGAGCCTTTGGGAATTCTGGATTCACTTTGTGCAGAATTCTTTGTGTCCTTTATTCATGTGAACTTCATCAAACATCCAGGCTTGCCGGGGAATTGGCACAAGATATGTAAAGGTGTCCTAGACTACTTTTATTTCGAGCTGTGGTGGCGCAGTGGTTAGAGTGAAGTACTGCAGGCTACTTCTGCTGACTGCCAGCTGCCTGAAATTTGGCAGTTCAATTCTCACTAGGGTCAAGGTTGACTCAGCCTTCCATCCTTCCAAGATGCGTAAAATGAGGACCCAGATTATTGGTGGCAATATGCTGATGCTGTAAACCGCTTAGAGAGGGTTGTAAAGCATTGCAAAGTGGTATATAAGTCTAAGTGCTATTGCTACTTGATATGCCCACCAACAGAACCACACACATATACCATTAATATATAAGCATCAGTATAAAGAAGTATGAACTGGATATAGGAGTATATAATTAGAAGGTGACTGAAAAAAGAGATAAGGATAATGCAGCTATGACATGCAGATTTAGTGAACCAACAGAGCTTTCAATAGTCGTTCATGGTCCAACCTATTTTACAGGATTATTAAAGGGAATAACAATTGAACAATGTCTGCCATCCAGAATCTCTTAAAGTGACAAGGCTGCAATGAAATAATATATAAATCAATACCAAGAAACTGCGTGCCATAGTGAAACCATATAAGCACATTACTGATGCTGCACAACAAGTTTGAACCAATAAGTGGAAATATAAGGAGATTAGATTATTTTATTTCCAGGCAGAAGAGAGAACTGGATTGTCAAACTGAAGAGTCAGGAGCGAAAGAAACAAGGGAGTTGCTTTCACACTTGATAACTGGAGTTGGGAGGCTTATCCAGGATATTGGGGAGAAGGTAGAAGAAGATGTCTCAAGCTATTGGTATCAGAAGTGTTTACATGCAGTGCTCATCTTATGACCGCAATTGAGCCTGGATGTTTGATCATACGTCATAGCGGTTGTGAAGCAAGATGCCCACGTGACTGCTTTGCTTAACAACTGCAATTTTGGGCTGGAGAAAAGAAGCTCTGTTCTTCGTCAGCTAAGCATTTTTTCCTCAGCCCAGAGCCAGTATCCCCTGCCCTCCCGCCATCTCCATCCCCATCCCTATCTGTGCACTCTGTGAACTCCAGTGCTGGGCTGGAGAAAAGAAGAGAAAAGTTATTCTTTTTTATCGGAACTTTAATTCACTTTACAGCCCTGCAAAACCTCACTGAAACTTTCCTCTTAGACAAATATGTCCCATATAGAGTGTCTGACATCATAACAGTTTAAATTATTGATAATTGGCTCTTAACTTTGTGACCCACAATATAGCTGGCTCTTGTTTGTTTGTTTGTTTATATTTATTTATTTATTTGTTTGTTTGTTTGTTTATTGCATTTAGATGGCTGCCTAACTCACTTTTTTTTTTTTAATTTGATTTATATGCCGCCCTTCTCCGAAGACTCAGGGCGGCTTACAATGTGCTCAGCAATAGCCTTCATCCTTTTGTATATTTATACAAAGTCAGCTTATTGCCCCCACAACTGGGTCACTCACGGTTACTCTGAGTGGTTTATAGAATAAAAGCTCAAACACCGCCCCCCCCCCTTATTTTCAGGACCCATAATGAAGCTTGTCTAAAGCTTATGATAAGCAATCATCAGGAGTCCATGCAACCACAGGTAATCCTCGACTTACAACTACAACTGAGCCCAAAATTTCTGTTGCTAAGCGACACATTTGTTAAGTGAATTTCGTCCCATTTTACAACCTTTCTTGCCACAGTTGCTAAGTCAATAACTGCAATTGTAAGATAATAAAGTTGTTAAGTGAATCTGGCTCCCCCATTGACTTTGCTTGTCAGAAGGTCGCAAAAGGTGATCACATGACCCTGGGGCATTGCAATCATCATAAATATGAGTCAGTTGCTAAATGCCTGAATTTTGAGTACAAGATGTTGCAAAGGTCATAAGTGTGAAAAATGGTCATAAGTCGTTTTTTTTCAGTGCCGTTGTAACTTTGAAGAATCCGGAATCTGGAAACGGCGCGGCAGTACTGGCTGGGAAAATGTTGGGCTCCGACAAGCTCGGCAAAATCCATCGAGACTCTGCCTTCATTTTCATCTTGGTATAGACTGACTACATATCCAATATTTATTGGGATCACAATAGCATCACCTTTTATCTTCAGGCCTCCAGCTGCCCTTCAGAAAACGCTCCTTTCTACTTTGTCTGCCAAATATATGGACCAGGTGCGTTGCCCCCAGTTTGGACTGGTTCTATAGAACTGGTAGTAAAACCAGCGAGAGGCTCCGCCCACCAACCCCAACGTCATCAGGATGCTTCTGTGCATGCACGCGCAGCCCCGTTGCGAACCGGTAGTAAAGGTAAGTAGAACCCACCCCTGATATGGACTATACTGATCTGTTTCGAAAGGGAGAATTGTAAACTTTTCCCCGGTTGGTAATACAGTCATAGAGCCAAATACATTCCTAGAACTCAGATTTTTGCAAACTGCCGCTCGTCAATACAGAGTTTGCTTGCTTGAATGCATTTATTGTTATGAACTACAGAAAGGCTTTAGCTACTCCTCCTCTTCCATCACCGTGTTCTTATATATTTTTTATTACGAAGGATGTGTTTCTGCATGTAAACGATGATTGGAGGCTCCTGAACTTTGCAATATATTACTCCCTTCATTCCCGAACTCTGAATACAGAAGGCATGGATTTTTTAACAAATTGGATCTTGGGAAACTCATACACAAATTTATATGAAAGAGGCCTATGAATATTTTATTACCTTTGATTCTTTTACAGGACGTTTGTATACATAGCAATAGCTTGCAGATTGATCAATACTCTAAAAAATAAGTAGCGGATAATCTATAATTGATAAAACATGATGTTTTGGACAAATGTTTAGTTGTTAATATGTATGATTTGCTGATGTATTCAGAGAATCCTGCTCTCTACATTGATCAAATCCGACCAGTTCTTCAAAGCCTTTGTGCCCACATCCTCTACCCCAAATTAGAGAAATTTGGATCTGCCTGATTATTCAGGATATGATGTTTCCTCAAAAGCAATTAAGATGGATCCCTGCTAAATTAAAATTCTACATTGGGGATGCCTCAACACTGTCAGGTATATACAGTATTCTATGAGCTTTGACTATACTGACTGCTATTTTCCTTCCTTAACAACAAGCAAACAACACTGCCCTACTCAAGAAGTGGGTTCTTTTTAAGTGAGATTCCAAAGCAATCCTTTTCTTGATTCAAGCGGGTATCCACTTCTCAGCCCATCCAGATCCTGTCTACACCTCCTTTATTCAGGTAGGCAGATGTTTCTGATTTTATTCTGGGAGTTATATTTTCTCAATCTCCTTCAGAGTTGCCTTCAGTGTGGGTTTCAGATTACGTTACTACTGGTTTGCCCCACACGTGTGCGCTTGCTTCATGTGTGTGCACACCTTACTTCTGCACATGCACCCGGGCTTCTGCACATGCACTTTGCTGACACATGCACCTTCCATGCATGCACCCAGCCTCAAAAACGTGCCTAAATAGGATGGCATAGAGCCGGGGGGGTGGGCACCCATAATTTCCACTACCAGTTCGGGTGAACTGGTCCGAACCGACTGAATACCACCTCTGGTTGCCTTCCCTATATATTTCTTTCCAGGCAAGCAGCACAACTATTTCCTCATTTTAATTGTCAACTCTCTTACCTTTCTAATCTGTAGAACTAGATGGCCAATATATTGTCATTATGCCAGAATATTTTTTTCAGATGACACTCCTCCAACCTCCATTCTGTCTCTAGAAAACTTTACCTCCATGATATCTACCTGTCCTGTGGCCCAGGACAGAGACACCTTTCTTATCTGTTCAAAACTGTACTGAACAAAATCAGAACCTAAACATGATGGCTCACATAAATGCCCTTCAAGGCTGCCTTTGTCTTCCCTCCCTCCTTTTCTTAGGAAGGGGAAAAGCTGCACCATCACAACCAGATATATATTTTTCCTTCCTTGAGGGATGAAGTGTTGCGGCTGTGCGGCCACAACTGGCTAGCTGAACTTTTCTGGGTACTTATCACATCCTTCTCCTTGGCTTTGAGTGACCTCATTTTGTAGCATGTGTCAAGCTTTGTTTCTTTTTATCACAACTATTGCTCATCTCCAACGAACAAATTTTCTTGATTGTTGAACAGGCTTCAGATATTTATTTTGTACCATACCATTAAGAGGATTTCTGGAATCCCTGCCACGCCTGTATCTTAACATTGCCTACCTTGAAAGGCTGACATCAATCTTGAAATCACATCCAAGTTTATCTCTATCCCATCAAATACCAGACAAAATGAAGGCAGAGTTATTTTAAGTTTCTTCTCTTCCTGAGAACTGAATAATCCTTTTACAAAGTCCCCTCTTAGCAGCTCACTTACTCCTTCTTTCCCAAGGTTAGTTCAAAATTCCTTCACATAGCATTCAAGAATACAGCTCTTTACCATTTGTTTTATTACACATCCTAGAAAAGGCCATAATTAAAGCAAAAAAAAAAAAAAAAAAACAACTGCCAACTACAAGGCTCAACCTATATTCATATATGTAGATCCCCAGGTTCAGATCATGCATCTCTTTTTCCTGCCTGTGCATCCCAAGAATGAAAACTGATTTTTTCTTTCTGACTTTGTTGGCGGATGGTTGACGTCACTGCTTTGTTGTTGTAATGGAACTCTCTGGTCTTAAGTTCTTTACATCTGACGTTGGCCAATAGCATGTGTCAGAGATATTATGTTCAATCCCTTCTTACTCAATAGCTAATAATCACATCTGATATTGATTACATAGTATAGTTTATTGTAGTATAGTATAGTTTATTGATTACATAAAAGGCTTTGGTTCCCAAGAATGGTTTCTAAGAAGTTAAGGATGCTAACTTCTAAGGAACTAATTGTTCCTTCACCAAACTACCCTTTGATGTCTGAAATAGAAAAGTAATGTAGATCCTGTTTTTGTAAACTAGGCTCCTGCTGCAGGCTAGTGGGTAGAGAAAACTAGTTTTGACAAGTTAGGCAATCAAACATGACACGGAAGTCACTGAGTAAGTATCCCTGTGTAATTCATTGGTGTCACTTTCTACTGACACTGATTCTCCATGACACATTTCATGCCCACACTTCACAGAAACAAAAACAAGTACAGTGTTATGCCTGCTTAACTTCAAAAACTAAAACAAAATGATAAACAAAATCTTTATTACAGTATGGCTAAGCACTGTATTCACCATAGTGATGACTCAAAAACAGAAACACAGAGACAAGTGCAAAGTTCAGATTTAAAGCAATGATCAGATTTAAATGTCTATAGATATTCTCAGTCATCCAGGCCATAGTTGTCCTAAAGATGCTTTTTCAAAAGCCAATTGGACTTTCTGGATTTTCTTTGAAGATGTTTTGCTTCTCATCCAAGAAGCTTCTTCAGCTCAGATTGGATGGTGGGGAATGGAATTCTTAAATGACCAGCTGTCTGCAAGGAGTATAAATCCTTCCATTCTCTACCATCCAGTCAGAGCTGAATATGCTTCTTGGATGAGAAGCGAAACATCTTCAAAGAAAAACCAGAACGTCCAGTTGTCTCTTGAAAAAGCACCTTTAGGACAATCAGATTTAAAAGAATCAGATGGGGAATACCCAGCTTTGCAACAGTATTTATTAAAATGATTTTGGAGTATAATTCAAAAGCTGAATATGAGTTAGCAGGAAAATGCAACATTAGGTTATAATAGAAAAATGGTTTCTAAATCACAGGAAGTAATCAGCCTATTTTATTCTGTATCAGTTGTACTCCATAATATGGAGTGTATTATGTCAAAGGCTTGCTGAAAGGCAATGGGGATGATCAAGGACTAAAACATGAAAAAGACTGAAGGAACCAGTAGTTTTTAGCCTTGGGAAAGACTGAAGGGGTGGTGATGATGATGATGATGATGATGATGATGATGTTATCCATTCAGTCGTGTTAGACTCTTGGCAATTCTATGGGCCAGGTCTTTCCACATCTTCCTATCTTGCACTACTTCTTTGAGCTATTCTATGCTGGTTGGTGCCAGCTTTGATAATGTTCTTTGGCAGCCTGATTTCCTTTTACCGCTAGTACTACTCAAATACCGAAAGGAAAGCGACCAAGAAGAAGGGCAAGTTCTCTTCCATACTATAATGAAATAATTTATAGCAGACCAAATGGATTAAGTTATGGGAAAACAGATTCCAAATAAAATGTTAGAAAAAACTTATAATGATAAGAGCAGTTCAATAATATGTGTGTATTGTTCAAAACAGCTGCTCCGCGTCTCCTCCTCCTCTTTCCTCCAGTAATGTTCGGGAAATACAATGGATGTTTCCCTGCCTCTGAAAAAACGGCAGCTAGTGAGGAAACTCTTTAAGTTCTGAGAAGATAAAAAAGAAGTCCTTTCATGTGAAATTTAGATATAGTTTTACTTTATATGAGTCATGGTTAAGGACTGATTACTTTCTGTAGATCTTTAAAGATGAAAAGTGATACAATTTCCTGTAAGTTTTTCATGTAAGCCTAAACTGAGTTATAATATAATTTAAGGCAAACAATTACTAGGCTTTTACATCAGAAATTGACAGAACATCAGCTTGTCTGGATATCTTCTGCCATCATTCCCTCCTCCTCACGTTGTGCTGAATGCTGCTGTGGTTAACTGATTATTCAACAGAGGCACATAATTGATTACAGCAAGTTGTGTTCCTAGTTGTCACTTGCAATTCCTATTTGAACTTCCCTGGAAACTAGGAAAGAACTTGAAATATTATAACGTGTTTTAGATGGCATCAGGCACTCTACAGCAATAAATTAATGTCTCCATATGAGAAGTACTCTCTAGAAGTCACCCAAGGGGAAAATGTAATTTCCAAGGGATATATTGTATGATGTCCTTATTATTAGGCTTAATTTCTTTGCCTTCTCAATAATGGGGAAAGAGTCAAGCCAAGCACAGCTAGGGATTATTGTACAAAGAGACAAGGTCTTCAGCAAAGTGAAAATCAGCACAAGATTGTAAAATAAATAAAGAAAACAAAGCAATTAACAAAGATAGGCTTTCAAAAGTATTTTTTTTTGTCTCTAATAAAATATCCAGATTCAGTTAAGTGGGGTAGCAAGCATCCTCCAAGAAATGTCCTGACATTTTGATAAATTAATTGCTGGGCATGAACGTGAGCCCAGAAAGAAGAGCAGATTTTTAAAAATGGAGTAGGCCACTTTCTAAATATGTTTGGGACATAATGAACTTGAAAAACTACTTCTCTTTCATAAAGCATAGGAGCCAATTTGTTAAGGATGACTAAAAGTCCATTCCTATTCTGAGTATCTAAAGCCCTACCCTGAGTATGGATAGATGAAAGTAATTCTTAAATGACCTCCTGAAGAGGACCCATTAGCCTGCAGTAAATTAATTACTGGCTGAAGCTCCCAATCAATGTATTGTGTAATTATGAGTTATTTCCAGTTGTAAATGAGTTATCCACCCTCAAAACATTTACATAATTTGCTCAAAGTCAACAGCAGATTCCCTCTTGCTTCTTTCCATGGCTTTAGCAAACAGAGCCAGCTGATTCCTGTTTTTACAACTATAAGCATAAAGGCAAGAAACTTGCTTAAATTCTGCAAAAGAGCCTAGGACATATTTAGGAAATATTTTTCATTCTTTCTGTCTATCTTCAAATCAAGACACAATGCAAACAAAATAAGTTTATAATATCCAAGATGAGAAGGGCCTATTATTTCTTTTCCAGCTTTTCTTTTGGAATGGAGATTGAGGTGGGGAAATGCCATTTGAGACTTTTAGAGGAATTTTAAGTATCTACAAGGTCTGCCACAAAGAAACTTGTCTGTTCTAATCCTAATGAATAACATGGAATGTCACAAAAAGACAACCTTGGTGTATACTTTCTGCCATCTTCCTGGAAGCCACATTCTATTCAGCCTGATGGTTTCTTCCTTAGTCAGTGCAATTTACTATTGTCCATATTGTTCTCCCAAGTTCTCACCTTTCAAACCAAGACTCATACAACCGAGGCAGGTCCAAGACTATTAGTTCCAGTAACCCCTCTAAAAATATGTCTGGTTTGTGAGATACCATACAGGTTGCCTTGAGGATGAAGCATGTGAGTTAGAGATAACTTGGCTCCCATAGAAGTTGTACACGATGAAAAGTCATTTCACAAAACAAATGTGTTTATATTGCACTCATCCATGATATGATCATGGCAATCTTGATGCTATAAATTATTCTGTTTTATGCTTCATAGTTTTTATTTTGGCAGTGGAAGCCAGGAACCTCAATAGCCATTCTTGGAAAGAATTGTTTTATTTTTCCTGTAATGTTGTCACTCAACACTGATGGTAGGGAATGGGGGGGAGGGGGAAGAGCTACCAAATGCCCATAGGAAAATCATAATGGCTTCTGTGAGCAGTTCCTACTCTTCAATCTGCCTACTCAGTTCTTGCTATTACATTCAGCTTTTCTCAGAAATTAATCCATGAATGGAACAAATAGATATGAATGACTCTCAATGGGACTCCCACTTATGTGCCTAATTGCACTATTTTACATTCACTGAGTGATGTGTGTTGAACCAAATGGCCCCATTCAGTTCAATGTTTCATTTGCCCCCAAATGAATGCATACTTCTTGTATCCAGCTGTAGTATCCAACAGGGATGGAGAACATAGCAGAAAATGAAGTAATTTTTGATGAATACAGAAAATATCAGCTATGTAAAACAAGAATAAAACGTGCAACCATCAATAACAAGCATGAAATTATTCAGCAATATAAACACAACTCAATAGTGATGTCTCAAATATTATTTCTGCCTTCAATATAAATCTTGGTTTGAGCTGCAGATTAGTGACATTATTTCCAAATTAAGAAGTACATGTTTTTTTAAAGAAAACTCTCTTAAATATAAACACATGCAATCAAAAATGTTTTCTCTTTTCAATCTTGCACGTAAAATACTCTCTTTCAAACACTATAGAAAGTAGAGGTGAATTTCAGGAAGGCAAGCCACTTCCAGAGAAAATCAATTTAGAATTGGAAGTGCCAAAGCTGCTACTTAGAGAATGATGGAATGAGTAAGCAAAAGATAGATGGAGAAGCAAGCGGAGACAAAATGACATAAATGAGCAGTCACTTCTCTGTTATTCAAGGATAAAATATAATTTCTTTCATATGACAGAATTCTGTCTTCATGTCATACATTTCAGAAGGAAAATGTGTGACATGAGGCATAATAATGCAAGTATTGGATGACATTTTTCAAAGATGGAATTAGAAGCATTCACTAGAAACTTGAAGGATTTGGTTCTGATGAAATAAAAAGCTTGGATTTAACCAGAAGAGAGTTAGGAACAGAAAAGGTCCTAGTATCATGCTGAGTGACCTAGGCAGTTTACATCCATGGACAATGTTCTTTCACCTACAGTCAACCAATTCAGTTTATTACAGTCATAGACCAGAGACCAGAACAAATAAAAACAGTAAACATATAATTAAAAATTCTAATATAAAATAATAAATAACAGCTAAAATCTATGATAAAATCCAGTCTGTCAATTATACATGGTCTAATTATACTAAAATTACAATCCATAAACTGTGTGGCCCATAGTCAGTTTAATACTAAAAGGGAAAGGAATACGCAGTTCAAAGTATTTGTCACATTTGTTGTATAAAATGGCTATGGTGGGTTTGACATGTGGTTTCCGACAAATCTCCAGTGCTGCTGCGCAGAATCTAGCCATCTGCGCTGTAGTTATGGACTGTTCATTCTTAAGTAGCCACTGGAGATATTCACTTACAGAATGAATGAAGTGAAGTAATATATGAACCTGTTGGGATAATGTCTTTTTTGACATGTGCCAAAAACTATAACCATGTTAATGTTAATTCATTGTCATGAAAGTTTCTCCCATAATTAAAAAATGTATATATTTTCTTCGCATTGTGCATTCTATTTTTGCACAAGATAGCAAAGTGTCTGTTTTTTAAGTTTAATTTAAGAAAGTTTAATAATTAGGTTGAGTTCAGACTCAGCTGTATTTAAGAATAGACACTGGATTAACTAACCTGAATCCCAATTGAATGGGTGTAATCTAACTATGAAAAACACAGTATGTTAAAAATGTAGCAATCCTTCCTAAATATAGTTGGATTTTAAATAAATGTTTGTTGCGAAAAAGCATTTCACAAGTTAAATCTGTGTTTCATTAGACTACTGAAGTGTAGATATTATATATATAATAGAAAATAGAAAAATATGTAACTAGTGCTGCTACTAACCACAATGAAGGCTAAAATGTTTTAGAAGGCTTGAAAACAGAAATTATTATTATTATTAGTTTGATTTATATGCCTCCCTTCTCTGGAGACTCAGGGAGGCTTACAATGCTTTATAAAGCTCTCACAGCCAACAGGTCTTTCAGTAAAGTACATATGGGAGAAAAGTATCAGAATTTTATCTGGAACTAACAAAGTAAATTTGCAACTGAGAAAAACCCAGGCAACAAGATGTTCTGTTAAACCATGATGTCCTAAATACTTTGATGGTATTCAAATACTTTGTCAATATTCAACCCTACAATAAGAAATAGTACAAGCTGGGGCTGGAATATATACTTTCTATGGTCTAGTACAGTGATGGTGAACCTTTTAGACAATGAGTGCCCAAACTGTGCGTGCAAGCATGTCCAAACTGAAAGGTGTGTGCATGTGAGTGCATGCATGAATATGCATGCATGTGCAGACATGTGTGAACATGTGCATGTGTGAACATGCATGAATGTGCACATGTGTGGACAGGCGTGAAGGTTCACATGCATGGATATGCACAAATGTGTGCTTGCGCAGACATGTGCAAATGTGTGCATGCGTGGACATGTGCACATGCACAGCAGAGACCGTAGACCAGCTGGCCAGCAGGAGGCAGGGCATCCCAACACCGGCAGTGCAGCAACAGTCAAGATCTTTTTCTTTTGTGAGCTTCTGTTTTCAGGGAAACAGAAACTTACAAAAGAAATGCCATAGAGATCTGACCTGGGGCAATGGCGAGCATGCCAGCAGAGAGGGCTCTGTTCTGCCCCAGCTCCGGATTCCCGGGGATATTGACACACACCAACAGTCCTTATCAAATTTATTAAGTAGCAAGAATAAACCAAAGTCTGGCAAAGGTTGGCAACCAGCCCAGAAAACAAGATACGATAAGACTTTTCCAAAAATGCTCTGATGATAATTACAAGTTGTTTCCAGCAAGACACTTACTAATGGCATGTGACTTAAATAGGCTAAGGGAGTGGCCAATTATCCTCAAGCCTTACTCTCGAGACCTCCTCCTCCGGAGTAGGCACTCCTGCCTTTTGGCAGCCCTGTGTGCTCGAACATTGAGAAGAGGCTCCTCCACTTCGCTTTCTCCACTTGAAGGAGCTTCTGGAGGTTCTGAAAGCCCTGGCTGAGTCTCTGCCTCTGGCACCACATCCTCTTCAGCCTCCTCGCTGTCCGACGCAAGCGCCGGCTGTGCCGGCTGCTGGCGCGACACCACACCAGCCTCCTCGTCGTCGGGATCAGCCATGATCTGCACAGGCTGCTGGCGGGCCACAACAGGCTCTGTGTGCCATCTCTGGCACATGTGCAGTAGGTTTGCCATCACAGGTCTAGTATTTCCTGCTGCTATTTCAATGACAAATTCTAGATTTTTTTTCATTACAGAACAGCTGTTGGCTAATTGCCTTTCATAAATTAACACAGGGAATTATTACCTGACACAGTTATTTGGTACTTAGTCAGACACAGTGGAATTTGAGATCATGGAACTGAGTAACAATATACAAAAAGAAAAAAGAAAAGAAAAAACTGGAAAACCATACAAACATAACAAAGAACATCACGGTCTACTGTTTGCAAAAAGCCTGAATTACCAGTCAAATTGCCTGATGACAGCCAAGCCTAGGAAACTTTTTTTTTCAAAAGGAATCAGGAGGACTGGATGTTAAAGAATTAATAACTGCCTTTGCTTGTATTGCTGGACATACACTGTATACAAGAGCAAAATCAAAGCAACTTCTCCAATTTTTTTAAAAAAGTACCAGACTTGGGGGAAAAAAATTTAAACAACTACAAATAACTTTTTAAACATTTAAGTGGAGAAAAAGAGGCAAGAATGTTGAGGTTAAGGCTTTGTTTTTCCAAATCCGGATTTCATCTTCCTTTTTCCCAACTATTTTTCACCACACTATCATAATAATTGTGGTACTGTGGAATCCAATCAAGAATTTCCTTGTGTTTTGTCTAACACAGTGACATACAGAACGGGTAATGAAATTTTTGATGGTGTAGTTAACACTTATGATATATGCTGTAAGCAGAACTGTGTGGCTGTGTTTATTGTGAGATGCAGCTGTTGAGATTTTACATCTAGAAATGACACTCTCCACGTTTCAGCACCATGGACAAGGAACATGCATAAGAATGGCATAACAATAAGTATTGTGAATAAGTACTGTGGAAAATAGTAAGCCAAAAACTCAGCACTACACTTGATAGATATTGTTTTTTGTAGTCATTAGTATATAACAAGGCAGCTGATGGCTGACAAAAAGACAGAGATCCTTTAATTTTACCCTATTTTGTTAATTAGGAATAGTTTCCACATGGAGCAGAAACTGAGAAAAGTGCTAATTACTGATCTATAATCTGAACAATGTACTTAGTTAGAAACAACTAACACTGATCCTCCATCACAATAGCAAGTAACAACTGAAAAAACCTAGACATCACTTTTTGGGCAGTTATATTCCCAGCTGAAATAGAGTGATATATTTTTAGCATGTTATTTTTTCATCAAATGGCACCTCTTAATTAGAGTTTAGGGTCAATATTATACATAAAAAGGTTCAGGGATAACTTTAGCCTGATGGATTGTTTTTGTATTCTTCTAAGAGATAATTGATTTTTAATCTTTTAATATTTGTTCTCATTTATATTAGGTGTATTTCTCTGCCCCTCCTTCCATTTTTATTGTGAAGCCATTTGGGGGATTTGTATTGAACATAGCATATACTGTAATGTTAATAATAATAAGAAGAATAGGAACCTTGATGGCGCAGTGGATAGAATGTAGTATTGCAGGCTAACTCTGCCTATAGCCAAGAGTTTGATCCTGACCAGCTCAAGGTTGGCTCAGCCTTCCATCCTTTGGAGGTCAGTAAAATAAGGACTCAGATTTTTGGGGGCAATATACTGACCCTGTAAACCACTTAGAGAGAGTTGCAAAGCACTATGAAGTGATATATAAGTCTAAATACTATTGCTGGTGCTAATCAAATGGCAGAACTGGGAAGGCACACTGAGAGTACAGGAAGAATGCAATCTCCATATGAGAGTCTGGATTTTAGAAACAGATCTTCGTTCAAGTCTTATTTTTTCAATGGGACTCTAACGAAACTTCCATGCTATGCTTATCAATATGATCCCCTCAGTATTCAGGAAGTTGATTGGGGAGAAATTGGATCCATAATCCACTTTTAATATTTTCAGGTATGAATAAATTACATATATTTTATTTAGAATAAATGTTATAAAATAAAAACAAACAAATAAACTATTTTGGGTATCGACATTCTCTGAGTTTAATTCTCCTTTGCCATTCAACCACCATGCTGAAATACGCTAAAAAGTTTCAGGTCATAACATGTTTCAAAACAAAATCAGATAAAGTAAAAACTTTTCCTGACAAATCTCTAAGATTTGGCATATATATTTCTACAGCTTATTTTTCTTTATTTAATGTTTATCTCATTTTTGTAGTCAGGGGAGTATTCAAGTCACTTAACAAAAATTAAAGGAAAAATCATGAAATAAAAACACAGATTAAAATAAACAATAGCAGATATTAGCATTATTTAACAATTAGAAGTCTGAATAATAGAAAAACATGTGGAAAAGTGTTCCTTTTGAGGTTGTTTGTATATGTACATTAGATAGGTGTCTGACGCAAATGCAAGTTACAAATATATAAATTTTTTTTTGTAACATTTATGATTTCTGTGAATAAATCAATAGAGCATAAGACTGCAGAAACAATAAAAGTGTAAAATTTACATTTGTGATTGTACTGTTTTACAGTCCCCCCAATAACTATTTAGGATAAGGAATTATTAGATAACAAATACTATTTAATTAAAAACACTTGTCTGTGTATAGACAAAGTATAGATTTGTGAAAGAAACTACTCCGTGAATTATAGGTTTCTTGGAAATATATTCTATATTATCCCACAGCACTACAAAAGAGAGAACACTTTTACTATTATAAATGGAAACTTAGCATTATGTTGATTATGATGTTGTCATGGGAAGAGAATTAATGAGTGTCTGTATTCAATGAATATAAATGGTATATTATTACTTTTATTTATGAATCTGTCTTACTCCCAATTATAATAAATTGCATTCTTCATTTAATTAAGGATACATATATGCTTCTATCTGGTAAAAAAATAATATACAACAATAAACAAACCATTATTTTTTTTATTTGCAAAGAAAAGAATCAAGCCAAAGAGTTGATCAGTATCAAGTGCTATAATCTATTGTGAACTGATGCACGATGTTCAAGTCAATGTAGATGGGGACACCACTTTGTTAGTAGCTATCAGTTTAATAATTGCACACAGGAGATATTTCAGCTTAATGAGATTCTGCTATAACTATTATTCATTTATTTGCTTTTGCTTGCCAAATTTATCACATTGCTATCCCCTGAAGGCTTTTGGTGGTTTAAAATAAGTTCTTAAAATACTCAAAGCACCATATTCTGTGTAGAGCATTTGACAAAGGCATAAGAGTATTCCTCTATCTAGACAACAAAGGGGTTTTGCTCTGACAGGCTTACAACCTAGTAAGAAACCATCTGAAGGCTGGAAGGACACCAGGAAGAACCTGATTTGTCATTCTGTGCAAGATTTTTCACCTTTCCTCCTCCTCCTTCACTTCCTTCCTCTAATCCCCTAAGGAGGTGGGCTCTATGTTCAAAGCAGCCAAGGGTCTTTAGTCAGGGAAATGCATATAGTTTATATTTGGCATTATAAAGCCAAAGTAGAGCTACAATACCAGAACAGCTGGTCTGGCCCCCCCGAGATAGGCTAGACATGATAAAGGAAGCAGAAAGCCTCATAATTCATTTCACCTACAGGAGCATCAACAAGGGAAGTTAAATGTGTCACTCCTTCACAGAAAGGCAGTGGAAAGGGGGGGGGGGGGACGACTGTAATTCATCCTGTCAGCTTTCTTCCTCCTTCACATAGCCTTCAGTGTGTGTGTGGGGGGGGAGAGTGAGCAGGTTTTGCATAAGCATATGAACAACTCAGTGGGGTATTCGCAGGCCTTATGAATTTTGTAATTCAGCTATTAATCGTGGGCACCTGCCCTTCCTCCTTTGTTTAGTTCTGTTCCTTTGGTTTAATTTTTTTTCCCAAATAGAAAGAGCAGGGCAGTGGACCCTTACTCTTGCAAGGAATTCTAAGACGGGTTTGTGCAAGATCTTCTCATGTTCCAAGGCATACTCTTCACAATCTGCTCTTTGGCTAAAGCTTTAGGATGTTTCCAAAAGAGTTTCAACAGATGGAACATAAAAGGAATTGCAACAATATCACAAAGCAACAGCGAAGGTGAATTTTCTCCCCAAATGGGGAAGTATATAGCAATAGCATTGCAACTAATTTGTCAAAACATTATGGTTTGTTATGAAAGATGGAAAGTCCACACTTGCTCCGTTTTTATCAGGACAACAGAAAAAAGAAGAAGAGGTCAAGTCTGGGCATGTTTTCTCTTCTCTCTGTAAAAAACACCATACAAGCATGTCCTCATCTGTTCAATTTTTGGTAGAGATCATGGAATTTCAAGGATAACATAGAAAGAAATAAGACAATCTGCAGGTCATAACCGTATAGATAGAGAATGAATTGGATCTATCCTTATAATGGATTAGTGCAGCGGTGTCAAATTCAAGGCCCTTAGGTCAGATCTGGCTCATGGGGTGCTTAAATCCGGCCCACGGTGCTGGCCTTGAAGTAGCAAAGGAAATGTGGTGCCTCTGGCAGCCAAAATGAGGTGCAAGGGGCTGTGTGCAGCTCTCCCATGTCCCATCTTTGGCCTGGATGGCCTCCTGCAACACCCCACCGGCCAAAATGGGACCCCCCCATGCCCCATTTTGGCTGGCAGGTTGCTGCAGGAGGTGTCCATCCCATTTCTCCCCCTCCCCAGCCGGTCTGTGGAGGAGAACTACATTGCTGATCTGGCCCTCGAAGAAATCCAATTTGACTCCCCTGGATTAGTGGAATAATTTGCACACTAAAAACATAAATATGTGGATTTGAGATCATTAAGCTTTCTGAGTTAGAATGGCTCAAAGAGGTAGCAACTCAACAGAAGACACTAAAGTTTGCTACAGCCTGGTTTGGACTTGGTCTGCTTAATGCTCCAACTTTTTACACACCTAGGGAAAAAAGCGCCCAGTTTTGTTTTTATAGTTTGCAGGCTGACAATTTAATGGAAAAGGTGTTGAAAGTTATAAAACTTGGGGTCAGGCTTTTCTTCATCAGCATGGGCAATAAGTTAAACACCAGGAACTATCAAGAATGTATCACATCAAACCATGACACACTAGCAATATGAAAAGCCTCGGGGAACTATAATAAAGATACTGAAAGTTCAGGAAGGGCTCTGAAAAAAAATCACTGACTAAGCTGCTCTAGTTTAGCTGCACCGGTCATAAATGGCTTTCAGAGGCTCCCCTGTGGAATCCCATTAGAGAGAATAACATCCCACTTCCTTTGAAAGAGCTCTGTCAAATGTCACTCTAAGACTCAAAAGGGGGAAAAGTATCCTTTATTATCACGCTATTATAGAAAAGGTATTTTGTATATAACCAGTTACATACTTTTAGAGGGTTTTCCCTATTTTATTTTAGTTATCTTGATATTCATCAAGTTCTGTGCTAAACCATGGAAAAAAAAAATTATTTTATTTTTTAATTTTGATTTATATGCCGCCCTTCTCCGGAGACTCAGGGCGGCTTACAATGCGTTAAGCAATAGCCTTCATACTTTTGTATATTTTATACAAAGTCAGCTTATTGCCCCCACAAACTGGGTCCTCATTTCACCTGCCTTAGAAAGGATGGAAGGCTGAGTCAACCTTGAGCCTTGGAGAGATTCGAACCAGCAGAAATTGCAGGCAGCTGTGTTAATAATAGGGTGCATAGACCACTGTACTATCAAGGCTCTTGATAACTCTGTTTGGAAGGAAGGGCCATTTAGAATCAATCATAAGAATGCCTTGGGGAGTCTGATTTTTTTTGTGTGCTTAAACCATCCTTTGGTTGTAGAAAATTATACAAAACTAAGAAAATTGTTGGGATTAAGGGTGCCCCTTTTTTTTAACTAATTCAGTTTAAAGAGTGTCTGAGCAATACGGCAGAAGGCAGATAATGCATAGACTTCCTGTCAGGCCTGGAAGCCATCTTTTTTGTTGGATCTTCAGGCCTGCCACATTTACTACTGTGGGAAACTGGGAGGGGGGTTTGTATGGAGCCAGAGTGATATATAATCATAATAATATTCCTTTTTCAGAGAGTCAAGTACATCTTGCCCTGCACCTGGATGGCTGGAACTGGGAGGCATCTCCAGTTGGGACGGTGCTTTGATTGGATCATGTGATAGACATGAGGGTGTTGGGCAGGGACTTGAACTTTCCTTTGGGTGGGGAAAGAATAGAATAGAATAGAATAGAATAGAATAGAATAGAATAGAATAGAATAGAATAGAATAGAATTTTTTATTGGCCAAATGTGATTGGACACACAAGGAATTTGTCTTGGTGCATATGCTCTCAGTGTAGATATGTTCATCAAGAATCATAAGGTACAACACTTAATGATAGTTATAGGGTACAAATAAGCAGTCAAATCATATTAGGAAACAGTCAATATAAATCGTAAGGATACAAGCAACAAAATTACAGTCTGGAAGCTTTCAGATTCGGGTTTTCCCAGATGTGCCAATATGACATCTCTAATAAAATGGAACTTTGAGGCAACTCAAGCCTCAAGAGTTTTCTTTCATTGGGAGTGTTACTTGGAACCCTGACACTTGCATTTTAGAGAAAAATGTGCAAAAGGCTCACTTTGTCATAAAATAGAAGAAATGAAGATCAAGCTGTGATCATCATCTTCTAGGACTGGATGAAATACTTTTTGTGCCAAGGTCTGCAGCAAGTCTTTAGCATACCACTAAAAAAGATAAGAAGTGAAGTTGTCTCAAGAACAGGACTTGTTTTCATTTTATTTTCATGTAAATACAGCGAACATAATGGATGTCCAAGAATATAATTATTTTTTTCCCTGGAACACATTAAAAATTACAACTTGATATTAGACCCAGAGCTTCCTTAGAGCAAAAGATTGTTTTGTATCGTAGATACAAAAGTTTTGGTAAAGAAATTTTGTGTTTAGCAATATCACAAAATATAAATCATCTTGATTAAAATTAGTTTCATTAAAATCTTGTTGATCGTTCAAGAACTTTCTTTAAGCCATCCAATATAGTATACTGTATTTTCATTTTGTTGATTTTTAAAAGCAATCTATTTTTATCAATATTTTTGCTATTTAAAAATTCAGTAGATCGAGATTCTGAGGGAAACTGAATGGCAAATTGAAGATGTCTCTGCAAAAGTAGAGTTGATGACCATAGAAAAGTCCAAGGAACCAGTGAGTAAACGGGTTTCTTTGGAAGCTCTCTGGATAAGGAGAGGGTGGGAGATCCCCCACAGGTGCTACTTCCCACAAGGAGATTGTAGGACAGTGGCTTTCCATGGGTTTGAGCATTTGGAGATGATGGGATTAGCCATTTTACTTGCAACCATGGCAGAAACTTTTAAAGGGAACTACGTTTGCAAGCCTCACTTTCTAATTACTTTCGGAAATTGTTCATGAACTAGTTCTAAGCTATTAAGATCTTCAAAATGACAAGTTTGAAAATGTGGGTGAGTCTACCTTTAATCCTTAATGAAAGAAAACTAATTATAAGTTTAAGAATTTAAAAAATATGAAATAAAAAGCAAAAAACCTAAATAAGTTCTTTATCTTAGAAAATTATAAACAGAATGAGGGTCCAGATAAAAATGGAAGTTTGAAACTTGTACAATAACATTTTGGAATTAATTATAAAGTTCAAACAGCTACTCATAGGAAATAGATTCTATTTTGGTTTTTACAAGACACAATATAGATAAATAATTACATGATTTCAAAAACTGGTCACTAGAAGAGAGTAAATATTTTAGATACAGGAAAGCTATACATATCTACTATATGGTTATGACAATAAAAAAAATACCAAAGGAGACTTTTGAAGAATGAATCAGAAAATATCCACACTATCAATAATGTCAGTAATAATGTCTGCTTCTATGGGTAGACTTGATCCAAAAGATGTTATTGAAGAAATGTCAGATGTAGCACAAATTTTACCTGACAAGATAGGGATGGTATCAAAAGCAGATTAAGGGAATGATTTACAAAATTCCCTGACAAGGGAATGATTTACAAAAGGATCTTTCACTGGGTCTGTAAAAATAACTGACTGAGGCTTTAGAATTTAAAAAGAAAATACAAATGACAAACCAAGA
The DNA here is from genome assembly GCA_022577455.1 of Arizona elegans. Taxonomy (NCBI): domain Eukaryota; kingdom Metazoa; phylum Chordata; class Lepidosauria; order Squamata; family Colubridae; genus Arizona; species Arizona elegans. The sequence goes on from JAKOOJ010000001.1 coordinate 89,577,189, forward strand.
GAGTGATCTGGATAATTTTTCCTACTGGATTTACAAAAGAGTTTTGTTAAAATTTTAAAGAACTTTGTGCAATGGGACAAAGAAGAAATCAAGAGAAATCAAATTCTATAATATTATTTGAATGAAGTAGATTAAAACTATTAGAAGGAAGGAATATAAAGTTGGTTTATTCGATCAAAGTTTTTAAGATAAGAAATATTATTTTTGGCTACCCTTTATGGACTTTCAGCTGACATAGGACTGAAAATATGGTGTTTTATGGATTCATTTATAGATAAAAGATAAGTTATGGGATAAAGAGATAAATGTTTGGAACTATAGAGAAGGTGAAGAGTTACTAAGTTTGTTTATATTAGTGATGAAGGTTGGAAGTAAATTCTTTTTCTTTGTTATATTTCCTTTTCTTTATAATATTCTGTTCACTATCTTCTCTTTTATCTTTTTCTTTCTTTTAACTTGTACTTTTTACTTCTCTCCATTTTCTTTAAGTTCAGTTTGTATTAGATTTTACTACTATAATCAAAAGTCTTAATACATTCTTAATACAAATTAAACACATACAATTATGGTTAGCAATACTTGTAGTTAATTATAGTTATATTATTCTTTCACTGTTCGCATTTAAAACTCAGTTTGCATTTTATCTCTGTTTTATAACAGGGGTACAGGCCAATATTAAAAAAAAGTTTAGGAGAACAGATTGTAGGCTTCTCTGAGCATTGAAAAGCAAATAATTACTGAGCCAATTTTGAATCTTCAGTTTGCCCATTCTTGTTTTAAAAAGCTGTTTTAACCAGTACATATTCTAGGTAAGAAAGTAAGGGGTTTTTTTTTCTGCACATATGGAGAACTATGCAAAGCTCTGTATGTATTAAATATAAAGTGTAACAACTTCAATATATATCATAATATATAATACTTATTATAGTGCTGCTTTGAATTCAGATATTGTATCATCAAAGTTGACTGAACTATGACCCAGTTCCATGGTAGGGAAATACCCTATGTCTTACTGTTAACATTGGATTGTACAACTATGAAGCTTATATATGTAATTATAAGGTAAATTACATCAAAAAATACATGTATCTGCACATATGATTATTTTGATGGCTTGTGTTATTCTGAAAATTATAATTACTTTAAGGTACTTGTATTATTATAGTGATAATATATTGAGAGATTTAGCAAACTGGATTAGAAAGACATGACTTCCCTTTGTAGCATATATCAGCATGTACAAAGCCCAAATAAAATGCCTGTAAGTTAAATAAATTATTATTATCTGTTCACAACAATATGAATTCACAGCTTGAATACCAGTTCTTTAGCTGCTATTAGCTTCATATGCATTGAATTCTTCCCAAGAGTCTAGGATGTCATAATGTATCGGCATAGTATACATGTGTGAATCCAAATAGTAATTGACAGATGGAAATTTTGTGAATGTGCAAATTTTCTAAGTGCCATCCAAAATGTTTTGGTATACATTCCATTCCATTCCATTCCATTCCATTCCATTCCATTCCATTCCATTCCACTCTTCTTTAATGTTTTCCTTTTGAATTCAATTTAAAAATAAATTTAAAATAAATTTAAAATAGTTTAAAACTGAGTGCCTATCTGAAGTCATTTTTTTCTTATTGTCATCCATCACAACTATTGAACCATGTTTTTTTTTAGAGTCAAATGCAACCCAAATGAAACAAAGTGACATTACTGCTGGTATCCTGAAGCTTTAAAGTTTGTCATTTATATAAGTCTCTTGCTCTATACCCCCAGCTCTCTTTTTATTACAGCAAATTCACATGGCAAATCAAACTTACATGGCTCTGAAAAGAAAAGCTTCATGACATGCATTGGTTAAAATGATTCATTATAATATTATATTTATTAGTCACAATGCAATCCAGTCAAGCAATTAATTTTGGAGAATTTCTTTGTGCAAATTGATATACGTGAGTCATTATTATACACACAAAGCAAGAATGGGATAATGGTGAAGAGAAAGGGAAGGCAGAGAACGAGAAAAGTGAGATGAAGTTATTTCTACTGGAGGTTCCTAAACTCCTATTGTTCTGAGTCAACAAAAATAATCATAGAATATATTTTGGCTCCCATTTGTTGGCTCCACTGTTTGATGATAAAGAACATGGAGAGGCTGCCAATAAACAGGAGTTGCCAACAACATTCCTATTTTGCATAGGATAACTGCAAAGTAAAGAATTTTGGACTAAGGACTCACAGCAAGAGACAGGAGGCTTTTTTAATACCATTGGAAATAATGTTAGGGAAGGAAGTTATTGACTTTCTTCCAGTTATGGTTTAAAACTACCAGTGTAGCCACTGGGAAGTGGTACATGTAGCTATTAAAATAAACATGCTAAAAAAAGTTAAAGGGTATATAAAACCATATGGGAAATAAAAATGTCAAAGAAAGATAGAAAAGCTGATGTTTGCCATAATGAAAATATTTGAAGACTGCAAAAATTTGCATGAGATAAAATCAATTATTTGTCCCTTTAGACAAAGAAAAGTCATGAAGAGAATCATGTTGGAAGCCTAAGCAGCCCAAAATCAAAACTGAAATAAATCTGCACTAGAACAGTAAAATGGAAAGATACTTGACAAATTTTTACAAAGTCTCAATATGTTTTACACACATACAGACCCACATCTATGATTTAGGCTTTAAAACTCCAACTGACCAAAAAGATAACAAAAATCTCTATTGGTGTGGATTTCTGCAACATGATGAACCTTATTAAATTGGGTCAATTATGTTCTTATTTGAAGACTTTTGCCCTAAAATAAAAAGATTGTTGACACCTATTACAGATAGTCACCATCATACCAATTAAAAATGGAAACCAGTGCAACAAGCAATATTTTATTAATAATTTAAAGAACACATTTAACATACGATGTGAGCCATGAATCATTGTTAGAACTCACATGGCCATAATTTACTCTAGTCTAACATACAAATCAATGACAGGCATTGATTTGACTTACAATTGCTTGGTTCATGCAGCAGAAAACACTAAATATGGCTTTTCAAGTTTACACAGAAACATACATAAGATGAAGAGGATCAACCACTCAAAAGGGAGGGATACACAGACACATATGCATACATATACATACATCCACTGAGAGAAAGACACTCCAAAAACATGGGCAAATTTCCTCATGTAGTCATGTGGAAGACGTTAGAAACGTTTGAAGTATTTTGAAATGGTTGAAGTATTTTGCTTGTCTCGGGAATATTTGGACTCAAATTCCCTGTCAGCTTTGAACCTCATTAATTGTGCAAACTGCTATCTTTCAGCCTCACTGGGTTAATGTGGGCTATCCCATTTTATCTTCACATGTAAATTATCTTGAAGTTACTATGGAAAAACGATATGTGAATGTGATACTAATAGACATTTTAACAATAGTTTCAGGGAGATGGAGTTACTTAGCACTACAAACTCGTTACTCAGAGATTTAACAGAGATTGCCTTTCAGAAAAAGAGGCAAGATGTCAGTTAAGGATTTATTTTATTTTATTTTATTTTTACTGGAGCCCTGAGGTGGTACCCAGTCATCTTGATGTATTTTTATTCCTGTACTTCTCTTCACTGAAATCTATCTATGAATGACATGCTTCACAATCTTTTTGGTTTCCAGCCATGAATGTTGTTCAGCCTTCCTTAGGATGGCTGGTGGACTGATTCATTATAGTAAACAAAACAAAACAAAACAAAACCCAGCATGAAACAAAAGAAAATCCAGATATCAATTTCTGAAACCCATTGATGCAAATAGGTTTGCAATATGAAACAGCTCTTAGCTGTCTAAAATCTCATTCCTTTAAAACAAATGTTGATCACAAAACCTCTTTGATGCTAAATTCCCTTCATTCATTAAAGAAGAGGGAAAACTAATAAAGCAGGCATGAATAATCACCGTTTCAAGCTACTGTCCTAGAAATCTCAATAAAAGGTTCTGCATGATGGTTGCATAGCTATTTATCCACTAATATTAAGGCACATACTTTCAGAATCTTAAGAGTTTGGGTTTAAAAGACTATGTATTCGTACATGGTTTTGTATGTGATTTTCTTCTATTTTGGCTTACCATGTTGTGTAAAATCAGCCATAGCAATTTGTACACCAAAACTGAGTGCTTAGAGACTGAGAGTCACTAAGCTTAAAGATCACAGCAGGTTTTGTGTAGAATATCGAAGGCCATGCTTCAAAGGAACCAAAGCTCAGTTTGGAAAGACCTATTAAGTTTAAACTTTAAAGCATTTGTATGGAACATTGAAATCTGTGAAGCCCCTAAAATACAAATGGGATGACACACTATTTACTCTGGGAATTGCAAAGTGGATGGGGACGCCATATGCAGTCCCCTGAAGTCACACTGTGTGTTATAAGTGGGTGAAGACAGCTATTATAGCCCACTGATAGAAGAGAATATTTGCAATTCAGTGTCAAACTGTGGGGTCCTTGGTGCTCTCTGAGCTTTGTTGTTTGCTTGCAGACATTTCATTAATTCCAGGTTGCTTCTTACTAACCAAAGAGAGAAGTAACCTGGAATTAAGGAAAAACTTCCTAACAGTGAGGACAATTAACCAGTAGAATAGCTTGTCTTCAGAAATCATGGGCGCTCCATCATTGCAGTTTTTTTAAGAAAGACTAGACAGCCACTTGTGTGCAATAGTATAGGTTAACCTGCTTGAGCAGGGGGCTGGACTAGAAGACCTCCAAGGTACCTTCCAGTTCTGTTCTGTTCTGTTCTATTCTATTCTATTCTATTCTATTCTATTCTATTCTATTCTATTCTATTCTATTCTATTCTATTCTATTCTATTCTATTCTATTCTATTCTATTCTATTCTATTCTATTCTATTCTATTCTATATCTATTCCATTCCATTCCATTCCGTAAACTCTAAACTCTAATTACCTAACCTAACTACCAGTAGCTAATATCACCAGCACCAAGGATCCCACATGTTATAGGTTATTCAACAAACTTAACACTGTGTGTTATGTGTACCTGGCCAAAATGATAATAGTCCCACTGAATGCTCAAAGGACACAGATGAAAGTATGCAACATCCCAATGTCCCAACGTAAAAGGGTGCACACACTGCTTCTCTGTCTAAGTGTCTATACTCATAACTGCTATGTTCACAGAGTTTCTGTATAACTTGTACAACTAGTCCAAGAAGCATCCTAATTATGTTTTGAGTCTCAAAGATCAAGTAAGGAGCAAATTCAACTACCTAAATATAAACTCTGGATCTTTGGATGGTTTTGAAAATGTATTTCTGTTTCTCAGAGCCAACCAAACCTTCTTTTCTTGCTTGCTTTTTTTCTCTCTTAAATATCCTGCACTTAAATTTCAATCATCCTGAGAATTTGAGAGATGTCATCAAATACAATGCTAAAAAGTGCGATGTCAGGAGAGAGGCCACCTTTTCACCTAGACAAAGAAAACAGCTTCTGCAAGGCAGAAAGTATAGCTGTAACATATCTATTTGGGTTAGAGATTGACTACTAAGTATGCTTTCTAGCACTAATTTCTGATCGTCTGTCAGAAAGAGACAGCTTTAGCTTATAGGGTACAATGATGAGTATTCTATTACTCTTTTGTCCTGGCCTTATAAAATCCCGAGTTAAAGTTAAAACACACTAGCATGCTTGTTATCTTTATTTGTAGAAAAAAATCCATTTCTCATTACGTAGAACAGTAAAAAACATAGTGATTCAGGCTCTGTGTAGGGAGAGCTCAGACCACCCTGGAAAGCTGCCTAAAAATTCTCCTGTAATTATATTGGAAGTTGTAGTTACCCATGTTTCCCCAAAAATAAGACAGGGTCTTATTTTCTTTTGAACCCCGAAATAAGGGCTTGGCCTTATTATCAGGGGGTCTTATTATTTTGGGGGTGCAGGAGGCCCTGGGCGGCCTGCGCACTCACAGCCAGGAGTCCGACAGACAGAGGCTCCCTTTGCGTGCCGCCATCAAGCCCCTCCCCTCCGGCGGGTGTGTGTGTGAACGTGAGCAGCCCGAAAGCACCAAGCTGTGTGAGTGTCCCCACCCCCAGCTCACGCACCTCAAACTCTGCCTCTGCGGCTTCCAAACCCCAGCCAGGGCAGCAGCCACTCTGGGAGTTTGCTTCTGCTTTTGGCAAGCAGCCAAAAGCAGAAGCAGCAGAAGTTTTTCTTTCTCTTCCCCAAACTTGCCTCTGCAGCTTCCAAACCCCAGCCAGGGCAGTGGCCGCTCTGGGAGTGTGCTTCCCACTCTATGATGATGGTCGCCTGAGGCCTCCCCCTCCCCCTGCTCCTCTCCACTCCAATTGCCTCGTAGTCCCCCCACCTGAGCGCTGACTGATTGGAGTGCCCGCTGGAGAGCCTGGGAAGCCCCTCCGCCTCGGGAGTCACCGGACTGGATGGCGATCAGGCCAGACTCTTCCTGGGGAAGGGAGTCTCGTGGGACCCTTGCCCACCCTCCCTTCCTCCTGCAGGTCCAGTTTATTCTTTCCAAGTTTCTGGCAGCAAGACGCCAGGCAGCTGCACCAAGGGCAGTCCTGACAGACACAGCTCAGCTGGCCCAGCTATGGCCAACACTCCTCGCCCACAGCTGAGCTTGGCTGCAGGGGGGCACTGGGCCTTTGTAGGCAGCAGTGGCAGCAACAACACCTGCAGTGCCTCAGCCATCCCCATTGAGACCCGCGCCAGCTGCGGGACGCACCAGGCCTGCAGTTGTAGTCCTCTGCGACTGCCCGCCGTGCCCTGGGGTGGTGATGCTTCAGCTGGTGTTGCTGTGGTGGGCGCTCAGTAGCATGGGGCTATGCGGATGCGGCACCTGGGTGCAGGGGTGAGAACAGGTGGGCCACCACCATGGCACAGGAGAAGGCGCTCAAGGTCTATAGTCAGTGCCACGGGCAGCAAATGGGCGGAGGCACAAGAGTTCGCAGGGATGTGGTTACCTTGGGAGAGTTGTGGGGGTGAGGGACCTGTGTGTGTGTGCATGTGTGTGTGAGAGAGGGGGGCTTATTTTTGGGGGAGGGCATATATTTAGGCCCACCCCAAAAATCAGTCTTGGCCTTATTTTCGGGATATGTCCTATTTTCAGGGAAACATGGTAGTACAAAACGTACCCTGCCTGCCTTCACTCCTGTTACTCAGAATCCTGGGATATTATGTTTATAAAACAGACTTCTGCCTATTGTTGGTGAGATGCATGTGCTAGACAACATAGTTTGGGCGACCACAAATAAATCACACAGGTTTGGAACAGAATGCTTTGCAAAGAAAATGGGACAAAATAACAGAATCCCCTAATTATGTAGCACTCTTTAGAATTCTCAGCAGATCTTCCTATTTGCTAATTAATTTGTAGATCAACTACTTTTAGCTACAGAGATGTGAACTCCCACATTATAAATTTACAGGTAGTCCTTGATCACCATCGAGTCCAAAATTTCCATTGCTACATAAAACAGCTGTTAAGTGAGTTTTGTCTCATTTTATTACCTTTCTTGCCACAGTTGTTAAATGAAACTGCAATTGTTCAGTTAGTAGCAAGATTGTTAAGTGAATCTGGTTTCCCCATTGATTCTACTCGTCAGAAGATCGCAAAGAGTGATCATATGACTCAGGGACACTGCAACTGTCATCAATACATGCCAGTTGCCAGGTATCCAAATTTTGATCACGTGACCATGGGGACGCTTCCACAGTTGTAAGGTGAAAATGGTCATAAGCAGTGATAAAGTTCAAAATTTTTCCCTATTGGGCGTGGCTTGGTGGGGGTGTGTCCTGTGAATGAGTGGGCATGGCCAACTCAACATCACTCACAGCCATGCCCACTCAGTCACATGACCCCCCCACCAAGCCATGCCCACAGAACCCGGTAGGAATTTTTTTTTAATTTCTATTCTACCTATTTTCCCTTGTTGCAAGATGCCTGCAGCTGCAGCCTCTTTTTTTTGGTGCTCATGGAGGCACTTCTTGCACCGAGAGATGTAGCAGCTGCAGGCTTCTTGCAGCAAAAGTTACCGGAGCCACTCCTCTTCTTGAACGCGCCTCCACCATCACCACCCTGTTCCATGCACCGGCTGCACACACGCACACCGTTGCCTGCTGCCGCTGATGAATGACAAATGAAGAAATAAATGGTGTGTGCATGCATGGCTGGTGCATGGAACAGGGCGGGGATGGTGGCGGCGCATTCAAGAAGGGGAGTGGTTCCAGTAACTTTTGTTGCAAGAAGCCTGCAGACGCTGTATTTTTCAGTGCAAGAAGCGCCTCCAGGCGCACCAAAAAAAAGAGGCTGCGGCTGCAGGCATCTCTCGACAAGGTGGGCAAGATGCAGGCTGGTGGGGAGTCTTGCCTTCCCTGGCAGACAGCCATGGGAGGAAGGTAAGGATGCATCGCGTGATGAAGGGAGAGCAGGCAGCGGGTGGCCAGCGGGTGGCGGCTCTGGGGCAAGGCTGGAGACGGGGAATGGTGTATTCCCCAACCGGTCGAGGCAAGTAGCAAGTGGGCAGTGGCTCCAGGGCCTCAGGGAATGGCATGTCCCTGGGTCCTGGCCCCCGACCCAAGATGAAGGGCGAGTGGGCAGCATGCATTGCTTACCTTTGGTGAGCTGAGTGGGCGAGGTGATTGGCAAGGCCAATCACCACGTGGAGAATGCAACATATATAGGGCAGGGTGGGTGGGCGAGTCGAGCAGCCAGAAGGGGCGAGCGAGCTGCCGGAAGGGGTGAGCGGCAACTGTGTGAGCGGGTGACTGGGCGGGCATAGGGGTGATTTTTACCAGTTCGGCAAACCAATTCAAATTGTCCCTATCAGTTAGCCCGATCTGGTCGAATTTACCTCCTGGTCATAAGTCATTTTTTTCAGTGTGGTTATGACTTTGAATGGTGAATAAAACAAATGGTTGAAAACTACTTGCAATATCAATAAAATGACTTTGTTCTGAAGTTTTGAAAAAAAGCAGCAGGATAATATATTTCACAATTTGGATGAATTATTTAAAATGATAATTATTCCAATTCCAGCTTCTATCCTAAATGGGGAAGATGTAAAGTGGTCTTCCTAACTGGAAAAAAAAAGCCTAACAAGAAGGTAGGTCTTCATTACTTTTCTAAAAAGACAGATATTCTCCAGTGACCTTTTTCACTGCAGAAGCACGAAAGAGAAGTTAAACATAATTGTGGTTTCTAATGAAATGGACAGAATGCAATTTGGAGCTTTTCAACAGCTTTTCCCTCTTTACACTACAAAGACCCACTCATAATGATATTGAAACTCCTAGTAGCCTTTGTTCCATTCTTTCAAACCCCAGCTGCCCTCCTGAAAACATACAGCTCAATTTAATGAAGTATTGATACCTATTAAAATCAAGCCAAAGCTTTTCTTTAAGTCCGAAGAACACGACTCTTCCCAAACTAGCTTTACGACGCTTTCGAAAACTTCAAAAGAATGCATTCATTATCAATATCATTACCGAGGCCTAATATGTTTTTAATATTCCAGCGTGCACCAAAAATGCATCACAGAAGGTCCCAGTGGGTTTCGCCTTATTCTTATTCCTTTAAAAAAAACAAACAAACAGATTTTGGTGACTCATAGAATTAAAGATGAACTTGAAAATAGCTCTATGAATAAGCACCAGTGGATGATTTGCCCATAAAGTCCTCAATCTCCCAGAAGAGGCATACAAGTTCTGAGCCTGATAACTGACCAACCATGTCTGCTGCCTTTTGGAACATCCTGAGACTTTGGTTAGCAACATTAGTAGTTTGTATGGCTATAAAACTGTAGTAGGAGTCCTCAAATAAGCTTCACACAGTTTTTTTAAAAATAACATCAAAACAAAAACAGCCCCACCAAGACTTCTAAATCTCGATGAGAAACAAATTCCAGATCTATTGACATGTGATATTGCCCTACCCTAACTTCGTATAATTGCTGATTTAAAAGCTAAACTTTGCAAAATGGGAATCAGTGATCTTCAAGCTAGACAAAATCCTTATGCAAACATAGAACAGATGTCTTCTATTCCTAAGAGTGGAAGAAGAACTGTCAAATGTTCATTGACTTGAAACAGCAGGAAGAAAAAGACAGTGGATTTAAGCCCAGGGATTAACATACAAACAACTCGATTGCTGAGTTCTGCGATAGGCTTATTTTCTGCATATATATGAGTTATTTCTACTATAATGCGACTTAATTAGCCATGTTGAATCTGGGTAGTTTTGGCTGTTTAGCTAATACAGAGTTGAGGTTTTTTTACAGAATAAAATTACCGCAATAGCTAGTGTGAAGTCTTTCAGATGCACCATTTAGCCTCTTGTTGAGGCCAAAAGTGAACTAGCCCTACGTATTTGGCCTCTAGACAATCACATTCTCTTTTTAATGGCTATGTCAAAGATAGGCAAAGTGGTCTCCACAGGCTTCAATGTGCCTGTGGATATTTCTTTTGGCTCATCTCTATTTGCAGGAATATTTTTGAGCAACAAAACATCAGGTGGCTGTATTTGGAAATACAGGCAGTCCTCGATTTACAACATTTCATCTAGTGGCTGTTGAAAGTTGCAACAGCACTGAAAAATGTGACTTATGACCGTTTTTCACTCTTATGATCCTTGCAGCATCCCCAAATGATCAAAATTTGGATGCTTGGCACCTGACTCATCTTTATGATGGTTGCAGGGTCCCAGGATCAAGTGATCAGCTTTTGCAAACTTCTGACAAGCAAAGTCAATAGGGAAGTCTGGATCACTTAACAACCGTGTTACTAACTTAACAACGGGAGTGATTCACTTAATAACTGTGACAAGAAACATCCTCAAATGGAGCAAAATTCACTTAACTGTTTGGCTTAGCAACAGAAAATTTTGGCTCAATCGTGATCATAAATTGAGGACTAGCTGCATACCTATCCTTTCAGGGGAAAAAAGTATCCACATATCCAAGTGTGAAAGAGAACATATTGAGGAGAGGTTCTAGAGAGGTTATTTTTGACAGGCCAAACCCATAGAAACAGTCAGTTTCTGAACAGACAGAAACTGCTCCATGGTTTTCATCATATGAGAGCATTCATAATATGCTTTTAAACTTTCAAATGTATCCAAAGGCCATTTTCTGTCCTTGGGCTATCTTATTCTAGAGAGAATACCGAACGAATTTATACTTGCAAATATAAACACACATATATACACAAGCACAGCCTAAATAGGTCAATCTCTAAGTCATTCTGGGTTTTCAGAGTTCAGAGTTTTCAGAGTTGAATGATGATAACTAATTAGTGCTCTTCAAAAATATGCTTCTATTTTTTTCTCCCAATTTTCACTAAATTTGATGAAAGTGTCTGTGTGTGTGTGTGTGTAATCAAATTCAGAAATGACACAAGGAGAGAAATTCCAGGAAATTCTCTTAGGTGGAATGTTCTGTATGAGAGATGGTATGTCCTGGTTTTCACGATATAATTATTTTTCCAGTGGAACACAACCTAGCTTCTCAATATTCAGTTACATCTCAAGGGAAAAAAATTATGAGGAAACACAAATGGCGTTTTTCAAATAGGAGAATCTGAGCAATCAGGGATATTTCAGTCTCAAGATAAGATGGGTAACAATAAACAACAACAGGCACAACAGAGCATTCTACCCTCTTCAAAAATAAATTCAAAAACACTGCCAAGAGAAATTAAAAAACAAATTCTCGACCACCCTGAAAACAGGCTAAAAAGCAGAAGCTGATTTCAACAACTAAGTTTAAATAAGATGAAAATGTTTGAAAAACTGTAAGATAGGGGTTGACCCGACATCACTTGCCTCATAATGACTGAAATGTAAGTACATTGGTAGTACAGTGGTCTAAAACACCCTGTTATTAAGACCAGCTGCCTGAAATTACTGCAGGTTTGAATCTCGCCAGGCTCAAGCTTGACTCAGCCTTCCATCCTTTCTAAGGTAGGTAAATTGAGGACCCAGTTGTGGGGGCAATAAGCTGACTTTGTATAAATATACAAAAGGATGAAGGCTATTGCTTAGCACATTGGGTCTTTGGAGAGGGGCGGCATATAAATTGAATAAATAAAATAAATAAATAAATAAATAAAATCTCAGGACAGATTTTTATTCCTCTCCTTAAAAGCAGTCAGCAGTTTTTCTTCAGCAAATATTCTAGTCAGGCTGAAATGTTCTAGTTCAGGGGTGTGAAACTGGCGGCCCACAGGCCAAATGCATCACAGTCCACGCCCACCCCAGCTCTGCAAAGGGGAAAAAACATGGCGATACATGACATGGCGAGTTTGACACCCGTGTTCGAATGTATACTACTCTGAGCAGTGGGTTAGACTGTATCATGTCTAAAGTCTCTTGTGACCCTTGAGTTCTATGGCCCTTTGTTGATGAAGTACAACTTCCAATAGAAGAAGATGGAAAGAATTCCTTTTCACCAATGCCCTCCCCTGCATCAATCCTTCAGAACAATCTGGAAAGTAGCACAGATGGCAAAACTGGAAGCTGCAACAGATGTCCATCATCCTCTTCCATAATTCAAAAGATACTGAATTCCCGAAGTAGGAGAACAGGAAGGCAAAACAATATTGGATCTACTTCACTGAGCAAAAAAAAAAACAAAAACCAAACAGGCAAGAGGCAAAACAGGATTGCATAATAAATCTATTCAAGAGGTTGATAATCATTTAAATACATCTACATTAATATTTAAATTAAACTAATTCTGAGGTCTTAGTAATAAATGAACTCATCAATTCTAAGCACATAAGCTCTGAATGAAATATTTCTTGTTTGTGGTAATTAGTTTACCGTCATGACTATTGGCATAGAATATTTTAAGAAGGAATGTTTTAAAGTTATTTCAAAATGTCCTTTAAAAAAATACACAACAAGTTCTACAATTGGTATGTCAGTGCAGTTCCTCAAATATCTTTGGAGAGACATAGGATAAGGTTGAACATCAGCCTCTGAGACTAGGTGACTTCGGGAAGGACTTCCAAGGCTAAGGTTGAACCTGTATCTGGATCTTTCCAGTCTTAGTACAAGACTTTCACTGGCACGCCAGTCGTAGGCCATGTGTTTGGTTTTTAAAAAAGAGCACTTTAAAAGCACTTTGAAAATGCAGAAAGAAGTGTTATGTACTCACCTTAAGCTCCAGTAGGAAAGGCAAGATCAAACTCTAAGAAAGAAATAACTTATAAATAAATAAATAGGGTAGCTTTGACTTAGAGCTAAGAGGTTTTCACTTTCTCCCACAATCTGAAAATGTACTTCTCTAATTGCTCCCCTTATTCCTTTCACAGGGTCTATTGCAGATTTCCTACCACACTGAGTCAGAAAAAGCAGCTACCCATGAAAGAACTTTGTCAGAGGTAGCCCCCTTCTTTGAAATGCCCTCCCAGGAAGGAATGCTTAATGTCTTTAGGGCATCAGGCAAAGACACTGTTATTCTCCCAGACAGTTTTTTAAAAATAATGGCTCAAAACTATCACAACATTGTATATTCCAACTTCTGTTTCCTCCCTCCCTCCCTTTCTCTCTCTCTCTCTCTCCACTCATTGTTCATTTTGTCTTGCATATTTTATATCCATTTATTTTATATCCTCTCCCCCCCATCTACTATTTATGATTTTGAATTTTATTGTAATCTGTCTGGAGAGGTTTTTTTTTAAAAAAAGTTAATCTTTTAAATCTTTAAAAGAAATCTATTAAAATGTTCTATTGGTTTTGTTGGAAAAACAACATCCTATACACATTTTGGGCTGCAGCAAATCAATAACAGAAGCCAAGCTTCACTGATTCTACAGGATGACATGGTTACTTGAGTTCTTGAAAGAGGGGTGATCCTCTCAGAGCTCATCTCTCCTTGCAGAGATCTCAGTCAGAAGTGTTTGTAGCTTTTCTTAAGGATAAGGATTAAAACCAGTGGGGCAAATAAAAGTATGGAAGATTTACTAGATACCTGCTAGCCTCTTAAAAAAATATGTCTCTTGTAGTACCATAGGAAAGCCATTATATATCTTTATTGGACTGACAATAGCTGGATTCCAATGTGCCTGCACAAATTGCTCTTTGGATTTGTAGATATTCATACAGGACATGTGGAAAGAAGCCATTTAGTCCTGAGAGTGAGAAACTTCTGTAGAATTTCTTTCCTGTCAAAGCATTTGATGTTTGTTGGGTTTCCGAAACATTGAGCAGATCGCAAGTATAGATTTATTATATAAATAGTTCATTCAGTCTATAGTATTTCTGCATTCTTCTCCTAAGGGGATATGTTCTTTCGATGACTGGATGCACTCAGTTTAATAGCACGTTGTCCGGAAGCAGTGGAATAGCTGGGAGCCTGCCATCCTTCACACATTCTCTGGATATTCTCTTAGCTGGCAGAAGGTAATAGCACTGCTTATGGCCAGACACTTTCAGTGAACGTTAAGGCTTAATAATGATCACAGCTGAATTGCACCTACATTCAGTGCACACCATCTCAAAACATTGACCTAATGCCTGCAGCGTTTTAGAAAGGTTGTCTCAGTAAATTCAACTGCTGGTATGAAACTGGATGTATTTGGAAAGCCGTATTGCTCCCCAACAATAACAAAGGGTACTTGGAAACTGAAAGGAGGGCAATAATTATGGAAGATGCAAAATGAAGCCTGTCCCTAAGTTCAGAATGTTTAGAAATTTGGCGTCTGCTGCTGTGGGTAGCACGACCTCAGGAATGTTTGAATAACACACCTTTCCTAGCTCCAATTTTCTAATACAACTTTCTTTGCAAATATATCTGAAGACGTCATACTGCACAGCTGACAAATCAAAGCGATGAAGATGCATAGATTCTTTTATCGTTTGTGTGGCACCTTTGCTTTTTTCCCCTCCATCCAGATAAACAACATGAATGGGGGGGGGGGGGGGCAGAGCTAACACTAGTGATGAAAAACATGTTTTAGATACGGTAAGTGAGGAAACCGCCATGCCTCCTCCAAAATTCACAATATTCCTGAAATAGCTTTGTTCATTATACATCTGGGACACTGCTTTAGGTCTCCAAATAGCTAATTGATGGCATTCAACTAAGAATTAAGGAAAAATCTAGATAAAATTGCAGTCCTTTGCTTTGGTGGTTGTCCTAATTTTAAGAGTTCAGATATGATCAGTTTAAGGACTTAAATCTCAAGAGGTGTGTGTGTGTGAGAGAGAGAGAGAGAGAGAAAGAGAGAGGGGGAGGGAGGGAGGGAAGATTTGAATCCAGGAGCTCCTCTGTTAATGTAGAGATTAGTAGGGGCTGAAACAGCCAAGCAGCAGAACTCCCCAAATGACAACACTACTAACTGCTCTATTCTCTACTATTTTCCAATAATTTTTCTCCAAAAATGCAAACATCCAGAATGCAGTTTTGTACAAAAACAATATGACTCCCAAATAGCTTTTAGTTAATTAGACTCCCAATTAACTTTTAATGAACGTTTCCATTCTGGATATGCATTTCTGTGTCTCTCAGCCTTTTGATCCCACTGTTCCCAGATTTGACAGTATTTTGGTCAAAATTAGAATGTAAAATGGCCATTTTAAGACTAGGAATTCTTGGAATTCATTCTGAGTTCAATGTCTTCCCTAGGATTAATCCCTGGCAGATCCTATGAATATACTGTTCTTACTGCCCTCCACGTGTGTGATTTTGCTATATTTGAGCATGATGTGTATTCTTCTAATTCTACCTACCCCCTGTTCCTTTAAGGATTATTCCCCTTCATCAGGAATGAGAAAAGGATTAAAAAGTTTGTTGTGAATTATATGCAAAATATGGTCCTTGAGTAATAAATTAAAATGAGATTAAAAGGACCCTCTCATCTAGTTTAATTCTTCAGCAGACATTAACTAGACCAGGTTCTTGCATTCTTAATCTAGAAGTCAGCAGGGGAATTTGTTATTACATTACAAGTTCGCCTCATCATTTCTTTTGCATCCTCTGAGGTCAACCACATGTCATTTTCTTAGATGCCTACCTAATGTTTCTTAGATGTATAGAGATTCTTGAAGAAAAAGACTGTATACATGTATCAGATTCGTTTTGAAAGGGGTATTATACAGTGTGTCCATCAGAGTTAAGAGTAGTGATTTGCTGCCATGAAAAGCACATAAACACTCTAGAATACACACTAAATTGTAGTTACACTGAATTTAGTGGGATTTATTTACAAACAGCATGGTTAAGATCACTGTTAGCATATATTAGTGGGATGTTGAAGTAGAAAAAAGGTAGAAGGGGGTTGGGAGAGACAAAAGGGAATATAAATGTATAAAGAGAACAGTTGTGGTGTAGAAAATGTAGAAGGTACTCAAGACGGAAAGGCAGGGAAGGTACTCAAGATGGAAAGGCAGGGAAGAAAAAGAGGGTCCCTGAGAGTTAAAGGTTCCACAGATACTGTTGCAGTCAAAAGACAGTTGGAACTAAGGGGGATTAAAAAAAAACAGGACTGAGAATGAATTAAAAATGCCATCTTAATGATGTGCTAATGCAGGTTTTTATTCACTGGTTGCACTTTGTCTGAAAGAAAAGAGCCAAGCCTTTGTGCTTTCAGAAAAATCTGATGGCAACATTAGAAAGAAACTGATAATAGCACAGGGCAGGGATGGGTGAGTTGTAGCCCACAAGGTCTTCAGTGAAGTCTGATTGATACCCCATATCCTGTTCCTACCAGGGACCTTCCGCAGAGCGAAGTTGGACAAAGATGCTGAGGCAGACATTCCACCGGTGACACAAATGTGACGTACTTCAGCTTGTTTGCACTGTCCCCAAAGGGGGAAATTGGGAAGAGGGAACATAAAGATTTTTTTGTGTGTGACTCATGTTCTCTTTACATGATCGTCATTAATAGCTGCATTTCGGCACAAAATTTTCATAGTATTAATACTTTTCACTGTTGGTGAAAAGGGACCATCTAAGGGACTGGTTTGGGCAAAACTCAGCAGCACTTTTTCCTGCGGCTGCTGATAAAAATAGGATCGCCAACATGATCGCCGACGTCCGATAACGGATATGGCACAAGAAGAAGAAGAAGTTGGTGAATTTCATTGCAAAATCTTAAGATAATGGCAAAGTATGAAGGATGACTAATTTTGCATTCCTGTACTGTTTAAAAATTTGGAATTAATTATCTACTTTTGCTACACAGGAAGAGGCAGAGAAGTGTAATTTTAATTTCAGCCTGCATGGAGCCTCTCCCAGCAATGATTTCCCATCCCACCATCTCTACCTACATGGAGAACTGAATGACCTCAGGAAATGAAGGGTTTTTCCTACTTTAAATCCTGCCACTTAAGTTATCCAACTCACACAAACAGGATTGAGCAGACCCCTTGACCAGATCCAGTTCCTCAACTTTATTGTAGGATGAAATAAGACAAGTTGTTGCTGTATTTAATCCTTGAAACATAGAGCCATAGGAAGTGACCCTAGAGATTATCAAGTCCAATATCCTGCTGGGTACAGGTTGTCTTAGAGCAGGGGTGTCAAATGTAAGGCCAAATCCAGCCCGTGATGTGGTCGGATCGGCCCACGTCACTTTGGTCCGGTCTATCCAATGAGAAGAGGAAACGTCAAGCCAGCTGTTTGAGGAGTGGCATCAAGCTGGTCATGCCCACCCAGTTGGCCACGCCCATCCAGTTGGCCTTGCCTGCCCGCTCCCCTGAGGTCAACCACAGCCCTGATGCGGCCCTCACTGAAATTGAATTTGAATCCCCTGCCTTAGAGAATTGCTGACAGATGATGACTATTCAGACTTTATTAGAAGACCTCCACAGAAAAATAAGTCACCACTTTATGTGAAGCCTGTTCCACTGGCTGTCAGCTTATACACTTCTCATGACTTCTAGTCTGAACCTACTGCTCTGTAGTTATAGCTCACGGTGCTGCTCCTTCTCTCTGGAGTTCCATACTCCCTCTTCTATATGAAACCCCTCAGATATCTAAAGGTTGCTACCTCATCTTCCTTCAGTTGTCTCTTGTGTAGGTTAAACAAATCCCTGATAAGATTTGGTGCTTCATCTTGCTATCCCTCCTCTAAACTCAACCCAATTCGTCACTGAACATTTTAAGTAATAGTACCAGAACACAACACTCCAAATGGACACAGTGGGGTATAAAACAATTATTGTGATTAGAATTTCTGTCAAAAAGTATTCCAGGATATAATTTGCAGTATACTATTGTAAGTCCTCGATTTACAACAATTCATTTAGTGACCGTTCAAAGTTACAATGGCAGTGAAAAGAGGGACTTATGCCTGTTTTTCAGTTTCAATCTTTGCAGCATCCCCATAGTCACGTGATCAAAATTTGGATGCTTGGCAACTGACAAGTTTTTATGACAGTTGCAGGGTCCCAGAGTCATATGATCACTTTTTGCAATCTTCTCACAAGCAAAGTCAATAGGGAAGCCAGATTCACTTAACAACCAATTTACTAACTTATGAACTGCAAAGATTCACTTAACTGTGGCAAAAAAGGTCGTAAAATGAGGCAAAACTCACTTAACAAATGTCTCACTTAACAACACAAATCTTGGGCTCAACTGTGGTCGTAAATCGAGGACTACCTGTACTACTCTCAAGGCAGATTTTATTGTTTTCATTTTTCCTACACAGATGCAGAATTTTACATGATTGTGTTAAGGCCTGAATTTCTTTTCTCTCCTCTAAGTATTAGCCACCTTTGTTAGCTTTGGATCATCTGTAAACCTGACTAAATGTCCCCTCAACTCTCTCATCCAAGTTATAGTAAAAATGTTGAAAAGCACAGAGACCAGTGCAGTGGTGTGTTTCAAAATCTTTTACTACCGGTTCTGTGGGTGTGGCTTGGTGGGCATGGCATGGATCAGTGGGTGTGGCTTGGTGGGTGTGGCAGGGGAAGGATACTTCAAAATCCCCATTTCCTCCCGATCAGCTGGGACTTGGGAGACAGAGAATAGATGGGAGCAGGGCCAGTCAGAATTTTTACTATCGGTTCTCCGAACTACTCAAAATTTCTGCTACCGGTTCTCCAGAACTGGTCAGAACCTGCTGAAACACACCTCTAGACCAGTAGCCTTCCACTTCTAAACTGAGATAGAATCCACTGAGAGATCACATCTGTTTTATGGTAAAATCACTGAGTGAAATGCTAAGTTTGTCTAACAGTAGCTTTATCCAGCCTATATTTTATCATTTTATTAAGCAGAATTGCATGGGAGAGTCTGTTGAAAACTTTGGTACGCTATTTCTACAATATTTTCCTAATTGTTTAATCACTAAATCAATCAGATAGGGTTAATCTGGCATAATTTGTTTGTGACAAACCCATGCTAGCTCATATTAACTGTAACAGCTGTATCCAAGTGTTATCAAACACGCTGGTTAATATTCTTTTCAAGGACCCTGCTCAGTAGAGGCATTAATCTGATAAATATGTAGTTTGTTGGGGTTTCTTTCTTCCCACTATTAAAGATGGAAGCATTTCCTTCCTTAACTCTTCTGGGACCTTATCATCCTCCAGATGATCTAAAATATATCAAGTGTGTTTCTGCAATCACCCCAGCTGGTTCTTTCAGTACCACAGAATGTGATTCACCTAGTCTTGCAGACTTAAATTCACTTTTAGTGCTTTTATACTCTCTTGCCTTTCTTCAGGTGAAGTGTCCTCCATCTCAGGGGCATAATGAAAGCCAGCTAAGGGTCCCATTTCCTTTTCTTTTTATTTCTTAACAACCTTGGGAGTCCTCTTTTTTGTTGTTTTATGTATTCTTGCAAGCCACCGTCAGTGATAGTCTTTCCAACACACTACTATCCTTTCTGAGGGAGACTGCCTTGTGCCCTTTGGTTATGTGTCTCTTCTTCCAGTCCCTCAACATGATTCATTTTCTTTTTAATGTTTTAGAAAGCACTGTATATACCCGGATTGGACTCTTTAGATTCTTTTTTTTTCACTGTTCCTTTTTATAGGAATTGCGATTCTGTCTCCAATATCTTCATTTTGCAGGCTTTCCCATTCTTTCTAGGCAACTTCTCCTCCTTCAGGGTTTCAAGCCATAAGATCTACCTTATCTTCCTTGAGAGTCCATCAAATTCTCTTCTGAATTTTATAAGCATGTCTGCCTCTTAATTCTTTCCCCCCTGGATATTAAAGGATAGATAAGTATTTTCCTTAAAAATACCAATTACCTATACTTCTTCAGACAATACTTTTTTTTTTTTTTTTGCAGAAGAGGATTAGATCCAGGAGAGTTGATCCCTTTGTTCTTCCTTCCATGTCCTGAAAAATGAAAGTACTGACAAAAGAGTATAGGAATTTGTTGACCTCCGTTTCTTGGCAGAGTCAGATTTCCATCCACCATCCCAAAATGGCTTCCAATTAGTGGATCAAGGAAAGGGCTAATTTCCACTACACTGTTTACTTCTTAAAACTCTGTTTAGGATGGTTTGAAGCTATAAAAATCTTTCCAAGGAGAGGAAGAAAAATATCTGTAACCTTAATAGAAAATGACTTTAGGCAATGTTGGATTTCATCAGTTATGTGTACTAGTGAGTTTCACTAAAATCAATAATTCCTTTACTGTAGTGTTACTAGATTTGGGCTGCAAACTTCTGGGCAACAGATTCCTGTTTTTTATTTTTGTTTCTTAGCTGTCATCCAGCAGACACATGGATTTTTATAGTCAAGAACTGATAGCTCTCCTGTAAAGGTTTCCCATTAGAATTTGTGATCAGATACAGATCAAATTATTACAAATCACACTAAACATTTTTAACATCAATTCATGATAAAAATGTTTTGCAGTGAAAATAGTATTCCATTAATTGGGAGATTAAGCTTTTCATCCGAAGGGAGTGTATAAAAAAAAAATCAGGAATCCTAGCAATAGCATCTTTGACTTCTTATTGAATTCTTTCTCTGACTCCCCATCACTCAAATATGTTTGCATAGGGATACATCTAGAAGCCAGGATAAGCTGTTGCTATGTCAACACTAGCTACCTAGGAGAAGAGAGGAGGTAACAAAGGCAGCCAAAATTAGCAACATCCCTTCCTAAGCTGCAGTGGAGTCATTGCTTCTGAGATGGCTGAAATAAAACAACCATCCTTTAATTAGCTTGGTGGGAATCTGCGGGCCTCTTTGCAGCAATTCACAGCATTTGGGCTCTGAACCAAATAAAGACACGCTCCTCTAAAAAGAGATAAAAGATTCAGAAGAAGCTTTGCCTCTGAGAAAATGAAGGAAGGATGAGAAAGCAAGGGCACTAGCAAGGGAGTTTGCATGAACTGGGTTGAGAGGCTAATTAAAAGGCATTCTATCTGAAACTAGACATCCCTGTCATAATTTGAAGTGACTCCAGGATGACTTTTCACAGCCGTTATGTTCACTGAAGGTAGAACTGTCACACTCCACTATCTAAGGGCACATTTGCTGTTTACATTTCCCATGTTTGCTATGGGAAGCACCAGCGTACTTGCAGCAAACAGGATTCTTATGTAAAAATGTGGAGCCACCCTCAGAGGGGATTATGGCATCAAAAGCAAGATGGAGCCTCAAGCTGAGTAAACATTGTTAATGGGCAAGCAGCACTGACGGTAGTGCCAAAATAAACAACTGAAATTAATTTGAGGACGTTTTTACAGAGGGAATTGGCCCACACAATGTATAGGGGCAACTATATTGTTCAGTAGACTGGTAGCCAGAATCAGCTTTCAGCAAACCGCAACGTGTAACCACAATAGTTAACCAAGAAGATTTTTATATATGTCACATTGATTTTTATGTAAAACAGCAGAGAAAACTAAGAACACTTGATGTCAAAATCTTTCTATCTCATCCTACCAAATAAAGTATCAGTCTTTCTAAAGCTCATCTTTTTCTCTTTCTATGTTCTATTTTTATACTTTCGGTAGTATATCTAATTTATTTATTTACTAGATTTATATTGCACCCACTTAGAAATTCCTCAATATGGCATCCATCAGAAACCAACAAATGAGGAGATATAATGGAAGGGATAAGTATTGGAGACACGAGTCATTAAGGCTGAAGGATTCTTGGAACCACTAATGTTGTAGAAAGCACTTGAAAGAGGTGCTTCTTGAGGTATGGAACAATGTATGAAGCACCACATTTCAGAAAGTTAAAGCAGGTATCCCAACCTCTTAGGCTGTGGTCCAGTACCAGGCATCTGCTTGTTTGGAACTGGACCACGAAAGTGGTGGGTGAGCACATACGCGCAGCTCCATTTGTGCGAATGGCCGGTGCACATGCCCATCGCTCACGCAAATGGAACTGCATGCATGTGTGTGCGTTCATTCGTCACTTGCACAGAACCATCCTCTCCCCACACAGGTCTGTAAAGCCGGAATGGTTGGGGACCACTGAGTTAAAGCATATGTATATGGCTCCTTTTTTTTTTTTAGAAGTTTACACAGCTGCTTTGTAAGCTGCTTTCAGATATTCTCCTCCCCCCCGCCATATACCCTGTTTCCCCCAAAATAAAACATCCCCTGATAATAAACCCAATCAGGCTTTTGAGTGCATGTGCTAAAATAACCCCCCCCCCAAAAAAATAAGCCCTCCCTGAAAATATTTAAATGCATGCGCAGCCGGTCTCAGCCGTTTCCTCAGGTTAGGGTTAGGGAGACAGAGCTGGAAATCAGGTAAGAGAAGCCCCCTCTTGCTCCACGTGCCCCAAAATAATAAGATATCCCAGAAAATAAGGTCAAGCCCTTATTTCGGGGTTCAAAAAAATATAAAACAGGATCTTATTTTCGGGGAAACATGGTTTGTGTGTGTATGTATGTATGTATGTGTGTGTATGTGTGTGTGTGTGTGTGTGTGTGTGTGTGTGTGTGTGTGTGTGTGTGTGTGTATATATGCAAAAAATTAAAATCTCGGGTGTTTTCCCGCGTCCTTATAAATAAGTTGGTTAAAATATTTAAAATCCTAGTTAAAATCCCAGCTTAAAATCTTCTAAAATTCCTTACAGAGCACTCTGCAAGGTCCTTTAAAACCTCAGCTAAAATCCTATCAGTGACTTTAAAAGTTTTTCTTAAAGCAACGTTTTGACAGGCTCACACCCTGTCATCTTCAGGCTCTGTTTCATGTAGAAGCTATGGGTTCTCTGTTGCGGGGCGGAGCTGTCGCTTATCTATATTTGCTGCTGTTGACCTATGCTGGCTAGCCTGCAACTCTGTGTTCTGATTGGAGGACAACAGTTTTTCTTCCTGCTTCCTCCTCCTAGCTACTTGGCTTCGTGTTACAGGCCCAGCTTTTTCAGATTCTCTATTATTATCTGTCTGCTGTAGAGGGGAAAGGATTCTGGTAGGCATCACAGCACCCTTGATTGTTAGTTGAGATCTCAGCCTATCTTCTGGCTCGATCCTCTCTTTCTCCCTATTGCTAGCCACCCTCTGCAAAGAGAGAGCGCGATATATACCGATATATATATAGCGATATAAAACCTGGCTAGAAGAAAAACACACATAAACCCTACGAAGAAGTAAGAATATATATATATATATATATATATATATATATATATATATATATATATATATATATATATATATATATATATATAGTGTATTACTGTTCTAGCCAGGGTTTTTCCTACGTAAATCAAGATGTTTGTATTGCCATAGTTGGGTGACATCTCAAATCACCACTTTCCAGGCTTTATCAGACATTTTGTGTTGTCTGCTGTGAGACTTAAGTTTCTATGAGTCTGGGTATGTGTTTGGGTGTGCGTATGTGTGTACTGTTTTTATTACTGTGCTTGTTTTTAATCTGGCCTGACTAATTTTGTGTAGCTTTTTAATTATTTTGATGATTTATTAGATTTTGTAAGTCCCACAGAGTCTACTGGAATGGGCACTTGTAACACATTTAATGAAACAATAAACAGACCTACTTGATTGTGTCTGAATGGATAGGGACAGAGTTAGGGATATCTATATCTATATCTATATAGTGCTTTATAGTGCTTTATAGCCCTTTCCAAGCAGTTTACAGAGTCAGCCTATTGCCCCCAATAATCTGAGTCATCATTTACTGATCTCGGAAGGATGGAAGGCTGAGTCAGTCTTGAGCTGGTCAGGATCGAACTCCTGGCAGTGGGCAGAGTTAGCCTGCAATACTGCATTCTAACCACTACGCCACCACAGGTCTTATGGATGAATTCTAATTAAACTTTGCCATAGCTTACTGATTTTGGAAAAAATTCTGTAATCCATTCTGGGTCTACCAATGTAATGAATATTAGCAAATATTCATCTCCTGGAGCATGTTCCAACACCTCCTATCTCTGATGAGATTAGCCTAAACAAGGGTAATAATTAGCCAACATGCTAAAATAAAAGTTATATTCATGTAGAAATAACAGAGATTAAATGACTCAGGGAAGGTTGAAGAAATGAAGAAGGAGCAATAAATCTTAATGGGAATGCTGGATTAATCAAACATCTTTCTATATCCAAAGTAGTCAAAGAGATTCAAGTGCCAAACCTATCAATAGGACATGAGTACTGTGATAACCTCATTCAATCAGATAGTGATATTAAAAAGCAGAGATTTGATGACAATGTTATCAGGGAAAATCACCTCCTAATTGCTTAGATGATGAATTCTGCTTTTTTAGAAAGGAAATAGGATGCTTGTATATCAAAAGCATTCTTATTATATATTGAACTATGACAAACAAAAGAAAATGAGACCATAGAAAACACTGAGACAACTATGTTATACTGAGTGTGTGAATGACTTTCAAGAGAATCCAATAGGCTTCTCTTATAATAATTTCCCATATACTGTATAAATACAAAAAAAATCTGTTTCTTCCTCAGCTTTATATTTGAGTTAGACCACCTTTTCCTAAATCCTGGTCTTCTAATGCAGCATAAAGCTACACTCGCAGTAGAAGTAGATTGAGAGTTTTCTTGTTGAATAAATGAAATCACTGAACTACGGCATTGCTGTTCAAAGCACTCACTGGCAATGCATACCATATTTTGATGGACTTTTTGGAGTGAGAGAAGAGATTTAAAAAAAAAACTTGCAAGAGCTTAACTCAATAAGAAAGACAGAAAAAGATTATGTATAATTTGCACTTCACCATTAAGGTGCTAATTACTAGAGACCGAAAGACAACAGTAAAATCATACCTACACAATTTTATTTTTTTAAAAAAATATTACTTTGCTATTTTATTAATATAGCACACTGAAATACACAAAATAGGAAGCAATTTTTATGAAAGCATCTGTGATATTCTTCCAAATGAACTTTCTGAGGATGTTTCTATTATAAAATTCTTGCACCCACTTTTATTTGTCTCCATTAAAAAGTATGTCTATAAATATACTGCATATATTTCAGTAGTGAGATTTTTTTTTTTCAGAATATGGGCAGTGTAGCTACTTCGAGTTGCTCTAGTTCTGAGTACCAGAAAATTATTTTGCAATTGAACAAGTCAATAAAACTACTTCATAAGAACATAATTTCAGAATGATTAAGATGTACTTATTTCCAAACCATCCTAGCACAGCATGGATTGAATGTATTAAAATGCTCACGCACATTGCAAATAATACAACTTCGAAAAGCACAACCTATAACCCTCAGCAGAGGAACATTCTTCTTGAAAGTGGAAGAAAAAAATATTTGTGGGTGATTATTTAACAGGGAGTTTGAAACACGACAGTTGTGATGATTATAGTTTTCTGTGTTGAAGCTGAAATACGGAGAAAAGAAATTGAAGGAAAAAAGTGACAAACTATAAGAGGCATATTTCCAAACACACAATAAAGGAACAGAGACAATAATGTTCTATATTCCCTAACATTTAATGCCTGGTCAGCTAAGGCTACGGTCACTTCTCAGGGGTACGTGTCCCTTCTGTCTTCCACAGTAGAATAAACATAGATATAGCAGTGAGATATTTTTTAATTCCTTAAATTATTTCTTCTGCGGCAGGATAAAGAATGATATTTACTGAGTCTCTGTGACCTCGGCTTATTGATCCAGATAGCTGAACAAACATTCCAGCATGAAAGATCTACTAATCAATGGTTTGTTTTCACAACTGCTGCAACAAAGTATTCCCTAAATTGAGGTACAAAGGTGCAATGTAAGAACCCTTATGTTGACTACGTATAAAAATGGCAAATTTTATATCTGACATCTGGTCAAATGAGCAAATGAGTTCAAATACCAGGAACAAGTAATTAATTACCTTCTCATCTAATGAAGTCCCTCTATGTATAGAATTAAGTGACAGATGGTGCTAATTCTTTCATTTTAGAATATAGTGCTATAGTTTTTCCCATAAACTAGAATACTACGAGCTCAAAAGCCTAAATTCTAACAAGTATCTTATATTTATAGTAGCTATTCTCCAGCCTGTTGTACTATTCCTGTGTCTATGGTAAGAAAAGAAAACTTGGGGGCCTCCAAATGTTGTTGAATGCCAATTTCCAAACATAGCAGACACAAATGATAAGAATTGTAGTCCAAGCATATCTGGAAAGTGAAGGTCATCAATCCTAGTACAATGCTAGACTCCTTCCTGATGTAGAGCAACTATTATCTGAAGGTACTTTATAGTATTTGGGATCTTATGAATGTCATCATATACTGTACAGTATACAGCTAAAGACATGCAATTTTCCATAGTATGGACAGTCATGCTATAAATGTAAAAGTAAATAAATATGGATCTAAAATGTCAGAGATTATACTTTCGGTAAACCTTAGTTACATACAGAATTATAAACTATGTTATATTATTTTTTAAAGGACAAACTACGTTGCTATTGAGCTTTAAATTAAGAACTCCTCATTTCAACCCCGAGTTACAAATATTTTCCTTTATTGGTATCAAATCAGATTCTAAAACAGATAAGAAAATTACAAACAAACAAAAATATGATAGTTAAAAAGGAGGATTAGCATGTAATGGTTTTTTTTTAAGAAGAGGTATTTTCACAAAACAAAATAATATTAGATTTGAGTTACTCAGTTTAATAGAGATAGCAATTCAATATAGAAGTTAAATATTCATATCATTCTACTGGAACTATAAAGATCATAGCATGACGTAGTCTCCCAACTTCATTTTCTGCAATCAGTTCTTTAGAATAGCCAGAATCTCTAAGGCAATGATATTTTAATATAGTCTCATATAGCAATCGCAAACAATCTGATTGATGGTATTAAGTGCTGCTGAGAGATCCAGGCCAAAAAACAGAGTTGCGTGCAAACAGTCACAATGAGTCTTTAAGATAGTTTCAAACTGGACTAAAATATGTATCTTAGCTATCATTTTTTTAGTGAAAGAGTAAATGATAAGGTGGGCTAAAAATGTTGGTTGTATTATACAGATAGAACAATGGGAAAATATGTGCTGAAAGGGCTGACATTTACATTATGTTATAATCCTAAAAAGAATTTTTATAAAATGAGATACCATGTCATATGTCACCAGGCAAACTGTCTAGAATGTACAAAGACACTTCAAATGTTTGTTGGAAATGTGAACAACAAGAAGGGACTTCTCATCATCTTTGTGGAACACTTTTTTTTAAAAAAGCTAGAGAATTCAGGATTCAAAGACACACACCGATTCAGAGGATTTCAAAGACTAATATCCAACTGAGACCAGAAGTTCTTCTTTTGGGACTGATGGACAAATAGATATGAAACTTTGCTTTTGTACATGATAACTGCAGTGAGATTATTGTAAGCACAAAGATTGATAGATTTGGCACTACCGCCAATGAAGGAGTGGTTGGTGAAAACAATGGAACTTGCTGGCTAAATTGTCTTATTTGATCAAAGAAAAGACAATATCTACAATTATTGTTGACTGGAAACCCTTAAAGACATTTTGTATGAAACAGAAAAAATAAATTGATGATTTCTGGTCAGATAGGCTAGATCAGTGATGGAGAACCTATGGCACATGTGCCGGAAGTGGCACGCAGAGCCATCTCTCCAGGCACAGAGCCGTTGCCCATTGCTCTTCCGGGTTCCGGTGTGCTGGCCAGCTGGTCTTCATGCGCACAGGAGCACCAGAAACTGGAAGAGGAGCCGCCCGGTGCGCATGTGTGTGCCAGGAAGATGATCTTCCGGTTTCCAATGCATGCATGCGCACTGACCAACTGGTCTTCATGCATGCATGCATGCCAGAAACTGGAAGACCAGGTGACTGGTGCGCATGCGTGCACCGGAAACTGGAAGATCATCTTCCAGTGTGTGCATGAGCACCGGGAAGCTGCTCTTCCAGTTTCCGACACACAGGCGTGTGCACATGCTCCTGTATTGGCCCTCGGTGCCAAAAGGTTTTGCCAACACTGGGATATATTATAGAGAGAAGAGAGTTATGCTGTAACTATAAAGTAAGAAGTAAATTTATAATCATGCTTGTAACTGCTGTAAAGAAGGTCAGAAATTACTGTTGAGATCTAGGCTTCCTGAGTCATTAAAACACACGAGTAGTCCCAGTCCCAGTAGTTCCACCCCAGACCATCCCAATGATGCCTTGGAAGTGATGTCCCCGTGCCTGGAGGCCGTGCGGGTCTGGATGGGGAGAAACACGCTTCGACTCAAACTTTCCAAGACCGAGTGGCTGTGGCTGCCGGCGTCCCGGTATAGCCAGCTGACGCCATCGCTGGTTATTGGGGGCGAATCATTGGCCCCCATGGAGAGGGCCCGCAACTTGAGTGTCCTCCTGGATGCGCGGCTGTCTTTAGAAGGGCATATGACAGCCATGGCCAGGGGGGCTTTTTGTCAGGTTCACCTGATATGCCAGTTGCACCCCTTTCTGGACCGGGACTCCCTATGCACGGTCACTCAAGCACTCATCACTTCTCGTCTGGACTATTGTAATGCTCTCTACATGGGGCTCCCCTTGGGGTACACCCGGAGGCTCCAACTGGTGCAGAACGCGGCTGCACGGGGGATTATGGGAGGGACGGGGCGCTCCCATGTGACTCCTCTCCTGCGCGAGTTGCATTGGCTTCCGGTGGACTTCTGAGTGCGCTTCAAGGTGTTGGTGATCACCTTTAAAGCGCTCCTTGGCTTAGGGCCAGGGTACTTACGGGACCGCCTTCTGCCACCAATAGCCTCCCACCGGCCGGTTCGCTCCCACAGAGAGGGACTCCTCAGGGTGCCGTCGGCCAGACAATGCCGGCTGACGACCCCCAGGAGGAGAGCCTTCTCTGTGGTGGCACCTACCCTATGGAACAATCTACCCCCAGAGATACGAGTGATCTCCAACCTCCGGATTTTTCGTCGGGCCCTAAAAACTTATTTTTTTCAGTTAGCCGGTCTGTCTTAATTTTAGGGTTAGTTTTAAAATTTTAATATTGATTTTAATTGACAAGTTTTAAATTATGGGCCAAATTTATAAATTATTTTAACTCTATTTTTTAACTGTGATTTTTGTATAGATGTTTTTATCTGGCTGTTCACCGCCCTGAGTCCGAAAGGAGAAGGGCGGTATAGAAATTTGAATAAATAAATAAATAAATAAATAAATACCTCTTTTATTGCAACAGCTGTGAATTACGTTCATTCACAGCTGAGCTCCAATTAGTTGCAAAAAGCCCTTCGGGAGAAGTCCTTCGGGATAATCACCAACCTTTATCTCCCTTGACACTCTGCCAAAGACCTACTTGGCAAAGCCACACGGAGTCCAGAATCAAACAGAGATGCCGACTGGGATCAGAATTAACAATGTTGCTTTTCTGCAAAGGGCCCATGTGCCTTTGCTCCTCTTTTAAGCCTTATGGGAGGGGCCAATCATCTCCAGGCCTTACTCCCGAGTCGTCCCTTTAGTTTTACCTGTTCTTGCCTCCTGGCAGCTCTGCGCATGTGTGCACTAGGAAAAGGCTCCTCCTGTTCCTCTGCCTCTCTGATATCTGACTTTGGAGGCTCCAGAGTCCACACATAACTCCCAGATGGCCCTGGCCCCATCTCTGCCTCTGATGCAGAGCCCTTGTCCAAGCCTTCCCCAGACTCCAGGACTGGCCCATGTTCCTCCCCAGCCTCCTCACTGTCCGACTCTGCTGCCAGCTCCACAGGCTGCTGGCAGACCACAACAATTACTTCTTTATATGTATTTTTTTCTATTTTTATTTTATTTTTTCCTTTCTTGCACTTTTACTTTTCTCTTTCTTTTCTTTTTTTTTCTTACTTTATATTAGTTTGTATTAGTTTATATCTTTCTTTTTAAAAATCTTTAATAAAAATTATATTTAAAAAAAGATACCTTAGTTGTCATTTTATAAGGTTAAGTTTGACACATGGTTATAATTAATTAAATAGAGTCCTTCTGAAAAAGTTTCCTATTTTCTCTTAGGTAAGCAGCCGTGACCACCTTCAGTTCTTCTGGTCTTAAAACATTCTTTCTCTTCTTTCTCTTACAAAAGAAACTGACCAGCTGGGACAAAGAGCAGAAAGCTGCTACAGTAGTATGATCTGATTGAATTTCAAATGCCAAGTCTTCAAGACATTTACATTCCTTTCCCTTATCCACACTGATGCCTGTATTACAGTGGGATAACCTACAGTCAAAAACTGAAAATGGAGCACTGATGTGAAAAGACTGAATAGAAATAGGAACTGTTCTATACTCATGGTTAATTCGCCAAAATTGCTTTAGATTTTAAAAAACAACAAGAAGAAGCAATAACCATGTGATATACATAGTAGAGAACCATTTTCTTTTCTCCAAAGTTTTCTGGAGATTTTCCACTAGTGGTTGCCCTAAATCTTCACTCAAACAATATTTATTTTTCAAATCTTCAAGAATAGAAGACTCAAGTGAAGACTGAAAAATCCTCACATCAGATGTTAAAAAAGTAAATGAGGGCCTTTCTCAAGGCACCTGCCTGGACATAATTATACAGTTCCAGCTGGATTTATTCAACCCAATATAATGTCTGTGAAAGAAAAAGAGAAAAACTGGACTACAGGACAGTCCCTCAATTTCATTAGGATGCATTCTTCATATTCCATCCAAATCAATACTGAGGACACATCCTACTATTCGTCCTAATCACCTTTTAGGTTCTTGTCTGACTACAAGGGCTATGTTTGTTTATACAATGTACATTTAGAGAAGACATTCAGAGAAGTTGGAACAGAAGAAACTGATGGCTTTGGAAGTAATACACTTTATTTTCTAAAGCAGCATTTCTCAACCTTGGCAACTTGAAAACCTGTGGACTTAAAACTCCCAGGATTCCCCTGCCAGCTGACTGAAAAACACTGTTCTTAAAGGAGCACCCAACTGCAATAAGTTCAGTCACAGAACTGGTATTTTCCAAAATAATAATGCTGCACTAACTATGGTAAGCAAAATAATAATAATAAATAAAGTAAAATACAGTGCTTTCCATCTGGCCTCATTCTACCACATTCTAAGTTTCTGTAGGAAAATTCTGGAATAGAGAAGAAAGTGACAGGAAATGCTGAACATTGAGACTATGGCACAAAATGTTTTTCCGTGTTGGTTTTTGTCATCGTAGTTATGTCTGTCCATAACCTGTGACTGTTATCCAGCTTAATGACTGCAATTTATTCCATAAACCAGAGTTACACAATTGTTTAGTGTGACATGCAAGTGCAGCCATAGGGGGGAAAGATAGCAATAACAATAGCACTTAGACTTATATACCGCTTCATAGTGCTTTACAGACCTCTCTAAGTGGTTTACAGAGCCAGCATATTGTTCCCAATAATCTGGGTCCTCATTTTACTTACCTCGGAAGGATGGAAGGCTAAGTCAACCTTGAGCCGGTGAGAATCGAACTGCCAAACTGCTGGCAGCCAGTCAACAGGAAAAGTAGCCTGCAGTACTGCACTCTAAGCATTGCACCACAGTGGCACTGATACTTAATAAACGGAAAGTTAATTCTGAGCTGAGGATGAACAAATTACTTGCACTGAATAAATAGGGGAGAGCTATAGGATGGAATTATTTTCCAAAGAACTGATGAATGATGTTACAATGGCACATGAAAGCCATGGAAAGGGAGACAGCCAGAAACGACAGAAACTATGTAAGAAGGCAGGTTTCCCACCTCCACTTGCTGAAGAGTAAAATTAATTGATAATGTAGTTATGGATGACACATGCTTTTGAGCAGCATGAGTGTATGTACTGGTGTGGATTGGGGGTCGGGGGAGAGAACTTGGTCACTCATACTTTTTTTTAAAAAATAAAGAATTTACCACTGTAGCTCATTTGTTTCCAATAAACCAGGAGCCTGGTTTAGCTCAACAGACAGAAGCACTGTAATTTAACACCAGCTGTCTGCAATTAAAGTAAGATCGAATCTCGCCAGGCTCAAGGTTGACTCAGCCTTCCATCCTTTCTAAGGTAGGTAAATTGAGGACCCAGTTTGTGGGGGCAATAAGCTGACTTTGTATAAATATACAAAAGGATGAAGGCTATTGCTTAACGCACTGTAAGCCACCCTGAGTCTCCGGAGAAGGGTGGCATATAAATCAAATTTTTTAAAAAATATTGTTCCTAAATCAACCTCCCTACTTATAGCCTGCATCTTATTTGTATATACAGTATATATCAGGTTAATACTGGAGGTATTCTCCCTTTCCACCAGCCCATTCTGAATTATGCCCTTAGGGTCTCAAGACTTGCTTCTTGAAAATCTTCAAATCTTCATTTCCTAGACCTCTTAAGAAGCTCTGAGAAGAACCACTTTCCCCCCAGAGTCAACAATTACTTCAACAGTCTGGCTGATCAAACAACCAATGATTATTTTTTACAAAGTTTTGGCTTTAAAGGTTGCATTACTTTTAAATGCAGTTATCTGAAATCATTATATAATCCTTCTTTAAAGAACTCTCTCTCTCTCTCTCCTTTTCTCCCTCTCTCCTGCTCTCCCTCTCCCTTTACATCTATCTTCATTTTTAAAGTCCAAAGCTAAATCTCAGAATCCCTAGTTCTGAGTCTTATTTACAAATGCAATTTTTGTTTCTTTCTTGCTTTTTCTTCTCATTTCTTTTTATTCCTTTGCCACAATTCCCTTATCCCTTTTATGGGATAATTCAATAAAACACGAATATCCAGAATTATGACTAGGTTACAAAGAAACACAATGTGAATGACTGGATGCTCTTTACAATTGCTTCAGAATGGTGAAAGCTGTATTATTATTTTTCTAAGAAAAGTTTTAACATTCATGTGGTTGCTATTAATATTTAAGGGGGGATTCCATGCAAAACATCAAAAATTATATATATATACAATTAATTGCAAATTGTTCACAGTAAAGTTGGCTTAATATAGTTGCAGATACTGATTAGAATCTGCTGGGTTGGAACTTCGAACACTCATCACCAAATTCCCATTCCTTATCTCAAATTAGTTTACTTCCCTCTTTGTTCAAGTAAGCATCAAACTGCATCAGAATTGTGATTTACATCCTTTTCTTTTAAATGTTAAGTCCTTTACTTTTTTCTTCCAGCAACCTAGCTTCTAGGACTGACTAGATGATATGACAAATGGGTATACTTCCTAATCATGGATTAATCTATGGTCTCTTCTTTTCACTGATACTAATTAAAAACTTTCAATACTGCTTTGGAGAGAATTCTCTTTAACAGATCCCAGAGAAATCTGGCATTAGAATGGGTGTAACTTGAGAAACCAGTTTAATTTTGAAATTTTTCTCCCTCCTTCTTCCTCTCAAAAACAATTCTGAAGTATTCTCCTGCTGTTGTAACGGTACGTGTCATAAAAACATCACAAATTGTATCAGCTTGATAGTTGTCCAGAATTAAACTAAAAGTTTTCATCCTCAGCACATGGCAAAGTAGTACTCTCATAATCGCCGTATATCCCCTTCCATCACTGATCCCTAATCTAGGATTTGTTTTTAACGTGACCTGGTAAAAAATTTCCATTCTATTGCAAATTCTTCCTCTGTTGTTTTAAGAACATAACAGACATCTCAATATTCTTAATACATATATACAGGTAGGCCTTGACTTACAACAGTTTCATTTAGTGACTGTTTGAAGTTACAACAGGAGTGAAAAAAGTGACTTATGACTATTTTTCATCCTTATGACCAGTGCAGCATCCCCATGGTCATGTGATCAAAATTCGGACGCTTGGCAATGGACTCATTTATGACCGTTGCAGTGTCCTGGAGTCACATAATCACCTATTTTGACCTTCTGACAAGCAAAGTCAATGGGGAATCTGGATTCACTCAACAGCCATATTACTAACTTAACAACTGCAGTGATTCACTTAACAACTGTAGCAAGAAAGGTTGTAAAATGGGGCAAAACTCACTTAACAACTGTCTCACTTAGCAATATCAATTTTGGGCTCAATTGTGGTCTTAAATCGAGGACTCTCTGTATAGAAAAACACACGTATAGTGAGCCTCTGGGACTCCACCAACTTTTTCCTCATAGCAAATGAATTGGAAACCTTGAACTTTAAAAAACAAAGAAAACTTTTCCTGGTTTCAAACAATGCATGATTATAGGAGACGGATAATAATCCTAATGCTTTTTCTAGTAATAAAGATAGAAGGGGTAGGAAAACACAAAATGGTTATGAGTGGAGGATAATACCATGTCCATAAAATTCTGTTAATAAATCAGAGCAATTGAACAATAAAATGTTCATCGAGAAACATCCAGAAAAATATCAGTAACTCAAGGGCATTTGTAAACAGTCACTTCATATTTGCATTAATGAGGTGAGAGAAATAAACATTTTTATTAAATTGTCCACCATATTTTTAATATTCTTTTCGTGTTGCCTTATCACAGCACAGACATATTCTTAACTGCCACAGAAAGAATTGCTTTTTTTTTTTTTTAAAGTCATTGGGGCTCTAGAGAACTTTGCCACTTTCAAATATGCTTCAGCACGGTTCACCATACAGCTTCTTGAGAGAAATGATTTTTGACTGGAAAGTTCAGACATGCACAAAAGTAGATGTAAGTCTCAGCATGCTATTGATCCAAATCTACAGCAGTCATGCTTTTTCACGCTCCAGTCAGATCCTGACAGGGTTGGCCTCTCCATTACAATGACAATCGCAATCAGGGCCACCATCTGCCTTCCTTTCTCCCCTTGTAATCCAGCAACATCTAAAACAGCAAGAGAAGAAAATGGCTTTTTCCAAATTAAATTCAAGAGGCTGAGGTGAAGAAGGAACCATGGAATCCTTATCTGAAAGAACTGAGCTCTGGCACTGTTTTATCTCATCAAATAATTGGTCAACTTTCAAGCGAAGTCTAGCTAATGCAGTTTAAATGAGAGGACCTAATTTGACGACATTGTTCAAATGCAGCCCTTGTGTGAGAAATCTTCAGTTACTGTTCAAGCTTAGATGTTAAAAAGTTTCTCAAATACATTCAGGTTTATCTCTCAACAAAGGCAGATTGCCACACTTGATATAACAGTCACCAGACCAATTCTTGCATTTCTGCAAAATCTTTCTATGATATTCAAATAATCCTCGATTTATAAGCACAATTGAGGCCAGAATTTATGCTGCTAAGTGAGAAATTTGGTAAATGACTTTTGCTCCATTTTTCAACCTTTTTTGCTACACTTGTTAAGTGAATCACTGAAGTTGTTAAATTAGTAACACCATTGTTAAGTGAATCTGGCTTCCCCATTGACTTTGCTTGTCAGAAGGTCACAAAGATTATCATTTTTTTAAAAAAAAATTTTTTTGATTTATATGCCGCCCTTCTCCGGAGACTCAGGGCGGCTTACAATGCGTTAAGCAATAGCCTTCATCCTTTTGTATATTTATACAAAGTCAGCTTATTGCCCCCACAAACTGGGTCCTCATTTCACCTACCTTAGAAAGGATGGAAGGCTGAGTCAACCTTGAGCCTTGGAGAGATTCGAACCAGTAGAAATTGCAGGCAGCTGTGTTAATGACAGGGTGCACCAAACCACTGTACTATCAAGGCTCTTCCATTTGACCCCAGGACACTGCAAACTATCATAAATATGAACCAGTTGTCAAGCAACCGAATGTAAATCATTTGACCATGGGGATGTTGCAACTATCATTAGTGTGAAAAATGGTCATGTCACTTTTTTCAGTGCTGTTGTAACTTTGAATGGTTACTAAATGAACTGTTGTAAATCAAAGTCTACTTGCATAAGTTCTCTTTGGATTTTCGTAGATTTTATATCAAAGCTTCAGGAAAAAAAGATATATTTTTCTCCCACTGGATATTATGAACCACCTTCTAACCTTGAATTATATTCCATTGCACAGAGTCATGGATATCATGATAGTTAACCAAGGTAATAAAATTTTGGAAAAGACAGTGTTGTCCATGAGAAAAAAAGAGCTCTTTTTCCCAGAAAGTATCTTGCAAAACTTTCTCAGAAAGGAATTTTCCAGGGAATTTCCATTAGTGACACATACTTCCCCAAAGAGTGATTAAAAAAAAAACATCATGCAAGAAGAAACATGTTGGCCATCATTTCATATCGTGAACAAGTTGAGAAAGTCATTATTCTGATGAACATGCTGGAATTGAATCCTCAGGAGTGGAAATTCATACTAAGCTGGCCCTGAAAAAAATTATGGTGTGTTTATGGGGGGAAATCCTGCAATTTCTTTCCTATACCCCAAAATTTAGTTACTGCAAGTTAGTTACTGTCCACAAGACAAAAGAAAAAGGCCAGAACACAATGGGATGATCATAGCATAAATATATGGTTACTTTTGCTTTGTGTTTCAAGCACAGAAATCGTCCTATGGAGCA
Organism: Arizona elegans; assembly: GCA_022577455.1. Lineage (NCBI taxonomy): Eukaryota > Metazoa > Chordata > Lepidosauria > Squamata > Colubridae > Arizona > Arizona elegans. The sequence goes on from JAKOOJ010000001.1 coordinate 89,614,028, forward strand.
GGATAATTGTGTATTTGCCTAGGACTTTCCATGTAACTGTCTGTCTTCTGTGACATATAATTTAATGAGGCAATATAATTCAGGCATCCATGTATTCTTAGAGTAAGCTTCTTTGATATAAAGAAAATTTTTCACCTTTTGTTTAAGCTGTAGAAAATGATAAATGGCTCTATTAATTTTTACTTAAGAGCAGCAGCGAAACTGATATGTAAGAACATCAGCATGAGAATAAATTCAAAATACAATTTAGCATTCTGTCCTTGGGAAAGTTCAAAGAGATATCTCTGGGTAGCTTGTACCTTGAAGACAAAGATCCACAAATATTTCAGGAGGTTGTAACCACTCTGCACTTTTGCAGAAGATCACAGGCAGTCAGAAACAAAAATCAGAATTAAAAAAAAAAACCTTTAAAATAAATATATAATGAGCAGAATCTCTTAGGTAAGAATACAGAAATCATATAAAGTTTGGCTATCTTGTGAGAAGTTTGAATATTTATTTTATAAATTGTGGGGTTCAATGTTCATCCTATTTAATTTAAAGACTCCAGATAAATCATAGCTTCAATCTTGCTTTATATACATAAAGCAGTAGCAGGAATCATATAAAATTGTGGGCAAAAGCATTTTGAAATACAACTGGGTTTATACAACAAGCTCACCAATAATGTAGTTTGGTTTGAGTTTAACAGATTGAATGAATCCATTTATGGTAAAGTCATACGCAAACCACTAGAATTTCCTGTTAATTTTCCAATCTAAATGTTAACCAGATTCATCCATGCCTATTGACCATGATTAGTCAAAGTTAGCTAGGCTCTATCATCTCATGTCAGGCAGGTAAGTGCTAGGCAGTCTCAATTGATACATTGAGACATTTGATAGATACCACTTTGGTTGATCAAGCTGCAAGCACAGGAATATATGTAATCTTCAATTTATAACAGGTCATTTGGTGACCATTCAAAGTTGCAACAGCACTAAAAAAAGTGACTTAGCACCGTTTTTCTCACTTACAACCTTTGCAGCATCCCCATGGTCACATGATCAAAATTCAGCAACTGATTCACATTTATGACCGTTGCAATGGCCCGGGGTCATGTGATTCCTTTTTGCGACCTTCTGACAAGCAAAGTGAATGGGGAAGCCAGGATCACTTAACAATGGTGTAACTAACTTAACAACTGCAGTGATTCACTTAACAACTGTGGCAAGAGAGATTGTAAATGGGGCAAAATTCACTTAACAAATGTCTCACTTAGAAATTTTTGGTTGTGGTTGTAAGTTGAGGACTACCTGTACAACAGAGTGCATGTCAGAGGTGGGTTTCAGCAGGTTCTGACCAGTTCTGGAGAACCGGTAGCAGAAATTTTGAGTAGTTCGGAGAACTGGTAGTAAAAATTTTAACTGGCCCTGCCCCCCCCCCCCCAATATCTATTCTGTGCCTCCCAAGTCCCAGCTGATCGGGAGGAAATGGAGATTTTACAGTATCCTTCCCCTGCCATGCTCATCAAGCCACACCCCAAAAAGGCATGCCACGCCCACCAAGCCACATCCACAGAATCGGTAGTAAAAAGATTTGAAACCTACCACTGGTGCATGTCCTATTGCCATAGAAATAGAAGAGAACCAAGAAGGACCAAATGCTTGTGCAATCAGGGCACCAACATGACACAAAGCAAAGAACAGATGCCATCCAGCAAGGGACCTGCTAAGCAGCAGCTGAATTAATTTGCAAATCACACTTTGATGAGGAATGTGAATACCCTAGAGGCAGAGCATCATTTTAACATTCCCAATTCAGAAATGCCATCCTCTATTTAGTGTGCAATGGGTATGTTGAATGGATATGTTGGCTATGTTGAATGGATGCATTAGGATGCAAGTTCAAGCAAAGCAGAGTCTCCTCCTCCTGCTTTGTGTTTAGCCCTTATAGTCAGCCAGCCAAAGCCTTGTTTCCCTCTGTTCATCAACCATTACCATCCATCCACCCACCCACACAATGGTTTTTGTGGAGCAATTTTCCTAAATAAGAAACTGTCCAATTAAATCCAGCCATACAAAGAGGCACATTTTGCCAACCTAGTCATCAAATTCATTTTGCTCTTCAACCCATTGTGTCAGAATCTCTCCATCACATTTAAAAAACTTCTCCAAGCAAGCTTGCTGATAAACAAATTGACATTTCCAACAGTAAGAAGGTAGAAAACCCAAAATAATTACATTAAAAAAAATTGATGGAAAAGAAATCACACACGCATACACAATGAGACAGAGACAGAGAGAGGGAGAGAGAGAGAGAAAGAGAGAGAGGGAGAAAGAGAGAGAGGGAGAGGGAGGGAGGGAGAGAGGGAGAGAGAGAGGGGGGGAGAGAGGGGGAGGAGAGAGGGGGAGAGAGAGAAGGAGAGGGAGGGAGAGAGAGAGAAAGAGAGGGAGAGGGAGAGGGAGAGAATGAAAGAGGGAGAGAGGGAGGGGGAAGGAGAGAGAGAGAGAGAGAGAGAGAGAGAGAGAGAGAGAGAGAGAGAGACTGATCGAGAACTCTTAGATTAATGAAAATCTTAAATTCTGAACATGTACTCTTAAAACAAAAGATCAAGAATATGAAATTGTTCCCTCCCTAAATATCTCTACCATTACTACAACAGTTGAACAGAAGAGAAAGGTATTCGAGCAGAAAGATTTTCCACAAGACCATCAATTACACAGGTAGTCCTTGACTTACAGTAGTTCATTTAGTGACCATTCTGAAGTTACAATAGTCACTGAAAAAAGTGACTTATTACCATTTTTCACACTTATGACTATTGTGTCATCCTCATGGCCACATGATTTATATTTTATTATTTTATTTTTATTTATTTTTATTTGTCAAGTATGTATTAGGTAATAAGTATAAACATGAATTGAATACATAAAATAGACACAAATAGAGGAAACATTAGGACAGGGACGGTAGGCACGCTCTTAGGAATGGGGTGAGGTCAACAGTAGATAGTCTTAGGTTAAAATTTGGGGGGGGGGTTGAGATGAAACCACAGAGTCAGATAGTGCATTCCAGGCATTGACCACTCTGTTGCTGAAGTCATATTTTCTGCAATCGAGTTTGAAGCGGTTCACTTTAAGTTTGTATCTATTGTGTGCTTGTGTATTGTTGTGGTTGAAGCTGAAGTAGTCATTGACAGGTAGGACATTGTAGCAGATAATTTTATGAGCTACACTTAGGTCAGACCGAAGGCGGGGTAGTTCTAAGTTTTCTAAGCCCAGAATTTCAAGTCTGGTGGCATAAGATATTTGGATATTTGACAACTGGTTCATATTTATGATGATTGCAGTGTCCCAGAGTCATGTGATCCTGGGACACATTTTGTAACCTTCTGACAAGCAAAGTCAATGAGGAAGCCAGATTCACTTAACAACACTGTTACCAATTTATCAACTGCAGGGAGGGCTAGAACCAGTGGTGGGATTCAGCCGGTTCCCCCCACTTCGGGAGAACCGGTTGTTAACTTGCTGAGCAGTTTGACAAACTGGTTGTTGGAAGAAATCATTAGGGCAAAGAACCGGTTGTTAAATTACTTGAATCCCACCACTGAATAGAACTCATGGTCTTCTAGATTAGTCCAGCACCTTCACTATTGTGCCAAGTTCTAGATCTACCTGCTTTGCCACCTTCACTTATATCAGTGTTTCTCAACCTTGGCCACTGAACGATGTGTGGACTTCAACTCCCAGAACTGGTTGGGGAATTCTGGGAGTTGAAGTCCACACATCGTCCAGCGGCCAAGGTTGAGCAACACTGACTTATATTATCTGTTGCAGCTTTTTCCTTCCTTTTCTCCCAACCTGCTAACCACTGGTCTGCTCTCCTTCAGGCATCTATGGCAAGAAATTAAGTTTCTTTTTCTCATTCTAATATGGGATGAAACATTATACAGGTAGTCCTCAACTTACAACAGTTCATTTAGTGCCTGATGAAAGTTACAACCGCACTGGAAAAAGTGACGTGACCATTTTTCACACTTACGACTGTTTTGATCATGGTCACGTGATCAAAATTCAGACGACTGGCAACTGACGACGGTTGCTGTGTCCTGGGGTCATGTGATCATCTTTTCCAACCTTCTGACAAGCAAAAGCAGCGGGGAAGCCAAATTCACCTAACAACTGCAGTGATTCACTTAACAACTGTGGCAAAAAAGGTCGCAAAATGGGGCAAAACTCACTTAACCACTGTCTCATTTAGAAACAGAAATTTTGGGCTCAATTGGGGTCATAGATTGAGGACTACCTGTTAAAAACTATGCAGTTTTTAACTTCTTGGCAAAATTAGCCATTATATTCTCAACAACTCAATCTTCAATACTCAATAAAGTATTACATTTTTAAGGAAAATCACAAATGGGGAATATTATAGACCTATGATGGCGAACCTATGGCACACGTGCCACAGGTGGCATGTGGAGCCATATCAATGGGCACATGAGCATTGCCCTAGTTCAGCTCCAGCACACATGTGCACGTTGGCCAGCTGATTTTCGAGCCTTCCGGGCCCACAGGAAATCAGCAAATGGGCCATTTCCGGCCTCCAGAGGGCCTCTGGGGGGATGGGGAAGGCCATCTTTGCCCTCCCCAGGCTCCGAGAAAGCCTCTGGAGCCTGGGGAGGGCGAAAACAGGTCTACTGGGCCATCACGTGCCAAAGGCGGGGGGAGCATGGGGGGGTCGTGCACGCATGCGGGGGGATGGGACGCACTGAATTATGGGTGTGGGCACACACGCATGACCCCCCTGCATTCCCCCCGCTTTTGGCACACAATGGCAAAAAGGTTCGCCATCACTGTTATAGACTATTTACAAGATAAATGCTATTTAACTTTTGCCTGGATAATCAGTATCCACACTTATTACATGGACAATATGCACAATTCTTTTCTTAGGTTGTTCACTCCCAAACTTTTTTCAGGTCTTCCTGTGAATGTGGCAAAGAAAGTGTCTATGGAGATTCTCAGTCATCCAGGACATGGTTGTACCAAAGCTGCTTTTTCAAGAGAGGGAGGGATACGACATTATCTATCTCCAGCCTACAACAAAGTCCTTTCCGCAGTTCCAAGGAAGCTTCCCCACCCATTTGCACTACTCAGGTGACCTTGAGGACACAGATAAACCTCCAGGTGGCCTCAACAACTCTCTAAAAGAATGCAAATGACCAGCTGCTCTGCAAGGAATAAAAATCCTTCCTTTCCCCACCATCCAGTCAAAGCTGAAGATGTTTCTTGGATGAGAAGCGAAACGTCTTCAAAGAAAAACAAGAAAGTCCAGTTGCCTCTTGGAAAAAGCTCCTTTGTGGCACAGGAAGCATTACAGAGTTTCCATTCATTTCATATTAGCATATATTTGTTGAAACCACTTGGCACCTCAAACACTGTTCAAGTAAAACCTGAACACAGCCAATGAGGCTCATGTTTTCCTCAGTATCCTAATAGATATGCATCACAGGCATTTGTAATTGGAACAAGAAGTTTGGCAGTGCAACATATTTTGTGCCAGCAGGCAGACACAGGGAGTAAATGATGGAAGCCATTCCTTTTAATGTCCTGTGCTGTTTTGTATTAGATAGCATATACCTGCCTGAGGTTATTGAAATATTTGTTCACTTTTTAAAACACAGAACTGGGCAAAAAAAAAATAATGAAAATTCTGCCAAGCAATCACCATCTTTGCTCAAAAATTATTAATTTACGGTAACCCACTCATGGTTGAATTATTTCAATCATAAATGTTTTCACTTAGCAACTTTGCAGAACTTCTAGGGACCTCTAATATGACCCAGCTGTAAGACTGCCATTGCTTTCTTGTTGAAGTTCTGAGCTTCTCCAGTTTCTGTTGGTTTTTTTTTTCTTTTTCCAAGTGAAAAGTGCTTATAGGATGAAAACTGGGGTCTTTATACAACTGACCAGCAGCATACATAGCTTTGATTCCAAGTAAAAAAATTATAAAAGATGGGATTTCTATTTCCTGAGTTGGGAGAGAGATGTTAATTAGAAAGCTCTCATTTCTGAAGATTTCAATCATGGTCAGTGGTATTATTACTGAAAACTCCTAAATTCTTCTCAGGCAGCTTTAGCAAGAGATTTAAAAATATTTTAAATGAACGAACCTTTATGTTTTTACATTTATTCTATGGTAGCAATGTGTTGCTCACGGACAGATTGACAGTCAACTACTTGAATCTGTTCTTATAGGAAATGCTAGCAGTAAATTATTTTTATCCATGGTAGCTCTAGCAAGTCTAAAAATGACTTTTGGAGAAAACAAATTTGCTTAACAAAAAGGAGAGGGGAGGGGAGGGGAGCGGAGCGGAGGGGAGAGGAGAGGAGAGAAGAGATATGAGGGGGAAAGGGAAGGGGGAAGGGCTGTTTGAACCCAGTCTGTTCCTATCAACATGTTTTGGGTACAGATTTAAACAGGCATTTGAGGCAAAATTTTAAGGTTTTCTTGTAAATCTGATATTTGTCAACATTTCCTTATTCAAAACAAAAAACAAAACCTGGGCTTTCCCCCCTTAATTCTCTTAGAATTAGTGGCTGATAATTGGACCACTCTGAACACAGCAGGAGATGTATAGAAAGCTACACTTATAGACAAGAAATAAAAACGAGAGGAGGGCTTTAGTTTCTGAATTACCAGCAGAAATAACAAGTTGACAATGGTGAAAGGAGAATATAAGTATTTCTTATTGACAAAAGTGTGTGTATGTGGGCTGGAATCCATAGCTAGGAGCAAATTTGCAAATATTTCTACCTGAGTACACACTAGTGTCAATTTATTTTCCTGGTATGACCCATTTATTTTAATAACCTGATGTCTCATAAGAATTTATTTTTCAACTCATGTGTCACTTCAAACATCAGCAAATTGTTTGACCACGAAACTGTAAAAGAACATTTGGAGCCTCAGAATGTATAAACCTTTAGAGGGAGAAAATATATTTTGACAAATGCTCCACATAACACTCACACAGGACATCACCAGTACTTTGTTCCTTTCATAGCAAGTTAGAGAAAATTAATCCCTCACAATTTAAGAATATCTAATGAATCCAAAATCATCGACCAGGATACCAAGGCTATCCGGAAAAAAAAAAAAAAATGATTCACTATGAAGCTTTGTGGCCCATCAAATAGAGGGAAAAAATGTAACCGATTCAAGCTATTAACTTTTTATCTGAATGTATCTATACTTGATTGGTTTAAATAAAAAATACACAACAAGAAAGCCAATTTTTAATTTGACTAGCTGAAGCTGTATGTGATAATATGGAGAAAAGATCTGAAATGTGTTGCAAAAGCAAGCCAGATCGCCTCCTGGCATTCTTGTTCAATCTGTACAATTTGAAGGATGACATTTCAAACGAACTCTAAAACACAGTAGAAAAGGAATCAGGAATATTTGGAGGTCTGGGAGACACCCATCCAACAGATTAGTGACATAGTGGAAGGATGGGAGTTGCAATTTTTCTGCCTTTTCCTTTTGTGGCATTTTGGGTTTTTTAAGCATAGAAATAGGAGTGGAAGACCAATAAAATCAACCAACCTCCTAGTGCCCGGTTAGTTCAATTTGACTGTGTTGTTCAGATATGGAGAGATTAAGAATAGGAATAGGAGCAAGTTGCCTTGGAGAATTGATCCCTCTTTCTATTCCAAACACGTCCAACATGATCCAAACACGACTGAGAATAAATGAAGAACAAGGCTATTACTTGAACGTATTACAGGGAATGGGACTTCCCATTCCAGCTGTTAATTCTAAATCATCATTCATTGTGTGCCAAAATTTGGTTATTTTATTGCTGAATTCTAGTAGAACAATCTTGGACTATTAATAGCCAAAAATCACATGATGGTGTTCTCCAGATTAACTTCTAGAATTATCAAGGGCTATGTACAAAAAAGAATAATAAACCAATGTGATATAACCAATCACCAAGAAATTCTGCAATCACAAGATGATATGCAAAAAGAAGCAAAGGAATATTGGGCTAGAATTCAAAAATGGATTTTAGAAATCATAGGATGTAGAATAGATTTGAACCCGGAAACGTTTTTACTAGGCATGAAACCAGAGAACTTAAACAAATCTAATTGGTATCTCGCTCTCCACATCATCATTGCAGCCAGGATCTCGTTCGCGCAAAAATGGAAATCCAAAAATATCCCATCGGAGGCTACGTTAATTGCAAAGATCATGGACTGTGCAGAAGCAGACAAGCTTACTGGACTTTTGCGAGATAGATAAGAATTGGGGTTATATAGAAGCTGGGACATATGGTATGCTTGGCTGCAAAAAAAGAAATCTTAAGAAAAATGAAAATATTAACCTTAATGTGAATGTGGGTAAATATTTATAGGAGCATTGCATGACAGTTGAAAATTCTTCCTTCTGGATAAACTTTTCTTTCTTTTGATGAGTTGGCTTAATGGAGGTTTGTACTTTCTCTAGGCGAAAATTGATACTTTAAAACTTTATATGTATTATATTACTCTCTGCAATTCTATCCATATTATTATATTTTTTCTGTATTTTTTTAATAATTTTCAATAAAAATTTAAAAACAAAACAAAACAAAACAAAAAGAAGCAGAACACAACATTTGGAAAGGGTTTGTATGGCAGAGGCAGGACTTGTCTTTCAGAATTACAACTGCTGACTGCTGATGGATGGTAAGAGATAAAGCACTCCCAGAAAATGCTAAGGAAAGGGGAAAGGGAAGGGGGAAGGGGAAGGGACTTGTTCAGGGGTGAAATGCTCCCAGATCGCACCTGATCACCCGATCCAGTAGCAATGGTGGCGGGTGGTTCGGAGAAAAATCCCTGCCCCCACCCCATGCCCAGCTGAGCCACGCAATCATCAGAGGTTTTTTTTTTATTATTTTTAAAAGCATATTTTCTACAACCTCTTCAGCCAAAGAGGTTGTAGAAAAAAATGGTTTTAAAAGTTAAAAAAAAAAGTTGGCCACGCCCACTCAGTCACATTACCCCCACACACACCAAGCCATGCCCACAGAACCGGTAGTAACAAATTTTACCTTTCACCACTGGACTTGTTGCTTTAGAAATAATTACACTTACAGTGAACCTAGCACTAAAAACCCTCAATTTTGCCACGAACAGAAGATAATAGTGAAGGAAGTTTATTGTCCTATTCTTGTATAAAAGTAGTAGGATTAATAGGGAAAAGCAAGCAACTCTTCACTGAATTTTGTTTCAGTTTTACTAAATAAGAAAATAGGTAAGCAGCATTTTTTTTTAACATGATGGAGAAGGAAGTTAAATATAAAAAAATTCTGGATCACATCAAGATTTTTAGACAAAAGTATATGACGAAACCAAAAAAATAAATAAAATAACCAGGTAAAATAAAGATTAAGCTACCAACATATTTCAATTACCCAAGGCATATTTTTTTTAAAAAAATAATCTTTTAATAACATCACAATTCCATCTTTGTGATGAAATTATTACTGTAAATATGTCCTTTTCTCCTGAAATGATTACTGTGTTCTTGCCAATAGGTAGGAGGAGCCTTATTATAACTTTTTAAGCACATGAATTGGAAAAGATGAAGTCCAATGGCCAATTATTTCCAGGAGCTGTGTATCTACAAAGCTCAAGCACTGGGTTTTAACAATTTGTTTTTACTAATAATATTAATATAAGATACTTGTTAATAAACAAGTCTGATGGAAGATACGGTGAGCAGTTTCAATAACACTAAACATGTTGAAGACTGATAAGTCCTGCTTGTCGCTTAAAGCTCCAGAACACATGACTTAGCTTCATCAGGTTGATACCTGAAGTAGATCAATACAGGTGAATCGTTCCACTTCTTCCCTCAGAATGTATCTTTGTTCTGTCACTTTTTCAGGCATATATATTCTATGTACACAAGTCTACAACACCTAAGTAAAATCCAGGCTAACTTGTAACTCTCATCCTAAAACTGTTCTACTTGCACAGTCTACTTCCTTCAGTCTAAACTGTGGATTTGACTGTATCACTGATCCATCTCATTTCTCCCTCTGCTTCAGTCTGGCTCCCTGTCAGTCTGGCTCTTTCCAGATGATCTTGAGCAGGTAAGTTTCTATATAATAAATAACTAAACAAGCAAGCACTTCATCACCCTTGGTCTGGCCAAACAGAAATTCACCTAAGGAATCTCATTTATTTCAATAATACTATTCAAGCCGCCTTGAGTCTTCGGAGGAAGGCGGCATACAAGTTGAACAAATAAATAAATTCTCCTGCTACCAGCTTTCTCCTTATATCAACGATCCCACTGAGAGTTAATTTCTTTTTTTCCCCCCACTATTCAAAATTAGACAAATATTATTTAATTCCTGAAAATGTCTAAATGCAGAAGATGGTAATAACGATGATGATATCTGAGAATAGACGACAAACATTTTACAAGAAGAGTAATAAATGTTACACAGATTCTTATCATACTGCCTTCTTTGCCAGGTGGTTGATGGTCAATGGAAATTAGATGATTAAATTGCCAGCAGGTTTTTTTCATATCGCAGTACAAAAACAAAGAATATAAAACCAAGACCTGGAGAGACAACAAAGGAACCAGCTGCCCACCATCCCCCAACCACCCAATCATCCAGACACACATTCAGAGTCACCTTTCACCTGATTAATCCTCTCCCAGGGCAGATTAATGCTTATCTGCTCAATATCCATCTGCTTTGCAATTTCTTTGGTCTGCAACCTGTCCCAGAGTCCTATCTCAACACTTTCCTCATATACAGATGGGAAAAGATAGGAAGCATCATGTTATATTAATAAAGTCAATGACAACATGTCATCACAGCTATTTCCTCATCACTCTCCTGGAACAGAAGTTGTATAATCTCAGAAGCACAGAAAGTAGAGAAACAGTGTATTTGTAACCCTGTGGACAAAGCAATGAAACGTCTTATTCTCACTACTTTACGTTTGGTTGGGTTGTATCCAAGAAAAGTGCAAGTGTTTATAAATGCTATACACAATTTTCATTATGTACCCTGCATTTCAAGCATCATAGTTCTAAGAATTATTTGATTACCCAGTATAACATGTTCCAGTCATTCTGATCTCTGCTGGCTTCAAATTAAGCCACACAATATAAACAAATTCAAACTGACAGGATGCAAAAATTAGTTGGGCATCCCTTATCTCTGAACACATCAGTGATTTCAAAAGCCAAACAAAATCCTACTTGAGAGTTTGTGGAGAACCTTAACCGATTTATAATTCCAGGAAAGGTATAGTACAACTGAAAGAATGATATGGCACAAGAATTGTTTTCCACTGATGAGCTATTAGTCTGGTATTCTCATGTGGCAAACACATTCCCCCTTTTGAAAAGGGAAGCAAGCAAGCAAAATAGCACATGTGATAAATAGCATTGCCAAGGAACAACAGAAGTAATACTGTGGGCATTATTGACTGAGGATTTTTTTTTTACAAACTCTGAAGACTATGAGCATGGAGATGCCTTTCCTATTTTTGGAACTGTATACTCTGATGTTCAAGATTGTGTCTGGGCTAGTAGTCATGACAAGACTTCTCATCAGTGGTAGGTTATTTATCGGTTTGCCCTGGATCGGGCAAACTGGTAGCGGTGGCGGGAGGCTCCGCCCACTCGTCCGGATGTCTCTGCGCATGCACAGAAGTGTCGTGTGCATGCACAAGCGCGCCCATGTCCATGAGTGAACCAGTAGTGTTGGGATTTGAATCCCATTACTGCTTCTCATCCTGTCACTGGGCATTTCTCTGAAAGGGCATTTCTCTGAAAGGTTGGTTGGACAGTGAGCAGAGTTTGGTAGAAGCAACCTATTCTGGCTCATTGCTGATAGAAGTAATGGAAAGTCAATAGCAGTGGAGTCAAACAGATCCACTAGGAATTAGGAGAGAAATAGCTCTGAATGCTGGAATGAATAGTGTGCAAGAGATGCAATATTTAAAAAGGGAAACTTTCCTGTCCCCATCCTGAGCATACATATATGTTCAATAAACCCTAAGACACAGGAGAGGAGGGTATCAGTGAAGGGGGAAAAGAAAATCAGAAAATGAGGAAGAAAAATGCATATATATATATAGTTAGAAAGGAAAAAAACCCAGAACCGAGTAGATGAGATTCTACTGAGCTGGAGCTACAAAAAAACCTTGGCTACGTAGGGAAAACCTGGCTAGAAGAAAAACACACATAGACCCTACGAAGAAGTAAGAAAATTTATATATATATATATATATATATATATATATATATATATATATATATATATATATATATATATATATATTTATATATATATTTATATATATATATATAATCCCAATCCTCAAATAGTATTCACCCTTTACCATGGACACCTATAGTGTCCATGATATAGTGTGGTAATAAATTGAATTTGCTCCAGATGATCAGGGAGAGGCATTTTATCGAACAACAACAACAAAACAATTTAGGTTACACATGATCAAAATAGTTACACTTGGGTAAACGGGCTTAATTTTTTTCTGAGATAATAAATTCTGCTTCCATATTGAAAGGCTACAATAACGTCGAAACTTTAACTCAAGTGCAATATATTTATAACATGCTGAAATTTTCAAAATCATATTTTGTGCAAATGTTAGAAATGCCTAGACCCACACATTTCTACTGATAAATAAATTTCTCTGGGACAAAGGAGCTCTGATCAATGATCAAAACAGAAATAATTCCTTATTCAGAGATATGGTTCCTATGACGAAGGGAAAACATGGTATTGGTAAAAACTGGCATCAAATTCCTGCACGACAAAAAGAAACCTCTTTATATTCCTACTGCAGACTACAAATATTTTTTTAGTAAGAGCAGAAAGCATCCTAAATTGCAACCAAGTCCACAAAGGTCTCTGATAAAGCACTGTGAAATCTGCCAGAAGAATTAGGAGTTTGGTACTTGTTAGAACAGTCAGATTTCATAGGTCATAAGGACCTACTTGTATCTCTAGTTTGCCCCAAATCCCATGCCTAATAGGTGGCATCTCTTGTTCAAAGATCTGTAGTGACCTCATATGGACCTTAAACCTAGACACTTGCAAATTATTTCACATTAAAATCTTCTAATCGTGTCAAGCGAGGGTTCTCATTCTACTGGTTTTCATTTTGAAAAGTATTTGCACTATAGTTGGAGGTCCTCAAATACTGGAAATGTTCTGTGTGTTTCTGGAGGTCTTGAACAGCTCAATAAAAAAAGGTTTACACCATGCATGTGAGCTATCGCTGATCTATAAGGTTATATATGCAGTGGTGGGATTCAGCCAGTTTGCACCACTTCAGGAGAACCGGTTGTTAACTTTCTGAGCAGTTTGGTGAACTGGTTGTTGGAAGAAATCATTAGGGCAGATAACTGGTTGTTAAATTATTTGAATCCCATCACTGTATATATGCCTATTTTTGGTAGCCAGAGCAAATCTGCCTACTGTTGCATTTTAGTGTCTAGCAGTAAAGGTTTAGAGATAACACTATGGGGTTTTATTTGTTTTGTATAAAAATGCAATGAGCACATTCTTATAATACTTATGTTTATAGAATATAAGCAGAACATACAAAATGGGCAGCAAAACACCAATCACAAATTATATTTCAATAGCGCTGTATGGATCAGTACAATGGGGATTAATCTTACTTTGCTTCTAGTTGAGAGAATAAAAGCACCACTTTTCTGCTTCTGTCGTCAGGTATTCTTAATCAAAGCAACAATTCTACTAACAGGTTTGTTTCTCTGTACCAAACCACATCCAGCAAATTGACATAGCAGAGGTAACTTAACCCCAACCTTCAGTTAGTATCCACTGAAAGGGTATCCATGATAACTTACAAATATTAGCTAGCAACCGCTCACCTATTTTCTCGTTATTGGCCCATTATATAAGTCTAAGTGCTATTGCTATTACACTCCGTGACTAAATGCAGATGTTCTTGATTGTACAGTATACTCATGTAAAGGGGGGGGGGAGGAGTGTCCTCGATTTATGGCCACAACTGAGTCCAAAATTACTGTTGCTAAGCAGGACAGTTGTTAAATGTGTTTTGCCCCATTTTACGACCTTTCTTACAGCAGCTGTTAAGTGAATCACTGCAGTTCTTAAATTAGTAATACAGTTGTTAACTGAATCTGGCTTCCCCGTTGATTTTGCTTGTCAAGAAAGTTTCAAAAGGTGATCGTATGATCTTGGAATACTGCAATAGTTATAAATATGAGTCAATTGCCAAGCATCTGAATTTTGTTCATAAGATCATCAGAATGCTGTCGTAAGTGTGAACAATGGTCATAAGTCACTTTTTTCCGGTGTTGTTGCAACTTTGGACAATCATTAAACGAACTGTTGAAAAGTTGAGGACTATCTGTATAAATCTGACTGAATATTATAATGTCTGGCAAGTGGAAAGTTGCTTACTTTTAAAATGGGAACTGATACGTAATTTTCCCACAGTCCTCTAATTTTTTGAAGTGGATATGACATTTCGTATCTAAAAATATTATGATACAATCTTTTCATATGAACCAGTCTATATTCTATTGGATGAACATGGATCAATGCTTTCATTTTGTCATTTTAAAAAGCTAAAACTACTCCTTTGTCACAATTGTCCCTTGAAGAGCCTCACTTTCATTCTCTATTCTCTCGATGTCAGAAGGCATAATATACATATTGAAGGAAACGTGGATACATGTATGAGAGAGACAGAGAGAATGTGTTTCCGTAGAGCAGAACTTTAAAAATTATCTGTATGATAAATATTTAGTTTACCACTTGACTGCAAGGCAATTTTTCAAAGATTGCTCTGTATGTTTCTGATTACAACAGAATGGCATTCTTCATCTGCTTATCTGTTCAACTTCTGTTTGCTTTACTGATATATAAATTATATACTGAGACCTTCTGTACGGAAACGAATTCCTTGTGTGTCTAATCACACTTGGTCAAATAAAATATTCCATTCCATTCCAGCAATCTTAGTGAAATACTGTATTGTAAGCACAATCTTAATATTAACTTTGAGTGCACCCAAAATTGGCACAATGGATTTTTAAACTATTTTTTTTCTTTGAATAGTATGTTAACATGTGGTGTCCTTGGTGCTTTTTGAGCTTGGTTGTTTACTTGCAGACATTTCATTACCAACTAAGTAACATCATCAGTATTAGTGAGTATGGCATTTGCTCCCTGTTTATACACAATAGCTTGCCCTACCAGTTAAAGGTGAGTGTGGTTTTCTTCTTGGTAGTTCCTTAATTAGGGTATTAATTAATACTTTTATTATTTGTTGTGTTAACCTCTGCTTATATGGATGTAAGTTGATTAAGAGATGCATTCTGGTCTTTCTTGTTTCTTTCTTACCTTTTTCATTGTCTTGTTTGATGGTGTGTAAATATACTTCCTCTCCATGTGTCTTTTGATGGGTGATTTGTCTGAATGCCAGGCTTCCAGGAATTCCTTACCAGTTTTAGATTTAAATTCATCTAGGACACTCACAGTTTCCCATCTGAAACAATGATTGAGTCTATCCATGTCTGTAGTGCAGGGGTGCCAAACTTGATTTCATTGAAGGCCGTATCAGGGTTGTGTTTGACCTCAGGGGGTGGGGTGGGGGTGGTCAGGGTGGCCATGGCCAGCTCGACATCACTTGTGTTGGGGGCACCTGTACACTCTGCCAGCAAAAATGGATTCCCAAGCTCTGTTTTTGCCTGCAGCCCTCTGCCAGTGAAAACGGCCCTCCCGAGCTCCATTTTTGCTGGCAGAGGCACTGTTTCCAGGGAAGCCCCACAGGCCAGATCTAAGCACCCTGAGGATTGGATCCAGCCCTCGGGCCTTGAGTTTGACAGCCCTGGTGTGGTAAGATTAAGGAGATTTCACCATGTCTTCTGATTGGTATGATGTCCATGAATATGCTCTGCTAGTCTTCTGCCTCTCCATCCTATATAGTAGCTGTTACAGTCCTTACTCTGTGTGTTGTGGATAACTTCTGTTTTTTTTCTTCATAAGCCATTGAATCTTTTGGTTTATTTAATAAATTTTGGAGGGCTTTAGTTGGTTTGGGAACTAAAAAGCATAGCAGTACCATACATTAAAAATATATCTAAAATAACAGACTATTGCAGCACATCATTCCTTTGTACATTTTGCTTTAAAAAAAAAAAAACCTTAGAAGTCACCAGGGATTAAACCCTGAGCTACATATGCATTCATGTTGCTGAGCTATGCTTTTTCCTTTTCTTTTTCCTTTTTTTTTTATTGAAAAAGTTTTCAAATACAAGTTTTTCCCCCTTTTCCCCCCCTCTTCCCTAACCCCCCCTCACCACCCATCCCCCCCGTGACTTCTTCACAACAATAGGCTATTTCATAACTAATTACATACATAATATCTTCCCTTTCCCTTACTCCCTCCTCAGAATACTGACCCTTAGCATATTATTCTTATAACTCCCATTTTTACGATAATCTGCCCTTTTTCTCCTCCCCTAAACTTATAGTGTATTATTACAATTTAACATTTAATCTTTTATATACATTAATATAACATTTTAAAGCAGCCTTCTCCCTACATCCAAATTTAACGTTTATTCAGTTCTATCCAATTCCTCCACTCCCCTAAATATATGACTTAAGGATCCTTTTTCTTAGACTAAACAATCAGTAAACTAACCTATTTCAACCCTTCAATTCCTACAAAATCATGCAATACAATTCTAAATATAACCCACTGCCCACTTTACTAAAATATACACATATCTATATATGCATTCCATTTTATATATATAAAAAAAAGACAATAACTTTAAATTTATAATCCATATAATATCTTCTTTGATGTCTTTCCACTGGATCGTTAAATCCATCACCCATAATAGGGTAAAATAACATGCTTGTGCAACAGTTTGTTCAAAATCTTCAATCATCTTCTGCCCCCATCAGTAGTAGATATCCTCGTATATATATATATAAAAGTAAAAACAACCACCCGAGTGACATTATAATTATATCCATATAGTTATAGTTGTGGTATTCATCAGGATTGTTGATTCCCATCATCCTAATGGGTAACAACCAGATCTTCTGCATGCCCCAGTGTGACTCTCTTGCCTTGTAACTCAAAATAATCATAATATATTCACCAGTAAAAGAAATCCAGAGTAGATAATTCAAATCCAACAAGGTAAGGCTCTTTTCACATCCCAAAATCACGGCATTACAGAGATCTGCCACAATCCTCAGGATAGTATTAAACAATTGTTCGCCTCCACTATCTTTTCAGATGTTCATTCATTTTTTAAAGTCCCTGGCTTCACTGTTGCTTGGTTTAGAAATTGCTATTTCTATGAGATCTATTTCTTTTCTTTTTCTTTTGCGGGTTGAATTTCCATCCTCGTTTCGTGCCTACCAATTGTGTATCGGCTGATCGATTTTCATTCTGCTTTGTGAGTTGATCTTGTTGGGTTAGTTTTATCATCTCATCTTTCTTCTCTATCACTTGTATATCAACTGGTTGATTTGCGCACTTGTCTGTGACTTGATGGTTCATCACATTGGAGTCGGATGACACTGCTCTCTTATTTATAGACAGTCCAGCTGGGGTATCCAGAGAGTCCAAAGACAACTTATCCACCACAGCCTCTGTAATTTGGTATTTTCTTTTTGTTTCCAACTCCTTTTGCTTATCCTGTATTATGCCTAAAGATGTTAAATTCATTTTTAAAATTTTTTGATAAAATTCTTCCGCTTTTTCAACAGTGTTCAGTTGATATCTTACTCCTTGGTGTCTCAATATTAAACCAACTGGGGCATTCCACCTAAATAGGATATTTCTTTTTTTTTAACTCAGTCACTAGAAAGCCAAATTTCTTCCTCTCCATTAACATCTTAGGCGGGAGCTCCTTAAAAATCCAAATCTTTCTTCCATGAAATTGCAAAGTAGAATTAAAAGAGTTCTGCACAATATTATTCCTAATTTCTTTATCTGTAAAATAGATCACCACATCTCTAGGCAATTGCCTTTGCTTTGCCAACCAGGAGTTTATTCTGTAAATTCTATCAATCCTGCAATACACTTCATCAGGTTGAACCTTTAAAATCCCAGCCAGAATTTCAGAAGATATTTTCCTTAAGTCATCTCTATTATTTTCCTGCAAACCTCTCAGTCTAATTGCATATTCTGTAAAATTATATTGAATCATTAAAACTTCTCTTTCAATCCTCTGTTGCACATTTTCTTCATTACCAGTCTTTTGGTCAACCTCCATTTTAGGTTTGTCTTCTGAGCTATTATCCTGAATGTTTACCAAATCCTTTTTAATTTTTTGAATCATGTCATCCAAATTCTCCTCAGTTTCCTTCATTTTAGACTCTAATAATTTAGTCTTTGCATCCACCCGAATCAGAAAGTCTGATAAACCATTAGCTGTTTTTAAAATCTTTCGATTCAAAAAGTCAAACTTTGATTTCACTAGTTCACCAATTTCTTTAATTTCCTGCTTAAATTTTTCGAGTTGCTGGTTCACAATCTCATCCCTTCTTACAATCTCTTCAAGAAGAAATTCTATTATATTAAAATCAGGTTTCTGACACTGGAGAGTTAAAACTTGTTGGTGTAATTTATTAATGGGGGAGATTCCCCCCCCCCCCGTTTGTCTAGCTGTGTGAGTCCCGGTGCCATTTCCCACACAGACAAGATTTAGTGGAAAAGAGAGAGAAAAAAAAAAGCTTGTTTCCAACCAAGATCAATATCAGATCCCCAAGAAAAAAAAAAAAGAAAGAAAAAAAAAAGCAAGAGTGGGAGTGAGGTTTTGCCTCAATTACGGCCAAAAGTATTCATTCCGCTACTTTGTAATAGAAAACGGAAGGACTTTCCCTTTCAGCCTCTCTTCAAGCCGCAGCTTTCAGCCCTTCTCCAGCCACGGCAGACGCCATTTTAAAAGACTCTTTTTCCCCCTTTCCTCTCATCTTTTCTCTTAAATAGTTTTTTAAAGGGTAAAATACTTGCGATTCAGTATTAAGGGTCCAGCTCGCCTTTTCTTTGATTATTCTGTTAAATTCGCAGGCTTGCTCTTGACGCCTGGCTCTGCATAAGCAGAGGTCTCCCAAAGCCCGGAGCAGCGGCAGGGGATATGGGGCTTCTCATCCGCTCCGTCCCAAAAGTAAAAAAAAAACTTTTGGGACTCTGCAGAGAGTTCTACCCATCCCTGCTGGCTTTATCTCCGTTTCCTCTTGGAAACAGAGTTTTTTCGAGCCGCCATTCCGCTGTGAAGGCGGCTCTGACAGGCAATGGAAGCTGACGATCCCAAAGGAACGTCTGGCGGCGGCCAGCAGCAAACCGGAAGAGCTTTTTCCTTTTCTTATTGTAAATCATAGCGCTTAAATGTTCTGATTGTAATCTGCTGAGTGTCCAAATACAATTAAACTACAATTCAAATGGAATGTTTACTTCCTATTCATATTTTCCTATTCAGTGCTATTTGTGAATCCAAACATGATGCATTCTCTTCTCTCTCTCTAAATTTGACAGCCTTAAAAAGAAACTAATCAGTTGTCCTTGTAGTTTAAGTATGATAGCATAGAATTTGAGCTTGCAATACCGTAGAAAACATCTCATTCCTTCACTAAATCATTAACACTTGATGGTATCTTCACAAAAGCTTGGCATTAACTACCCCCCACCACCCCCAAAAAAAACCCTGTGATTCCAAAATACAATGCTGATTTGCTCGGTGCATGAGTTGTTCGGCAGGCAGTCCAGTGAATTTAACACCAGTTCTGAGATGCATTTATGATGGATAGAGATTGTTAGTGCCTTACAGTTGGAAAAGAAGCACCCAGATACACAGTGAAGACAAATCGGTTGCAGCTAAAGTCATGTCAACCTTGAATGTCCCCTTATATACAAAGCACAGAAGATTCATTTCTCGACAGATTCTTGAGATCATTCTGCGGTTAACACTTTGGGACTTTAGCTTAATGAAGATATTTCAGCACGAATCCAGTAACTCTGATCGTTATGAGAGCATTATTGCGGGTGGGGGTGGAGAACCATTGCTCTCCCTCCAGCACCAGGGTGACCTCAGAACATTTCAGCAATAATGAACATTGCAGATGAGTGATGAATGATACCAGCTAAAGCCTCGAGCAGGGAAATCCCAGGATACTCCTGTGATCCTGGTTGCGCTGCTCCTGGCAATACCGAAGTGCAGCTGGGGCTGATGCTGAACATCATCGTCTCACCATGAGATGCTGAATGCCACTGTGCAAAATTGCTTTGTAATGCATATGTTCTGTTCAAAGCTGCTCTGCTGCTTACATCTTTGGCATCAGAAAGGATTTAATTTCCCCCACAAAGGCCCAGGAGAAATGAACAATACAATGTGCACAGTGGGCATAATCCTTGGCTCTTGTGGACGCCACAGAGAAATCCATTCTGTCTTCTCCTAATCCTAGAGCACAGCCGAGGCTTCCACGACAAAGCTGAAGGGACCAGCTCTATTTATAGCCTTTAATTTCATCCTGCATCAGTAGATTTTTTTGAGGCAGAGAAAAACAGAGCTTTGAGCTTGTTTCCATTTTTAACCTATTCAGTGCTCACAGATTGTGGAATTCCAAATGAGCCTGTATGATTCGAAGCCCAGGAAATAAAATCTAAATAGAGGTTCTGATTTATCCATCAAAAATAGCAATGCTGGTTTATCGGAGCACTGGTGCTCCACAGATAAAAGGAACTCGCCAAATTCAAATTCAAATTGTTCAACGGCAATGGTTATTTGAGGAAATTGTGCAGGAGACAAATTCCACTTCTTCATAATATATTTACTGGCTTTCCTCCTCCCCTTTTTTCCCTTTCTTTTTCACTGTGTCAAAAGGGTTCATGCATTCTCTCTTCTCCTGTATCAGAACTTTTTTCTTTTAAAAAAAAAAAAGTGGGTTGCAATGCTGCAAAGGACAAATTTCATGCAGCCACACAAAGCAGGCAAGCTGCTTTTGCAAGATAACAAACCTCTAGAGAGAACCTGTTTGTTAAAGCCACTAATCCTAAACTCACAGAACTTCAGCCTCATACAGGCAGAGCACAACTAAGAGATACAGCAAATACATTATAGAAAGAACTGTTTCATCATTTGGAAATTTCCTATTCAAGAAAATCCTTTGATGAATTTAAATTTTCAGACGGATCTACTCCCTCCTAGCGACTTCAGTTTATTTCCCTACAATCTTGAATACTTTAGATCAGAAATTTAAGATGTGCTACCATGGGGATTGAGGAGGAGGGGCAGGGAGAAGGTAATGAATCTGATCCATAAGGAAGTTTGCTTTATAGAATGCATAAATTACCTACAGGCTGCAGTTCTTTGGACTTTGGCAATATAACTTATTTTTTTAAAAAATCCCCACATAAAATCTTCCATTTGCATCTGACCTTTGACTCAATGTGCAGATGGCTTTCTCCTCCTATCCATTCCTGTAGCCTGTGTGTTTTGGACACATCTAGCATGTTACAATTTCACTAATTATTGATGTAAGCAAAGTAACCTTTCATGTCAACATGTTTGGAATTTAAAGATATAAAAACATCTCATGACAGGTCTCTGTGACTGAATGGGAAGATAACATGCTGGTTTCATAAAGCATCTCTGGCTGGATCTGCCACCTTCTACAAAATCTGTACTCATGACTCTGGAGAGAAGCAATCATACAGCTCAGTGAACTGTTTCAGTGCTATACAGAACAAGAAAAGTAGAAGGAATTGGCCTGATAATTAATCGGGTGTAATTAAACCCAGTTAGTTAAAACTACTCAAACTCTCCCAGTGGATGGATTTATTTCTCTTTACTAGTGGCTTAATATGAGTTATATAACATAAACATTAGCTCAGGGATTTGGTTTGCATCACTTTATATAGAGTCAACCTAAATTTGAGTGAGAAATAAGAATATCTACGCTAGAATTTTGTTGGATCAGTTTTTTTAAAAAAAGAAATATATTATCAAAAGATTTCCCAAGTGACCTGTGCATAGATCTCTAGGTCTTTTTGTTAATGAATATACTGTTGCAATTTAATCCAAACAAACACTAATGTTGAGAATTATAAAGTGAATCATACCCCAATAAAGTCAACGCTCGTATTGTGTTCACTTTAAAAAAACAACAACAACAGCTTGGGTGGTGAATGCAAAATGGCAAATATTACATCATTACAAAGGTTTGTGTGAACAAATAAAATTTCCTTTTAGAAGAATGGCTTGACAACATTTCTTGAAATCCTAAAATATATGAACATATAAACAGAAAATAATTTTCTGCCCAGGGATAGGCCACCTTAGGATCTGCATGCATGTGTAGGGGAAACGCTAATGTTTCCTTCCTTTTCTGCAAGTCTGAAGAGGAGAGAGAATGGAAATGAAATTTAACAGCAGATTGAAATTGTACAAATCTCGATTTAGGAGGGAGTCCCTGCAGATTTTTACTCTGCTAAATTGTTGCTGACTCTAGGGGGTGGTATTCATCTCCATTTCAAGGCCATTGAACCAGTGCTGTCCAAAGACGTTTCTGTGGTCATGTGGCCAGCATGACATCACAGAAAGCTGTTATCTTCCCACCAAAGTGGTACCTATTATCTGCTCGTATTTGCATGCTTTTGAACTGCAGGGTTGGCAGGAGCTGAGGCAAGGATGGGAGCTCACCCCATTGTGAATCTCGAACCTGGTCTGTTGGCTTTCCAGCCGACAAGCTGAACGACTTAACCACCAAGCCATTGTGTCACCTTAGATCTTGATTTAGAGATAGATATATAGATATGAAAAGAACAATTCTCTAAACTTCAACAGAAGTTATGGTATGTGTTCCAAATTAGAGAAAATAGATAAAAATCACAGTACAATGAAAAAGAGAAAAATTAACACCAGGAGAACAGAGAAACCTGGACGAAAACTTCCAAGATTATCTTGATGCAACACTATTACAGGTGCCTAATAAAAGTTTAGACCCTTAGGCCAAATTTATATTTGTCCATGTTGTACATAAAAAATTTCAAGGGGATGGAAATTTGACAAAACTATTTCATTTCCTGTTATTGGTCATGCTGACATGATGGAAGTTATTTTGGCTACAAGCCAGAGTCATGCTATATAATGTGATTACTGTTACATCACCCAAAAGGAAGAGAGATAAGTGACAGATCCATTATCACCATTTTCTACAAAGCCTGACACAAACAAACAACACTTTAGAATGGCACATCAGTCACCTACATGTTTTGGATAATCAAACCTAAAAATAAAGTTAATTGCTATAGGCAACAAGGAATTTGAGCCAAAGTTTTTGAATGCCTCCCTTCCTCCACATTTGGCCTCATCAAAACTAGCAGAAAAGTGTAATCAGTTCCGGGAAGGCAAATCCGCCCTGATGTTCTGCAATGCCCACAGATGAGTCATTTTAAATCAGGATGAAGGCTCCACAGCTAATCAAGTCATAGTGATGAATATATGGAAAGGGTCAGTGTAACTATAAACATGTTTTTCATTCAAGACTCATATATCCAGCCTTAATGGTTCATTTGTTTTGCAAGTGTTGACAGTCTACGATCTGTGACCTTTAGTAAAGGCTGCTAGTGTTCAGTGTCCTCTGCAAATAAAAAGCACCCTCACTTTTGATGAGAGTCTCAACTCTTCCAGAGATCCTCCCTTGATCTCTGGGATCTGGTAATCCTCCCAAAACAGAATATCCACATGTGCCAAGTTTCTGATCAAGTGATCATCTGGATGTCTCTCCTGATGTTTGCATTTCTTCGCATGTCATGTTCATTTACGAAATCACCTTTCCATATTTAATGAAGCTTCTATGCACTCACATGGATATTATCTGCTTTGTTCAATAAAGCTGCTATAATTTTGCATAATTTGTCAAATGCAACAGCGGTGCTTAAAGCCTGCCCCTAAACCATGAAAGGATTTGTTCAATTAGGCTGCTTTAAACAGTTCCATAGATTTTGCAATCACAAAAATGCCACTTATGACATCTGCAAGAAGATCATAGCCCCTCTCTTCATTGTTTAATAAATTGTTGTTTATATGCTGCTGTTGTTATACTTTCCAAATGTGCTCACTTTACACTTACAAAATTTACAACCAGTGTTTCTAATACATCTGAAGGATACCAGTTTGGGGATAGCTGCATTACATGATCAAAAAAAAAAAAAAAAAAGATGTTTCAGTTCAGTGGTCTGGATTTAAGAAGTTAATTAAGGGGAATTCTCCTGTACATTTCATTTCTCTGAAATCCCCTGTTCCTCTTCCAAACAATAAAGTTGGGAGGGGAGGTCAGATAGAAAACACATGAAGCTCCTTTAGTTATTTTGGGATTTAAGTCAGTGTAAACCTTTGCATTTACAAAGTTAGTTCAGAAGACTGCTGAAGTTTATTTATTTTGTTAAAAAATCATATAAATAACCCCACAGCCCCAAATAACAGGAAAATTAATACTATCTCCAAATTATAAATCACTGAGCTCACGTCTAGGCTACAAATATTGGCATTTTTGAAGACCTTTCTTGATTTGGTATCTGTTCTGTTCTCTTCCATTCTTCCTTTGATTTTTAAGGTCACTGCCTTGCCAAGTGACTCTGGGCATATTCCAGAGGGTTGAAAGCATCAAGATAGAAATTAACAGATCAGTATAAACATACATAGCTGGGGTCAAATAATTTAAAAAACCGCACATTTACTGTAGATGGACTCATGCAACATCATGGCCCAGTACCTGTGGGAAGAATTAGGTCTTCCAGGATCCCCTAAAGGCCAGTGGGGGCTCAAGGTATCTAGAGCTCAGGATAATGAAGATCCATGAATTAGGTGAAATTAGTGGATCAGAATTTGAAAAGTAGGCTGCATTAGAAGCAACTACACAGATAGACGTACATGGACCTTTAGCTGTTAATTCAACAAAAGGTCAACTATATACAAAAGGCTAAGATTGTTCATTTGACTGTGGATGGACTGAGATTGTATTGTGGATTTGTAAATTTACAAACAGACAATTCCTCTGCTCATTTATTCATATGACAAGTTTGGTTTGAACAGGAAGAATACTTAGGGCTACTTAAAATTGATAAATAGAAATGGAAAACAATGTTTACAGAACAGATAAAAATATATTCGGGAGTTGAAGTCCAAACACAAAAGGCAGCAGACTTTTTCCACGCATTCAGTTGCTTAAGATAAAAGAATCAAGACAACAGTTTTTTTTTGCAGGCAATTCATTCTGCACCTTGTGTTCTGCACCTTCATTTTGGAAAATGAATGAATCTGTGTGCACCCTTCAGGGTTTTCAGCCAATAAGTACAGTCCCAGTTTGACAACAGGGAGAGAAGGCTAAAAAAAACAAAAACATATGCCACCCCATTGTGTAGACCAGAGGTCTCCAAACTTGGCAACCTTAAGGCTTGTGGACTTCAACTCCCAGAATTTCCCAGCCAGCATAATCTAGATGAGAGACTTCCTGATTCTTTTTCTTCTTTGCTCTGGTCTGCCAGAGACATTTTTTTTAATTAAAAAAATAATATAGAATTTTAAAACAGCACAAGTCTAGCCACGACTGAGCAGTGCTAACCACTTTAGAAACAAAACTTCCCATAACAAGCAGCAAGTTAGGTATTCTTGATTCCCTTAATCCCTTAATCCCCTTAACAATGAGAATACCAAATACGAGTTTTGTTACTTTTAAACATTATAAACCCAGTTCTGGATTTTCCCAGCCTACAATACTATTTTTTAGTACATACATATCCCTTGAGACTACCCCATGTTACGGTCCATTGTTGTGGTCCAGTAAACTAGCATTTTAAAGATCAATTTATCCAGGGCTATGAAATTTATTATAGCTGCAATGTTAGGCAAGAAAGGGAAAAATTGTTTTCCTATCAATGGCAATAAATAAGGAGAGTCTTGTGGATTGGAGAGCTATTTTTCCAAACCATCTTGAGATTTATTAATCACAGATCTCGCAGTGCCACTGCTGCTATTAACTTTAGAGTTACCGCTACCATAACTAGTATTCCCCACCCTCATGCATACCCCACCAAAATAGGAAGGTGGGAAAGAACTGAAATTTGAGATTCAGACTGAATTAAAAAGTAAATGAATCTCTGAACTGAGCTCCCTTCCTGGGGATTTCATGGACATGCCACTGAAATTTTCTTGGCATTTATACTTTTGATTATCCAAGTATTAACCATGGCTACCCATAATAAGCTTTTAATCTAAACAAGGTCAATCAGATACTGCCACTTGCCAAGACTTAGAATAAAAGCATAGCAATAGCACTTATATAGCACTTCATAGTGCTTTATAGCCCTCTCTAAGTGGTTTACAGAGTCAGCAGATTGCCCCCAACAATCTGGGTCCTCATTTTATTGACCTCAGCAGAATGGAAGGCAGAGTCAACCTTGAGCCAATCAGGATCAAATTCCTGGCTATGGGCAGAATTAGCTTGCAATACTGCATTCTAACCGCTGTGCCACCACAGCTCTTTAAACCGTACTTTTAAAATGCTGCAAAAAATGTTAATAATTAGCACTTTGCATATTTTGTTAAGATTGAGGGCAAGGTCTGGTTGGATAATTGATCCAGCTGATGAATGGTCAATCTAAATCATATGCTTCATCTTCCAGGGAGCAATTCCAGAGCCTATTTCCTCAAAAGCAATTTGAAGATGATCCATGGTCATGTTCATTTTTGTGGACATAGAAATGAAGAGAACAAGTGAAAAAATCACTGCCTCGCCTCAAAGTTACTGCAAATCCCAAGCCAGCAATAAAAAAGCATTTCATGCCAAAAAATAATAAAAAGAATTAGCTACTTGCACTTTCCCCAACTGAGTGACATTGTACTAATTTGCTGAGGTGTCTGAAAAATATCCCAGCTGCTTCTATGAGAAACTACTGAGATGCCATCAAACTACTTATCCTTTTGGGCCCTCGCTGTAGAACTGTAGTTACAGACCCTGGATGTTGGATGAAGCAAGATTTTTTGCAAATAGGAAAATAGCCTACCCATAAGCACCACAGAACTGCAGCCTCCCAAATCAATTTATTTCTCAGATGCAATGTGTGTGTGTTGCATCCAAGAGATAAATGTGTTTGTTTCCAGGGTTTTATAGGCTTCTCCAAACCAACCAACCAGACAGCATATGATTCCGTCCTCTGTAAATCGGAATTAAACTGCAACAAAGATTATATATCACCACACAACATAATCAATAAAATCACCTATGTACAACTCATGAATAAAGCACAATTGGCAAAATACAATTAACAACTTCTAACTGCTTGAGGGGGAAAAAAGACCCCAGGGCCTGTTTAAATATCTAGGTCTTAATAGACTTCCTAAATGCCAAACAGAAGGGGTTGTTCAAATGTCCAGAGAATTTTTTTTTTTTAATTTGATTTATATGCCGCCCTTCTCCTGAGACTCAGGGTGGCTTACAGTGCGTTAAGCAATAGCCTTCATACTTTTTTATATTTATACAAAATCAGCTTATTGCCCCCACAAATTGGGTCCTCATTTTACCTACCTTAGAAAGGATGGAAGGCTGAGTCAACCTTGAGCCTGGTGAGATTCGATCGTACTTTAATTGCAGATAGCTGGTGTTAAATTACAGTGCTTCTGTCTGTTGAGCTAATCCAGGCTCTAATCTACAGAACTGCTATTCTACAGAAGATAGCAGGAACAGAAAAAACATGATTTTTGAAGCAAGGAGAGAACCTAGCCTACTTGATTTTATTGGGTTGGAAGCAGGGGTGAAATGCTCCCGATTTGGACCGGATCACCGGATCCGGTAGCGATGGAGGCAAGTGATTCGGAGAACCGGTAGCAAAATCCCTGCTCCCCCATGCCCAGCTGAGCCGCACAATCATCAGAGGCTTTTTTTTTTTACTTTTAAAAGCATTTTTTCTATAACCTCTTCGGCCAAAAAATGCTTTTAAAAGTAAAAGAAAAGCCTCTGATGATCGCACGGCTCAGCTGGGATCATCAAAGGCTTTTAAAAGAAAAAAAACCTTTTTTTTCTTTTAAAAGCCTCTGACGATCCAAGCTGAGTTGCCTGATCGTCAGAGGCATTTAAAAGAAAAAAAGTCTCTGCCGATCAGGCAACTCAGCTGGGATCGTCAGAGCCTTTTGAAAGCATTTTTTTACAACCTCTTTGCCAAAGAGGTTGTAGAAAAAATGTTTTTACAAGTAAAAAAAAAAAAATTGGCCATGCCCACCCTGTCACATTACCCCACCACCACCAAGCCACACCCACAGAACCAGTAGTAACAAATTTTAGATTTGTTAGAAGATATTAGTACCATAGGAGAACACAGTCCTGCATTATCCAGGCTCTCAACTCTGCCTCCTTTGAAGGTGACAACCAGAAACCTGAATTGTGTCCAGAAATCAACAGATATCTAGTACACAGCCCTCCAGCAGTAGTGTTATATAGGCACAATGTGAGGCACCCATGACAACTTGGAATGATACATTCTATAGATTTTGATATAGATGAATCAAAAGTTGGAATTAAGATTGCAGGGAGAAATATCAACAACCTCAGATATGCAGATGATACCACTCTAATGGCAGAAAGTGAAGAGGAACTAAAGAGCCTCTTGATGCGGGTGAAGAAGGAGAGTGTAAAAGTTGGTTTGAAACTCAACATTAAGAAAACTAAGCTCATGACCTCTGGCCCTCTCAATTCCTGGCAAATAGATAGGGAAGAGATGGAGGTAGTGACAGATTTTATTTTCCTGGACTCCAAGATCACCACGGATGGGGTCTGCAGCCAAGAAATTAAAAGACGCTTGCTCCTGGGGAGGAAAGCTATGGCAAATCTAGACAGCATACTATGAAGCAGAGACATCACCCTGCCAACAAAAGTGCGTATAGTCAAGGCTATGGTTTTCCCACTTGCAATGTATGGCTTTGAAAATTGGGCCATAAGAAAGGCTGAGCGACAAAGAATTGAGGCCTTTGAACTATGGTGCTGGAGAAGACTCCTGTGAGTCCCTTGGACTGCAAGGCGATCAAACCGTTCAGTCCTAGAGGAGATCAACTCTGACTGTTCTTTAGAAGGCCAGATCCTGAAGATGAAACTTAAATACTTTGGCCACCTAATGAGAAGGAAGGACTCACTGGAGAAGAACCTAATGCTGGGAAAGATTGAGGGCAAAAGAAGAATGGAATGACAGAGAACGAGGTGGCTCGATGGAGTCACTGAAGCCATCGGTATGAGCTTGAATTGACTCCAGAGGAGAGTAGAGGACAGGAAGGCCTGGAGGAACATTGTCCATGGGGTCGTGATGGGTCGGACACGACTTCACAACTAACAACAACAACAATAGATTCTGAATGGTCTTCAAGGGCAGCACCAGGTAGAGTACACTGTAACAGTCCAATCAAAAGGTGAATAAGGTGTGAGTGGTAGTGAACAAAGGCTCCCATTCCAGGAGTCACAATGATGCACCTGATGAAACTGTAAGAAAATCTTCCTAGCTCACAACTGCCACCTGCACTTTAAGCAGAACCTGAAAGTCTAAGAGGACTTCCTCCAGCCTATGAAATAGCTCAGTATGGGGGAGCCCCATCCATAATTAAGGTTGGAATATGTTATAAACCCAGCCATATCTATGATGCTGGAATTAAATTTCAGCCCCTTTCTCTCCATCCAGAACGGAACAGTCTCTGGGCATTTGGACAACACTTTCATAACATCACCTGTTTAGGATCAAAATGCATAGTTGAATATTTTCAGAATATTAATGATACCTAACTTCATGTCAGCAGATCTCTCACCTAGTGGCACCATGTAAATATTAAATAAGAGCAGAAAGCACTGAAGCCTGTTGAGACTCCATTTCTGAGAAGGCTAGAACTTGATCTCTCCCCCAATCCCTGCTGATTGGAATAGCCCCATTGGGAAGAAGGAGAACCACTCAAGAATGATATTCTTCACTATAAACCCTCAGTGGCATGCTAGGAGGATACCATGATCAATGATTCATGATTAATGAAGGTTCCTCCTAGAAGTAAAACACACTATATTCAAAGCAAGGTTTCTT
This sequence comes from Arizona elegans, assembly GCA_022577455.1. Classification (NCBI taxonomy): domain Eukaryota; kingdom Metazoa; phylum Chordata; class Lepidosauria; order Squamata; family Colubridae; genus Arizona; species Arizona elegans. The sequence goes on from JAKOOJ010000001.1 coordinate 89,644,198, forward strand.
TCCAAAGAATTACAATCCAAGTATCCATTGTAATTTAAAAGTGCTTTATTCAAATGTAGCTTTAATTAAATGTCACACCTCAATCAGGTCCATCCTCTCTGGAATATCAAATTACAACTGTGTTAATTTAAACATCACTACATGATAGTAAGGAGAAGTAGCACAAAACACAACACATTGAACAGTTCACTACCATCTGGTTGGGTGAAGATAGAACATCTATGACAGCCTCGTGGGAGCAAATGCAGATGTCCAACTAATACTCCCTAGATTTAGAGTTGCTAAGTGTTAATAGGTTTGTAAATCACTGCCAAAAATCAGTGTAGAAACTGTGAATGTGAAGCTCTGTTTGAAAGCTGAACTGAAAGTGATGCATGAAAGATACTTAACTGCCTGTTGAATAAATTGGTTCATGTTTTTCTAAAGGGTTTCATTCCACAAAAGAGGAGCACCCAGAGTGGCTTACGGCATGCAGTGCTCTTGCCTTTTCTTTGTTCCTGGGTTCACACATCATACCAAGCTGGAGTTTATTTAAACATAGTTCTTGGACAAATAACAATTGATTGGAGCTTTTCTATATTACCACTATTTCAACTCCTCTATCCCTCAAAAGTAATTTGAAGATGATCTGTGATTGTGATCTGTCAACACTAAAAATAGAGTGGCACTTCTCTGCTTCTTCGATTGCCAAAAGTCCCCAGGAAACAAGATTTCCCCCAGGCCCATGGAAAAGAAAAAGGAAATAAATTAATTGTGTGCTCTTCCACCCACATCTTTAACTAATGTTGTCTGACTGCATTCAGAAAAATCTGAACAATTTCCTAAAAGCCATTGTGATATCTTTTCCAAAGCACCAGAAGGCAGGAGAAGAAACAATGGATGGAAACCAGGGGTGAAATCTACTTACCTTCCCAACCATTTCAGAAGTGCACACGCCGCGTGTCACGTGCACGCTTGGACCCTCTGCGCATGCGCAAACGCTTCCGCACATGCCCAAAGGGTAAAAAACAGGTTACTTCCTGGTAATGAAGTAATGTCAACCGGGCAAGTGGGCAGAGTCTCACTCCGCCATGACTACCGGTTCTCTGAACCACCAGCCACCATCGCTACCGGTTCGGTTGAAACGGTCCGAACCGGGAGCATTTCACCCCTGATGGAAACTAATAAAGGAGAGAAGCAACCTGGACTTGAGCAGAAACTTCCTCACTGACAATTAACCAGTGGAATAGCTTGCAGTCAAGAGTTGTGGGTGCTTCATTACTGAATGTTTTTAAGAAGAGACTGGACAGTCACTTGTCTGAAATGGTGTAGGGTCTCCTGCTTGAGCAGGAGGCTGGATTAAAAGACCTCCAAAGTCCCTTCCAGCTCTATTCTGAATCTGATTCTGATTCAGTCTTTTTTAAAAAATATCTTTTCACCAAGATGTCTGAGTCAGAAGGTGGGAATGAGGCAATCGTTCTTCGAACAGCTCAACCACAAATGGGAAAGAACATACTAATATAATTATACATACATGTATGTATGTATTTATATATACATAAATTTGCTTTAATTTATAAGCCACCCTTCTCCAGAGACTCAGGGCGGCTTACAATGCGTTAAGCAATAGCCTTCGTACTTTTGTATATTTATACAAAGTCAGCTTATTGCCCCCACAATCTGGGTCCTCATTTTACCTACCTTTGAAAGGATGGAAGGCTGAGTCAACCTTGAACCTGGTGAGATTTGAATTTGCAGTAATTGCAAGCAGCAGATGTTAATTAATCCGCTGTAAAGCACTGTGCAGTGCTTTAATCCACTGTACTACAGACTCTTCATATTTGCTCGATTTACTGTGTTTACAGGATTCACAGCATTCAGCCATATGCAGGAAGCACAGCTTCTCACTGACAAACCTACAGTACATTACAGAACAAACAGAAGACATGGGCTGCTGATCGTTAGGCAATGTACTGGTTTGATAGTTTTATTATTGCTGTATTATAAACTGCCTTGAGTTGTTCGAAGTTAGGCACTATATCAATGTATTTGTTTATGTATAAACAGGCTACCAAAAAACTCCATTTGGCAGTATTTCAGAAAAAAGGGTTAGATTTACTATTACTTCAAATACGCCAGAGCTGAGCCAGAAATTAATAAGTTCATCTTTTGAAAAAAGCTGAAACTGGGGGATCCAGAGGTCTGAACATGATTTTTAATTGATGCAAAGGCCCTGTATGGAAGGGGATAAAACCAAGTCATTCACCTTATGCATTAGCCTTAGCATAGCTGTGAACCCAGATGGTGCATAAGTAGAAATAGAGTTGGGCAGAGGGCAGTACTTCCAACTTGGAAGGATATCATAGAAGCACATATGATAATTTTAATGGTTCAATAGGAATATAAAAAGCTGCCTGAGTCAGATTACTGATTCACCTCATTCAATAAAATTAAGTCAGTTTTCCCTTGAAAGCTACACCCATGTAGATTCAACAGCAGCAATATTAAAGTGTTTTTCTAATGTGTTTTTCTTATTTACTGTATAGCCTATAACGCTTGGATTTCCTGGCAAACTTCCATTAAAAAAAATCACAATATTTTTTGCAGGTCTACCAGAAGATATATGATATAGAATTTGCAGGCATAACATTGACTTGGCCATTGATCTATTTTTCCCCCAAGAATTTAAGATCAGGAAATTTGATTTAGTTTAAGGAAAAATCAAGCTATGGATAATATATAAAGTTCAGAAGCCAATTTCTGATATATAAGGAATATATAAAGACATATATAATATTATATATAATATAAAGGAAGAAACCAATTTCGCTTTGAAGCGAGATGGGCAGCAAACAAATTTAATAACAAAAAAAAAAAAACCACAAATAACTGAAAAGCAAAGGAAGACAAAGCAGAGCATAGCTGGAGTCACAACAATTAATGCTAAACAACATCTTCTCTTTAATTCATAGTTTCAAAACCCAGCTCTAAGTATGTCTCTTCTATTGTCTTGTCAATTCAGTACAAAGTGAGGGAAATTCCCTCCTTAACAACAAATATTTCAGTTCAGAGCAAGTTTGGCACAGAGGCCATTGATTATTATTATGACATTTGGAATCAATAAAGGGAGGAAACATGTGATTCTGTAAATGAAAAAGTTCAGTTTTGGCCTTCAGCTAAACTTTGATCCTTTTAGATCAACATTGGATTACAGATCGAAAGGAGCGTTGGTCCTACCTGATACATTCCTTCTCGTTGAGTGGAGACAGCAGCCAGCGTGGGTAGTGCCCATCCAATCAGCTTGAAGGACTGAGTCTGCCAATTATTCTTAGTCTCGCCCTTGTTGCCGGGCAGACCCAGCTTTGGCGAAGACTTGAAGACAGACTCGGCGTGTGGGAGAAGGAGAAAACCTCAGGAGAGAGAATAGGAAACAAGCAAGGTCCAGCCTGAGAAGGGAGGGTCTGGCTGCTGTCTCCACTCAACGAGAAGGAACGTATCAGGTAGGACCAACGCTCCTTCTCCATTGAGAGTGGAGACAGCAGCCAGCGTGGGACATACCCAAGTTCACTGTCCCGGAGTCAGGGGGGGAACCTGCTGGACCGCAGCAACTTCTCCGGCAACAACCCTTTGAAGAACACGGCGTCCAAATGCCGCCTCCGCCGATGCGAACTGGTTGACCTTGTAGTGTTGAATAAAGGGTCCAGGCGAAGACCACGTAGCCGCCCTACAAATCTCCAGCAGGGAGGCCTGCGTTGCCCATGCAGCTGTTGTAGCCGCGCTGCGGGTGGAGTGAGCCGTCAATCTCGATGGACGTGGAAGAGAACGAAAATCGTAGGCTGCAGCAATCGTTTGCCTAATCCAACGACCGATGGTAAAAGACGAGACTTTACAACCCTGGTTGGTAGGCAGGAAAGAGACAAAAAGAGACTCCGATCGGCGGAAGGAAGCTGTCCTTTTTAAGTAAATCCGCAACGCCCGCCTGACGTCAAGGGTATGCCAACACTGTTCACGTGCATGAGAAGGACGAGGACAGAAATCAGGTAGGATAATTTCTTGTGAACGGTGGAATACAGAATTAATTTTCGGCATAAAGGTAGGGTCCAAGCGGAGAACCACACAATCCGAGTGGAAGACACAAAGGTCCGAGCGAGTAGACAAAGCAGCGATCTCCGAGATGCGATGGGCCGAGGTTATGGCCACCAAGAAGGCCACCTTGCAGGTGAGAAGTCTTAGACTGGTGGTCCTGATCGGCTCGTATGGAGGGCCCATAAGGGATTGTAAGACCAAGGGAAGGTCCCAGGTGGGATATCGATGCAACACGGGAGGACACAAGTTCTTGGCACCCTGGAGAAAGCGTCGAATCAGGGGATGTTGAGCCAGGGATGACAAGGAGCCGCAGGTAAGCACCGAAGATAACGCTGCAACTTGCTGACGAAGAGTGTTAGAAGAAAGACCTTGAACCAAGCCCTTTTGCAGAAACATAAGGATATGCACAATGGAAGGTTGAAGCAGCATAACGTCGACCTGATCACACCAGGAACAGAAGGCTCGCCAGGTGGCCGAATAAATGCGGTCAGTAGAAGGACGTCGGGAGGATTGTAATGTATGAATGACGTCCGCTGGAATGTGTACCGCCCTCAAGTTGCCCCGCTCAACCTCCAAGCGGTCAGGGTGAGCCAGGCCGGATCTGGGTGCGTGAGAGCGCCCTGCGAGAGAAGAGTGTCCTCGAGAGGTAGTCGCCACGATGGGGTCACCGATAGGGACACGAGGTCCGCAAACCAGGGTCTCCGAGGCCAATGCGGAGCCACAAGGATCACTTCCGCACGCTCGGATAGAATTTTGCGGACGACCCTGGGGATGAGAGACGTCGGGGGAAAGGCGTACAGGAGGCCCGACGGCCATGCAGTCCGAAGAGCGTCGACGCCGGCTGCCCAAGGATGTGGATATCGAGAAAAGAATTGCGGAAGCTGGGCGTTCTCGTGAGTCGCGAAGAGATTGATTACTGGAAGGCCGAAGTGAAGACAGAGGTCCTGGAAGACGCGCGGGTGTAGGCGCCACTCTGCATTGTCGATCCGTCGGCGACTCAGCCAGTCCGCCTGAAGGTTGTGTACCCCCGATATGTGCTCCGCTTGTAGAGAACACAGATGGCGTTCCGACCAGAGACCCAAAGCCATTGCCACTGCCAGGAGGGACCTCGATCTGGTGCCCCCCAATCTGTTCAGATGTGCCTTGGCGGCGACGTTGTCCGTGAGGACGAGAACGTGGGTCCCGAAGATCAGATGGCGAAACGACTTCAGGGCAAGAAAGACTGCCTGTAGCTCCAGCCAATTGATGGGACGACGAGATTCTGATGGCGTCCAAGTCCCTTGAGCCAGCTGACCCTGACAATGGGCTCCCCAGCCCAGAAGGCTGGCGTCTGTCGTCACCACCACCCGTGGGGGCTCGAGGAAGAAGCAACCCGCAGTGAGAGCAGGGGAACGCCACCACTTGAGAGATCGGCGCACCGCAGGAGAAAGCGGAATCGGCTTCGGTGAAGTGCCTCTTCCCGCCTTCTGCAACGGTAAGAGAAACCATTGGAGCTCCCTGGCGTGTAATTGAGCCCAGGGAACTATGGCTATCGCAGATATCATCTTACCTAACAACTGGGACAAAAGATAAGGAGAGACAACCCGACACCTCTCAACTTGAGATACCAACCGCCTCAGGCTATTCTGCCTGTCGGGGGAGAGGAAAACCTGGCCCTGAAGAGTATCAATCAGGGCACTCAAATGAACAATGCGAGTGGAGGGAATGAGGTGGCTCTTTTCCAGATTAATGGTAAAACCATGGGCCGCCAACGTCTCCACAGTTAGACGTACATCTAAGGCCGCCTGCTGAGGAGAGGGGGACAAAAGCAGAATATCATCCAAATAACACAAAAGACGAACTGAACGAAGACGGAGACAAGCCAGCAGGGCAGCCAGCACCTTAGTAAAGGTGAGGGGGGCGGACGAGAGGCCAAATGGTAGAGCCCTGTACTGGAAATGTAATCCGCCATAACAAAAGCGCAAATATCGTCTGTGGGAAGGGAGGATAGGAATATGGAGATAGGCCTCGGTAAGATCAATGGAGGAGAGGAGATCGCCCCTCCGAACACCGTCTAGAATGGTCCTCAAGGATTGCATTTTAAATTTTCGATATACGACGTACTGGTTCAAACGTTTCAGGTCCAGAATAGGACGCCACCCCCCCGAAGATTTGGGAACTAAGAACACCCATGAATAAAAACCTGAACCCTCCTGGCCAGGGGGAACAGGTTGAATAGCCTTGATAGTCAAAAGATGCTGAACTGATGAGTCCATAAGGGACCGCTTTCTGGGATTACGAGAAATCGGACAGCAAACAAAGGTGTTGGGGGGGGAGAAACAAATTTGATGGCCAAACCAGACCTTAAGGTGGCGAGGACCCACTGATCTGAGGTGGACTCCTCCCAAATGGCAGCAAAAAGGCTGCCAATCAACCACCAATGGGAGGGTCTGGAACACACTCAGCAATGGCGACGGGCGAAACGACCTCCTCCCCCTCGAAAGGGCCGTTTAGAGACAAAAGGGCGTCCCCTGACCGACCTATCCTGCGAGCCCCGGGGCCTAGCCAAGGAACCCTCACGCCTATAGAAGGAGGAGAATGCAGAGGAAGAACACCCCCCCCCCCATCAGCACCTCGTGCCAGAGGATGAGGCGGGTAAGGAGAAAAACGGGGCTCTCCTCTACGGTAGGTAGCAGCCAACACCTTCTTTTTATCCCTAGTTTCCGTAAGGAAAGGGTCTAGGGCCTCCCCAAACAACTTAGATCCATGAAACGGAACCGACGCCAAGCGCCATTTGTGCCTGGCATCAGCCTGCCAATGTCGAAGCCAGACCAAGCGACGAGCCGTGACAGAAGAAGTCAATGATTTTGAAGCAAATCTGGCGGCGTTCAGAGTAGAGTCGGCGGAAAATTGTACAGCCGCGACAATCTTGTTTAAGTCCTGCCTAATTCGGGAGTCGCCAGGGGGCAATTTTTCTTGCAACTGCCGCAGCCAGAGCAAGGTGGTTCTATTGAAGAAGGAGGCGGTAGTGGCCGCCCTAATTGCCCAGGCAGAGCTTTGGAAAACTCTTTGGAGCACAAGTTCAGAACGACGCTCCTCAGGACGGAGACCCTCGACAGGTTCACCAGGAATATTAACGTTAGGAAGCAGAGCCGCAACAGGGGCGTCAATGGAAGGCATCTGAAGAAGAGCGTCGAGGTCCGAAGAGACCGGGAAGTTCTTCCTGTCATTGGAAGAGAGTAGAGGAGCTGAGGCTGGAGACTCCCACTGGCGCTTTATCACGTCCAAAAATAGAGGAGGAGTGGGTATCGACGTAATAGGCCGAGCAGGTTCCGCAAACATGGGATCCAAGGATCCTGAAGAAGCCTGAGCTGGGGCCGGATCAACAGATGGTGAAGACAAACGGGCCGTATTAACCGCCTTGAACAAAAGGGACTTAAACAAGGCCTGCGGAAAGAGGCCGGTGAAGGAAGGCTGATCAGGCGGGAGGTTTTCATCCTCCGACAGGTCAGAGTCAGCGAAATCTCCATCAGCCGAGGCCGAATGATGACTGGAATGAGAACAAGTCGGGGATTCAGAATGGAGCGAACCAGCAGAATCCTGAGGTGCCCATTCCGGAGAGGCAGGAGAAGCTGACCTAACCGACCCCTGCCGACTGGAGTGAGAAGACCGGGTAGCTAAAGATTTTTGTACGGCCGCGTCGATCATTTGCTGGAGTTGAGATTGATTGAGTTGGTACGAGATTATGTCTGAAGAAGGAGCAGCGCCGGAATCGGAAGGAGAGGGGTCCTGAGGGACCGTAGAAACTTGACCAGCCGGTTGATTCGATGAATCCGAGCCCCATAAGTTGTCCTCAGAAATGGTAACTGGACAGTCTTGAAGAGATAGCTGGTCCGGTGTAGGGGATCGAGGCCCCGATGTAGGAGCTGGATCAACCGAAGCAGAAGAAGCTTGCGTTTGAGGGGGAGGCAACTTGGAACTCGCCCTGTCACAAAGTTGGGATAAGAGCCTGTCCCTCCGTTTTTCCATCTTGGAGGAAGCCAACAGGCTACGTTTGGAGTGATGGTGAGACCGGGAGGAATGAGAAGCCGAGGAAGAGACCTTAGGGGCCTCATGAGCTGATTCTTGGTTAACAGACAAGGCGTCTGCTTGTCCAGCTTCTGAGCGACCAGCCTTGCGGCCGTGTTTAGACTTGCAAGGGGCCTTAGGCATAGTGGTTGGCAACAGGCAGTCACAGCAATTCAGGCAAACAGAGGTGGGGGCGCTAGACTCCACAAATTAGAAGGGAGCGTGAGAAACTCCACACAAAAGGCAGTCCAAAGGTCAATAACTCACACAATGACCATCCATCAGTAAATGAGTCGTAGGTTGAACGCTCAGAAATTGCAGAAAAGGAGGCTGTGTCAGTGCCAGGCCCCAGAGAAAATGAAGGAGACCGAAATCGGGGTGGTCGTTAAGTGAGACAGGTCATAAGTCCGAGTCGCTGCCACACAATAAACAGGGGGCGCAAGACCCCACCAGGCAGGTATGAATAGCGGAGTTCTGGGGCACCAATAGCCAAAGAGAGGGGGCGCAAGGCTCCGCAACTGGAATAAACAGCACCAGCAAGGCTGTTGAGAGGCAGGGGGGGGCGCGAAGCTCCACCATGGCAATCACGCAGCCGACAACCTCCAGCTCAACCAGTCACTCAGCAGGAGTAATCACTTCCAAAAGGAGGGGGGTAGCAGAGAAACGTAGCAATTAAGCCTCCTCAATTGTTTTTGCAGCCAACCTTGCAGAAAGAAATGGGGCGGCTACCAGCGGCGGGAAAAAGTTCGTTCAAAATGGCGGGCGCCGCTAGCCGCCCTTGACGAACTCTGATAGTCCGATGCAAGCCACAGCCAGGAGGTGAAGAGAAGCGAAGGGAGGCTGAATTTGAGGGCAAAAACAGTCCTTAAACCCCCGACTGGAAAGGCTAGGGGGAGGGGGAAGAGGAAAAACATCCCCTTTGCAACAGAGGGAAGCGGAGGGAACGTAGCCCCAATCAACTTACAAATGCAAAGTCCAAAAAACAGTCCAAAGTCAGCCAAAACGAAGTACCATGCCAGAGGGGAAATAAGCAATCCGAAGTCAAAAAAAAAAACAGTCCAAGTCAGAAACCAGAAATCTATCAGAAAAGGTTAGAAATCCAAGAAAATAGCCAGAGACTAAGTCCCACACGCCTGTCAGAGCTGAAGGACTGAGCCAAAACTGGGTCTGCCTGGCAACAAGGGCGGGACTAAGAATAATTGGCAGACTCAGTCCTTCAAGCTGATTGGATGGGCACTATCCACGCTGGCTGCTGTCTCCACTCTCAATGGAGAAGCATCCTGCATAGGATGAATTGGGGATGTGAATGAAGTAAGCAAAAATGAGTCAGTACATGACTTAAAGAATTTGCACACTTATTTGCACTCCTGTCAGGTGTGCCTCCATTCAAAACTCAAGAAAGAAAAACCCCATCTCCATGTTTGTAGAGAAAGGTACTTTTACTGAGCATGAACTGAATGCGACGAAAAGAAAGCAAGATCTGAGGCAATAGGCGTGAAAATTATATATTGAAAGTATTCCCAAATCCCTCCCCACAAGGACCCTGGCTGAATGTCCAATCTCCAGCCAGCCCAAGGCGTCATGTGAGGCGCATCTTCAGATGATTCCATCCATCTGGTATGCCAGAACGGTTGACCTTGACTGGCTATCAACAAATCCATTCAGCTGCGCGGAAGATGATTAGAAATTTCCTCCCTTTTTCTCCCATTCAGTCACATCACGAGATATCTCCACTAGCTCGCTTCCCCCACCCAAATACCTATACATGCCCCCCCCGCCCGTTACTATGGCAGCTGATAGCAAGCAAGCATCATAGAGGCTGACATCCCACGGTGGCACAGTGGTTAGAGTGAAGTACTGCAGGCTACTTCTGCTGCCTGCCAGCTGCCTGAAATTTGGCAGTTCAAATCTCACGAGGCTCAAGGTTGACTCAGCCTTCATCCTTTCGAGATGGGTAAAATGAGGACCCAGATTGTTGGGAGCAATATGCTGACTCTGTAAACCGCTTAGAGAGGGCTGTAAAGCACTGTGAAGGGGTATATAAGTCTAAGTGCTATTTATACTTACTCCTATTTAAAAGACGTGATGTTTAAGTAAGTTTGTTTCAAAAACCTGTACTTTAACCTGGAAAGCAAAAAACACTTTCTGTATCCCATTGCTGCCATCTTTTACAGGTCAGATTTGGTAGCCATAGGATTTATTCTCCAGGGCAGTTTTTGTTCCTGGAAATCTTTTTAAAAACTTTTCTATCCATATAAAGCAAACCTTTTCTAAAATTATTCCTTTTTCAGCTGTAATGCCTGCCATTTTTGCTTATAACCAGCCAAATATTCTTTAAATTAGAAGAACTTGGCAGTAGACATCATGCTCATTTATTTATTCTAAGGCGGAGTGATGTCTATTGCGGCATTTCAAATCCTTACTAAGATTAGAAGCATACAAAAATGCAACTCATCATTACAATTTCTGAATTCTAAGCTGTGCACTTTCCTTTCAAAAGAACAGGAAATCTATACAGCTCCAGCAATATTTCAGAGACTGATTTGGATAAGGAGATCCTGAATGCCATTTAACACAGGCTGCTTCTTTATGTTGTCAAATGACGTCCCTATATCAAGCAGCTCCAAAACTTTATAAATCTGAAAAGAAAAGCAATTTTATATCCCTGTCTCTTCCTACATATCAAATTGTACCGTGTTTCCATGAAAATAAGACCGTCTTATATTTTTTTGAACCCCGAAATAAGCGCTTGGCCTTATTTTTGAGGAGGTCTTATTGTTTTGGGGCGTGTGGAGCAAGATGAGGCTCCTCTTGCCTTCTTACCTGATTTCCAGTTCTGCATTTAAATATTTTCGGGGAGGGCTTATTTTCGGGGGGAGACTTATTTTAGCGCATGCGTTCAAAAGCCCGATTGGGCTTATTATCAGGGGATGTTTTATTTTCAGGGAAACAGGGGTAGTTACTTATTCCTGTACATGGAGGAAACTGAATTTTCATCTGGGACTTCAGATACTAAATCTCTCTTTGAAATAAACTAGAGATGTGCCACATTAGAACAATTTGAGGAATCAGTCAGAGAGATTTTGTAGTTTCATCTACATCTGCAGAAAGTGGGTCTTTCCCAACTTAAAAACCAAAGAGAAACTAATAGTGTAAGACAGTGGTTAGAGTGTACGGCAGTAACAGTGGTAATGAAGTAACATTATTTACAGTGGTGGGATTCAGCCAGTTTGCACCACTTCGGGAGAACCGGTTGTTAACTTTCTGAGCAGTTTGGCAAACTGGTTGTTGGAAAAAATCATTAGGACAGAGAATCGGTTGTTAAATTACTTGAATCCCACCACTGATTATTTAACTTCCATTACCACAAAAGAAGTCTTAAAATGCTTACTACCAAAGTTCAAACTGAACTTTTCACAATATGGTTTGTTGCTGTTAGCCAGTTGGCAACTAATTCTTAAACATTTCTCAACTTTTCAACTATTAAAGTAGTTCTATAGTAGAATCAAGCATGTTTGGGATCAATTATATAATTATAGGAATTCTATATTTCAATCTCCAATCCAGTTGGAAGCCAGCAGGAATACAACTGCAATTGTCACTCTCTAGATGAATACAATAGGAATTTGACCACTGTTGTTATGTTAAAAACCAGGTTTTATGGTTCCCTGAACAGAAAATCATGTTTTATACTCTCTCTCTCTCTCTCTCTCCCTCTCCCTCTCTCTCTCTCCACACGGGTGTGTGTGTGTGGAATAAACCACATTGCTTTTCTTTTGTGAGTCTCAAATCCACCAAGTGTACTTACAACAAACTGTTGACTGCTTTTACCTTCTTTTGATGGAGACTTGCAGAGATTTAAGTTATTACTTTCACCTCTTAAAACCCCTATTTCTCTTCCCAAAGACTCCCAGCTTCACTCGGGACAACAAGATTAGATGAGGTTACTTACGGGCTCAAGGAATGTTGATATTAATATAGATAAGGGAGAGGCATCAGGCTGAAAGTGTCAAAAAGGATAAAGTAGAGATTTGCCAAATCTTTTGTGAAATGTTTCACTACTGAGTTTTAAAAAAGTGTGATGGGAAATAGGAATAATCATGAAGAACAGAAGGAAGAGATGCAACCAAAGCAATGGTCAGATAAAAGAAATAGGAGTCTAGGGCAGAAATGTAATTTGAGTAAGCATCTTCAATATGGCCCTCCTTAGCTCTCATGCAGATAAAGGAAGGGAGGAAGAAAGTGCCTTCAGATTTGCAAAATTCCGTTACTGTAACTTTACAATAAACTAGTATTAGCATTCATAACTCTGGTGCCCTACTCTAGTCTAACTCAAAGAGTTAGTCTAGTCTTTTTTTCAAATGAGAAAAATCCCCCAAGAAAGAAAAATGAAGAAGATGGCTGCAAGTTTATTTTTACTGAAGAGAGTGCCATAGGCAAGAAAATAACGTCAGCCTTACATGTGTCTATTCAGACTAGACAGGAAATAAACTAACTCTACTTTATTGTAAAGCTACATTAACAGAATCCCTCAGGTCTGAAATGCAATTCTCCTTCCATCTCCTTTACAGTCTAAGAGATGACAAAGGGCCTGTTATAAGCTTCTTGCCTCACCCACCACCCAACTGCAGGTTGTATCCTCTCTTATCTGACCATTCCCTAGACACCGTGATGGCGAACCTATGACACACATGTGAGAGGTGGCATGCCAAGCCCTCTCTGTGGGCATGCATGCTCTTCCGGTGCGTGCATGCACACCAGCCAACTAATCTTCACGCATGCCAGAGCCCAGGAAACCCGAAGACCAGCTGTTATTTGGGTTTCCAGGGCTCTGGCGCGCGTGCACACATGGGCACACTTGCACATTCCAGTTTGGGCACTCGGTGCCGAAAAGGTTTGCTATCGCTGCCCTAGACATTCTCTTTATTCTCAGTTTCACAAGGTCTTTCTCACTTCCCACCATTACAGATTCAGATTCAGAATAGAGCTGGAAGGGACCATGAAGATCTTCTAGTCTAACCCCCTGCTCATACAGGAGACCCTATACCAGGGGTCTGCAACCCTAAACACTCAAAGAGCCATTTGGACCCATTTCCCACAGGAAACAAAACTCCGGGACCCACAAAACCCTTCCTGTGCCTGACTATTTCTTGAGCGGCCACAAAACTAGCATATGTAGTTGAAGTAAACATTCTGTTTTCTTCTGAAACTTTTTTTTCTTGGATATATCCATGGTTGGCCTATTGGGGGTTGAAATGCTCAATAAATCACATGCCTGCGGGTGTCACACATTGGTGGTTGTGATGCATATTTTGAGTGACAGGGAGCTGCAGCAGAGGGGTGAAAGAGCCACATGTAGCTCCAGAGCCGCAGGTTGCTGACCCCTGCCTTATACCATTTCAGACAAGTGGCTGGCCAGTCTCTTCTTAAAAATCTCTTCTTGAAAACATCCAGTGATGATGCACCCAGTGATGAACCTCCAGTGATGAAGTGTTTTTTCTGGTGAGACCGGTCTTTCATGGCAATCTGATCTACCCAATTATGGGACGGAGCATACTGTTTCTCCTTTCGCCTTTCAGCCCCAGTCCAGGAGCTTTCGCAGGCAGTCGCTTTCGCAACAAACTATTTCTGTGTTGAATTTATATTTACAAAGAAATAAGAGAGACTAGTATAGATTTATTTCAAGCTATTTAGCTCTCATCAGCTAGCCATACCCTTCGAGGATTCAAACCCAGGCTACTTGCAAAATAGGTAGATGTATTATCCTCCAGTGATGAAGTACTCACAAACCACAAGGCAAGTTGTTCCACTGATTCATTGTTCTGTCATGAAATTTGTCCTCAATTCCAGATCACTTTTCTCCTTGATTAGTTTCCATCCATTGTTTAACTGGAGGTTTTTAAGAAGAGATTGAACAGTCACTTGTCTGAAATCGTATAGGTTCTCCTGCTCGAGCATAGGGCTGGACTAGAAGATCTCCAAGATCCCTTCTAGCTCTATTCTGATTCTGATAAAAATAAATGCTATCCCTTCTAAAATCAAAGAGATTCGTTGTTTCTCCATTAAAAAGGTATTTGGGGTTTTTCTTTCCCACAGTTTCATTTAGGGTTTGAGGAGAGAAAAAATAATTCTCCTTCAGCAAAATTTAAATGGCCTTCTGTTACTATGGTTACTCTGAAGACACTCAAATCCTGCCTACATGATGCGACCAGCCAAAATGACTAGGCACAAAAATTGTAGTCCCTTTGCAAAAACCTCCCTATCCGGCACTTCAAAGCAAATGACCAGACGGCAGTGTCACTGTAGTTGCAGTATATATTGTGAAAGTTTGTTTTCACAGGGTCAAAAGTAAACATGCAAAAACAAGGAACAGACAGAAACTAGCTCTCCCACTCCAAGGAGAATTCTGTCTAGCTCTTTTTTTTTTTTTTTTTACAGTGAGCAAAAGAAAAAGGCACAATAAATGTGACACGGAGTATACCATAAATAGAGCTCATATCTGATACACAGCAATCACTGGAATTCTTTCATATAATGGCTTCACAGTTTTGCTACAATCAATCTGCTTTATCTGAATTGTCACGTCTGAGGAAATATACCCTTTTAGTATTTTGGCTTGAGGTTTCAACGTCCAGCTCACCAATGCGTAACGTTATAAAAATGAACCTTTCCTATGACTATCTAGCTGTTGGTGTTTCAGAGAAGCTTTGTCTCAAGAAAGCCCAGTGTTTTAAGTTCTCTTCGGAAAGACGTCTAAGACAATGCTGAAATACCATCCAGGGAAGCTGCAAACAATGGGCTATTATGCACCCTTTTCATCTGGCATGTGGAGGGGAGCTTTATTGGTGTAGCAAATTACAACATAAATTGCATGAGTGGTTGGTGGTGGAAAGATTGTCTGCTCCCACACCATGTTCAGCAGGTCTTAAAGAGAAAGGGCACAGAGTTCCTTCTCTGCCTACTGCCTGTTCCTCTTCCATTTGCTTCCCCCCTTTTAGACAAAAAGCAATTTAGGATACGAGAAACCCAGTACATTCATATAAAGAAAATGCAATTTTCCCCCTACAGCATAACTATTCATGCACATACTGGGATGAATACTGTTAGCTTGACAAAACCCTATTATTTCACTAATGATCTAAGGAAAGCACTGAAGCACCCTTTTTCTTTCCTAATGCATTTTAATTCACCGCATTCACCATACTGAATGACTTATTACTCTTTTCGGTATCATACACACTGTTGGAACAAGGAAAAGCTTGGTAAATAAGATCCACTGGCAGGATTCGGATATCTGATTTTCATTACACCGAGTGAGTGACAAAACGCTTAAGACTTAAAAGTACCGAGTAAATGTTATGGCACGGAAGGGAGCGCACAAAAAGCTTTCTTCTTTATCAGAAGCAAAGGGTTCAGAATATTGTGTTTTGCTTAGCAGGAAAAAACATCTACAATATACTGAACATATCCAGAAGGTTTTGTACTTGCAGGTCATGAAATGTCATGAACACCTGTCAACCAGTCAGCGCATCCCAAAATAAAAGAGTATTACAGGCCCAGAAGAGTTGTAGGAATGTGTTAGCAAGGCAAATAATTTGAGATTCCTGCTCTGGGGAGCTGGAGGTCAGAAGTAACCAAACTCAGGATCACTGGTCAATCTGACTTAAAGGAAAATTGCATCCCAAATTCATGGTTGCAGCTGTTAACTCCCTGCGCCCGAATAAACTTAACCACTGAATCATCCAATTACAGGGATTTTTTGTAAGTGCCTTTGCATTCCTGTTGACTACTTAGAGACTGCCTAAACAAATCCCTAAAGTTTTCATGGCAAGTTTTCAGACATTCTTCTTTTCTAGGGCTGAGCGAGACTGATTGGCCCAAAGTCACCCAGCCATTTTTCATGCCTAAGGGCGGACTATAACTCACAATCTCCCGGTTTCTAGTCTGGTGCTTTCACAACTATACCATATTGGTCCTCTCTGTTACTGAGCAGAATTCCAGAATATCTAGATCATCCCCTTAGAACCGTGATGGAGAATGTATGGCATGTGGGCACGCGAGCTCAGCTCTGGTGCGCATGCATGGATCGGCCACCTGATTTTTGGGCCTTCTGGGCCCTCCGGAAGTAGGGCGAAAGGCTGTTTCCTGCCTCTGGAGGGCCTCGGGGGGGGGGGGAAGTCCTATTTTTCTCTCTCCTCAGGCTACAGAGCCTTTCTAGAGAAAAACGGGCCTACCAGGCCTACTGTGCCATCACGTGCCAGGAGCGGGAGGGAAGAGGGAGTTCACGCATGGGTGTGGGCACATGAACATGCGACCCCCCCACCTGGCACGCGATGGCAAAAAGGTTAGCCATCACTGCCCTAGAATCTAGGGCCTAGATCAGTGGTGGTGAACCTTTTACTTACTGAGTGACGAACAGGAATGTGCTTGCGCCCTGCACATGCTTGTGTGCCATCCGCGATAACACGTGGCTCCTCCCCACGTGCTGCATGTGCAACCGTACCATCTGCGCATGCGCGCAGCTTTTGCACGTTCCACCATGCGCTGTGTGTGGAACCGCACCATCTGCGCATGCATGCAGCTTTCATGCATGTGCAATCTCACCATATGCACATGCATAGTGTGCGCAATCTCATCATATACGCATGCACACAGCTTTCACATGCACATGTGCAAACAGTCTGCGCATGCATGCACAATCTCATGCGCATGCGCGAACACACGTGCATGTGCAGGAGAGCTCCGAAGACCAGCTGGGTTCCCTGACTTGCACGCATATGCATCAGAGGCCTGAACACCAGCTGGGGCCTGCATGCATGCGCAGTTTCAGGTGAGCTTAGCGACGGCTCTGTGTGCTACTTCCGGCACGCGTGCCATGGGTTCGCCAACACAGGCCTAGATGCTGCAAAGGATACAAGAGAAAGCAGGTGGAACAAAGCAAATAACTGCCATGTTTCCTGATTACATCTAGTTTGCAACATACTCTCATTATTCCCAGTCACAGCTAATGCTTATTTAGACTGGGAATGGTGAAAGATGTCCTTCTTCACGCTTGAAGAAGTTGATGTGAAGCTACTGTAAACTGCGGGAGGTTGTTGCAGAGCCCCTTCTGGTGGCCCTCAATATTAGAAATTGGTGAGAAGTTCTTCTGAAGAACTTCAGAAGAACTGAACTGTATATTTAAAGGTTCAATGAACCCAATTTCTTTACTTTCACTTTGATTTCAATATTCCAATCCCATGGACACAAACAAGCAATATATTATGTGATTTCTCCCTATCCTATTTAATAACTGTATTATTGGAGGTGGGAATTTTTTATTTCAAGCAGGTTTATGTGGAGAAGCTCATCTTTGATACACATGAACACATAAATAAATATATAGATATATGAATGAAATTTGTATGAGAACCTTTAGAGAACTCTATAGTTCTCAGCAATTTCTGGGATTGCTTCCAGGGACATACGTTCCTAATGGCATCCGTCGCTAAGTTTGTACATATTAATTACTGCAACGCTCTCTACGCTCTCTACATGGGGCTCCCCCTGGGGTGCACCCGGAGACTCCAGCTGGTCCAGAACGCGGCCGCGCGGGGGATTATGGGGGCGACGAGGCGCTCCCATGTGACACCTCTCCTGCGCGAGCTGCACTGGCTTCCGGTGGTCTTCCGGGTGCGCTTCAAGGTGTTGGTGACCACCTTTAAAGCGCTCCATGGCTTAGGGCCGGGGTACTTACGAGACCGCCTTCTGCCACCAATAGCCTCCCACCGGCCAGTACGCTCTCACAGAGTGGGCCTCCTCAGGGTGCCGTCCGCCAGACAATGTCGGCTGGCGACCCCCAGGGGGAGAGCCTTCTCTGTGACGGCGCCCACCCTCTGGAACAACCTTCCCCCAGAGTTGCGTACAATAACAGACCTCTGGATTTTTCGTCGGGCCCTGAAAACCCATTTATTCCAACTAGCTGGGCTGGCTTGAGCCAAATTTTAAATTTTAAATTTTAAATTGATTTTAAATTGGGTTGTTTTAATTTACGGCCAAATATGTAATTATTTTAATACTGTTTTTAAATTTTGTATGCTCTGTTTTTACCTTGGCTGTGCACCGCCCTGAGTCCTATTTGGAGAAGGGCGGTATAGAAATTAAATAAATAATAATAATAATAATAATAATAATAATAATAATAATTATTATTATTATTATTATTATTATTATTATCCCTTTTGGTATATTTACATCCTCTCTTTCTTTGATTAGCGGATGTGAGATTCTCTCACCAAGATATTAATTCAACAGATTATGCTGGAGGGTCATCTTTCCTGCTAATTTATGGCATTCCTATTGTTCTTGAGAGAAAAACCTGTCATTTATTTAGTCAGTGAATTGTATTAAGCAAATAAAATACATATTAGAAAGATACAGATAGGTAGGAATTATTACTGATGAAGAGAAAGTTTGCTTCCTGTGGGCCGCTGGAAAGGAGTAGATCAGCCAAGAAATAGGCTTCCTCTATTAAGCTATAATTCTAAGAGAGCAAGCAAAAGAGCAAATTGATGTACTTCCAGATGTACAATATAAGATAATGGTTGTGCAGTCTTTTACAACAGAAAGCACTGTAAATGGCAAAGGTGATCTATCTTCTGATCCCATTTCCCAGAATGTAATTGCTAAATGGAAAAGACTATTGTTCACTTTGCTAAGCCTGTTACCTGCTGCTATGCTCCCTCATATTCCCCCCCAAAAATCACAGCTTTATAATCAGGGACATAATCTGGTCTCCAAAAGCTACTTTTGCAGAAAATTTCAAAGATTAGCAAAGTCCAAATCCATCTAGCACATTTAACACTACTGAACTGGTTTCTTGCACCTTTGCTCCAAAAAAAAATTTCACACTGTAGTTGGTGGAGCTCCCTTCCAGGGAAATCTGCTAAGAGCAGTACCCAATTCCTGTTAAGAAAGGAGGTGTCTATTTTTGGACAGCTTTACAAATTATCTACATCATGCTTTATTATTATGCAACAGCTGGAATGGGAATGCCTCTGCTGTCCAGCAGCTGTTCTTTTTAGCAGATAAAAGATGACTGGTTACACTACAGTAAAAAAAAAAAAAGCAGAAAATTCTTTATTGCCAATCCATTTGTAGTAGCTCAGAATGAAGCAGAGGATGATGAACTACATCTATCTTCTCAGTCTTCCAACTTGCTGTGACGCAAACACAGCAGTCTTCACTACCTACCATCAGTGACTGCTGGGAGAAACAGCAAGCCAAACGATGCAGTCCAAAATATGAAGCAGAACTTGGATAAACGTTCGGGGAGGGAAAAGTCTCTTCATAATGAGAATCTGTCTGCCATGCGATAATGCATAATTCAAACCTATATTGTTCAGCTATGGTCCTTGGTCCAATAGCTGGAGAAGGACCTTTTGATTTGTTCACAGGAAACATCACTATGCATCTGGCAGGCACTGAGAATAAATACATCAAACATATGCTGATGACTTGGCTGCTTATATTTCACTGGGTGGGGCTTCGGGTTTGAAGTTCCGGCGCTTTTGGTGCGAGATCTGCGACCTCTTTGGGTCCGTTCCGAGCTCGCCCTATTCGGGGTTTCACTAGAAGACATAGCCACCTTGGAGGGGTGGGGAAGCAAAGGGAGGCCACCTTGCAGGTCAAGGGGAGTCACATCTCCTCTCCCTGACTCGGAAAAACCCCTCATCCGAAGACTAGGAGCAGCGGCAGTCAAAATGGCTGCCATAAAGCCAGGGAACATCCAGAACCATAAGTTTGTGCAGGAGTAGAGAAAGGCTGAATGGTGTGTCATCTGGGTAAGAAAAGACGTTTCACTGGGTGGAAAGGAAGAAGATTTTCTCTATGTACATTTGCCATTTTTCTGATAAGTCAATAAGTGTTCCTAAGATTACAACCCCCCTCCCAAATACAAAGGTACATGCTTAAAGATCAATTATACCAACCTATTCTCTTACCAGTATCATAGGGGAAGCTAGAAAACTTTCCAAAATTGGTTTACTAGTTCTAGGCAAGTGAAGTATAGATTTTTAACCACTGGGGAAAAAGGATACACAATTTTCCTCATAAATACAGTATATAGCATAGTGGTATCTAGGTACTTGTCATTGATTGATTTCAGAACGTGCAACGAGTACCAAACAATTTTTTCCCATAAGGGTGACCTCTTTTTTTCAGCTGGAAAGCATAATGAGTCACAAGGCAACCAACACCGACAAGTTCTAGCTTGCACGTCGAGTTCCAAAGGAACGATGAGTATGAGGACAAAATTTTCACATCAAAATGTGTCGAGTACCAAATTCTGTGAGTTTCAAAGCAGTCGAGTACCAAAGTATGACTGTATTTAAACGTACTGCTTTGAAACTCGCCTGTTTGCTACTCGACATATTTTATTAAATGTTCAGATTATCATCATGGTGATCATCATTAGAATTTGCAAATATAGGTAGTCCTCGACTTATGACCATGTTTTGGACTGGAAATTTCACCACTAAGCAAGGTGTTTGTTAAATAAGTTGTGCCTGTTTTTGCAATCTTTTTGCCGTGGTTATGTGAATTACCATGGTTATTAAGCAAATCTGACTTTGTTTGTCAAAATCCAGCTGGGAAGGTTGCAAATGACTCTGGGATGTTGTTACCATCACAAAAACATGTCAGTTAACTAATGCCCAAATTCTGATCAGGTTAATGTGGGGACACTGCACTGTTTTAAGTCAGGTCATAAAATCACTTTTCTGGGCTGTCATAACTTTGAATCATCAATAAATGAGTGGTCATAAGTCAAGGACTATCTGTATCATTGAAGTGAGATATTTCCTGAAATACATACACACTGATGAAGAAGAAAAGTTAGAACCAATTACTATAAGCTTGCCCGAGGTTTTCCTGGAAGCTGGAAACAGTTACATTTATCCAGAACTGCAGTGTTATAAAAACAATTCTGGAATGCTTAAAATGCTTCATTTGTAGGTGTTTTTCCCTGATTAATTTAGAAAACTACTTTCACTTTTTAAAATCCCTATTGATTATCATAACCAACAGCAAGCCCTCACATTTCCACTCATAAATCAATGCAGCTTGAAGCAGAGGGGTAAGGTAGAGTTTTCTTGAGAAGAAAAAAACTGTATTCATCAGTATTCAAGTGAAGATGCCACTGTGAATTGACCAAGAGGGCATAACTAGAACATTAAAGTTTTAGCAATGAAGGTCGGTCATCCATTGATGGGCTAAAGAGGATCTTTTTATATTTTTGGAGGTCAGCTGAATATTTCAGACTCCACAATTCCTTTATAAGAAGTTTATGGTTATGGTTGTGGGAATAACATATCACTGACAACAAAAAATAAATCCATACAAAATATTGGTGATTGAAGGACCTAATCGGTCTTCCAGCACAATCTTTCAGATGAATGTATTGAAATGAGTTTAAACAGTTATGTTGATGTGTAATCAATCACATTGGATCTCCCTCTAAGGCAGACCTAGACATTCTATGATCTACAGGCCATATGTGGCCCATTATAGCTCTTGAGCCACATCCGGCCATTTGGATGTCCCTGTCCAACCCACTACAGCCCTATTGGTTTGGCCCTCCACAACAATCCCAGTTTTCCATGTGGCCACTTGGGAAAATTAATTGCCCACCCTTTCTCTATGGAAAGGTTGATACCCACATTGACATGCACCACTTAGGTTAGTCAAGGTCCAAAATGCAACACCTCTATCTTTTATTTCTTTTATTTCTTTTATGTATTTTTTGTTGATTCTTCTCGCCTTTGTATTATGTTAAAGTTGAGTTCTAATCAGTCAAAAGATGATGTAATCTAATATTTTGTTTCCAACTTAGTCACTTCATCGTATCAAATGTCTTGGGCTTATTCCAGGCAGTAATTATTGCTCTTCTGATAATCAACCCCATATGCAGATCTTCATTTATGTCTTTGAAGAACATTGCTTACAGTATATTCTTCAGACAGACATCACCAGATCTGTAGCTTTTTTTCAGAAGATCAGCCTACTGTCGAACAAATAATGTAAGGCTTTAGATTCTTGTTTTTTTCCTCCTGCCCTCAAGTGTATGGAAATTTGGTCTTCTCTAATTGGCCTAGAAAGAATGAGATATTTCCTCAACATCTGTGTAGCTTGACAACTACTGGTTATTGCCCTGCCAGTTTCAGGTGGTACACTTTAGATATTTTCTAGAATGGATACAGTTACTGCAGTTACTTCAGCCTTAGCATACAAAGGTGTTTCTGGCCATTGCTGCTACCTGTATGTTAGACAAATCCATTTTTGTTCCAAATGTGCCCGTCCTTAGAACAAATGTTCCTAGTCACAGGTTCTCATGATTTTGACTATTGCAAAATCTTTAAGGAACTCCCCTTGAAGAACATTTGGAAGCTGCAGCTGGTCCAGAATGGTCTTTGGCAATTTTGGGTGCAGTACAGTAAACATCTTCCCATGAAATACCATTGTTCCTTAGGCTGCACTAGCTCCCAGTCAGCTTCTGAATGTATTCAACTTGCTGGTTATCATCTACAAAGCCCTACATGGCAAAGAACCAGGTTGCTTGTGGGACCACTTGTCTTGAATTGTCTTTACTTGTCCCACTAGATACAGCAGAGTTCGCATGTCTGGGTCCTTCCGGTGAAGCAGTGTCATCTAATGGGACTTTTCCCATTTATATCTCAAAGGACCTCTCATGGACTATGAATGCTAACATGCTTATGAAGAAGGCACAGAAGAGACTGTACTTCCTGAGAATGCTCAGGAAGATAAATCTATCTCAGCATCTACTTCTGTCCTACTATCACAGCACCATTGAGAATGCCCTGACATACGGCATTCTTGCATGGTATGGGAGCAGCTCTGTAGCGGACAAAAAAGCTTTACAGATAATCATTAAAACTGCCCAGAATATCATCAGACTCCAGCTACCAGCCCTGGATGACATCTTTGAACCTCGCTGTTTGAGAAAGTTGCATAACATTCTCAGAGACTCTTCCCATCCTGTTTACAATCTTTTTGGACTGTTGCCTTCTGGCAGAAGATACAGAACAATTAAAACTCAGACCACACATTTTCTGAAAAGATTTATCTCAGAGCTATAATTGCACTCAACAATGAACTAAAGGGCCACCATCAGTGAGCTATTGGACAGTACTACTTGGTCTGTTGTGTGGATGTTTGGGTGGTTTAGGGGTGGGGAATTGTGGTGGGTGGGAGCGTGTTTGGGGATTGTTATGTGTGTTGGACCCGGTCTTTGGGTGTTGAGTGAATTTTGTTGTATTGGTATACTGTGTATACACGTACAATGACAATAAAGTTGTTGTTGTTGTTACATTATAGCACCGGTATCTGGAACAGTACTCCCCCCCCCCCCCCCAACAAGTTTTGGAGAATCATATGCATGTTGGTCTTTTGAAAAACTCTAAATATCTGTCTCTTTCTCCAGGTACTGGGGACAGGATGAGACAGAGTGGTTTTTATGGGACTTTGCACACTGTGTATTGTTTAGACACTTTTGTTGTTGTTATAGTTATTATAGAGACTTTAAAAATTGGTTGGGATTTCTTCATTAGTTTTTAAAGGCACTGTTACCTGCTTTAAGTCACGAGAATGAAATGGTTGGCCATTTAAATTGTTAAATAAATAAAAATGTCCCGAAAATAAAATCTTGTTTTAGAGAGTAGTATCTCCTCCAAACCATCAAAATTATTAATATATTTTACTTATTAAATTTATGTGCCACCCATCTCACTATCCAAGTATAATTTAGAAATCATTTTGTTAAGTTATTGATTACACGAACTATTTCTCTAATAATCAATGAAAAATATAAATGAATTAATGTACCATATTGACACTGGGGAATGTACCCCAGATTCTCATATCATCTATGTTTCATCACTTTTGCTGTCATTGTATTCCAGTAAACTGAAATACCAGTTCTACTTCCACTTCCCAAGATATTTGAATTGCACAAGCCTTAACATATTTTATGTGGATCTCAGAGATAAAATTCTTCCATAGAGTATCTAGAGCCTAACGGTTTTATGAATGAATAGGTCCCCATAGTTTTATCTTATACTATTATTTTGTTCTTGAGTGGATGTTACATTTCTTTTGTAAATTGCTGAAAATCAGGTGCAATGTAAATGGGTTCCAAAGAGCATCTGTATATAATAGGCTTTGCCCTAAAGCTCTTTACATTTTTTTCAAAAACGTGAAATAAGCGAGAACAAGATTCAACTTGTCTTCTGTACTGTAAGGAAAAGGTTAACCTTAGAGCACTTCAGCATCCATATAATGCCACCTTTGGTGTGATGCTAGAAATTCATTCAATCGTCCAACTCTGAATACATTCTTTCATTAAAAATAGCTCAACAGCAACAACAAAAACACTTGAAATCCCTGAGAGATAAAATGTACAAAAATAGACACATTCCCATATACTTAAACATTTTGTCTGAAAAGGTCTGATGCACTTTAGAGTTTGGCACAGCCAACAATTAAGATGATCTCACAAAACCATCCATTTGAAGGGGGAGGAGGTGGTAGCGGGACCACTTCAATTTTTCTGTTTCCTTCTTTTTGTCAAAAATGATTGGGGTCATTCCCTCACATTCACACACCCCTCCTTCATCTTGGCTGTCAGGAATAGCAGAAAGGGTACTTTAGTGCCCTGACAAGTCTGACAGTCTTCACAGTTACAGCTCATTAAAAAGAGTGCCAAAGGAGACACTTACACCTTAGAAACTCCTCCTAGTTTCTGTGTTTCCGCACACTACAGTTTCCTACCCATCCCTGCCAGCTCATTGAGTTTTCCTCAGGCTTAAGTGCCTGTCAGTACACTATGTCTCTATGACACCACGAATCACGAATCACGATGTGGCATAAAAAATATGAAATTAAAAGCTTACTGCTTTTTCTATATATGAAGTAACTGTATAAAAATCCTATTTTTTTTCCTGGTGAAAAATCTGGATCAAAATCAGTAAAAATCATGTCAAACTGTGGTTCAAAAACTCTATCCAAAGTACTCTAATTGTCCTATCACTATTTTTATTGTCTGTACCCTATTTGGACATGATGTAGAAATAATTCAGTTTTAAAAATATAATACACAGACACACACACACACACACACACACACAAATGCACACACACTGCAACCTATCTAGGGTGATTCTCAATCATCCAGGTTATGGTTGTCCCAAAGGTGCTTTTTCTTTTTTTTTTTTATTAAAGAGTTTTACAAAAAAATTTACAAATATTCCCTCCCCCCCTTCCTTCCAGGGTATAACAATTAACAATCATATACTAAGTTAAGCTAGCTATCTATGGACTCCTATCCCCCCTTTCACACTTTAACTCCCCTTTTACTTAACTAAATATGAATACTCTTAATTTTTCTATTCATTCATAAGCTATTTGATACTTTTTAGTCCGATATTTGTTTTGAATATAATCAATCCATCTTCTCCATTCCAATATATATCTTTCTTGTGAATAGTCTTTCAAATATGCTGAAATTTTTGCCATTTCTGCTAAATTCGCTACTTTTAATGTCCATTCTTCAATAGTAGGCAAATCTTCCTTCTTCCAATATTGCGCCACCAAAAGTCTAGCTGCAGTTATTAAATTCAAAATCAATTTAGTCTCTATAACCGTACAATCTGTAATTATACCCAACAAAAACAACTGTGGAGTAAACCTTATCTTCTTTTTAAGAATATTTTGGATAATCCACCATATTTTTATCCAAAATGCTTTAACTTTTTTACAAGTCCACCATATATGATAATAGGTGGCATCATCACAATCACATCTCCAACACTTAGACTGCAAATTCGGATACATACAGGCTAGCTTTTTAGGGTCTAAATGCCATCTGTAAAACATTTTATAAAAATTTTCTCTTAAATTTTGCGCTTGTGTAAATTTGCAAAAAGGTGCTTTTTCAAAAGGCAACTGGACTTTATTTTTTCCTTTGAAAACTTCTCATCCAAGAAGCTTCTTCAGTTCTTCAGTCCAGAAGTGAAGAAACTTTTTGGATGAGAAGCGAAATGTTTTCAAAGGAAAAAAAAGCAATGAAGGTCCAGTTCCCTTTTGAAAAAGTACCTTTGGGACACTCCAACATGATAACTTTGGTGTGTTTGATTAAATCTTTCTTTACATTGATTGATTGATTGATTGATTATTTATGCATGCATGCCCTA
Source organism: Arizona elegans (assembly GCA_022577455.1). Taxonomy (NCBI): domain Eukaryota; kingdom Metazoa; phylum Chordata; class Lepidosauria; order Squamata; family Colubridae; genus Arizona; species Arizona elegans. Next base: position 89,670,555 of record JAKOOJ010000001.1, read on the forward strand.
ATTGTTCCTTCACTGGCCATGTACTCAACAAATACAATGTTTATACCGTATTTGCTATTATATGGTTGACTTGGATGACAACTGATCTCGCTGTTTTATAGAAGCTATGACATTGATGGCTGCATTGTGATCCTAAGCGTATTTATTTGACAATCTGTCACAGATTTCTATAATTAATTAGTTAGTTAGATGACACTATCATGGGCAAATGCTCCTCTTGACCTGTCTTTAATAATAAAAAAAAATCATAGCTCATCCTAGAACATTTTAGAAATCTCTTGGATTCTACCGACCCAATGTTGCAGTTTTCCCCTTCTTTTACATTCAAAGCATAATCACTGTTTCTAGTTCATCACACACCCAAAGTATCAAAGCTTATCACACCACACCGCAACAAAGCTTTCCCTAGAAACTCAACCATCATTCAAGAGCTAACAATGGAAGAGGTAAGGACAAAGCTTGGATAAACATGCTGCTTTCGTTCCAGATACACGGATAATTAAAATGCTCAGTTCTCAGGTTCCCTCTATTGTACTACACCCACAGTCCTAAATATTCACAGTTAGCCAAAGGGACATCTGATGTGTTGATGCAAGCTCAGCTCTTTCATTCTTCATCCTGATATTGCATCCAAATACAGAAGGCTATCATCACTTGATCTGACCCATTTCACCTCATGGGCATATATACCCAGGGTTTACATTTCTGTCTCCCTCATGATAATGGATTTCTTGCCACATATTTCTCGACCTTGGAAACAGAAAGCACCTGCATTGTGTATTGATAACTGTCCTGTCTAATCACAGCTTCGGCTCTTAGATAGAGCAAGGAAGTTTCTATTTGCCGATTATGGTCTCAAGGGAACCATCAATCTTAACTTAGTTCTGGACTGATGAACTAGATCTAGATTGGTACTCAGTAACCCTCTCCAATCCATATTCAAAGGCATCTATCTTTCTCTCTAAAACAATGACTAACATGCAAGGGGAGCAGACAACAGACTGAGCTACATTAAGGTTTTTCCTTAATTTTGACTATAATAAATATATTTTAATGGTCTGGATTCAGACAATATAGTAAACCATATCCCATGGTTTATATATGATATTACAGGTTAAAAGTATATTATCTGGGTCCACATAAAATGCTATGCCACAAACAGATCTTATTTTGGCTTACCACTTACTACTGAACTACTACACCAATTGGTTAGGTTGCAGTTAAAGTTTAACCAATAACCTCCCCAGTACTGAATTTTATTTTAGAACATTTAAAAAATAGTTCCATGGCCATCACCCAATTGATTTCCATTGCAAGATTACCAATAGAGAGTTCAATACATATTTGTTGGTTTTGTTTATAGCATGCTATTTTTTTGAGATGCATTGAAAGGAATTAGGATCAAAGGCAGAGTATACATAAAATAAATAGTGTATTTTTATAATATATTTTTTTCAATCTGAATGTTGCATTAATCCAGCATGTATTTTCCCCCTTCATTTGTATCAACCAGATAAAATGTGATTGATCATGACAGCTTTCCCCAGCTTTCCAGATGTTTCAACTTTTATCTGGCCTATCCAGCATATCCAATTTTTAGAGATTATAAGATTTATACTTATAAATAAGAGGAAAATATTTATTTGGGTAAGGCTAGTATGTAGAAATGGAACAACTGTATCAATTGCATCACTATGAGCCTTGTTCTACACAGGAAGCAGACAGTGATTCAGTTTTACTGATTCATTTTTAGCTACCAGAAACTCATATTATTCCCTAATATAGCCTAAATTAATCCATGGTCTTGTTACAACTAATGCAAAGTTCAGCTTAATCCACTGCATGCAGCAAAGCAAAAATACTCAAAAACCCCTACCCTCAAAACGATGCTATAGAGCACTGCACACCAGAACAACTAGACATAAGAACAGTTTTTTCCCCAACGCCATCACTCTGCTAAACAAATAATTCCCTCATCACTGTCAAACTAGTTATTAAGTCTGCACTACTATTAATCTTCTCATCGTTCCTATCACCCATCTCCTCCCACTTATGACTGTAACCTTGTTGCTGGTATCCTTATGATTTATATTGACTTTTTCCTAATATGATTTGATTGCTTATTTGTTCCCTATGGCTATCATTAAGTGTTGTACCTTATGATTCTTGATGAATGTATCTTTCCTTTTATGTACACTGAGAGCATATGCACCAAGACAAATTCCTTGTGTGTCAAATCACACTTGGCCAATAAAGAATTCTATTCTATTCTATTCTATTCTATTCTATTCTATTCTATTCTATTCTATTCTATTCTATTCTATTCTATTCTATTCTATTCTAAACAGACCATTTCCTGCAAGCTACATTGACTACTTAAAACCAAGCAAAACCCTCCATTATTTAAGAACACTCTACTGAAATCAGACATATGGCTCAAAGTCCCAATAGTAAGTAACATTTTCTTTCTATCATGTTGCCGAACCAATCTTGTATCATGTAATTATCTTTAGCAATAATGAAACTGAATAAAAAGTCACAATCTATTTAAAGCTGAATGGTGGCCATCTGTGCAGAAAGCAAAATTCACAGGCTGAATCATACCAAAGAATGCCCTTATAAAATGGTCCACAACTGTAATTTAGAATTTCCCAAGACTATTCTTACAGAAATAAGAGTCCAGGTTGCTTTACCACTTCAGCAAGTCATGGACAATGCCATGAGTGCAGAGGACAGATTGTCCTGAACTTTCAGGAAAGGGAGTGGGGGGAGCATCTATTTTCTTCTAGGAAAACTTGCTTCCCCATTTGAGAAATGCTAATTTAGCTTCTTATAAAATTTTATTAATTGTTCCCCTCTGAAAAGAATAAGGCAAAATTCTTGATCTCCAAGTATAAAGTATTCTTTGTAAATTGTCCTCTAATTTACATTCATAGAATGGAATGGAATGGAATGGAATGGAATGGAACAGGAACAGGAACAGGAACAGGAACAGGAACAGGAACAAGAGTAGAGTAGAGTAGAGTAGAGTAGAGTAGAATAGAATAGAATAGAATAGAATAGAATAGAATAGAATAGAATTCCTTATTGGCCAAGTGTGATTGGACACACAAGGAATATGTCTTGGTGCATACGCTCTCAGTGTACATAAAAGAAAAGATATGTTCATCAAGAATCATAAGGTAAAACACTTAATGATAGTCATAGGATACAAATAAGCAATCAGGAAATATCAATATAAATCGTAAGGACACAAGCGACAAAGTTACAGTGGAAGGAGATGGGTGATGGGAATGATGAGAAGATTAATAATAGTGCAGACTTAGTAAATAATTTGACAGTGTTGTGGGAATTAGTTGTTCAGCAAAGTGATGGCATTCAGGAAAAAACTCTTCTTGTGTCTAGTTGCTCTGGTGTGCAGTGCTCTATAGCGTCGTTTTGAGAGTAGAAGTTGAAACAATTTATGTCCCAGACGTGAGGGGTCTGTAAATATTTTCACAGCCTTCTTTTTGACTCGTGCAGTATACAGGTCCTAAATGGAAGGCAGGTTGGTAGTAATTGTTTTTTCTGCAGTTCTAATTATCCTCTGAAGTCTGTGTCTGTCTTGTTGGGTTGCAGAACCAATACAATCATTTTGTATTAATTTTTGGATGAGGCAATATATACAATGGGTAAATATATACAAACATTCACTTAGATTTCCCCTGTGCATTTAAAAATATCTGTGGCACTCATCAAGGGATCTCTAAAACAAGACTTTAGCTAAACTGAACAAAGCTGAATTTAATGAATGCTTCTACAAAGTTTTATCATGTGGAAATATACAGCAAACTGATTCTAAGTAATTTGTCCTCGTCTCTGCACAGTTCTATGGTGTCAAGGGTTTTATACTAGAATTGTTAGCAACATTATCTCACCACACTTTTTTTAAAAAAAACCTATATTTCATAATATTGTCATTGTTGCTTAAGCATCTGCAAATAGGCCACTGTGAGGCAGCTTGGATTCACTGTCAGGGAATTTTCTCACTTGGAAGTGATACAGATTTTCTTTCCCAGGTGGAAGAGCCAATATAATTTTCCCTCCATGCTGCTTTTACCATTTTCTAAATGCTGGTTGAGGCATCAATGTGAAGCAATTCAGCTGCTTTTTCTTAGGAGTAAAGAACTTTGTTACTTTGCAAACTAGTTTCAAAGAGAAGCTTTGTTTTTCACAAATGTGTATTGCACTAGACATCATCTAGTCTATGTCCCTGCTCAGTGGATGATCCACTGAACCTTGGCAAGTCTAAAGATATGTGGACTGCCATTCCCTGAATTCCCTAGGCAGCATGCTGAATAGAAAATTCTGAGAGTTGAAGCCCACATATCTTAAAGTTGCTAAGGTTGAGAAACACTGCACTAGACTACTTCAGACAGATGACCATCCTGCTATTGGAAGTAAATGAGAACCCACCACATTCCGTGGCAATCCATTTCACAGGTTATCAACTCATGCAGTCTAGGAAGTTCCTCCAGACATTTAACCTGAACCTCCTTCCTTGTAATCCTATTTGCCAATTCTACCCTGTCTGAAACAGATGGCTGAGAAATTGATTATAAGTCACAAGCAAAGGGTGAAAACTTGAGAAAAATACCTTGGAACAGAATAGTCTTTACAGTTTTGTCCACTTCTGCTTTAGATATGCCTTACTTGTTAAATAGAAAAAAGTGCAAATTGTTTCTAAACTTCCTGGCTTGTAAAATTATCATTTGCCTTGATACACAAACTACATCTCCTAATAGAGAACCTGAGTTAAACTGGGCTCTCAATTCTAATTTGAACTACCCTGGTTGATTTTGACTTTTTTATTAGCTTTCTTTTATGCCTCAGCTCAATATTCTTAAATTAGCACAATTCAATACTGTGATTCAATTCAATAACAATTTGGCATTTCAACAAGGCAAATGATTTTTTACTCCATGTTCTAATTTATATGCCAGGCTTTCTACATTTTACAATTAATATTATGCTTATTGCGAGCTTAATCAATGAAGAATAAATTGACATTTTCTAATAGGAACTCAGTTATACATTGAGTTACAACTTGACCTACAACACAGCTACATGCTGACTGAAGTGGAAGGGTTAAATAACGGGATTTTGACTGAATCAGAACTTCCTTTAACAGAAAAACAAGGTCACTTCTACATATCTCAAAGATGTAGTTATATAATAATGCAGTGACAAAACTAAGTACTTTGTTTGAAAGGAAACACGGTAGTTAGACTTCAGTATTTTCTTTCTTCCTCAACTGTGTAAGATCTGAGCAGAGATTATAATAGGTTGCCTTCCCTGTTGTGGAACTGCCTCTATTCTAAGCTATTACACAAACCTGTTACAAAAAGGATTCCCAAGTTAGCTCCAAGTTAAATGTCATATAGAATATTCTATGATACATATATGTTCTTTCTTAGAAGAAATTAAATCAATTTAATAAGGGAAGGTTTGATAATCCAAGTTAAATTAGAGCTACCAAATCCTGTCTGCAAAGTGGGTGACAACCAGTAGATGGCAGAAAAATTATCTGCTGCCATCTAACGGTGGCTTGCATTTTTGCTCTAGTTCTGATCTGATTGCTCTAGTTAAGTTATTAAGTAGCCATCTGACATTAAATCAGCCCAATCTATTGTTGTCTCAGAAACACAAATTTTGGAAAATATGTAAGCACTGGTCATTTTATCTATGCATAGTCTTGTGGTGCACATGGATGTTGAAGTCATTGACACCAACTGGAGGGAGCAATTTTAATGGAATTGCAGTCAAGATTGATTTTAGTCAATTTTACTGTTTGCTTCGTTTCAGGTTGAGGAAGAATATTCTCCATAAGCAGATACTAAATCAATATTAAATATTAAAGTGCATGGCACCACTTCCAACTAATTTTGCTTCTGATACTTTCCAGAATAAAGTTTTGAAGACTGGGATTATTATTTTTCCTTCTCCTTCAGGCACATCCTACAAATCTGTTTTGGAAAGTCCTCTAAACCTTCTGCACAGATCTGGAGGACATAAGCACCATCTGTTTGATGATAACATGCTATTCCGTCAGTGGATAGGCCCCATTGGAAATAACACATTACTACTAAAAAATTATAAATGAAAGGAACGGACGAGACAACATTTTCCTCATAAATGACAATTAGGTCCTAATCTGGGGGGTGGGGCATAGAGGGAGGAATCTAGAAAAAAGGATCTCAAAGTCCAGGTAGTCCTTGTTTAGCGACTACAATTGGTTTTGGCAAAATTGTTGCTAAGTGAGCCATGCGACTGAGAGTATACATGCAAGAAAGAAATGAGAGAGAGCAGTGAAGTTTGCTGATTGATACCATCTCATTTAGATAAAGTTGTTTCAGTGTCCAGTGTCTAACTCACTTTCAATCCCCTTTTTGACCTGTTACAGGGCAAAGAGATTGCTTTAAAAAGCTCTCTCCTCCTGAGCTGCTTTTCTCCACAGCACAGTGCATATCCCTAAAAAGTGTTAACAGCAGGTTAACAAGCACAGGTCTCTGACCTTAATTAATTTATTAGAACCCCTCCCCATTAGTTTGCAGCTGCTGCCTGAAACTGACCAGACTTTAATCAGTTTCACACTGAAGGCTTTTGTTGTCATAAATGTATGCATTGGTCAGAAAGTGTTTTTATTGCAATTTATTATCACTGTATTTGCAGACAGTTGATATCCAAGGCAGTTGCTAAATAAGAATTCCCTGTATTCAAAGATTCCAGGTTAACTAATTCAACACACGGGAGCCTGGGAAATTCCTAATATGGTTTCCAAGATCCTTTAATTTCCTCACCGAGACATGAAGGGTATTTTTTTTTAAAATCTGTGTAGTTCTTGTTCCTTTAGATTTCCTAGCTGCATGGATTTTGACAGACACCCTCTTAAACAAACCTGCAAAACTTTGCATTGATCTACACAGATTTCTCAGGAGTATCAGAGAGAGAAGGAATAAAATCACCTATAGCCACATTCAACTGGTCTCTCAGTCTGAATGTAAGGTCTGATCTTTACCATTTTGAACACTAAGGGAAAGAATGTATATATGTTGACAGTCACCTAAACGTGACTGTCATTACTCATTTCCACATGTCAGAGATATATTCTTGTTTCTATAAAAACAGCCTGAGTTGAAAATGTCAGCATCCACTAAATTTTGGACACTGATTGTAACACAGAATGGCATTTACGTCAGACCATTATAACATATAGCAACGCTTATTATATTGCAATTCAAAGCATCATGAGGGGGCCCAAAAACATTTGCCGAGTATAGTGCCATACTCAAACTACCAATTTAATCTAAAAGGTTAGTCCTAGAATTATAAGATCAGAACCGAAACAAAACAAATGGAGCTCATTATAATGGCTTGGCAAAGAATACACTTCAATACTGACAAGAGATTTCCACTGAGAGAATTTCCATTTGGAAGCAGCTAAAAAGAGCTCAGCCTACACTAACGAAGCACTGCAGGAGTATGTCAGCTAGCCAAATGCAGCTAAAGCAATATTTGTGAACAACCTTTCGGCATGGAAATCTTTACCTTCCTTAATCATAGGTCCAAAATTACATACAGTCAAGCCTACCCTATGCCTCTCATCGTTCATGCTTCGTTACACGCAGGAAAAATGCAAAGCACGGGGGGGGAGGGGAGTTATGAAAAAAAGCAAAGTGGAGATGGAAGAAACTCATTTCGTTCAGCAATTGACTTTGTTCTTCCTTCCCGCCCTCCTTCCACCACCCTGCCCCCAATCATCCACCATGAAATAAGCTTGTTAATTGCTCTGTAACCAAAGCAGCCTTTCTCGCCAATTGATTGAGAAGGCAATGCTCCTGTCTTGGGATTACAGGCCCGATGGTGACAGTTTTAATTCTGGCCAGAGAGGAGAAGTCAATAAATCGTTCTTGCAGAAGTTGTTACTGACCCTAAGCAAATCCTGGGAAAGGAGAAGCAATCTCTGTGTACTGGAAAATTATCTCCCTTTACAAGCCTAAAGCAAACAGAGAGAAAAGCTGGAGAAAAGAATGCCACCATTTCAAAGAAAGAAAGGGTCTCATCTCATACACTCCTGATTGCCAGTAGTGGTATTCTGCCAGTTCGATCCTGGCACTATGCTGTCCTATTTAGCCACGTTTTCTAAACTGCGTGCATGCATGCAAGCCACGCTCACATTCTTGGTGTGTGGCAAACCGGTGGTAAAGTTATGTGAAACCCACCTCTGCTGATCGCAGAGATCTGAGCATCAGATATCACCTTAGCCTTACCTCTGTTGTAACCAGATAGTAAACAATGCTATGGCAAGACACAATGATACAATTAAGTCCTGTATCACCATAGTCTTGTTCTTATAATAGCGGGTTCAGTTTCATCTTCAATTCCAGCTTTGTCTAAAGATGATTAAAGAATGGTTTTCATGCCTGTAAGATTGGTCTAAATGTGGCTACTCTTCAGAAGCTCAGAGCTTCTGTGTTCTACCTGTGATTCCCACCCGCCCCCCCAGAGGTTTAAATTGTTTAGGTTTACCTCACTGGCTTTTGATTTTATCTGGGTATATATATATTTCAAGTTTCCTCTATCAATACCGTACAATTTGTGAAACTTGAAAGCCAGCATTTTAAAAAATCTACCAAATTACCAGCAGAACCTGCCTCCCAAATCCAAAGGTCTGTCTTATGAGAGAGGAACAGAAGCGTTGCGGCGAGACTGGCTGGAAAATAGTGGGCTCTGACAAGCTTCGCGAAAATCCAGCCAGACAAACTGCTGTCGGGGGGGGGGGGGCAGAACCGTCTTGGAGGGACGGCAAAGAAGGAGAGGCACCTCGGATGACCAGGAGGAACAGGTAAGTTCCTTGAAGGGTTGAAGGCAGCTCTCTGAATCGGCGGCAGGGGTGGCGGCGCTCTGAAGCTGGGGCAACCGGACTAAGATTTGTGCAGGAGTGATGATTGAATCGAGTATTGTTACCGGGTGAGCAATTGGCCAACTCACAGGTAAAAAAGGACTGGCTTATATACTACCTAAACAGGTGGGTTATTTTTTTTCTACAATAGCTAGGTTTTCCATTGCAATGTGTATATTTTAAATAGAATGTGTAAACTTGATAAGAAAAAAAAGATAAGTACCATCAAAATCTTTTTTTTAAAAAAAAAGTAATTAAAAAGCAAGCCACCATGAATAAAACTATATCATTTATTTTCCCTATGCATGAAAAGGGTAGTTTATAGAACTGCTCAGAAAAGCATGACGTTTTAGGTCACAAGTCTGGCAGTTCATATTGCAGGGCTGTGAAAACATCTTAGAATACCAGCATCTACCCATAGTACACTAACTGGTAGATCACAACCAATTTATAGAAGCCTGCATATTTCAGTCTGAGAAAGGGCAAAGAAGGATCAAATAAAATGTTCTTACATTTTCTTACCGAAGCAACACTTTGTTCAACTAAGAAGGATATGTTCCAGTGCCAATGCAGTTAAAAGTAAAAAGTCAATGCTTCTCTTAAGTCACTTGCATAGTTTATTTGCAACTATATGGAAGTGGTTTGCTATTACCTTCTTTTAGGCTGCACCCTATGCTGAGCAGGGCGATGAAGTTTTATGGAGAACCTGCAAACATGGAGAAGATAACTATCCAAGTTTGGAGAGCCAGAGTGGTGTAATTGTTATGATGTTGGATATTACCAGGTTCAAATCTACCTTCAGCCATGGAAATCAAAAGGGCAATTTAAGGCCACTCATTCTCTCTCGGCCCAATTAATCTCAGAGGGATTTTGTTGTTTGGAAAAATGAGAGGAGAAACGCTATGTATTTCTGGGAGACAGGTTGGATATAAATGCAGGAAACAAAACCGAAGAAACAATAAACTTCTAGATCAGGATTTTTAAAAACAATTATTAAGAAAATGGAATTGCCCTGTTTTACATCTTTAAAGTTATGTACATTCCACAATCCAGTGAATTAATCTTTGCAGAAAAACAAAATTTAAGAAACAGAATTGAGAATCTGCTTGGATTCTATATACATTGTTAGAATTTTGACTCAGATGGATTCACAATCTCATTTTAATAAACATCGACAATCTCATTTTAATAAACATCGATATATTACTAAAACTCTTGTTGAGTTTACCTATTTGTACCCTCCAGTTAGCCCAAGTGGTGCATTATACTGCAACAATTTTGAAATCAAGATACCTAAAATCCTTTAAAGAGCTTAAAGAATGCATTAAAAAAGCATTGTGGTCACATGATCATGATTTCCAATATTTCCTGGTATCTTCCTACAAGCAAACAAAGTCAATGGGTGTTCTGCCCCAGCTACGGACCCCAAAGAACGCAGCACACACAAAGTCCGTTCAAACCTTAGTTTACTGAATAAACCAGTCTTTTACAACAATGGCTGTTAATTAATTGCATCAACAGTCACCAAGAATTCAAAGAATAATAACTGAAAACTTACTATGGTTGGCAGAATGCCCAGAAGCAATTTGCAGAAAGCTGATAAGATCAGCAAGACAAGACAGGAAGGTATGTGAACGAAGTTGTTCCCTGCAAATCGGCTTTCCTCCTTAAATAGGCTAAGGGAGTGGCCAATTAGCCCCAAGTCTTACTCTCGAGGAGACCTCCTCCTGAGGAGCCACTCCTGCCTTTTGGCAGCTCTGCGCACCCGTGCATCGAGAAGAGGCTCCGCCTCTTCGTCCTCTTCACTTAAGGGAGCTTCTGGAGGTTCTGAAGGCCCTAGCTGTATCCCCACCTCTGGCACCACATCTTCTCCAGCCTCCTCATTGTCTGACTCAAGTGCCAGCTCCACAGGCTGCTGGCGCAGCACCACAACAGCCTCCTCGCTGACTGAATCAGCTACTAGCTACACAGGCTGCATACGGGCCACAACAATGGGGAAGCCAGCAGGAAGTCAGAAGTCACTCCCGTTCCAACTGCATTTTTGCCTATACATGGTCATTCTATTTATCTGATAAGATAAGTAAATACTGACTTATTATTGAAATCCATTTGCCACTACAATTATTTTCTATGCACTTTTTTTAAATTATCATGATACGGTCCAGCACTGGGTTTTAAACCATGTGCTCAGGCTAAAATTTAATATTCATTCTGATCACATCAGACTACACTGCCTTTTTCTCAAAGGATGATCCAATGGCTCGCAGATTTATCCAGTAATAAAATAAAGATGTATTGATGAGACATTACATCTATCTCCAAGGCATACTGAGCCTTGTATAAATATTTAGGTGTACAACTGGACTTCCGGCAGCTCATTTCTAAATATATTTATTCAGTTAAAGTTCACTGTAATTTCCTTCCTAATCTATGCATTCAGGGTTGCAGTTTTACAAGTATGCATATTCATACTGAGCTACCCTTGGGAAAAATTATTTTGATGACCAGCATAGTATTTTTAATAATAAACAAGTAAATAAAAAAGCTTGGGAATTACACTCTTCCTGTGCCAATATCATGAATCATTAGTTTCAGGGGAAAACCCTACATTTTAGAGCATTTTGAAAAGCATTTGGACTAAATTCACACAGCACATAAAACTACAAAATAACCAACCACATCTTAACTCAATACATTTTTTTTTATGATATAAAGCGATTGCGGAACAAAGTCATCCAATTTTACTGAGAATAACCGTGTTTTGTAAACCCAGTTTTTATCTTGAATATGCAGCAGTCTGGATTCTCAAAAGCAACTGACAATATAACTTAGCTTAATGCATTGTAAGCCACCCTGAGTCTCCGGAGAAAGGCGGCATATAAATCAATTTTTTTTAAAAAATTAGGCAAATTCATTGAACAGCATCTAACCCACTTCTCTCGAAGCTGATTCCGTCAGTCTTCTTTGGACGAAAACTCTGTAGAAAAGCTCATGAGACTATAACCAAAGAATTCCAGCAATTATTGTGTATCACATGCAAGTCTTATTTATTGTAAAATCAAGGTGCAAATTTTTATGTCTCTTCCCTCTGCTTGAATGATACAACACATTTGAAGACTTGGGCTTTGGGAGGGAAAATCTTTGGAAACTATCTTCCACAATCAAGACTGTTAAGGTCTTTGGAATAATGAGAGCTCTTTTGAATATAATACAGCACAACAGTTATTTTTGTATTCCATCCTTAATTGACAACTACAAGAAGAAACATAACCCTGTCTAATGCCTAATAGAAAAATGTCTCATTTTTCTTTGAGTGCTATTCATAGATTTGATTCAGCAAAACAACTATTTCCATGGGTTAAACAATTATGAACTGCTTCAAAGCTACTACTGAAAGGTGCCCTCAATAATCCACTTGAGTCTCATGTCATGAATGAATGAATGAATGAATATTACCAAGAAAACATCTGCTTCTACCGGGCAACCAGGCTTAGTACAAAAGTTCCACCTCTACAGCTAGTGTCATCTGGACCAAGTATTATGTAATCAGTTCTGCATTCAACAAAGTACTAATTATTGTAGCATGTAGAATGGGAAGGAACTATACATGATAGCTTAATTGTATGATAACACAAATCAGCTATCCTGTGAATTGCTGCAATTAGCACATAATAAATATTGTCACCGAGATGCAAAAAGGCCTGTATAGTTATTAAACAAGGGAAAATCCCACAATAGTAGTCCAAAGGTAAGTCTTCGTTAAGAATTTCCCACGGCAAATCAATTTGAATCCACCCAAACTGCAAAGTTGGAGAATCATATACATAAACAACTTCTGGAGGATTTATTTATAAAATCATTCACTTTCTCAAGAATCCACTCAGTCTTGGGGCTTCTGCATACACAGTCCCAATAATGCTGTAAAGTCAGTGAGAACAAAGTTGATTAACTTAGCTTTCCATCAGAGAAAACACTATAACAATAACGCTGCAGTGCTTCCTCCAGAGTTACATGTCAGGCAGTTTTCCTGTCGATGGGAACTCACACCTTATCCTACCTCCTCCTGGGATTTCTCTCTCAAAAGCCAAAGCACCATGCCACTCTAGCTTTTCCCCAGTCACTTTTGGTCCCACAACAATGATCAGCTTGCATATTTTCCTTCCCTCCACGGGAAAAACTAACCCAGGGCAAAAGAGGCCACAGCTTTTATAGATGTATGTGTGGCAGCACTGGGTGATGAAGTCAGTGATAGAGAATGTATGTGCGGAAGTGCCCTTATAAGAGAATATAAGAGAATATTTTCATGGTTATCAAGCCGACTGAAAAAAAAAAGAGATAAAATGAAAAGAGGCATAAGTATATCCTTCAGAGGCAACAGGAGTTTCCACTTACTAGCAGATGTAGTTCTACATTATTATTTTTGATTTGAATACAAGTGTGATAAGTTACTCAAGGAATTTGTCTCCTATGTACCTCTGTATTTTTGTATCAGTGTCCAAGTCACAGCAGACATAATGCTTCATCATTGACTGGAATGTGAAAGCAATCAAAATCAAAACCAATAAACCCCCACAAAAATCATATCTATTAAAATATGTAGTTTATTTATTCTGGGTATACCAACACTAACATGTGCTGGCTTCCATATTTAGAAAAGAAAATAACCACAAACAATAGACCTCCTAAGATTGATCTGAAAAAGGTTCTCAGTGAGAACCAAGACAAATTCATAATGCCCTCAACAAAGTATCCCAAAATAACTATGATCATTATAACAGTCTAAAAGCCCAGTTATGGCAAGGCCTGATTATTCACCGTGTACACCTGGAAGATGGGAGGAAACGCTATAGCCATGACCTGGGGAGAAATGTGTTGGATGCTTGTTACCAAAATACAATTCTCACAAAAGTGTTTGTTTCAAAACAGTATTCATTTTATTAGCAAGAAGCAAACTGGACGGCTATTGTACTGAGAAAGAAATATTTATTTTTATCCCACCTTTATTATTGTTATAATAAGTCAAGGCATCGAATATATCCAGTATTCCAGAGGTGGGTTGCAGCAGGTTCTGACCAGTTCTGGAGAACCGGTAGCGAAAATTTTGAGTAGTTCGGAGAACCGATAGTAAAAATTCTGACTGGCCCCGCCCTCATCTTTTCTCTGCCTCCCAAGTCCCAGCTGATCGGGAGGAAATAGGGATTTTGCAGTAACCTTCCCCTGGAGTGGGGTGGGAATGGAGATTTTACAGTATTCTTTCCCTAGAGTGGGGTGGGAATGGAGATTTTACAATATCCTTTCCCTGCCATGCCCACCAAGCCATGCCATGCCCACCAAGCCATGCCCACAGAACCGGTAGTAAAAAAAATTGAAACCCACCACTGCAGTATTCGTTCCTTCTCCTATTTTCTCCGCAACAACAAGGTGGGAAGAACTGAGAGAAAGTAACTAGCCTAAAAGTCAACCAGCTTCATACATAAGGCAAAACTAGAACTCAGCCTCTTGGTTTCTATCTTGGTGCCTTAACTAGTAGAGCAAATTGACTCTGGCACACAAGTACACACGATGTAAACAAACTTATTCAAAAGGGAGACTTAAGCCTTACAGAAAAAATAGTTGTGAAAGTAATTGCACCAAGCCTGAGCCCATCCAAAATTAAAACAAAACTTTTAACACATTCTGATTACTTCCTGATTCTAGAAGATGCATCGGGTTGGGTTTTTTTTCTCTCTCTCCTAGTCCTGGAAAATTCTCACTGTATAATCTGAAATGAGCCTTTTCTTTCATCCTCTAGCACCATGTTGTATTTTTTTCAGAGGTAGATTCAGAAAAATAACCTTTCTGGTATTTAACATCAAGAAGAAGAGGGCAGATGTGTTTGAAAGGATTTTAATCAATATGTTTCTCTTGGATTTCCTATAACGGTAAAGGTTTTGGGGTTCAGTTATTTGTAAATCAATTTTTATGCAACAGGAATCTTTAGAAGTACCTGTTAAACATTCTGAACATGCACAATTCCAGGTATGTCCATGCTAAGAATGTTTTAAAATCATAATTTAAATTTTCTGTAGCTATAGACTTATTCATCAAGAGTAGTGATGTAGATTTCCCTTGAAGCTTCTTCTAACTCTGATTCAATATCAGTATCAAGTAGTATCGCACCGTATCGCACAAATATATCTTTAATATTATGGTGTGAGAATTACTAGCCAGGAGTTCTGTCCAGTCCCTATGGGCTTTGCACCAGATTTCTAGCATAATTATAATTCAAAAGTGTTATTATGAATGGGGCATGTCTTCTTTTGTGTGACCAAAGACACAAGTGAACAATTCTAGATTTGCTTCGAGGCCTGATTTTAACATTTCCAAAGAAGGCAGCTATTTTAGTTGGTCGCTGTAGCAGAAAATAAATTTATGATGCCTTATAGCTAATACATTTTCAGCTCAGATGGGTGGTGCAATATTCTGTCAGGGAAAAAAAATGTTTGTACATACAGTTTTAGAATGAATGGAAAAGGGAAACAGAATAGGCAGAACTGTTATATGGACCAGGAGACACATACAATGGTTATGTGATAGTAATAAATCAGCTATAGATGAGAACTGTTGGGGCACAGATAAAACTGGACTTGGATCTGGAGGCAAGGCCCCTCCATCCCTCAGAAATGCTGAAAATAATATGTCTGGATACTTCCGTTGTGATTATGCCAACTCTAAAACTAAGTGTGGTTCAAAATATGTACATTTTGGATAGAAGAGCAATCATGATTAGTCATAGTTCCTGAGGAGTATCTAAATATGGGCGATTTTATTCATATGATATATTTAACATACAACCTTTGCAAATCATATCCTCAAGTTGGCTTACTGCGGCAACTTTCAGAACAAATTGTTTCTGTATTTTTAAACGTGCATGTGTAAGTGATTCTTCTTTTTTTTACATAAGACACTGAACACATACAACACTGAATGGATAACTTTTTAACATATCTGTCACATTTAAACTGGACCAAAGTTAAAGTAATTAGTTTACCTGAGGTGATGGATCTCTAACTGAATTCAGAAGAATGAACTATGAGTTTTAGACATCTCTTTGTGGTAGTGCGGTAGGTATCCCTTCTTAAACTCTTTCTCACTCCTGATTCAGGAGAAAAGCCTGTATATACCTGCTTTGGAGAGGTATTTATATGCTTTAACAAATCTTTAGGGTTAGGATTGGAATTGGGATTAGGGATGAGTTAACTAGTCATCCACAATACCAGTCTTTGAAAAGTGATACAAAATACACTAATCCTAAATCCAACTTTAAAATATATTTTCTAAAAGAATGCTCATAAGGCCACTGCTTTCATTCATAGATGTGTTTACACAAGCTTTTATTGTGTAATTGCTTTGGCTCATTCAAACAGGTTTATAGAGGTCATTGACTTTCCAAATGTTGTCTTTCCATTTGAAAATCTCTAGTGTTTCCCTGCTGTTTCTTCTTTTCTTCTCTTATCACTCTAAAAAAGAAAAGATGAAATAGCTGTACATTGTCTTTTGACCCTAGCATTAGAAGCTTTTTGTATGAATCTCCTGTTGGGTAATTTCCAGTGGTAAACGAAAAGCAGACTATGTATGAATAAATAATTTATCAAAATCCTAGCCAATACATTTAGGATTAGCTTTTGCAAATGGAAAAAAAATTCATTATAGCTTTGAATATATGTCTCTAAAGATTATTAACACAGAGAAAGCACAAAAACACTTTTTCATTCAGATATTTCTAGATTACACCAATAAGATAGGATAGCTATTTCATTGCTGTGTTCCAGAATTCCATTTCTCTGAACAATCATATTCAGTACAGGATTGAGGAAATTCTTGACTGGATTGTAGACATCAGTCATTTTAATAAGTGTAGCTATCTCAGTCCTCATTTATCCTAATATCAATTCTTATCAATAAGATATTTTCATGCCACTTTGAGATACAGATTATTTGATTTGAATATTGGAGCTCAACTATGAAAAAATAATTTGTCTTCTGACAAGTAGAAAGAACCATCCTTTCATTATGATTTGTATCAGGAATATGAGCAGACCATAAGATTCAGTCTGAAGGCCAAATCAAAGTTTAGGAAATGGCCCAATTCATTCAAGATTTTTTCCCCAAACTGTGTGTGGCTGGAAAACTTCATGGAGTATAGAAGAATCAACCTCAAAGAGTTCTCAGATAATGGGCAGACTATCTAAAATCTAGGAAGACACAGATGGAAATGTTGAGGGATTCCCTTGAATTCAGATGATCTGGAAATTCACTAACTCTGAATCTTGGGTTCCTTGCTGGACTTCTAATCTTCGAAACACTGTATTGAAATACCAATGAAGAAGGGTTATATTTATAATCTAATATGTCAGGATAGTGATTTAAGGCCTGATCAGCTGCTACGATGATACACTGATGTAATGATGGGAATGAGTCACCAAGGTTTTTGACTGTTATCCCTTTAAGAGCCTGTATAATAAGAAGAGGCCCTGTTAGGGCATATCTCTTTTGCCATGTGTTCTTCCCTGCTGTAATTTACTGATTGTTTGACTCCTGCCTATAGTACATGCATGGATAGTATATATTCTTTTGTAGATAAAACCACTATTTCTTACAAACCTCTGTTTGCTATTATTGCTCCTGGGTTGTCTCACGTAGTAAAGCTGTGTGCACTTTGACATACTAGATCACTAAAACTGACTATCCTCCATTTCTCCTTCTCTGATCCCAATTCTACCATATGACTCAATGATCCAAAGATAGAGATCAAGACTGAAACTGCATTGAAGTTTAGAATCAAGCCAAACATGATGGACCTTCTTTCTTCTACGATGTTGGACAATATGTCTGAATGAGTTTACTTCACTTTTTTGGTTTGAGGTTTAAATGATTGGAATGTTTGCCAAGTTGCCATTAGTATTGTTTTCAACCACCATTATATTCTCAGTGATTCATTTTGGAAACGTCACCATATTCAAACAGTCAAAATACATCCTCAGTTATAACAGGTTGCAAGGGCTTCCAATTTTTTCCCCACGAACAATGTTACATAAGGTAATTGATGTCAAAATTATTAGCCTCATTTTTCTTTAACTGCAGAGTGCAGGAACACCTGTAGATACTTATTCATTTAGAGCAGATGTCTCCATTCAGAAAAGTATGCAGCCATGATTATCTCCACTCAGGGGACCTGCTTTATTTGCATCAGACTTCTCCTAAGTACAGTGTCTATGCAACTGAATACAGATCAATCACTACTCACCAAACATGTTGCTTTGTAAATATACTGTATTTTTTTATCATTAACGGTGTCCGATTATTCTCTCGTTCCAAAAGTCAATCATTTTTGTCAGCAATTATTATGGATCAAAAGGCATGATCCTTCCACAATATGAGAAAATACTAGGAATGCTTTTGTCACACATTTTCAGAAACAAACAAGAGTGTGTAAATGAGAATAATATTGTCTGTAACACTTTGTAAAACATTTCTACAAGACAAAAAAACTGTTCGTAATACCAGTAATCCTCCTGAAGAATGAAGTAATTGTCATGGAGGAAATACCATGCTAATCTAATGAAAGCCTTTAAAAGGCTTTATATATGCATTTATGCCACCAAATAATGAAGAAGAAAAAAGTTCATGAAATACATAACCTTCTCAAAAGCAATTATTTTATTTATGTACTTATGTAAGAATCTCTGCTTTGTACGACATCATGATGCACAGTGCAGTTAACCTTCAGCATCCACCGGAAAGATTGGCCAAAATAGCAGCATTAGTGATTATTACAATACTGTCTGAAAGAGTAATGAGTTTTGCAGTGTGCACATATGTAGATACTAAACTCATTTATGATATGGCACAGAATAAAACAAAAAATGCTGCCCAGAATATCATCACGGTTGGCCTGTTTTTCAACATTTGAAACGAGGACAATAGCCAACGCTGATCAGCCAATGTGGAGAACGTCAGATTAAGACAACCAAGTTGTTTGAGCGATTCATTTTTTTTTCACTCAGCTTCAGTTTATGGACAATGTATGAATTCATTAAGCAACTTCAGGATGTTCTTCCTTTCTATTCTTATTCTGTTTTTAATATGCTTTTATCTTGATATATGTGAGGAATATAATGATCACCCAAAGTTGGCTGCATTTGACTGGCACTGAATTAGTTACTGCAGAATGCCATCAGTGTATCCTTTTGAAATAATGAACTGGATGACTAATTAGTTCCAGTGTTTCAAAATAAATTAATAACAGACCTGGACCAAGGACACAAATATCTCTGTATCAAGCCCATTGAAAACATGTCTTCCACTCATTCAGAGACTTCTCATTTAATGGCTTGGCGTTGCTTTGCTTTAAATGGGAATACTGTTTGTGTTAGCTTTCCAGCTGCTGAACTCACATTAGAAAGTATCATGAACTCTGAAGAGGCAGACAGCCCTCTGATGACTGGGTAATTGAACTGCCAGTCAAATCATGGCAAGCTAGACATCTCCTCCCATTTTATATTCCAGGAGGAGGGACCTC
Organism: Arizona elegans; assembly: GCA_022577455.1. Classification (NCBI taxonomy): domain Eukaryota; kingdom Metazoa; phylum Chordata; class Lepidosauria; order Squamata; family Colubridae; genus Arizona; species Arizona elegans. The sequence goes on from JAKOOJ010000001.1 coordinate 89,690,057, forward strand.
GAAGAAAAGTAATTTGAGAAATGTACAGTAGATGGATGAACAGATCTGAGCATGTTCAAAATCCTAGCCTAGGAATGCATCTGCCTATCAAGGAAAGAAATCAGGAATACATTTGTGCAAACATAAGAAGGTTTGGACTTACTATGGACATACCATAGATTTAAGTGAACCTGTTTACAAACTACGTTATTTAATAAAAGTCATTTTATTGAATAACCTTCTCAAAAACAATTATTTGAATATTAACCAAGTGATGGTGCTGCCCTGTATCTTTCCCTAGTCGTATCTTTTCGGAGAACTTTTACTTCCTGTAGAAGTAAACGAGAGAGAGAAGAAAGCAATTTCCAAACCACAAAAGAGTACAGCGGTAGCAGCACAATAAGCAGCTCCTGTAGACATCTTCCAGAGTTAAAGAGGATTTACTTAATTTTATAGAACTAAATGATAAGGACACCTATAAACACAGTAATCTCTCTAAGCAAAAGAGAAACATCACTATCATATCATAATACCCTGAATTCAGTGGCATCAGAAGTTGCTATCCAAAATCGCAAAAGTGGTAGATACATCAGCACAAAGACCTGCCCCTTCAAACATACATAGACATAGGTAAAAGGTAAAGGTAAAGGTTCCCCTCTCACATCTGTGCTAGTCATTCCCAATTCTAGGGGGTGGTGCTCATCTCCGTTTCAAAGCCGAAGAGCCAGGGATGTCCGAAGACGTCTCCGTGGTCATGTGGCCAGTATGACTAAATGGCAAAGGCGCACGGAACACTGTTATCTTCCCACCAAAGGTGGTCCCTATTTTTCTAATTGCACTTTTTATGTGCTTTCGAACTGCTAGGTTGGCAGAAGCTGGGACAAGTAACGGGAGCTCTCCCATTACGTGCCACTAGAGATTCAAACCACTGAATTGCCAACTTTTCGATCGACAAGCTCAGTGTTTTAGCCACTGAGCCACCATGTCCATAGACATAATCTATGTCTAATAATAATCTAACCTAATAATCTAATCTATGTCCATAGACATAACACACATACAAGTGGTATTCAAAAGTTATTCACAAATCAGCAAATAAATAACAAAAATTACTGTAAAAATAATTGGTATCTTAAAAATGAATAAATGTTATTATCACATAACACTATCCTCAGGGTATTTGTTGATGAAATAGAAAATACACTAAAAAAGTTCATACTAAAAATAAGTATTAATTCATTTCCTGTGCAGGAATGGGAGGAGAGCAATAGATAAAATATACAGTAAATTTCAATTGTCATGAACCAGAGAGATGAACATTAATTTGTCCCACTATTGCAATGTTAGGATTCAAGGCATGGTAGGCAAGACAATATATCTATGCTTATGTTAAGTTAATAAAATAGTCTGGAACACATGGCATTATAGCCAGAAAATATGAGTTCATTAAATAATAGTAATTGTTAGCAGCAGGGCAGAATAAACTGCAGCCAAGTGCACAGAGCAGAACCAATAACTTTGTTTTAAAATGAATTATACCCTTTTCACCTACTTTCTGACTTCATCTCTACTGTTTACTCTCTGATAAATACTGACTTAATCGTTCAGGGAAAGAATTTTGAATTTCAGAATGGAGGAAAAAGTTTCAAGAAAAATAAGCATATTATGGAAGAAAACAGCAATATGTAGTCCGCTCCTTGCAAAATAGTGAATGCATTATGTTATGCAGATACTTATGTTGTATTATTAAAGGAGAACTCTGCTAAGCAAAGAAACAATGCATATCATTTTCCAGTTTTTTCACGTTGGCATGGGAAACACAATGTTGCCTGACAGTTGCCATTCTTTTGCTTTTTTCGACTATTGATTGAATAACAGAATAACAGAGTTGGAAGGGACCTTGGAGGTCTTCTAGTCCAACCCCCTGCTCAAGCAGGAAATCCTTACCATTTCAGACAAATGGTTGTCCAGTTCCTTCTTAAAAGCCTCCAGTGTTAGAACACCCCCAGCTTCTGAAGGCACGTTGTTCCACTGGCTAATTGTTCTATCAGGAAATTTCTCCTTAGTTCTAAATTGCTTCTCTCTTTGTTCAGTTTCCATCCATTGCTTCTTGTCCTGCCCTCAGGTGCTTTGGAAAATAGCCTGACTCCCTCTTCTTTGTGGCAGCCCCTCAAATACTGCTATCATGTCACCCCTAGTTCTTCTTTTCACTAGACTAGACATACCCAATTCCTGCAACCATTCTTCCTATGTTTTAGCCTTCAGACTCCCGCAATCAATTGAATACAGAAATGTGTGTATGTACTGTATATATCCCTCCTTGATATATATTTGAATTACAATAGTATGAATGTGACTCAGTTTGAAAACTACGCTTCTGATGCTATTTCATAAATTAAAGAGCCACAGGAGCTTTACATGAAATAAATGTATCTTTGAGAAAACAGTGACCTTTGATAGCAACAAGAAATCTTGGAACTTATTTATGCCAGGGGCAACCAGGTAGCCTTAGAATTTGCCAGAATAGGAGAGGAAACATTACTGAAAACAAAACCATAGCAATCTAGGGACTATCCCAATTCTAACAATTTTGGAAGCTGAGATATATTGGAAAGAATTTGTAGTACTGAAACAATGCAAGGATTTCGAAAAAAAAAGCCAGTCTTTTTGGAGATGGGGAATGAAACATCCCCAAAATATTGAGATCAGGGTAACATCAGAAAGTATGTCCCCCATATTAAAACAAACCTAGAAACAAAACTCTTCTTAAAAAATGTACCCCTGTAGCTCCCGAGCCTCCTAAAATCGTGCAGCTGAATTTCTCTAGCATAATTACAAAGAACATAAGAAACCTGCAATTTTCGCTATGTAATTTCTGATTCAGAGAGAGTGAAGAAAATGGCATCAAAACAGATCGCAAAAGGTTGCATTCCTCTAACAGCCATTATTTTCAGCTGGAAAATGCATGTCTAAAAAGGCTTTTAAGCAGCCCTTAGTCAAGCTGAAAGGACATTGAATGTGCACTCTCAAATCTTTGGTTCAAAGGTAGGTTGGGTTCTCAATGAAACAATTTGATATTGTTATTGATGTTGAGAACCCAACCTACTGTATTTGCGAAGAATAGATAAGAAATTAAATAAAACGAAATGACAGAGAACTTAGTTGTTCCTTCCTGTTACCTTCAGCCCATGAAGCTGAATTTATGGGAAAGTTCCTGCACATTATTGTAAGTTGAAAGGGGACCAGAGGGCCTTTTTGATGGAGAAATTTGGTTTTGGGTTTTCCTATTTTCTTGAGCAGGGTGAATGGTACATGAGACTTTGAAAATAGGAAAAGTGTTTCTACAAAGTATTTATAACAAATATATGGAAGAGAGTGGCTGGCTGGAATGTAAATTCCATAATGTAACAGCATTTCATGTATGGTTTTTTTTTTTTTTTAATATAATGGGATTATAACATTACACACTTGATACTTCTGATTTACAAGGCACTTACTACTTTTACTGGAGATTTTCTTTTATTCAGGCACATTATCTATTATGCATAACAGATAATGTATATCGGAAATGTTAATGGCAGAAAATTCCAATAAGTGTTTCATAGAAGATAATGGAAATGGCGCATGATATTGATGGAGTTTAGCACAGGTAGAAAAATCCTGTTATCAGACATTCTATAGTATTTAGTTATTTATATTATATGAAGTCCAGGATTTATTTTCTGGGGGGAAAGGAAAAGTTCTAAGTAAAAGAAGACTAGACGTTGCAGTCTTTAAAAGGAATTAGGAAGGCTTATACATTTATCTTGCAATGATATGAGGATATATCAGAGAACAGGAAATGGCCAGAGTAGATTTTTCTTCCATTGTGTCATTTGTCAAATAGCAGTGAAGTAGAGTAGAAATGTTTCAGCATTGCAGAATTTCTCCAGAGATACAACAGTGATTATATACAACTGAATAACACCTCTTAGCCAAAGGTCCAGATTATAAACTATACTTACTGCACAGTGTGTAACCACATTTTATTTATTGAACTACAGGCAATGGATGTCCACAGAGGGAGAAAGCAGAGGGACAAATGATGGAAATAGGAATTCTCTGCTCATTATATAAGGTAGTCCTTGACTTACAACAATTCATTTAGTGATCATTCAGAGTTACAACAGCACTGAAAAAAGTGATGTATAACCATTTTTCATACTTATGATCACTGCAGCATCTCCATGGTCACATGATCAAAATTCAGATGCCTGGCAACTGACTCATATTTATGATGGTTGCAATATCCCAGGGTCATGTGATCACCTTTTGTGACCATCTGACAAACAAAGTCAATGGAGAAGTCAGATTCACTCAACAACCATGTTACTCATTTAATATCTGCAGTGATTCACTTAACATCTGTGACAAGAAAGGCCATGAAATGGGGCAAAACTCACTTAACAAATGTCTCACTTAGCAATAGAAATTTTGGGCTCAATTGTCATAATAAATCGAGGACTACCTGTACTTCTTTTGTATATTTTGACCCAAATACAAAAGAATTGAGTTTGCCTCATGACTTCACTGTGCTTATTTTGTCAGTGCTTAAGAATTATTGTCTATAAGTAAAGTTCTTAAATACAATCAATATCCCAAAACCTATGTATACAAAAAAAACAAAAAAAAAAAAAAAACAAATTTCTTCTGTCATCTCTAGCTCATATCAAAATGACTGCAAAGAGTTAAGCTAAGAATTGCAATTAAACACACTTCCAGGTCAAGAGGCTGGCTGTGGAACAGATTATGAACAGTTCATGTACAAATTTCAAGTCAAGCTAAAGGAAAAGCCAAACAATTTCCATTATATAATTTTGAGTATATAACCACCATTTTCAAAGTGGTCCCGATGTTCCAGGAATTGCTCTGATGTCTTGAACCTGATTAACAGGTAACCAAAGGAACTGTGGAATGAAATCAAAGCAATTGTTAAACGTCAATGTGAAAAAAAGATTGCTAAAAAACAACATATAAGAGGAAGTAAAGTGGATATCCAAGCAAACAGCAGAATTTGAAAAGAAAAGAAGCCAACACCAAGAAAGATAAAAATCTTGGGGTGGGGGGGAGAGAAAGAATTTCAGAGAGCTGTTAAGGAACAGTATCTCAACATCTGTAAAGACACTGAAGATGGAAATAGACAAGGGAAAATGGGGAAAGTATTTCAAAAAATCTCCAATCTTAGAAGGATACTCCAAGTATGAATTGACATGCTAAAGGATGCTAATGGACAGATAGTAACTTTTGGAAAGAATATAGCACAAAGATTTAAAGAGTACACTGAAATTCTATACAGTAGAGATGTCAGCATCCAAATAGCTTAAAATATATTTTCAATTGACAAGAACTTCTAATACTAGAAGATCAGCACCCTGGTCAAGTGGACAGCGATAAAAAAAAACGATGGTATAGCTACAGAAATATACAGAAATATGACAGGCAAAGAAAAGCAATAAAGGTTCTAAACAAACTATGTCAGAAAGTTTGGAGAATGCCACAATGACCAACAGACTGGATGAGATCGATCTACATTCCAAAACCAAAGAAAGAAAATTTAACAGAATGTGCGAACTATTGCATGCTATTTTTAATTTCACATGTTATTTAATGGCAACTCTGACTCTATACCCAATCCATGCACGGCAACATTGTTTTGCTCTGGTTCAAGGAATACTAAAGAGGATGTAGTTTGCCAGTTGGCTAATTCTCAACAGACAGCAAACAGCCATTCAAGTTTCAAGTTAGGAAAATGGCAGGACATTTTTCATCTATCTGATCGGCTTCATATTCGGAAGAATAGTTGCTTATTCCGTTGCAACAAAGAGGACCTGCACCTTAAATCTTAGAGGTAACCATACGAACTGGTTATTTTTAAGCAGAAGTCCTCCAGGAGCTACATCAATGTTTACCTAGCAAGGAACCTGAACTGTAAACCAAAATGATAAAGTGAGACTCAGCAGAAGCCTTAAGAAAGCTGGAATACTCATTTGCAGGATAAATATTTTATGTGCCTTATATATTTAAATTCTTTGCTGGAGAATCGGAATAAACATGCTCTGTAATATAAGTAACACAGCACCCTGCTGTTTTTCCTCTCCCAACCCTGCTTTTGTATTTAGTTCATCCTTTCAAGAGCTTTTCCACCTACTGGGAAAACCACTTCCTCTTCCTGTTGCATCCATTTCCTTGAGATTAGCAATCTTTTTATTTGCAATCTTTTGCTTAGAAACATACATGTTTACATGCATATGACATGTTACTTGATACAGCATATCAATGAAATCATCTCTAAGCTGCTAGAAGCATCCACCAATCCAGTTGCCCTGTTACATTCTGACCATCCCTGAATGGGTTACTGCTTTCCCTATGATACAAGGAACTGAGCTGACAAAAAAAATTAAAAGCTACTGTCTTTCATTTAAAAGTACAGAAAAAGAAGCACACCTTAAAAGCCCCCAGCACTTGGCTTTTGACTCTGTGCTTGGGAACCTGCCCAAATCACTGCTGATTCACTGCTTCGTTACAAGGGGGGAAAAACATGGCAGTTTTCAAACCTGTCTGAAAAATCTCAGCCCTTAAAGAATTCACTTTTCTGAGTGGGCTCTTTACCTTCCAGCTCTTGAAAGAACATTTGAATACATAAACTCTTCTCAATTGTCTTTTTTTTTTTAATTTAAATACTTAAACTCTATATACTTCCATCACATTTCCAAGAGGCCAAAAGTGGCTTGCCTCACGCACATTCACATTCAAGCTACACAATCCAGAGCAAGACAAAATATAGCAAAGCAGTATATAAAATAGGAGACTAATGGTACAGACAACAATCTGTTATATAACAGTGCTGAATGGCCTTGAAATCGGAGGCCAAATTTAAGTTGGCCCCGAATAAGCCTTGAAGGAACAGCCTAACAACAACTTAGACCCTTCTGATGTACACAACTCCACAAATCTCTAGAATAGGACCAAAGTCTTAGAATTATAATCCAACCAACTTGAAAGGCAGAAAGGAGTAGAAGACTATGCCACTATGTGTGTTTAGCTGGGGTATGGTGTTACTTAAATCTGATTGAGCTAAATAAGAGCCAAGAACGATTCCTCAATATTCCCAGGTACTTGAAACAGGAGATAAATTTTCAGGGTGCTCTTCCTCTAGTATTAATTTTTTTTTTATCTGAGAGTTCTGGCTAAGGATATGGAGGACCCCGATATTCTCAGAAACATCATTCAAACTTTTGAGAGCCATTTCAAGGCTCTCAAGGAAACATTATTCCCTGTCAAAGAAAAATAATGGCTATTTCTTAAAGCACTGATCTTGAAAACTTCAAGGCTCAACCTGTCTCATTTGAGTGCTATCCATTCTGAAATTGTAATTTAAGCATGCATTATTGTAAACTTCACAGTTCTCACTTAATCCAAGGGTTGTTAGAGCACCTGTAATGAAAATAAAAAGACTTAGTGGGAGAATTCAATGCTTTTCCTTTCAGCACAGCTACAATGATAACGTTATATATAGAACAGCTCTCACAGGGATGTAATGAAGCTGCTGTATGTGAAACCATTTCACTTTTCCTTCACCCACCACTCAACTTAAAAATAGCTTCACCTCAGCTGAAAACTGCAGACAATAAAGATAGCAACCACTGTTTTTCTTCTCTACCAATACTGTTCCTTTTGCTTTCTTGCAGTGCGTGGTTTTCTGTGGCGTACATGGAAAAGTGAGTCAGCCTTATCCTTGTAGTTCAGGACATACATTCTGACTCTCTCTTAGGACATTTTCTGAAGGAATCGTTGAGCAGGCTTTCATCATTTCCTGCGTCTCTGAAATGTGAAACTTAACATTGGCTAGAGACAGTAAATCTGATTTTTAAATGTTCCCGTCCTGCTTTAAAACCTACATTAACTGTAATAAGAGATCATAAGAAGCGATGTTTCTCAGATACCATGCAAGGCCATGTGAAAAAAAATCTACTTGCCTTGGATTCAGGGCTCAAGCTAAACATGATATATGAGAAAAGTGAATAATATCCCACCGTTTTCAAAACCAAAACCAGCGCAGAGGAATCTTTTATGCCTGTGTTTCTCAACCTTGGGAACTTGAAGATGTGTGGACTTCTCAACTGCCAGAATTCCCCAGCCAACCAATCTTCAGTTCCTAAGGTTGAGAAACACTTTGGCTGCTAGATCATTTTATAAAAATATTTTGCATCTTGCTTTTTGGTCTCCAAACCAAAACTGGAACCAAACATGAAGATTCAATTACAATATGTTCAAGTTACATGTAGAATAAAATTAGCCAAAGCATAATCAGCCAAGGAGTTGGTTTTAATCACAGTTACAACATCACCATAGCTCTGCCCTTCAGTGGTTATCCATAATGTTGAGCATCTTCGTAGTAAAGATACTGCCTCATGAGCTAGTCACAACCGCCCCCCCCCAAAAAAACGTAATTGTATGTTGCAGATAAAATTTAATACTATTTACAGGTTTCTTTTCTCTCTAGTCCTTCTCTCAACTTTCATGTGAAAGCCTGGTCAAAATAGGATGAATAGCAAAGGAAGTATTTATTAGATTTATATGCTGCCCATCTTGTCTAGATTTATAGTAAATAAATACTGAAATCTATTCCAAAATTTGTCTTTGCCCCATAGGTGGTTAAAAGAAATTGTGAGAAATACCTGTAGCTAAATTTATAACACACATAATACAAAGGGATGGCTATTATTTATAACTGCAGCATTATCCGTTGGGTTATTAATTAATTAATTAATTAAGCCCCACTAATATCAATTTAATAATTTATATTAAAGGCCAATTTTAATCTAAAAACAACTGTGCTCAGCTGAGGAAAAAGGAAAAATGATTTCTTTTCTACAATTGTTCAGAAATACATAAAAAGTTTTCATGTTCAATTATATGTCCCTGGGGCTATGCAGTACTTTTGGTATTTCTTTCTTATATTCTGCCAGATTTCTCCCTGTCATTATCTCATTTTTGTACATTCTTGCTACAAACACAAATATGGGCAACATATTATTACGCTAACCATGTTGATCTGAAGTAAATATGTTAAACCATTTATTAATTAAAGTTATTTTCATTTTTAGATATGGGGGGAAAAAATCCTTATTTTTGGATAAAATCAAGGGAAGAAAACACCCAGCTTTGAAAACGAACAGAGCAAAGTCTGCATTGCAAGCTGTAGTACTGGAAGTGGATGCAGCCAATCCGGATAAAAATGCTGCCAACCAGCTGTCTGGCAAAGCAAGCTCGAGGGTGAGGGACGAGAGGGGAAGAAAACTTTGGATTCAGCAGAATCTCAGAGAACAAATATGTTAGTACTTGGGGTGGGGGTGGGGGTGGGGGGGAGGGAGGGATGCACCAGGAAGCAGCAAGGCCCAACGAGTTGCCTTTGTGATGCAATGAGCAACTGAATTGTAACATGCCTCGTCTTGTTCCCTTCCAATGGATTTATACAACCCCATAATTCAATTTAGATCATTTGCTGCCCCAAATAAGTGCCAAAACTAAGGATGTGTTACTTCGTGTTGAGGCTTGTTTTTCCAGCATTTCATATTTTTTGACTCACCTATTACCCTTTGGTGATCACACTGTCCCTGTGGGGGAAAAAAAAAACCCCCAGGGTCAGCCTCTGATTCAATATTTCAATATTCTTCTTCTCTAGTAACCACTGCAGATGCACAGATCTCCTCCTGTTTACACTGTCAGGAGGAGTTCCAAAAGGTAAAACAATGTATTTCTGACATAACAAAAAATGGAGCTCCCAGATTAACCACGCATCTCAAGAGACCCCACCTTGGCCTAGAGTTACAGTTTTCACTGCAATACCCAAATGATTTGTCTGTGCTGTGTCACAAATACTACTAATAATTTCAAGCTATAGAGAACTGGCTAAAATGAGCCTTGGTAGTACAGTGGTCTAAGGCACCCTGTTATTAAGCTGGTTATTAAGACCAGCTGCCTGCAATTTCTGCTGGTTCGAATCTCGCCAGGCTCAAGGTTGACTCAGCCTTCCATCCTTTCTAAGGTAGGTAAATTGAGGACCCAGTTGTGGGGGCAATAAGCTGACTTTGTATAAATATACAAAAGGATGAAGGCTATTACTGAGCACATTGTAAGCCGCCCTGAGTCTCCGGAGAAGGGCGGCATATAAATCAAATTTTTAAAAAAACAAAAAAACTGGCAAAGTTTCAAACGCTGCTCCAACCCGGCTTCTTTTTTGGCAGTGGACTTGGAGAGGTGAGATTTTGAGGTCTTGAAGAAGTTCTAAGAAGGGCAAAAGATAGTCTCTCTGGGTCAGCTTTCCCAGGTAGATTAGACAGGAAACACGACCAGTTGAGATAATGCTACATTATTGTAAGGCTACCTTAACAGAATCTTGCAATTCTCCCACCGTCTCTGTTACAGCCTGCGAAATTAAGGTCCCTTCTGACTCTCTTTCTCTACCCATTATACAGCTGAGGGCTATGGCTTCTGTTATCTGACCATTCCCCAGGCAGCATCTTTTTCCCTTGTGTCCCAAGCTCTTCCCAACATAACCATTATGCTGGGTTTGCTAGCCAAGAACTGATTGGAAGAATGGTGACAGCTCCATTCCATTCTTCTCATCCTCAATGGATTTTGATGCAAGAAAGACTCAGGCAGATAGACAGACATGCAACTATTTCTCCCATGCATCATTTGCATCAGGGGTGCTATTCAGCAGGTTCTGACAGGTTCTGGAGAACCGGTAGCGGAAATTTTGAGTAGTTCAGAGAACCAGTAAATACCACCTCTGGCTGGCCCCAGAGTGAGGTGGGAATGGAGATTTTGCAATATCCTTCTCCCAGGAGTGGGGAGGGAATGGGGATTTTGCAATATCCTTCTCCCAGGAGTGGGGAGGGAATGGGGATTTTGCAGTATCCTTCCCCTGGAGTGGGGTGGGAATGAAGATTTTGCAGTATCCTTCCCCTGCCAGGTCCACCAAGCCACGCCCACAGAACCGGTAGTAAAAAAAAATTGAATTCCATCACTGATTTTGCATGATTCTTGTAGCTGCCACTGCTATTGTCTTCACTTTATTTCAAAGAAAAAGTGCTGCTATAATTCTAGTTAAATTAATCTTATTGCCGCACAAAATAAGAATGGGGATGGAAAGGATATTGGTTTGTCTTCGTCTGTTAGTAGACTGGGTTACCTTCCTAAGATGGAACATACCATACTCACATCATGCAGAAAAGTAGAAACTGATTAATCTCATTGTCTAACAAACAACTTCAGCAGTCTCATCATCCCTAATAACATAATATGGAATCATAGTCATCATTGAACCTTTTGTAATTCTGTAATAATAGAACGTTATCACTGGGCTTTCTGCAGAAGAAGAAAACAGCAAAAATTCAGAGGTAAAACAGAAAAGCTAGTTAGGTCAAAACCTGAATTAAGGACGTGATTGAAAAATCGGTTTTCCTTCCATTTATCTATTTATTTATTTATCTATCTATTTATTTATTTATTTATTATTTTTTATTTATTTATTTATTTATTTATTTATTTATTTATTTATTTATTTATTGGTTCGGTTTATGACTCAGGGTGGCTTACAATGCATTAAGCAATAGCCTTCATACTTTTGTATATACCTGTTTAGTAGGGCTTTCGGGGGCCCCCTAAGCGGTGTTCTTTTTTTATACAAAGTCAGCTTATTGCCCCCACAAACCGGGTCCTCATTTTACCTACCTCGAAAGGATGGAAGGCTGAGTCAACCTTGAGCCTGGTGAGAATTGAGCTTGCAGTAATTGCAGGCAGCTGGTGTTACTTAACAGTGCTTTAGTCTGCTGCGCCATCAAGGCTCTATGTTTCTTGAATAGCCTAAATAAACGAACCTCCTTACATTATTGGAGCAGCATAACAAAGTATGTATGAATTATGGGAATCCAAAGAGCTGTGTTGCCTAGCCAGCTTTTCAGAGGTGGAATCAGGGGAAGACCTGTGGAGTTGTGAACATGGTGAAGGGAACAAAGCCCTAATCTCGCAACAACCAGCTAGCCTTGCCCCTACTGTGATCTAAAGTTACCTTTACATTCGAATGCCAACACTGTCCCTTTGTTAATTACATTACAAATGCAAAACTGGATGTGCGAAATCTGTTTCTATTTCTGTGAAATGTCTAAAGCCTCTCTAGGCTGTGGATATGAAGTTAGCATAGCAGTTAACACTGATGATTTAGCCAACCTCCTTTCCTATTATTAAAGAAAGCAGGTGCCTCACGCGGAAACAGTGCGCTGGTCTTGTGTTCAGGGATTATACCGGCACACAAGAGCCTCAAGAGAGTCAGCAGGGAGCCACAGGCTTAGATTACTCGTTTATTGAGAAAATGGCAGAAGCCAGTGGGTTTTCTACTTCAGTCGAAGCCTTAATATGAACTATAAAGGTAAGTTTAGCACCCTGCAAGGCATGCATACAGATCCAAGCAAATCATCCCCAAACTAAATTTCCATGCCAGCCAGAATTCTCAGTTCCTAAGCCTAAACTTATAATTGAGGCCTTCAGTAAAATAAAGAAAATGATCAGCAATTTCATGCACTGGTCATGGCAAAACAGGAGAAATTTCACACTTGCTGTTTGGAAATGAAGAGCAACTGTGAGCATTTTCTCCTTTCAAATCAACACATGTACTGTATATCCTGTTTTTTTTTCTCCCCTAGATATTTCAGACCAAAGAGAGCTGAGACTGGCTCGCATTTCAAAATCATCTTATGTATATTTAAAATCTTTCTACTGATTAACCACCTGTGTATCCCCTTGACTGTCCTAGTAGGTTTCTGAGCATTGTCTGTTTTGTATATTCCTGGCATAGACCACTATTTAACTGAATAACACATTCATTAAATCAAAATATATTAGCCAATACATTGGAAGGAAACATAAGGAAACCACTATAAACATGACAGTTTAAATACCTGAAATCCTGGGACTCAGTGCTCCCCCTGCTGTACGAAGTCTTGTTCCAGAAATCCCCAAATGCTATACAGGCAGTGGTGGGTTGCTCCCGGTTCGCATCGGTTCTATAAAACGGGTAGTAAAACTGGCGGGAGGCCCCGCCCACTGACCCTGTCATCATGAAAATGCTTCTGCGCATGCCCCGTTGCGAACCGGTAGTATAGGTAAGTAGAACCCACCCCTGTATACAGGTAGTCCTCAACTTACAACCAAAATTTTTGTTGTTAAGTGAAACATTTGTTAAGTGGGTTTTACCCCATTTTACAACATTTCTTGCCTCAGTTGTTAAGTGAACCACTAAAGCTGATAAGTTAGTAACCCAGTTGCTAAGTGAATCTAGCTTCCCCCATCGACTTTGCTTGTCAGAAGTTCGCAAAAGGTGATCACGTGACCTTGGGACACAGCAACTGTCATAAATAGGAATCAGTCGCCAAGCATCTGAATTTTGATCGCATGATCATGAAGATGCTGCCAAGGTTACAACTGTGAAAAACGGTCAGAAGTCACATTTTTCAGTGCTGCTGTAACTTTGAACGGTCACTAAATGAACTGTTGTAAATCGAGGACTTACCTGTAATCAAATGGTGATTTTTTAATGGGACTGAAAGCTATTAAATGCATAACTGAAGAGTAAACATACTATTTAGAGAGCATTTCACCGAGGCAGCCTTCGGCGGTGCCATCTTGGATCCAGATTTGTATTTCACCTGAATTAAGCATAAACATCCAGATATTTATTCAGTGCCAGTTTAAGGCTGTATGGCACTCTTAGCTCATATTGATTGTTGCTCCCATTCCCCACTGAATTCAAGATCTGCATTTTTATTCAAATGATTCAAAAGGAGGGCCACCATTAGTTCTCCCTAAGCTTTTGCACCCTAAACCAATGGCTATTCAGCCTAAGCCTACAGCAGGCTCTGTATTTTATCTGTAGCAGTGGGGAAAGTTTTATTGCCATGATATTCTTACTTTGGGCAAAACAATATTGTCTTATTTCTTTATTCCTGAAAATCATCCAGAATGGACCATCAGAAGAACATTTTAAAAGGAATGTGGAAAGAACAATCCAGAAGTGAGATATTTGTTACCGTTTGGACTTTTCTTTGGCTTTTTAACTGGAAGGAATTTGCTGATCTCAGGATTTACTTAATTTGGTGGGGAGAATGGGAGAGAAATGCAACATGTTTGATATTCTTTTATTCTGAGGTCACAAGTCTTTTTCTTTCGGAGGTTGAGTGTGATTGGCCCCTATGATTGGAGGATAAATAGAGAAATAAATTATAAAGAGAAATAGCCAGCCGGAGCAGAAATAAGGTCAAGCAAATTAGGAAAAGGGTATGCTGAAAAGCAAAACTCTGAAAACAAGAGAGTGAAGGAGAGCAAACAACTTAGATGAGTTAAGTTTTAGCTTCTTCATCAGACCTATCTGATGAAGAAGGGTTCTATCAGACCAAGGATTGCCCATTGGGTACATGAGTTACAGGGCTAAAGGTCCTGGCTGGGGTATTCTGGGAGTTGAAGTCCACAAGTCTTAAAGTTGTCAAAAAAAAAAAGAATAGAATAGAATAGAATAGAATAGAATAGAATAGAATAGAATAGAATAGAATAGAATAGAACAGAATAGAACAGAACAGAACAGAACAGAACAGAACAGAACAGAACAGAATAGTTTATTGGCCAAGTGTGATTGGACACACAAGGAATTTGTCTTTGGTGCATATGCTCTCACTGTACATAAGGAGAATAACATACATTCATCAAGAATAAAAAGATACAACACTTGGTGATAGTCAAGGTTAATAAACTAGGTAATAGATAACAATGTATCTATATAAATATGTACCTAAATAATCTGTAACTCTGTATCAATACTGGATACAAGTGTAGAAACTCACACTTTTCTTTAACCCATAACGAATCAAAGGAAACAACAGTGCATAACAAAAGCAATAACATTAGCAACTGAACACTCTTGTCATTGTTTGGAGTTTTGCTGCCCAAATACAGTATACCTACATTTAGGGCCCCTATTTTTTTCTGAGAAAACAAAAGACTTACAACATCCACTTAGTGACCATTCGATGTTACAATGGCATTGAAAAAAGTGTCATGACCATTTTTCACACTTTCAACCGTTACAGCATCTGCAAGGTCATGTAACCAAAATTTGGACGCTTGGCAACTGCCCTGTATTTATGACGGTTGCATTGTCCCAGGGTCAGGTGATCCCCTTTTGAGATCTTCTGACAAGCAAAGTCAATGAGGAAGCCAGATTCCCTTAATCACCATATTACTCACTTAACAACTGCGATGTTTCGCTTAACAACTGTGGCAAGAAAAGTGATAAAACGGGGCAAAACTCACTTAACAACCGTCTTGCTTAGGAATGGAAATTTTGGCCTCAGTTGTGTTCATAAGTCGAGAACAACCTGTACATAGTATATACCCAAGGATCTAAAAAACAAATTAAACATTCTTCTTTATGAAGATGAAAGGAGAAAACTCTGACTATTTCCATGAGCATTCAAATGATGGTGAGCATTATCTTACTAGCATATTTTAAATGCTAGCTCTCCCTTTGAGGGAGATGGATCGTTTAGAAATATGAAAAAGAAAGGAAGGAAGGAAGGAAGGAAGGAAGGAAGGAAGGAAGGAAGGAAGGAAGGAAGGAAGGAAGAAAGAAAGGACATGCCCAGAAGCGAGAAATTATTGGGTTAAAATACAAATATGGTTAGAGGAAATGATACAACAACATATTGATTTAAAACCTGAATTGTTCCTATTGGGTATCTTACTGGAGAAATACAGTAAAGAAAATATATATTTGATTTTACATGTTATAACTGCTGCGAGGATTGTATTTGCACAAAATAGGAAAGCAGAAAAAATCCCTATAGAGGGAGAGGTAATTAAGAAAATATTGGAATGTGCAGAAATGAATAGATTAACATTGGCAATTAACGAAAAGGAAGAATCAGAGTATTTTAGGATATGGAGGCAATTTTATCACTGGTTAGAGAAGAGATATACATGAAAATTAATATAAATATAAGATTTTGGGGGAAATGTAATGAATTAAATGAAGATGTAAAAGTAACATAGAAATGTAGTAAGAAAATGATGATAAAGGAGGAATAAAATGAATCAATATAAATGTTAAGAAATTTGGAAAAAATGTTGTAATAAATTAAATAAAAATATAAAAGTAAGATAGAAATATAGTAAGAAAATGATGAAGGAGGAATAAGAGGACACAAAATATGTACCCAGATGACACACTGAATGATTAATGATGCATTGTTTGTTTAAATATAAGAAAGAAAGAAAGAAAGAAAGAAAGAAAGAAAGAAAGAAAGAAAGAAAGAAAGAAAGAAAGAAAGAAAGATGCTATATACTCAATTTTCAATGGCACTCTGCTGTTACATCATTAACACAGAGCAAACAAAGCTTCCAACTACATAAGGAATGCAACTCTTTAAAAAGCATGTTACACTTAAATGCATAATCTCTTTGGCAGGTTTCAATTCACCATTTTATCAGAGTTTATTACTATAGGTCAATTATTGTGCACTCATTTGACCAGGAGAAACAGAGGTGAATGATTGTTCATTAACTTCATAACTTAATTACTTACCATCCTGCCCTAGATGACATCTCTTTCCATGTGATGTTCTTTCAGGGCAGTGAGGCCAGAACTCAATTTGTTTTAAGAGTCAGGTATATGTGTCTATTTCTGTCTCCCTTGGCAGCACAAAGCAAATTAATGGGTAGTTTTGGGGAGGAGGCATGGAAAGTAAATGAAGATCCTTCCAGAGGAATAGCACAAAATACTCATGACATGGTGTCACTGTTTGGAAATCATAATACAGGGAGTCCTTGACTTACGACAGCATTGGGACCAGAATTTCTATTGCTAAACAAGGCAGCGACAGTGAGTCATGCCTGATTTTATGATCTTTTTTACTATGGTTGTTAAGTGAATCACTGCAGTTATTAAGTGAATCAGGCAGTTGTTAAGTGAGTCCAACTTCCCCCATTAACTTTGCAAGACAGAAGCCAACTGGGAAGGTCACAAATGGAGATCACATGATCCTCGGATGCTATAGCCATTGTAAATACATCCTGGTTGCCATGTGCCTAAATTTTAATCATGTGACCATGGGGATGCTGTGATGGTTGTAAGTATGAGGACTGGTTACAAGTCACTGTTTTCAGTGCCACTGTAACTTCAAATGGTCACTAAATGAATGGTTGTAATCAAGAATTTCCTGTATGCTTCTGATATATCTTTCAAATTTCCCTTCTCGTGTACAAGAGCAAGCCAGAGGAGGAGCAGTGGATGGATATAGTATAATATACTGTGTGTGCCATGATGTTATTTAAAGAACATAACTAACATATTTATGTTAGTATGATTGTTGTGGCCTGTCGGCCGCCAGCCCCTCCAGCAACCAAATCAGATGAGAAGGAGGCATGGAAGTTAGGGCCAGCATCAAGGCAAACTGAGAGCTCCGAAGGGAAGAGGAAATGGAGCTGTCAGAGAGAAAGAGACAGAGGCAAATGGAGAGTCAACAGCCCCCAGGTCTGGAGGTGGCTGATGAGGAAGAGGAAGAACTGGGCCCAGTGCCTGACGTGCGGATGCACAGAACGCAGAGAAGAGGAGAGCAGTGGAAATCTATGGGCTGATCCTTGGGACGGAAGAGTCACTTCTGCTACCATAGTCCCACCCTAGCTCTTGGGATAAAAGGCAGGGGGCAGAGATGAATAGGTGTGGCAGACAACTATTCATTTCTCTGCTGGACAGACCTGTTAGTCTGCTGTGTAAGAGACATTTGCTGGGGCTGCTGGGGCTCCTAATAAAGGAATTGTTGACAAACCTTAACGAAAGTTTGTCATGTTTGGGAGCCAGGTCAGAACAATGATGTCATATAACTGAGCATGTGCACGACGAAATCATGATGTATATATCATCACTTTGACAACATTACAAGCATAAGAAGCATCCCTTCTTATGGATGCTGCTAACCATGTCTATTAAGCTGTTCTCACATACATCCATTTTAGACCAAAGAGGGTTTCTGCTTTATAATATTGCTTTCTGATTCATAGCATATAATTTTTTAATTACGATGGAGAAAATGGATGATATATATATTGCATGCAATTATACATCAGCAGGGTCCTGTGACATAATGTGTAATTTTACTATCTTAAAAAGTATATAAAAGGAATATATGTCTAGACAGCTAAAATCCATTACATTCAAGTTACAAATCAAATCCATGTCCTCTGTGGTTGGGCAAATTGTCATTGATTAAGGAACTAAGTGAGTATTTTTTGAACTTATTGAGCAGAACAAAAAGCATCATGCAATCAAACTCAGTGTGTAGGTCATGCTCTCAGGCATCCCTAATCAAGTGTGTTCGGTTTCTGGTTTATCGGGCCCCGATTTCTTATCAATTTTTTCACGCCTTAAGCAGAACAAAATTACAAGCTCCCGCTTTAGCTCAACTTGCCATTGTCTCAATAAAGAATTCTTTTTTTTCTTAAAAGTAAAAACAGGGTTATCTTCTTAACATGATTATTTGTTTCTTTGAAAGAAATTAGCTACTTAGCAGGCCCAAATATATAGCATTTTAATAGAGTGTATAACTTTATAATTTGGAGACTGTGCGCATATTTATGATGTATGAAAAATTCTTTACGCACAATCTGCATAAAGTTATGAAAGCCACCACACTGAGACATATCGTGATTCATTCAGTTTTGGCTTAGTGTATTGTGTGAACTTGGTTACTGTGTTTTGTAAACTATGGTTATTCCTTAGGGAACTAGCTAACAATGGCCTATTTCCATGATGGTGAACCTATGGCATAGAGGGCACTCCATAGGTGGCATGGAGTGCCCTCTATGGGCACGTGAGCCATCCTCCCACCTCAGCTCTGCCATGCATGTGCAACAGTAGTGGGTTTCAAAACCTGTCGCTACTGGTTCATTGGTGGGTGCGCACACGCGTGAGTGCACACGATCCTTCTGTGCATGTGCAGAAGCATCCAGGTGGGTGAGCGGAGCCTCCTGCCACTGCTGCTACCGGTTCGCCCAATCTGGGGCGAACCGGTAGCAACCCACCACTAATGCGCACGCCTCCCACCGCCCAGCTGGTCTTTGGGTCTCTGCTGTGCATGCACAGCATGAGCCGGGGCAAGCGAACATGAGCAGGGGGCAAGGTGAATGTACGGGGTATGTGCACTCGCATTGCATTTTGCAGGTTCGGGCACCCATGTGCATTCGCACACATGCGCACATGCTTTGGACACTTGGTCCGGAAAAGGTTAGCCATCACTAGCCTATTTATTAAACTATGACCAAGCAAAACAATGACTTTTCAGGATACACAAACTCTGTCATAATTGGCAGCTTCCAAAACTGAGATGACCATTAGCAGCAATCCAGACCCTCTAGCAAAGGAAAGCCCACCCACATCAGAGCCAGAAGACTCCCACACCATGCCCCTTCATTAGCTTGCAAGGAGTGCAAGACAGTTTAATTGGCCCACTGGAAGGGCAAGGCTGATTATGGAGCGGCCCCACCAATATGAGAAAGCAAGAAGATAGGAGGTTGTAAGGGAAAAGCCTCCTAAATGCGCCCTCTTCACAGTGGGTGAGATACTGGCTGATATTAAGAAAAGTGATCTCCCAGTAACCAAACCCAGGATGCCGGATAGAAAGAATGATACAGTAGTACCCAACCTGTCAAAGCCACAATGGGAGCAAACTCACCAAATCTCTCTACTCATGAACTGTATGGTGATGGGAGAACCAAGGGATGTTGGATATGGAGATACGTTAGGAATAAGACTGTCCAGGGTGAAAGGCAAGGAAACTGGGGTAATGATGATCAAGCATGGTAGCTCAAATACTAACGAAAGGATAAGTTGGATTCTGGTTGACAACTATAGTGACAGAAACCTCAGTCCCATTCCTACCCTCCCATGACAGTTTTCCAAAATAGAAACCTATATACAATTAAAACTATTTTTGTAATTTTCAATTGGGTGAAATGTTGCATCATAGCGCAAAACCTTGGCAACAAAGGTACCTCCAATGGGGTAACTTACAAAATGCCAGGACCCATTGTTAGGATATGGTTTGAGCCTAACAAGTTGTCCAGGCAATATATGTGTACTGTAACTTTAATCTGTAAATGTATTATGTTACTTTAAAGGTGTTCATTGTAATGCTGAGTCATGCTGTAATTAGGTAATGACTGGTTGTGAGAGTATTTAAGCAAGGTACTGTAACTATTCAGTTTGATGATGAAGCTGCTATGATAAGCTACCATTGAGAGGAGTTATCTGTAATCATTGTTTGATGGAATCTGCAACCATCGTGGTTTGTGAACCAGAGTGAGTTTGTTATTCTAACCAATTAATGTTTGTTTGGTAAGTAGATATCTGTAACTACTGGACTGATTTAACTGGCAAAGACTTGGAATTTGTTTAAAGACTGAGACTGTTTTTCTACTATAAAGTAAGCTTTTGATAAACCAGTTTGCATATCTCTTATTCATTGCTCTCAGCAACGTTTCCTTGTGCATTTACTCTGCTGGTTGGTAACACAACAATATTCTTAACACCCATTATTCCTGACGGAATGAAATTTGAGGATTATTTGTTGTTGTTGCTTCAGTGCCTTTGTGCTTCTGCTGTTCAGCGTTGCTGCCATGCTGCCACAGCAAGCTGCAGTCACATGATCCTCACTTCCAAAAATCCTCAAAAGCTTCCAAGGGAGGGAGGGAGGAGGAAGATTTTCAATCATTTGAGGTACCTTTGTTGCCAACTTCCCACAAGGAAACTAATGGGAAAGCCAACACGAAATTGGAAGTTTCCCCCACTCCCATGATCTAAAATGATGATGACCCAATGGTTCACAGGTTGTCTAATCCCAAAATGTCTCAAGAGACCTCCTTTTTTGTATGGAGACCAGCACTTCTAGTTGCAGAAGGCAGTTGAGTACTGTCTTGAGTACTCTGTTTTGAGTACTTCTTTACTACTTATTTTGACAGAGATGAGAATTAAATGCTAATTTCACTATGTAGACAAACTACACAATAATACCACTGAAATGTCTAAACAAGGACAGATTAAAATTCCATTGATTTTAATGAAAGCTTAAACTTACTACCATCATATATTTATAGCAAAAGCAACGGCAGATTCCGAAATGTCTAATTTCTGATTTGATTTCCCTACATGCAGGATTATTAATCCCTTCAAGTGGTTTGATTTCTGTATATATTATTGATATCTTCCAAAACAATAGGCAGTTCTCTACATTAGCAAATTGCCTTTGAAATATCCCAGGCATATTTGAATGGAAAGTTGCTGCAGGAAATATAGCAGAATTTCACTCTCAGATAATCATTTCAGGTTACATTATACTATTGTAAAATAACAGGTATCCTTTAATGTTATATTGCTATTAATAGCTACCAGCCTCTTCAGTGTATTAAGTTGCAAATTATCAAAGAAGAAAGAATATAGTGACATTAGAAGATGCTTGGATGACAACATGGTAGCAGCTGGGAGAACAGAGGAGAAATTTAAAAAATCATATCTAGGCATGCAGAGAAAAAGGGAAGTGTTTAAAAGCTTTTTTTAAAAAACAAAACAAAAGTGTCTCTTTCCATTATCTAAACGAAAACCTTGCATGTTAGAATATTACTATGGCTTTTCTCATCTTAGCGAACATCAACTCTATTATACCTAACCGGCAGGAAATGGCAAAAGCATTATCAAGAAATGAGTAAAATGTAGACCCAGACAATTTATAATACACTGTGCCAGAGATACACTTAAACATTTATGGTGACTGTTTTTAATTTATTTCTACACGTTCTCTCTAAAACAAGGAAGGTCCCCCAGACTGCCTCCATCAAAAGCAACATAAAGGTAAAGGCTTCCCTGTGCAGTCTCTAAGGCGCAGTGCTTATCTCCATTTCTTGACCAAGCAAGCCAGCATTGTCCAAAAACTTTTTCCATGATCATGTAGCCAGCATAGTTATATGCCGAAGGTACCTGGAATGCTGTTACCTTCCCACCGAAGTGGTACCTTTTAATCTACTCGCATTTACATGCTTTCAAACTCCTAGCTGAACAGGAGCTGGGGCAAGTAGCGGGAACTTACCCTATTGCATGGCACTTGGGTCACGAACCCAGGCTGTCAGCTTTCCAGCTGACAAGCTCAGCATTTTTAACCACTGAGCCATCTCGCCCCCTTCAAAGCAACATATCCAGGAGTATTTCACATGGTCTGTTAGAGATTGGTGAATCAGCATGCCCAAAACACACAATGCTTCCTTCTGTCTTCTGATCAAAGTTACCAACAGATGTCCACACACCATAAGGGAAGCCAAGCTAGTGACAGCAATCAAAGTGCTCTAGACTTAGACTTAGAATAACTTTATTGTCACTTTAAATGTTCACTAATCAGCATACATTAAAATGAAATTTTGATGCATACAGCTCTCTACTGTCTTTAGTGAGTATTTGCTGTTTTTTACTTGCTATTGTAGGTGATACATTTTTCCAAGACAATATCCTCAGCGCTTCAGGGTGAAAACAATAGTTTAGAGATGCCTTCACCTCACCCTGTTTATTCTTGTGAAGAGCACCTATCAAGGAAGGTCATCACGATAGGTTTACTTAAATGTAGGTTAGGATAAGTTTAAAGCTACCAGATTTAATGTCACTAGTCTTGCAGCCTATTTCTTTAATTCCTCAGGCAGTGAGATGTTAATCTACATCATTACTTTAATTGTTATTTCCATCCCACAAGTCTCCATAATTAACCCCTACCCTTTTTTGCCACAATTAACAATTATTCACTATAATCCAAGTTAGTTACTATTATGTATCAGTTACTTATTAAACAAACTCCATTGTGCAATTACACCAATCAATGAAAGAAAATGAAAAGAAAATGAGTCAATTTAACTATCCTTCCAAACACTGCAAACTGAATCACAAGCAAAGCAGCTGACTAGATGTTCTGCACAAATGTGTGCAAATGGTCTCTTGTGTCATTTGTAACATAAATGGCTACTTGAAGATAGGATCATTTAGAGAAGAGAGCGAATTCAAAAAAAGGGACTCTTCACATGACATTCATACTAATGTTTGTACCTTGCTTTTTTTTTTTAAGAGGAAGCCCAAATCAAGTAATTTGAAAAATCAAGTATCAAAACTCTACAATAAAATTGAAATGGTTAATGGAGAACTTCTTTTTCCAAAATCGGTACCAGTTTTTCTTTTTTTACTTCAAATCTCCTTCATAGGTTTTGTTCCTTGACATTACATCAGCACATATGTAACAGTAAACGTTATTTTGTAAATCTCTGGGAAAGAATGACATTTGGAGCAAAGAAATAGTGAGCAGGAGCAGGATTACTGTTCTTTTCCCACACCGTGCACTCTCAATTCCCTCTCCTGGTGTGTTTTTTTAATTTAACAATGGAAGACAGCTCAACATCATGATTTGGTTGATGATGCCAGACGTAGTTGAACCTCAAAGTGCTGGGTGAGTGGATTGCTGCTCAAGCATATCTTTTTTTGCCACATATACCCCAACTCTGTTCTAGCAGATCCCAAATAATTTAAAACA
This sequence comes from Arizona elegans, assembly GCA_022577455.1. Taxonomy (NCBI): domain Eukaryota; kingdom Metazoa; phylum Chordata; class Lepidosauria; order Squamata; family Colubridae; genus Arizona; species Arizona elegans. The sequence continues at coordinate 89,713,738 of JAKOOJ010000001.1, forward strand.
TTGGGTGGGGGGACATGGACATTGAAGTAGGATGGAAGCGTATGTTGCATTTGTAAGTAACATTTTGTCAAGAAACAGGAACATCATTGGACACAACCCAATAAATAGAAGTTTACAGAAAGGAGACAAGATTCTAAATAGCTATACTAAGTGGCGAAATAATTCAAAAGAAATAAAATGCTGGAGACAACACTGCTCCAGTGATCTAAGCAGAACTGAGTAATTTCACTTTACGCACATACTAAACATTACTTTTATTCATTTTATTATATGTCATCTTATAATGGATGGCTCATGGTCCATAGTTATGTATTCATATGCTTTGTATACTTTACTATATTTTATTTCATTATATTTTAAACTGTACTAAATATTGAAATGTTATACGTTGTCTAGAGATGTTGATAAATGGTATAGAAATATGAAGATCCTCCTCCTCTTCCTCTTGCAGACTGTTCCATTATATTTATTTAATAAGTATCATTGAAAGAAGAAAATTCTCATGTCTTATTCAATGAGTATTCCAAGTCCATTTTAACTCCCAGCTACATCAGCCCATGATGATGCTAAACAAGAACTTCCTCTAAATAATGAATTCACAATGGATCCGCTTTTAAGCTGTGGGCTTTTATTAAGGCATAACCAAGGTCGGTCTTGAGCATGATGGCTGAAAGCATTGCAAGCTCTCACTATTTCTGAGAATGGAAGCTAAAAGAAATGTATATACTTCTTCTTTATACTGAAAGAATAAATTTCTGAATCAATCCTGACTCATTAAATGTAGTTTATATGTCACCATAATAATAGTGATGGTAACAATAGAAGGAAGGACACTCTAAGGAGTTTATGGATATCCCATAAACAAGTTAAGACAAGTTAAGAAAAGGTTGGCTTTAATGAAAATTGTAACAAGATATCAGTGGGAGAAAAATGAAATATGTCTTGATGCAAATTTGCATACACTGGGGAAGGAGGTGATGCCATTTTATCTGCACAATTTTTCAATGTTTTTCTGTCTGAAAATATTCCTGTGATTTTTGGTTGAATCACTTATTATTTCCACAAGTTTAAAGCTCACAGCCTGCCTGTTAACAAGTTGCTAGCCATTTTGCTCTTAAAAACTCTCATCTTCCATATATCATAGGTGTTGATGTTACAGGCTGTTTATTTTGCATATATTTCTCACAGCCAGTCTGTCCATTTCTCTCTACAACTGACATACATTTTTCAAAGCAAACAACTCTGTTTTTCTTATACCCATCTTATACTAACAACATATGAATCCCATTATTTTGACAGGTTGGAACAGAAGGAACAAGCATAGTAACTTCTAGGGAATTAGGAGGCCTCTTCCACTTTTCCTTAAACCGAGAAAGCAGGATTAGCACTAATGCTGCCTTAGTAGAATAAGATTTAAAGGAGGAAGATTGGACATAAAAGTGTTGCTTTGGGCATAAGTTTTATCACACTGCACAATGCAGGAGAGTCACTAATTGCATCCAGTATTTTTTGTCCCTGGCAGAGTGCAGCTGCTCCACTGTAATTTTGTGGAGAAATATCAAGTGGGGGAAAAGGAGTCATGTAATACAAAGTAAAGAACTAGTTTTCCTTACACAGAGTCCTTATGCATTGCTGCCAAAGTTCAACAGATTTCGGAATTAGAAATAGAAAGTCAAAACACTGCGCTAATCGCTGTCCATGGTGCTGGGATGACAGTAACGTCCTTGTGATACACTCATACTTCTGGATGCCTGGACTGTTAGGCTGATGGTCATAAGAAGGGTTGTGATAGTTTGCATGTCATAAGATGCTTATGTCACAGTCAAAAAACAAACAGTATTGAAGCAACAGACCGAGAAGCAAGATTCTTTCAATAGTGTAATTAAAAAGAAATACAAATAAAGTGCCTCTCATCAATTTCAGCCCAAACTGAGTTAAGCTAGATTTTAAAAAATCCTGAAATTGAGAAATATTGCAGGGTGGGCTTAGAAAATGTACTACAGTGATATGCTTGAAAAATGCTAAAGGAATAAACACAGCTGGATTTTAAAACTTTTTGTGAACCAGCCTTTGACAGGTTAGCAACTAGATCCCACAAAGCCCATTTGACACGTCCTTCACTGGTAGAGTAAAAGGACATTTAAGTCAAGGCATGTACATGAAGAATTATTATATGCCATTTTATTGACAGCCTATATCTCTCCATAAAATTTTGTCAGAAGATATTTTATCTATGCCACTTTATGATTATCCATAAATCCCCTAGAATTTCTGTTTGTTTAAACTCAATGCTCTATAAATCCAGCAAAGAGCTTTCTATCTTTTGAGAGATAAACCAGCATCTAACCCCTTCCTTATCTGCACTGCACAGCAGCTTTACCCACCCCCTGCAATTTCCCCCCACCACCAAATTTTTTATCTACACAAAGTCAAATCTTTGACAACTCTCTTCCTTTTTTAAATGTCACAATTTTTCCAGTAGGATTGTTAAAAGAAAAACAAGAAAAAGGTCATTTTATTGGAAAACACTTTCTCTGAATATTACCTACCATCTCAACCTCTGCCCTAACACAGATTCAGAGTTTTCCTTTAGGATACTATAGATTTCTTACCAAAGTACCTCAGCAAAAAGAGAAATAGAGAAATAAATCTAATGCAAAAGTAACCTATATACCACATAAAGAACTTCTAATAAAGCAAGGGTGAACACAGAGTCTTTTAAGACTGAGAGGGCTCAAATGACTCATTCCTCATTGACTGTATCCCACGTCCATATAATTTTTACATTCATGCTGGACAAACTGGATCACTTGCGAGTCCCCATACCTGAAATAACTCTTGGGATTGTATTATAATTCATTAACTTTTTTTGAATAAAAAGTATTGATCCATCTGATAATTTCAAACATTTAGTCACAATTTGAGTTAAATCCCTTTCTTGACCCAGAGTAATCAGCCATGCATTCTCTCCCCGCCCCACTTTAAAATGATTTGGCAAGGAATGAGGATAAATGAACAAAACTGTGGCAATGAAGGGATGAGTTAGGGTTAGGGACTCAAGTGTCTGCATTTAGCAGGAAGCCTTGAAGGGAGTTATGATTCACATTTATTTAAATGTAACTAGAATTTCTGGATGATTAGGAATCATAAAAAAGTGGGAGTAGAATAATGTGGAAACTCTACTCACATGGACGCAAAGATAATCAGTCAGAACCACACTTTAGATCTCACCGAACAAAAAGAAAGGTCAAAGATAAGGAGATCAGAGACAAAATCACCACTGATATTTCTATATGAGAGACAGTTTTACCAATTGGTAAACTTTCATTATTATTTTTCCCAACTTTCATTATTTTCCCAACTTTTACAAAAATAAATATCCCATGGAATGTTTTGTAATAAATACATTTCTATTTTTTTTAAACAGTTCAGCATTTGTTACATTTTGTTAACCTATGGTTATCTTTAGCTCAGTATCTTGCTCTTTATCCAAAAAGACCCCTAAAAGCACCTTACAGAATCAGTAGCAGCACAATCTTTGCCCCCATCTCATAAGGCATATTATCTGAGTCTTTGGATTTTCAAGAGAGGAAAGAGGGGTATAATTTTGATGAATTCTGCTTATTTTGATTCCTTGGCTCCATCCTTTGATATATATATATATATATATATATATATATATATATATATATATATATATATATATATATATATATATATACATACATACATACATACATACATACATACATATATATATATATATATATATACTGAGGTTTTTGCGGGTGTTTGTATGTAGGTCTTTGGTTATTCGGGTTTTCTCCCGCGTAAAATTGGAAGTGTCTTGGCGATGTTTCGATCACACATTACTCCTAGATCACACATTGCTCCTAGAAGCACGAAGCCGAAAACACCAGCCTGAAGATGATGAATGAGACTTCGTCGAAACGTCGTCAAGGTACTTCCAATTTTACGCGGGAGAAAACCCGAATAACCAAAGACCTACATATGTATGTATGTATGTATGTATGTATATATCAGGAGGACCCAATTATAATACCATTGATTCATTACTGGTCAAGATACAGATTGCAATTCTATACTCAGTTGCCTAGAATTAAGTTCTTATTCACGTGGAATTATCTATAACTTTGAGTCCTATTTTTAATGCAACCTCATTCAGAACTGCACTTCAAGATCCTAAATATTCATGGGCAAGCCATTGTATTTTATAGGATGGGTTTCACTATATGAATGAAACCCTTCAGGACCATTGGGGTGAGGGGAGCACTTATTTTTCTTTTGGCTAACTCTCCTTTGATACTACTGCTTTCTGTGTCACCTTTCCTGATGTTCTAGATGTTCCAAATGCTAGTACGGCCTGTCATTTTCTTTAAGGCCATGTATTAAACGTGGAATTGTCAATAAGATAAAAGAGAAGGAAAATTCAGTAAAAAAAAAAACAAAAATAATCCCACTTGGGGAAACAGGAAATGCTGGTTCTTGTTGATTCTTACATAGAGGACAAATGGATCTGTAAGAATTGTTAAGGAAAAATGCATCAGGACACACACACACCCTCTTTCTAGGCCCAAATTCCAAGCTAACAATTATAGAGCAGAGATCAAACCCTAACAAGTACCATTTTGTCTCAGCCCATGAGTTCTAGTTACACTTTCGGCACAATGCCAACTGGGTGACCTTGGGCTAGTTATTTCCCTCAGCCCTAGGAAGGAGGGAAGAAGGGCAAAGCACTCTTGAAAAACATTGCTAAGAAAACTGCAGGCAGCCTCTGATAATCGGACATGAGTGAACAGAAGAAAAACAAATGTAACCTGACCTTACCTGTAATAGTTTGTGTAGGTAGCTATAAGTGGAGGGAGAGAGATTGTGAATGAATTCTCGTCACTCTTTACAGTATTACTAACACAGCATGTGAATGGGAAATTAAATGTAATATTGTACTATAACTCCAGACATAAAAATAATCAGATAGAAAAATGCAAGAAAAGGAGTATTACTTACGTTTGCTTGCAGCCTCTTCTCTACTTCCTTATAATGTACATAGATACTGAGGATATTGCTGTAAAATTATCTATTCAATTTTTTTATATATACTCCTGTGTATGCTACAAATTTTTCATGTTATTCTCAAATACACAACAGCAGGAAAGGAATGAGTGCTAACAGCTGCACATCGATGGTTAACTGCTACTCATCAGTTTAATTTGATTGGGGCATATTTAAAAGAGAAATCTGTCATTGTATCTAGTCTGGTACTTAGATAACTCAAATTACCACCTTTCAATGGAAACTATGACTGAACTTTTACCACAAAACACTCCTCTTCCATAAAATTAGCCGCATGGTATCTCCAGGGAACAGTTCAAGATGTAAGCCACGCAATTAGGAGAATAGCAAAGTGCCTTTCTTAGAACCAGTCCAGCATTCCCAATATTTAAGAGTGTGAAGATCAGTTGCCAACATTCTTTATCTACTGTGGCCTTTGCTGCAAATTCTAGGAGACAAAGTTCATCACTCTGCAGAACACCAAAGGAAGGCTGTGGAAGACTGAACTAGTAGAATTCAAAACTGAGGTCCTACGTGGATGGGAACTGCAACATTTAAAATAGGACAAGGCAAGCATCAGGTCAAACACTGTAGCATAGTTATATGCGCTAATTTTCTTTTTCTAAATCTAGTGTCACCAAACCATTGTGCTCCAGATACTTATCATGCTGTCTGACATTGACAGGCCTATAGTCATATACATATAGGGGACACCAAATGTGAGAATTGTTGGCAGTGAACTTTTACACATAAAGGAGCCCCTAGCTGTATTCTGAAGCAGTCATGCTAGAAGCCTTCACAGCATGGTTCTGATTATTCATCCATCTACAATTTCTATCTTTCACAAGGAACGGAGACCAATACAATTTATCACTTCTGTTTTATGGTTCACAGAAAGTTTTACAACTCTTCACTGCATCTGTTATTTTGAAAATGTTTTGCCCTTCATTGTTACACATTAAGGTTCTCTCTCACCTTCTCCAGTCAAAAAAGCCAGCTATAAATCAAGGAATTAGTGAAGAAGGTGTCAAGACATGTTTATTTCTATTGTGCAGGAGCTGTTGCCATACCTGTTTTATGCCAGTGTGACACAAGCTAGTCAAAACAATGAGAAAGATGTCTACAGTTATGTCTCAGCCAGGAGACAAAACAAATGTATAAATTCAACCATTTGTCAAATTTAAAAAGAAATAGGAAGAACACTGTCTTCTCACAAGAGCAAGTGGTGCTTGGCGAACTACCGGCAGAAATTGTTTCTTGTCCATCTGGGCTGCCTGGCAGGAAGATTGTCATGGTCTTTTTCAGTGCTACCTTTAACCATTCAGACAGACAGCTTGTCACGCTTTTCAGGGCACAGTCCTCTCTCAGCAAACCAGTAGAACTAAATTAAAAAATACAGAAATTCTACAATGGCTAGATGGCTAATCTCCCACTTTTTTCAAATTATAAGCGTGGTGGGTTTTTTTTTTTTTTAGAGCAGTAGATAAGAACCACAGTACCGGTCCCTTACCTACCATGATGAGAATTCATCAAATATATGGAAAGAAAATCGGTGGAACTTTCACAGAAAGTGTCATCTTTCCTCTGCTTTGCAGACACACTATAGTCTTGGTGGCATTATCTGCAATTGTTCTCTTCTACTCATTCACATATAATGTTATTTTTCCTATTTGTATTGCCCACTTTCACATATTCACCCTGCTTTTTTATTTATTTATTTATTTTGGCCTTCTTTGCCGGTCTTTGAATGTTACCATGCATGTGCTGTTTATAAAAAGTTCTGCTTCAAAGAATTTTAAAAAATGGTTAACCTGATGTTTAATAACACAGTGATATATGTATGCACACACACCTATACAGATGTATACATTCATTTTACAGACTTCTTTTATACAGGTAGTCCTCGACTTACAACAATTCATTTAGTGACCATTTGAAGTTACAATGCCACTGAAAAAAGGGCATTATGACCATTTTTCACACTTATGACCTTTGCAGCATCCCCATGGTCACATGATTTACATTTGGATGCTTGGTAACTGGTTCATATTTATGACGGTTGCAGTGTCTCAGGGTCATGTGATTCTCTTTTGCGACCTTCTGACAAGCAAAGTTAATGGGGAAACCAGATTCACTTAACAACCATATTACTAAATTAACCACTGCAATGATTCACTTAACAAATGTGGCAAGAAAAGTCATAAAATGGAGCTGAACTCAACAAGTTTCTCACTTGGCAACATAAATTCTGGGCTTGAGGACTACCTGTATTATGTAGGCTAGTAAATTTTTAGCCTTTCCCTCCATTTTTCCCTCCCTCCCTCATAATGTATTAGCTTAATGTTGAAGAAACACCATAGCATAATAGCAACAATACCAATCTGTATACCTATTGTCACCCGTGGAGAAACAAACAATATCTTTGCAAGAAGGAACCATGCCTTTTCCTAATGTAGTATCTCCAGATAGACTTATTAAGGCATCATGTGGAAAAATAAGGAATTTCTAGGATACATAAATATGAAATGCACTGAGGTATTTCCTTGGTAACAGTAAGAGAAGAGACCCCAACGTGTCATAGCACAGTAATTGCAACTGCTGTACTAAAAATAAACCTGGTTCTTAATAATGTATATATTTAAGAAGGATTCCACTGGTGAAAGCATAGCTGAGTTTAAAAACATTGTTTAAAATGTATCTTTCTTGCTAAAAAGGCCAGAGGGACTGGCCAAATGCCAAGAAGCAGTTGAAAGCAACTAATAAAGCAAGCAAAAGAATAACTCTGTCTGCAAATAACCATATTTAGCATGAGAAGAGATGACAGTTTGATGTAGTCCAGCTTCTATCACAACATCAGAGACATACATAAGATTCTCAAAGGGATATCAGTAGAGTTTTAAACGCTGCTGTCTGGTCTTCTGAATCCACCCTTTCGGTCTTTTCAACCACGGTTCTTTTTTATAGTCAGCGCCTGAATGGCTCTTCAATCACAGAAGACAGGGAATTTGTGTATACTATTATATTTATATCCCACTTTTATTTTATACAACTCAGGTGACATGCATAATGCTCCTGCCTCCCATTTCTGCACAACAGCCTTATATGGTAGGTCAGGCTGAGAGAGAGGGCCCGGCCCGCTGTTATCCATCTGGCTTCCATGCCTAAGGCAGGACTAGAATTCAACCCCCCCCCCCCCCCAGTTTCTACTCCAGCGCCCAGATCACTATACCACCCTGGCTCTCAGAACAATAAATTCATCATGATTAGTTTCCATGATTTGTATTTGTTTTATTGTTTTGCAGCCTTCAGAACTCATTATGCTCCAAAATGGAGATCAAATGAGCTGGAAATGTACATGCCAAAAGCAGTGCATTGCTTGCTCTCTGAAAAAGCAGCGACGAGCTCTTCCTTTTTCTTTTTAATCTGCCCTCATTCTGGCTTTCCCCAATAACCACATTGATTTGACACAAGTTTCTGTTTTGGTGCTCTATGTGAGGATGCCTCAAAGCAGGTCACATCATCGTATGACAATCCCCCTTGAGGATGATGGACTCTCCACACATCTCACCCATTCATAAAATCAATAGCTAGCAGTGTACTCAAGAGAAAGTCCACAAGTTAACTTGTGTCATGCTGAGTTTCAAGGATCAAACGGCAAACATCATTGTGATTTATATAAAGGCCATGACCACTTCAAATATAGGTGGGCAAGCCATGTGGAAATTATTTTGGAAGCAGCAAGAAGTATTTTTTATAGTTGGAAGGCAATATTATCCTAAAAAAAAAAGAGTGCAAACCTTTAGGTTAGTTCAGTTTTTTAAAAATAACAGTCTTTAGTATTTGGGGAACTGAAGATGCTAGAGAGTTATTTTCACCAGCTAGCTAAAGATCTTCTACTTTAGCATATGGCTTCCTGTAGAAGAACAGAAGGTTTCCTTTTGTGAGGTTAGAAATAAGATGCAAGATAATACAATATGACAAATCATAACAATTTAAGCACGCATAAAATCATGTTCATCATGCTAAGACCCTGTTTTTAGGTCAACATTGGAAATACAGGATCAGATAACAAATGAGACTGACCTGTTCAATTAACAAACAAGGTATCAGCGCTACAAAAATGATAATAAAGTATTACCCTTTAAGGGTGCATCTGATAAAAAGAGGGAATGTTGCTTTATTCCAAGAACCCGCATAATTGTTTTTGATCAAGTGCCACAGAGAAGACAGATCAAGCCATCCTGCCAAGTTCTCTGTGCCTCGTGAGCCAGGTCTGGAACAAAACCCGACCAAAATCAATCCCCATTCGCTGGAACTCTCTGTCCAAAACTCCAACTCAGATTTACAGGTTCAGTATCTCAGCATATGAGAACACGCCCACTGCCAACTTGAATATCCCAAAACAGGGAAAAGCTAAACTGCTCAGCAGAGAAGAATGTTCTGGGACAAAGGTACATTCAAGAGGAGCCTAGCTCCCTTTCATGGCCTTGTAGGTCTTGCAGACTTCAACACCGACTAAGCGAACTATATTTATATGGCCTTGCAGCCAGGCTGGGCTTAATGAGAAACATTTGAATTATGGGTGAATTATACGCAGAAGAAGGGTTTTTTTTCAAGGGAAAAAAAACCCATGAAAGCCCAATTACCTTTTGAAAAAGCACCTTTGGGACAACCATGACCTGAATGATTGAGGCTCTCCATAAACTTTTATGCCCAGAGCTTAGAGCTTCCCAGAGCAAGAAGGCTGGATAGGTCAAAAATGGCTGAGAAAGAAATTTGTCTTTGACTTTGAATACAGAAGATGGCTAAAGAAAATGCATGGACTGTACCATTCCATGCATTTCAACCCATACAGACAGATTCCTTCTTCTTCCTGATCATTTCATGACCAGACAGTTAACCATTTGTTAAGCACTTGGACTGGATCATTTCATACTAATCAGGGATGAATGACCCCATCACCATCACATGGAAGCTGCCATGAATATCTATAGTAGTCTGCTTGAATCAAATCAAATCAAAATCTTCCATCTGCTCATATTTTTTTTAAACAATAATAATAATGTGCTTTGGATGGGCTAATGCATTTTAACAGAGCAGAAAGAATTGCTACATTCAATAATTTCATTACTACAGGTGATCCTCAACTTGCAACAATTGACCCTGGAACGTCCATCACTAAGCGATGCAGCCATTAAGTGAGTTGCATCCAATTTTATGATCTTTTTCGCTAGCGTCATTAAGAAAATCACCATGGTGGTCAAGCAAATCTGGCTTTCCCCATTGACTTTGCTCGTCAAAAGCCAGCTGGGAAGATCACAACCACATGCCCTGGGATGCTGTTACTGTCACAAATACATGTCAGTTGCTAAGCGCCTGAACAGCAATCACATGACCAATAGGATTATGCAATAGTCGTAAGTATGAGGACTGGTTGTAAATCACCTTTTTCAGCACTGTTGTAACTTCAAACGGTTGTTAAACAAGTGGCCTTACATCAATTCTACCATGCATTGTTTTAGTTCTACTGCTATCTTGGAGATAACTGTATCTACAGTATGGTCTACCTAACACAGGTTTATATATTTTGGCAGCTACTCTTCCAAATCTCAGGCTTACCTATTATTTGCCACCTGTGTTTCTTTGAATTAATTTTGCCAAGGCCAGTACCGTACCACACAACTTGCCACTGAATGTTTTTCCTGGTGGAATTATACCAGAAGGTTTACATTAGCATTTCATTACTAGCAATAGTAATGAAAACAAGTTAATAATATTCTATATCCAGAGGATACCTCCTGAAGACTCCTGCACATGCAAATACTTCAGAGAAAAGGAAACATGGATATATTCATCATAACTTGTTCTTTCTATGTTTGTTTGTCTATAGACATACATAATATACTGTATGTCATACATATACTCTTAAATCTAGACCTATTTTGCACACTTGGCAGTCAAATAAGATCAGTATCAATTGGCTTCAACAATTCTGCAGGCTTACGGTTATTGAAATTACATTACACAGTAACGAAAAGCACTGTAACTTCAAAGTAATTGAAGAATTAATATAGCCAAATGAACAGAATATTGACAGGGGAAATGGATCTATTTTGGCTACCCTTTTTAATATTATTTATTCTCTTCCACTCAGAGGAGGATCTGTTACATCTCTGAAAGTTAATCAGAATCTGCAGTTATCCACATGAATTGTTGCTTATCCTAAGTTCAGACATACAATCATTTAGTGTGTTACCTTGTTACCTTCTTTTATAAAACAGCCTTTACAGCTGACACGAGACCTGGGAATTATAATTTTGTACATGCCTTGAAGAATGAAAGAATAAAACAGATCCTTTCTTGAAGCCCCAAAAAATTCAGAAGATATTCGTGATTAATTTGAGAGGCCACCTCGCCTCATAAAGAGTGAAATTTCTCCAAGTGCTACAGGCCAACAAGGTAATCTATTACTTAAATGTTGCTTAAGGCCTCAAGACAGAGGCATAACTGAGTTAGGTGGCTGGGTAGGCCCAGGTTAGGGAGCAAAAAATTAAGTTAACTATTGAACAATAAAAAGTAATGTACTATAAAAAAATAGGCAGGTGAATTACTCAGAAATAAATTTGGCAGCAAACTAAGCCAAGAATATCCCTCCATAAACAAAGAAAGGGCAAAAGGCAAATTAAAAAGAGGGGAATATATTTAAGGGAATGATGAAATTAAGAATTTTCATCTGTAACTTTACCCACAACAAAAGCTGCAGCTGATTATAACACATGAATTTTTTAAAAATGTGTGTCTTTTTAATGTATTTTATTTATTTATTTATTTTATTTAAATTTATATACCGCCCTTCTCCCGAAGGACTCAGGGTGGTGAACAGTCGGAATTAAGATACATATAATATAAAAGTTAAAAATAACTTAAATAAATTAAATCAATCGGCCTCCCAATTTAAAACCCCACATCTATACAATTTATTTATTTTATTTATTATTTTTTTATTTTATTTATTTTAATTTGTATACCGCCCTTCTTCAACAGGACTCAGGGCAGTGAACAGCCATGGTAAAACATAACATATAAAATTAAAAAAATTAATATTTTTATTAAATTTTAAAATTTAAAAAACTAACCCAGAAGACCTTTTAAGCTAGGCCGGCTTGGTGGAATAAAAAAGTTTTCAGGGCCTTACAGAAAGTACGGAGGTCGGGATCATTCGTATTCTGGGAGGGAGCTCATTCCAGAGGGCGGGTGCCCCCACAAAGAAATAAAAATATTTCTTACAATGAGCTTGCTATTCACCAAGTCAGAGAATGCTAAGGGGCAACCAATTGGAAAGGGAAAGACTGAGTAGTATCATTATCTGTCTTTTCTTTACCCTTCAGGTCTATTGAGTAGGATGGTTGTTCGGATCCCTAACCTGCAAATTACCAATGCATTTCTAGTTGCAAGCAACTTTTCATGGGAAGTTTTCACACTACTCTGAAATAACATGACTGTGTACCAAAGTACTGCCCAGTACAATCACCAAACTGCCACAGCTGCATCCTGAACCATGAGTAATAGCTGGGAGTCTAATGTTAAGACAGAATTACATACATCTAAATTGCCATTGCATATTCTCAATATTTATTACACAGTCTGGTCAGCACTTCTTTACTCTCCTACTATCGGGCAGGAGTTATAGAAGCATAGCCAGTTGAACGAACAGGCTGAAAAATAGCTTCTATCCGTGGGCTGTCAGACTTTTGAACACAACATAACACCATAACTATTTAGTATGATAGACTTGCAGGGCCAGCAAAACATACAACATGTCTACACTGGTTCAATATAATATAATGTAATGTTGTGTTATGCACATATATGTATATAGGATTGTGTGTCGGTTAGCATGATCTATTGGGTTAGGTTTTTTCTTTCTTTCTTTCACTTATGAGTTATTGAGATGTCTTTTGTGTTGGGGGGAGCTGCACTAAGGGAGGCTCATCCAATCTCATTGTACACATGTTGTGCATTGACAATAAAGGTTTGAACTGAATTGAATTGAATTGAACAATTCTATAATGCTTGCTCAGATGTTAAGCCTCAGTACATCCAGATAAACTGGAAGGTGGGTAGGTGGGTGGAAAGATGGATAGATAATAGATAGATAGGTAGGTAGGTAGGTAGGTAGATAGATAGATAGATAGATAGATACAGTAGATGATAGATAGACAAAGACAGACAGATCCTAAAATAATACACAACACAGACCATTAAATTCCTATCACAGAGACCAGTTTCAGAATTTCAGCTATAAATCTCTTCTACTCCATTCCTGAAAAATATGAATTCAGTTCAAAGATACATCAACATTCTTCAGTTTCAGGTAACACCAGTATGACAATTATGGTTATACATGAAAGCTAGACAAAGAAAAGAGAAAAGAGAGGAAAAGGAATCCATCACAGTCCTGGAAAATAGATTTTTAAAAAACTGAAGAGCATAATGCAAAGAGTTACAGTAGGGTAACCGAGTGAGTCCACTTCAAATGAAGGATTTAGCCTTATTTTTAAAGACTTAATTCCCAAAAGAAGTTGAACCGTGACCTCCATTTCCTCCATCCCTTCTGGTTTCCCCAGTAAGATAATCAACTACTTGACTGGTTTTGGATTATCAGTATTGCAAAGAAGTAGAAAACCCATTTCAAAATCAAACCCACATAGCTCAAATTGTAAAATGAATGGTAACCTACAGCCTCCTTAATGCGCTAGGAGTGAAGCTGATTTGTCTCTTGAAGCTCAGTGGTGTGCTGATGCATCAGAGATGGAGGAAGGGATAAAACGGGATAGTCCTAGAAACACCATTCTCTTGGATGCAGTCAAGGGAGAGGCCTTGCTTTCATAATATGACAGCTGCATTTGAACTCATAAAATATATTTTATCCAAAACTGAATGGATTTCCTTATCCTGAAATGTGTGGTTATGTAATACCTTAATATTTAAAGCAGCTTAGAACATTTCATATTCATAGATACTATCTATATGCATTTATTTATTTAGTGCATGGCAAAAATGTTAAAAAGCACATCACAATTACACTCTCAATGAACAAATGTAAAACTATTTATTCTATTTAAAGGTAGACTGTTTATATACTCAAAACATGATGGAGTTGCACATGGAAAGTCTCCATGTCATTGCTGTCTGGAGCACTATAGCTACATTGCCCAGAGTAGAGTTTTCTCCATTTATGGAGAAGACTAGCACACTTGTCATGTTGAGTTCTAATCCTATTAAGGATTGACCAGGTCTTATGGGATAGATTGAATCGTTTTTTTTCCAGTCAAGTTTTTTTTTATTTACATATAAATATTTTGAATACAGTGTATTGTCCAGGCATATCATTTTACAAAAGACAAGAAAGAAAAAATAACACATATACTGATAGTAATAATAATAATACAACAGAATAATTCTAACTGTATTTATAATTATATTCACTTTTTTATGTTTCTATTAATTATATTAGCATACTTATAGACAACAGTCATATTTTACTTAATCATAACAATACTCTTTCTTCATCTAATTTACCTCTTATCTCTAACTATTGATAAAACCTATTCCATGTTAAATAGTATTCTGTGTCTCCTTTATCTTTTATTTTCAATGTCAATCTATCCATCTCTGCACAATCCAATATTTTCCGGATATTTTCATCTGGTTGGGTGTTTTCATTTTTCCAATATTGTGCAATTACAATTTTTGCTGTAACATTAAATATATAGTCCCTTTGTCATAACTTTCTGGTATTATACCTAACAAAAATATTTCTGGTTTTAAATCTATTTTTAAGTCTATACTCTGGTTTTAAGTTGCTTAGTCATCTTCTCCAACCATGTGTGTATTTTTGTCCAATATTTTCTTGAATCCTTTTCAGCTGTCTATCCACAATTATTCAGCTATCTATCCACAATTATTAGATGCATTGAATAAGTGGAATTTCCATGAACAATTGAAAGTATATTTCTGATTATAGGATGCTGGGATGAATGATTGCCCCTGGTTTTCCTTCCTTGATTCATGAAATATCAAGCTGATGTTGGAACTAGAGAACTGTACAAGGCAGATTTAAGGATGGATTAAGCAAGACAATTTTTGTCTGGGCATTGGCCAAAATTTATACTGCTTGTATCTGTGGACAATTCTTAAAAATTACTTAAATGTGTATTCGTCTTTGGGGCATCTTTGCCCTAACAGAACTGGATCCCTGTTATTCTACTGACATTGACATAATTTGGGTAAATAGGGTTAAGTGACAGATGTGCCCACTTCTACACAACGGCCTGTGTAATCCAGTTCCCCATGCTTAGAAATCCCTTCCTCTTTTTCCACATCTCACCAATTGCACAGATGGCCACAAACAGAAATACAGGTTATGTTGTTGTGAAATGTAATGTCATCAGAAATTGCTGCATCGCCTTGACAGGACTGCTGAACATAATTTTTTTTTTCCCAAATGCGGTTCAAAATGAAAATGCAGCTCTCGAGTCCTTGTTTCGTAACTGTTGCTGTTTTGCTGCATTAATCATAATGAAAGCTCTTTGATTTCCCAGAGTTTCCAAAATAACTAGAAAAGGAACCAAGGTGAAACAGGGAGAATCCAAAGAATAAGTGCAACTTTCACTGAGTCATTAATGCTGGTTGGCACAGCAGAAGCTTTAGAGCCATTAAGACTGTGGAAAAATAAGATATAGTCCACTTATCAATCAGAAAAACAACTCTTTAGGTGCTGTCATGGATGCCAACAGCACACTCTTTCTTCTTTAAGAGAACAAACTAGAAACCAAGTTGAAAATAAGCTCTTAATCATCTCCCCCCTCCTTAAACTGCCTATATATTTTTCCCGTTTTAATTAAAATAAAGCTGAGGATATACTTCCAACTACAAATCTCTCCCTGTTGCATGCATATATAATATGAGTTAGTCTTTAAAGAGAATGACTTAAATCTATGGAAGAACATTGTAGGATAGTGAAGAATATCTGTACATTTTACAGGAAGGGTGTGCAAAGTAGCATTAACCAATTATTGCACTTGTAGCCATATAACTGTTGTAATAACCAATCAGAACCACTTGGAAAATAAACTAAACTAGTTGATCACAAAAGACCAAAAGACCTGAGAGGTTACTCATGCATTGCCAAATGAAGGCAAGAAAAGTTTTTGGGCTGAATTTATTTAAGAAATTATATGACCAAAACATGACTGACTATAACTAGAGGCAAAACTGCAAGATGGAGCTGTGGAAAGGCCCTCTTAGCCATATGATGTAAAAATATTTAACACCACCGAAAATGCTGCTGCCGTTCAAAAAGACCTTGACTTTGTGTCAGAATGGTCAAACAATTGGCAACTCCAAATCTCAATCAACAAATGCTCTGTCTTAAACATTGGCAAAAAGAACCAGAACACAAAATACACGCTAAGTGGACACGACCTTGTAGCTGACCCTCACTCTGTCAAGGACCTTGGAGTACTCATATCTAATGATCTAAGTGCCAAATCCCACTGTAACAATATCACCAAAAAGGCATTAAGAGTTGTAAACCTAATCTTGCGTAGCTTCTTCTCCGGTAATATCACACTACTAACCAGAGCATACAAAACATTTGCTAGACCAATTCTTGAATACAGCTCATCTGTCTGGAACCTGCACTGCATATCGGACATTAATACAATTGAGTGTGTCCAGAAATATTTCACAAGAAGAATCCGCCACTCCTCTACTTGCAACAAAATACCTTATGCCACCAGACTTGAAATTCTGGGCTTAGAAAACTTAGAACTACGCTGCCTTTGGTATGACCTAAGTGTAGTTCATAGAATTATCTACTACAATGTCCTATCTGTCAATGACTACTTCAGTTTCAATCACAACAATATACGAGCACACAATAGATACAAACTTAAGGTAAACTTCCAGAGTCCCTTGGGAGTTGGGTGGCATAGAAATTTGATAAATTAAATTAAATTAAATTAAACTGCACCAAACTTGTATACAGAAAATATGACTTCAGCAACAGAGTGGTCAATGCCTGGAATGCACTACCTGACTCTGTGGTTTCATCCCAAAACCCCCAAAATTTTAACCTAAGACTGTCTACTGTTGACCTCACCCCATTCCTAAGAGGTCTGTAAGGGGCGTGCATAAGAGCACCAGTATGCCTACCATCCCTGTCCTAATGTTTCTTCTATTCGTATCTATTTTATGTATCCAATCCATGCTTATACTTATTACCAAATACATTCTTGACAAATAAATATTTTTTTTAAAAAAATGTATCAACTGCTTCTCAAACAGAACTGAGAGACCAGAGGGAATCCCTAAATTGCACACCATTCTGTCTAAGGAAGTGCTGCCCTATTCAAAATAAAATATGGTAAATCCCCAGATCTGGGGAGTCCCAAGTTCTACAGACATTAGATCTTGTTAAGTGTGAATCAGAGCCTGTTTCTCCCTGTTCAGGCCTGCCACCACCTTCAGTCACTGAGAAAGAACCTTAACAGCGTCACTTGGTGGAACAGAGATGTAAGCTGATATTATTAACTCTATGCTGTCAAATATATGCATATATAATGTTAAATAGAAGTGTGGGGAGAGTAGCCCTGTGGAACCCTGCAAAGCAGGGGTTTAGGATTAGACCTCTCACCAACGCTGACAAAAACGGACCTCTGAGGAGAGAGTGGAACTATTGCAGCATCATGCTCCAGCTTCCAAGTCCAAGTCATTCCTACAGGATACTATGATAAATGATACCAAAATCCACCAAAAGATCAAGGAGGGTGAGAATAGATGCACATCTGCTATCTCAGTCATGCTGGAGATCATCAAGAAGTATGATCGATGCTTCCTCAGTACTGTATCCAGATTGAAACCTTGACTGAAAGGTCCAATCCAACTGTCTTCTCAAGAACCTTTCCCTTAAGACAGGGGTCAGCAACCTGCAGCTCTGGAGCCGCATGTGCCTCTTTCACCCCTCTGCTGCGACTCCCTGTCACTCAAAATATGCGTCACAACCGCCAATGTGTGACACCCACCAGCATGCAATTTATTGAGCTTTTCAACCCCTGGTAAGCCAACCATGAATAAATCTAAGAAAAGAAAAGTTTCAGAAGAAAACAGAATTCAACTACATATGCTAGTTTTGTGGCCACTCAAGAAATAGTCAGGCACAGGAAGGGTTTTGTGGCTCCCAGTGTTTTCTTTCCTGTGGGAAACAGGTACAAATGGCTCTTTGAGTGTTTAAGGTTGCAGACCCCTGAGGGATCAATTGGTGTACCTAATGCTTTTGCCTCTTTCTTTTCCCCATTAAATCTTCTGAGGTGAGTTGGACTGATCCAAATTCATCCAGCGGGCCTCCATGCCCATGTCTAGTTGAGCATCTTAACCACTACAGGTAGTCATCAATTTACAACAGTTCATTTAAGGACTGTTCAAAGTTACAATGGCACTGAAAATGTGATTTATGATCAGTTTTCACACTTATGACCGTTGCAGCATCCCCATGATCACATGAACAAAATTCAGATGTTTGGCAACTGCTTCACATTTATGACGGCTGCAGTGTCCTAGGGTCATAGGATCAGCTTTTGCGACCTTCTGACAAGCAAAATCAATGGGGAAGCCAGGTGCATTTAACAACTGGGTTACTAACTTAACAAGTGCAATGATTCACTTAACAACTGAGGCAAGAAAAGTCGTAAAACTTACTTAAGAAACATTTCACCTAGCAACATGAATTTTGGCCTCCATTGTGGTTGTAACTCAGAGAGTACCTGTACAGTGAATTAGTTGGAGACAGTATCATTGGATTCAGTGCTGGTTTCTTGAGGTAACTCTCTTCCACAAGTTTCCAACTTTTAAAACTGTGGGATATTTGTCACTTGTACTTCTGTTTTAGTACAAAGGAATTAGCTACCAATCAGAGAAATTTTAAGAATTTTTCAGAATACAACAGATATTATTAAAGTTTAATGTATAATTCAGGGGTGGGCTGCTCGAGGTTCACAGGGGTTCGGGAGAACCTTTAGCTAAGATTCTGTGCAGTTCGGAGTACCCCCAAATCCCACTCCTGGCTGGCCCTGCCCCGCCCACCCTGCCCCACCCCTCCCAGGAGTCCCCACACGGACCATTTTGGATGCAGGTAAGTACAGGGCACGCACGGAGGATTACAAGACTATGCAAAATAAAGGGGAATCTGCATATCAAAGGGATACCTCTTGTATATAATGAAGGAGAATCAGTGAAACTACGTTAGGATATTATAATGTTCCAGAGAAGCTTAGGTTTTCAAGCTTTAATTCCTCGTGTATGTTTCTAGATCAAATTGGAGTTGCTCTATTGGGGAGATGGGCGGCATACAAATGTAATAAATTAACGAAATAATAAATTCTGCTTTGGAAAAAATATAGCACATTTGTTTCTGTCTTTTTAAACTCAGGATATGTATATTTACATGGTATGGGTCTAAACTGCTCTTCGTATCTCCTCTCCCTGCTCCTGCTTGGCTTAATTCAACATTTGTTTCAGATTTATGTATCCTCAAGTGGAGTATTCCAATTTTGAGAATGCTAGGTGACACACAAGATTCCTATCATACTCATCCCATTTCCTTTAGCAGCCATTTAATGTTTCTTTGGAATAAATTATTTTGCTTTTTACTGCTAATTTGAGAATGCCATCCTGTTCAAACAAATGCATTGAAGAGTCTATTCTATACAATTATGTCTTCATATCCCCATCTGACTTGGCAATAATCCAGGCTTGCAGTACCTGTTAACACCATTAAATCTTTTGCAGTGCTTCTTTAGATATGTTTGTCATATCTGTTGCAAGGGTGTGCCATTTGCTATCTAAGCCATTCAGACATGTGTCCCTCTAAATCAGTGTTTCCCATATCTGGGTAAGTTACCCAAAATTACCCATTATCTATCACAACAGGGGCATTTAAATTGACTTAAAGATTGCCACAGGTACTGAAATATATTCAAAAATCTCACAAAGTATTCCTGTTAAGATGAAAGTCAATGAAATTACCATTGGTAATTTGTTGAAATGGCTTAAAGATCATTCAGTTGTATTGCTTTTATAATAGAGGCAGTAGTCCTCAAGTTATGACCATTCGTTCAGCGGCTGTGCGAAGTCACAATGATGCTGAAGAAAGGGACTTACAACTGGTTTGCAAAGTTCAATAAAACTTTTTGATAAGTGGTTTTGGGCAATGAAGGAAAAAGTTTGGGAAAGCACTGCTTTAAACACACGGTTTGTAGATCAAAGGCATCTATCTCTCTTGAAGTTACACCATGGTCACTTTAAGGTCTTTCTCTTGTCCTCTGGGCACAAATGTGCAGGGACAGGTCACTTCTGAAGTGACTGCTGGTAAAGTACCCTCTAAATTGGAGAAATTTCCTGACAGTTAGAACAATTAATCAGTGGAACAACTTGCCTCCAGAAGTTGTGAATCCTCCAACACTGGAAACTTTTAAGAAGATATTGTATAACCATTTGTCTGAAGTGATGTAGGGTTTCCTGCCTAGGCAGGGAGTTGGACTAGAAGACCTCCAAGGTCCCTTCCAACTCTGTTATTCTGTTAAATTATTTGTACCCTAAGGTAATGGTGCTGAATCTAATATCCAGTACTAGTATTGTTCCTTTTCCTTAAAGGAGCATCTTATCTGCCAACTTTAGACCTCCTTTGACCTCAAAACAAGTCAGTAAATGATGTAAAAACCAGAATGCCAAAAAGGGAAAGAGGAGAGCAAACACAAGAAAGAAAACCACCAAGAATCAAGTCTAGATCCATTAGTAGTTAACAACATTAGAAGTCAAGTTTCCCTGATAAAACTATATTTGTTGGACATTCAGTTTCCCAATTCTTCAGTACAGTATCTTCGGGATTAAAGGAAGGTTAATTATGCAGCTAGCACTTTAACAAGAGCCAAGAAATCTTTTCACCTTCTTTGCTTCTCCAGTCCTTTTCAAGTAACAACTCTGCAAAACTACACATGAATCAATCAAGCTTTGCTTCGCTTTCATTTGCCTGATGGAATTGCAAACATTTATCAATCAAAACAGAAGAGGATCAGATGCAGGCAGCATAAAAATGGTTGTCAATAACAGACTAAAATTTCTATGTACCTAAAGGTGCTGGGATTCTGATGGGGGATATCATACTAGCAGATTTAAAAGGTAAAGCACTGCGAAGCCCCATATTTCATGGCACGATCAAGAAAGCAGGAAACACACTGATTTCAAGAAGTTTCAATGTAAGGATTAAAGGTAAGGAAAGCACAGAATCTGGGATTGTGATAGGAACCTCCAACTCTTTTTTATTAGGATGTCCATTAAGTTGCCTTGATCGTTTTGATTTACTTCTTCCCAGGTTGGGGAATTGCACCTTTGTCTCCAAAAAACATAATAATAAAAGAATCTTGTCCCTTCTTTTAACCAGAGAAGGAACAGCTGCAGAAAACCTTGTTTTCCACTATAATATTTGAAATATTAAAGGAGATCTTCAAAGAATGGGGATAGAAATTGGTAGCCACAATATCAATAATATAAATAATGATATCTGTTCCTATGTATAGACTATGTCTAAAAAAATGTCAATCAAGGAATGGCAGATATAAAACAATTTTCGTTTGATACAGAAACAGTGTAATAGTGGAATCAAAAATCTTGGACTTTTTTTTTAAGTGTAGATGACAAAACAGACAAGGCATTCAAACTGGTAATACAAATGACAGGAAACAGTATAGATTACAAAATAGAGTAGAGGAAAGATGACAATCCTGATAAAAATCTTTTACTGGATACAGAAAAGAAACTGGTTAAGGCTTTGAAAATCAAAGGGAAATATAAAAGACAAAGCAAGGCAATGCCCTGGATTTACAGAAGGGCAACTAAAGTCCTCAAGACGCCTCTGCACTGGAGGAAAAATACAACATCTTGGTAGTACAGGGGTTTAAGGCACCCTGTTATTAAGCTGGTTATTAAGACCAGCTGCCTGCAATTACTGCAGGGTTCGAATCTCGCCAAGGCTCAAGGTTGACTCAGCCTTCCATCCTTTCTAAGGTAGGTGAAATGAGGACCCAGTTGTGGGGGCAATAAGCTGACTTTGTATAAATAAACAAAAGGATGAAGGCTATTGCTGAGCACATTGTAAGCCGCCCTGAGTCTTCGGAGAAGGGCGGCATATAAATCAAATTTTTAAAAAAAATGAATTAAATATTAAGATTGACAGAAATAAAAGAAAGGAATATAAAGTTGGTTTGTTTGATCAAGGCTAAAATAAGACATGTTTCTATCAAGCTCTGGCAACACTTTGCAGACTTTTTGCAGATACCAAGAAGAAAAATGTATGATTTTGCATAGATATAGAATGCATAGGTTATGGGGGGAAAAAGATATTTTTGGTAACTTTATAGGAAGTGATCAGTTATCAAATTTGTTTTTACTTGTTCTGATGAAAACTGGAAGTCAGTTCTTTACATATTTCCTTTCTTTTTCTTTATTCTACTTATTTCCTTTTTGTGGTTTTTATTCCTTCTATCACTTTTTGTGAATTTAATTTGTTTTTACTTTTAACATTATACTTTAAAAAACTTTAATAAAGTTAAAATTGAAAGAAAGGGAACAACACTGAAACAACATTGTTTGGGCACTATTTAGTGATCCCCATTATCTAGCTTTTCTTTCCATTGCCCTTTCCTTGACAGTCTTTATTTTTGTAGTCTCTGGACAACGCTGTTTTGTTTTTCTTTTCTTTAACTGATATGAGATGCTTAGGGAGACATTGACCTCTTTTAGGACATAGGTTCAGTGAGACTATGGAGTCTCACTGTTTTGAAAAAATACTAAGTCCGTCTCCAAGGAGTGCTGGGCTAAAGCGTCTCTTTGAAAGCATCCACATAAAATACTTGCACAAAAACAGAGCAAGATTTGAAACAGGTTAAACCTCCCACTCCACGTCTTGCCAAGATATGCTTCCTTCAGGACCCCAAATCTACCGCAAGTTAGGAACAGTAGTTAGTAAATGCTTTTCCTGCTATTTGATAAGATTTGGTGGAAGGGTAAATACATTCAGGAGAATATAGCACTTTCTTTAACGTATCTTGCATTAAAACGGTAAAGACAGCACCAATTATTGGCCAATGAATAAGAATAATCAATGAACACCAGGCAAAATTTGTCAGTATATTTTTCTTCTGTCTCAAAAACTGGATGGAAACACTTTAAAGCAGCTGCAAGGAAGAATCCAGTATCTATTTGAAAAATGACACAGAAATCAATCAGTCAATCAACCTTGAATGCTTATATGACTTTTAAATCTTGTAACAGTAATAATTGAGTCAGTGACTTGTTCTAAGATAGTGCTACAAATAGACATACATCCTTTTGCATGACTAGAAATACTAGATAACATGTCTGCAGTTTTCCAAATACAATACGATATTCAAGATCAATATTCTTCCAAAACAGCAGTCATTCACTTGAATTTGATATCTAATGTCCCAACAGTATTCATACTTATAGTAGTCAGATTACAGGTTAACAGAGTTGGAAGGGATCTTGTAGGTCATCGGGTCCAATCCCACCCAACCAGGAGAACCTACATCATTTCTGACAAATGGCAGTCCAATCTCTTCTTGAAAACCTCCAGCAATGAAGCTCCCACAACCTCCAAAGGCACGTTGTTCCATTGGTTGATTGTTTTCACTGTCAGAACATTTCTCCATATTTCTAGGTTGAATCTCTCCTCGATCAGTTTCCATCCATTATTCCTCATCTGGCCTTCAAGTGCCTTGGAAAATAGCCTGACCCCTTCCTCTCTGTGGCAGCCCCTCAAATATTGGAACAATGCTATCATGTCTCCCCTGGTCCTTCTCTTCACTAGACTAGCCATGCCCAGTTCCTGTAACCATTCTTCATATGTTTTAGTCTCCAGTCCCCTAATCATCCTGGTTGCTCTTCTCTGCACTTTTTCTAGAGTCTCAACTTCTTTTTTATATTGTGGTGACCAAAATTGAATGCAGTATTTTAGGTGTGTTGTTACTAAGGCTTTATAGAATGGTATTAATATCTCACTCGATCTTGATTGTATCCCTCTGTTAATGCAGTTTAGGATTGCATTGGCTTTTTTGGCTGCCACTGGTCTCCTTAGACCATTTAGTTTTACTTATAAATCATGAATCCTAATATCATTCTATTCATGCAACATCTAGGCAGCATATAAAAACCAACAATTTACAATCCATATTCCTCCATGAAACACCATTCATTTTTTCACATTACTTTAGCATATCTATCATCCTTTTCCAGTTTCTAGCAAAATAGCCCAACATATCTGGAGGACACCAGATCACAAAAGGGTATCATAAGCAAAAGTAATTGAGAGAAAATCATCTCCTTCATCTATTCTTTAAATTGCATTGTCCGCAATGCAATAATAAAATAAAAATAAAGTAAAATAAAGTAAATAGGTTTGGCAGCCCTAGAAGATAATCTTTGTTAATGTGTAAAGCAGAGCAAATCCACTGTTATTGATTTTAATAGAGCCTGAGAGCATCTAGTATTCCCCTTGCAAATCTGCAGGAAATTCCTGAGCATCAGCTGATTATATGCCTTTAATTCTGTTTAGCTTTCACTGCAGAAGAAATCTGATCCAGCCCTGGAGGGCTCATTGCATATAATTCTGGCACAGGTAGCATTCAAACACAGCAAGAATTTGTACTAAAAGGCCAAATTATTCTGTCATATTAAAAACAGAGCAGCATCTTTGGAATTATCAGTCCCTCAATAAAAAGGGGATCCAAATTTAGGCAACAAGGCTGATGCTGAAAAAAGGGAAGCAATAAAGCTGACATGTCTCCCTTTAAAGTGAATGTCCTAACTCACCTTCCTAGAACATAATAAATGGAAATGAAAAAGAAATTACAGGTAGCCCTCGACTTACAACCATAATGGGGCCCAAAATTTCTGTTGTTAGGTGAGACATGTTTTTAAGTGAATTTTGCCCCATTTTACGACCTTTCTTGACACAGTTGTTAAGTGAATCACTGCAATTGATAACAGTAACTCGGTTGTTAAGTGAATCTGGATTTTCCCATGGACTTTGCTTGTCAGAAGGTCGTAAAATGTGATCACATGAACTTGGGACACAGCAATGGTCACAAATATGAACCAGCTGCCAAGCATCTGAATTTTGATCATATGATCATGGGGATGCTACGAAGGTTGTTCGTGTGAAAAATGGTCATAAGTTACTTTTTTCAGTGCGGTTGTAACTTTGAATGGTCACTAAATTAACTGTTGTAAGTCAAGGACTACCGGTACCTGTATTCTCTCCCTAACTCCCTACACTACTTTAAAAGATAAACAATTTTTAGTGATTAAGTAGAAAAATTTCAGCAGTCTTCATTTCAAAGCAACCTATTCAGCAATCAAATTATGCAACTTGGGTGGAATTTCTAAATGTGCATATTTCATGGGGCTAGAGTATCAGAAGCTCTCAGATTAATACAGGTAGTCCTCCATTTACAACTGTTCATTTAGTGACCATTCAAAGTTACAATGGCACTGAAAAAATTATGACCATTTTTCACACGCATGCCTTCCAAGCATCCTTGTGATCATGTTGTGATCCCAATTCAGATGCTTGGCAACTGGTTCATATTTGTGACCATTGCTGTGTCCCAAGTTCATGTGATCACATTTTACGACCTTCTGACAAGCAAAGTCCATGGGAAAATCCAGATTCACTCAACAACCAGGTTACTAACTTATCAACTGCAGTGGTTCGCTTAACAACTGAGGCAAGAAAGGTTGTAAAATAGGGCAAAATTCACTTAACAAATGTCTCACTTAAGAACAGAAATGTTGGGCTCAGTTGTGGTCGTACGTTGAGGACTACCTGTATACATCCTACTTTTTTTTTTAATTTGATTTATATGCCGCCCTTCTCCGGAGACTCAGGGCGGCTTACAATGTGTTAAGCAATAGCCTTCATACTTTTGTATATTTTATACAAAGTCAGCTTATTGCCCCCACAAACTGGGTCCTCATTTCACCTACCTTAGAAAGGATGGAAGGCTGAGTCAACCTTGAGCCTTGGAGAGATTCGAACCAGCAGAAATTGCAGGCACCTGTGTTAATAACAGGGTGTGTAGACCACTGTACTATCAAGGCTCTATATTTTCCTCAATGCCTCCTATAGCCACTACACATTGCCCATATAACTGTTAATATTCATAGTTACCTATGACAGTTTTAGGCTAGAGATCAGTTTTTCCAATTCTGAGCTACAATCTCTTGACCAGCCTTCCCTTCAGATGTGTTAAACTACAGTTTCATAATCAAAAACATCTGAAAAATAACCCACTGCAGAAAAGGAGAACACGGTACTATGTTTAATGCAACTTCAACATTCAGTCATCACTGCTTGGCATTGTCCCTTGTGAATTTTAAATGTTTGAGCAGATAAGCTGAAAAGCTGTAGAAAATATCAACAGAATATGAGAGTGAAAGAAAGCATGAAATAGCTTCACAGTTACTGTGAATTGTTATGGCTGAACTAAAACTGGGCTACTTAATTCAGATCTTCCTTCCTTCCTTCCTTCCTTCCTTCCTTCCTTCCTTCCTTCCTTCCTTCCTTCCTTCCTTCCTTCCTTTTTATCAGCAGGGACCTACAAACATAAAGGTTTTCAAATGCTACCCAGTCTCTGGCCCTTCTATCTATATTTAACTGGGTTATAAAGTCTGCCTTTGCCAAGTCTGAATATAATAGAGTTTTATATGACAACAATTGCATAAGCATGCCTAGAGAGACATGCATACTCATTCACACCCAAAAACAGAGAGATCTAGTTGTTCCTTAATGGCCTTCTTTAGGAAAAGACCTTGTATACAATTGCCAGGGTACCAAATTCCTTCTTGCTCTCTCAGGATCTCACTTTGCACACAGATTTTAGTTTCCACAGCTTCCAGCATGTGATGAGTGATAGAAATCCTGCTTGTGAAACCAGCGAGTGAATTCCATCAGGTCACAGGGACTCCCATTGCATTTCCTATCACACATTCTTTCTGGACCATGAATAAAAGTTTGCAAATAAAGGGGCAACTTTGTTGTTGTTTTTGCTTCGCCCTTGACAATAGCAATGCATTTGCACCTGACTGCACTGGGTTCTAAAATTACTACAGTATTCATTCCTCCCCATCCAGCGATAGCCAGAAGGAAATCACCTGCAATCTCATTCATGGTGGGAGAGACAACAGATGTGGCTCAACAAATAGTAAAAATCAAATATTTATATCAAGCTTTCAACTCCCCCTCTTCTCCCAGCCCTAGATACATTGCCAGCAAGAACAACAATTATTTGATAATTTTCCAAGTCCATTAGCAATATGTTATAGCAAAAGTGGAAGACAAGAAGGGAACGTGATTCTTGAGTCTGCATTTGTCAAAGAACTATACAATCCACAAGAGTTAAAAAGAGGATGCTCATTGCACAGTACATTAATGAGAAAGCCTTTTACTTTCTATCTTGTCTCATCCTAAGGTCTTAATGAAGTTGAGGGTGATTGAGAGGCTGTTCCATAAAAACATTTTAAAATACTCATTAAAAGGTTCATTTATTTATTGTGGTCAAAGACCAAAACACAACATTGGCAAAATTGGTAAAAATTATGCACTACTCTAAACATATTAATTACAAATAGTCATTTTAATAGGGATTATACAGACAATGCAACAATATTTAGAGACATCTAATGAGATCACTTCAGCCTTAGCTGACAATAAATACTAAAGATAGAATAAATCTGAATGCCCTGAAAAAGCATTTAATAATAGGAATATATGTATATATCATGAACGGACATCCTTATGACAAGTACATAAGCCCATTCCTCATAAGCAAAACCAATAGTTAAAAGACATAATATTGAATATTAGCAAAAAAAAATAAAAATAAATGCCAGGACAGCTTAAACTAATACCAATTAGTCCAAATTAGATCTGACAGCATTGATGGAACAATCTAAATCAGGCTCTAAAGAGTTTCCAGAGTGTGATGACCATTACAGA
This sequence comes from Arizona elegans, assembly GCA_022577455.1. Taxonomy (NCBI): domain Eukaryota; kingdom Metazoa; phylum Chordata; class Lepidosauria; order Squamata; family Colubridae; genus Arizona; species Arizona elegans. The sequence continues at coordinate 89,741,945 of JAKOOJ010000001.1, forward strand.
CCATGGATATATTTCTCTCTCTCTCTTTTATGAGCTCTTGACTGAAGCTAGGGAATGATTTGCAAATCCTCCATGACTCAAGTCTTAGTGTGAAACAAGAAATACAATAAATCAGGTGGCATTTGTCACTGTCATGTTACCATCTGAAGGGCCATAGTAGCAACAAAAATTAGTACGAAGTTGCCTTATGTTGATTTATCATTCTGACTGGCAGCAGATCTTTAAAATCTCCACAACAAAAATGTAAAGAGTCAATATTTTTTCAAAACTCCTGAAAGATTTATGAAACTAGGAAGTTGAGTCTTTACAACTGTTTTTTCTAACGTCTAAATTTATTGAAATCCATATATATATGCAAACAGCATTTTCATTCGCTAAAGAAGTAAAAATCCTGGTGCTCTTCAGTTGTTTTAGCTTATAAATATTTTTTAGCTTCTCGGCAGCAGTCTTATGAACCTAAAAAAAAAGATACGGCTGCTTTAATATGTTGCAGTATGTTACATTTGTGCTTCCATGTATTCTTAAAGTACCGGTATATCTTCAAGACTGAATCCCCCAAAGGGGACGGCCTTAATAACCCTGCATATCATCGCAGCAGGCCAGCTTGTAAACTGAAGAGCCAACTGAACAACATTGCCTTTTTCACATTTAAAATATTCAGTATTTTTACCTCAGTGACAGAACCATTTTTCTTTTCAATTGTGGATTATTAATAAATAATGAAGGGACAACCCAATGGAGTCCATCCACAATTTTCATTGTTAAAAGTGTGGGGGCTCACATTTTTGGTAAATTGGATTATGATTATGATTGTATCTGCCTGTGCCTTCCTATCTGTTCCCCTATAAAGGTCTTTTAAAACTAAATGTTGCACCTATCTATCTACAGGCAGACATAAACACATATTTATAAACAAACTGAATATCATTTATTTTATGTATCTTATTCTTGTAATAACAACTCTTAACACAAAATTGCTGCTCAAGAGTATACTTCAATAGAAATCAGTATACTGACTTCAATTTTTTGTTAGTTTATCAAAATATAAGATACAGAAGTACAAAGAAAAATGAAAATAATGAGAAAGTACGGAAGGAGAGGAGGGAGAGGAAAAACTGTAGGGTAAACTTCCAATTCTTTAGCACAGTAGAATAAGGTAGTAACGTACAAACTCAACTTTTTACTTTTACATAATAATATATACTAACCATTTCTATAATAACAACCCTATCTAATCAGCAAAACACAAATTTATTTTTTCCACCTCAAGCACAAAGTCCAAAAGCGTTTTTCCAAGGAGAAACAAAGATGTATTCTTTTCTTTAATCAAAACAGTCGATTTAGTCATCTCTGCTAACTCCATCAACTTTTGTAGCCATTCATCCATTGTGGGACTCAAAGTATCCGTTCATTTTTGTGCACAGAGTATTCTTACTGATGTCAGCATATATATCATCAAAGTTCTAATTTATTTTTTCCAGTAGAAATCAGCATACTGTAGGCCCTAGGAAAGGGTGGATCTCAAATGACAAGCCATTTTTAGTTATTCATCCTTCTATTTTCTATTTACACCTTTCTTTTTCACTTGCTGATGTGAGATCATTGACACAGAATGTGCAGACTTACTGTTGGTAACAGCATTGTTCACTATTGTCGGTTTTTTGAAATTTAGTACTTGTGTTGCTACATGTATTGTCACTTGTATACTTCAGGGAACCAATTTCCAGTCACCATTCTATTCTTGGGACACAGGAAGGCAGGGACCAATTGTTGATCAGGAAGCAAAAGCGGTAAAAGTCTCTCACTAGCTATCAGCATGCAGGAGATGGAGGTGGCATGTAGCCTCCTGCCAGCTGACTGTTGGCATGCACAAGAAGGAAGGGTGAAGGCAGGTGAATATGTTCCGAACCAGCTGATTGTCAGCATGCACAAAGAGGCAGGAACTAAGGAGGCAAGCAAGCTATTACCAGCTGATTGTTGGGGGTGTGTTAGGAGGCAGAGCAGCGAGCAACCTGTCACAAGCTGTCAGCATGCATAGGGAGGCAGGAGTTGAAATGGCATGCAGACTTTTTCCAGCTGATAGTTGGCATGCATGGAGAACTAAGGTGGAGGCAGCAAACTAGCTGGCTTTCCACATGCACAGGGAAGCATGGACTAAGGCAATGAGATAGTCTCAATAGCTGACTATGGCCACTCATGCAGAGGCAGGCAAAAATAGCAGGCAGATTCTGGCCTATGAATTATGGCATACTACCTGAGGATGCACACACCACACGTTTAAGAAGCACGGGACTAGACTGTATCACTGCACAAGAGAAATAATGACAAATGTGCTTACATTTGCTCTTCTCCACAGCTATAAATGATTAAGTACTGGAACGATCAGGCTCTAGAACGATCATATCAATAGGGTGATGTTTTTCTTTATAGAATTAATATAGCCAATGCTATAAAGAATGGCATCGCTATCAAAAGCCCTCTTTCTACTTCCAGGAAGAAATTGCTAGCCTGAAATGAATCAGTGGGGCAATAGTTTCTTCTTGAGAACTAAGTGTAACCAGGAGAAGAAACAAAGAAAAAGATTTTAAAAGTACTATAGTGGCAGTGAGCACTAAGTGATTGCTAGCAATTGGCAGGGCCCTCAGCACTGAAGGTACGGTAAAACACACTCTATCCAGCAGAGATCAGAACTTAACTTCCATTATCACAATGCTGCCTTCTAATACAATACGCAGAAGTCCTACAGAGCACAGAGTAAATACAGCCCATGCAGCAGCCCTCCTCTACAAAAGAAATGTGAATAAACCAAAAACACAGGGTAACAGATGGAAGGATAGTTTTAACCAAGCAACATTCAGTGAAGGAAACTGGCATTCTAAATCTAATCTTGCCTAACTCCAGGCAAACATCTCTGGGCATTAAATAGCTTTATTCTAGCAGAGAAGAGGAGATAAAATATTACATACCTAACATGAGAATGAGAAATGTGAGTCCCTTCTCCTTTTCCCTTTCATAGATCAAATTCTAAAATAAAGAACTGAACATATCTCGTAGGCCCAGCCCAAGAATGGCAAACTGCAAGAACTGTATCATATATACAGAATCTTGCCAGACTAAACCTATACTTCTCTAATTCTAACAGATATACTCTGGGAAGTTCTAGGGAGATTTTAAGCTATCCTAAATTTCTTTCTCTGCGTTTGATCCAGCTTCAGGCTGTGTTACCTCCTGTCTTGCCCCACTACTTGAAATGTGTTTCTTCCTTCCTGGGAGAGTATCGTTTCACTATAGTCCATCACACCACACCGTTTGTTATTGAGCACAATAATTATCAATAGGTTTACTTCAAAACTTCATTCCCAGAAAGGTCTTTTTATTACTGTAGGACATTAGCATCTCTTTTAACAATATAGAACTTTAAAAACTACTTTGCACAATCAGATGTCATATTTAAAACAATATCTCTTCATATTCCCATATGAGAAATGGTAGTAAGTGATAGAAATAATAGAAATTGTACAGGATAAAATACATTCCTTTTTTTTTTATTGGCTGCTCAGACTTTAGTTGCTTCTGTGGCATTACATCACATCACTTATATCAAATCACAATGAGGGCTATAAATTATATGGGTTGCATAACCCTACTGATATGTAATAAAATCATTTCATTTTGTACATTTAATAATTTTGTTTTCCTCATAACAATGAGAATTAAGAATTAAGAAGGGTTTTAGGGTCAGTATGTTTCAATAATCTGAATTTTGCCAATCTTTGATGTGTACAGAGTGAAGCTATTGGAAAAAATTATTTCAACTTTTACAAAGTAGACAGATATTAAGACAGGAACATTCCTGGCAAGTTTCCCCTATCTAGTTGTTTCTGACTCTGGAGGGGTGATGCTCAACTCCATTTCTTAGCTGCGGGAGCCAGTGTTGTCTGAAGACATTTTCTATGGTCATGTGGCCAGTATGATTATACACCAAGGCACACGGAACGCTGTGACCTTCCCACTGAAGTGGTACCTATTTATCTACTCGCATTTGCATGCTTTCAAACTGCTAGATGGGCGGTAGCTGGGGGCAAGTAACTGGAGCTCATCCCGTCACACAACACTTGGGTCAGTGGTGGGTTTCAAAAAATTTTACTACCAGTTCTGTGGGTGTGGCTTGGTGGGCATGACATGGCTTGGTGGGCATGGCAGGGGAAAGATACTGTAAAATCTCCATTCCCACCCAACTCCAGGGGAAGGATACTGTAAAATCTCCATTCCGTCCCCAATCCAGGGGAAGGTTACTGCAAAATCCCCATTTTCTCCCAATTAGCTGGGACTTGGGAGGCAGAGATGGGGGCAGGGCCAGTCAGAATTTTTACTACCGGTTCTCCGAACTACTCAAAATTTCCACAGAACTGGTCATAACCTGCTGAAATCCACCTCTGGCTTGGAGGTCTTTATTCCAGCTTGAATCTGCATTTGTATTTAACAATTGAGCACCCCCTATGGTTTATGGAGGGAGATACTGTTAGAAAGAGATATTACCATGATCAAGAAGCACAATCTGATAAACTCAAATATATCTCTCAAATTCTAATTTCATAGGAGTCAAATTCTCCTAAAAGAAAGCATTGGATGATCATTTTCACATCTCAGTTATGTCCTCATATTGAACAGCTACACAACATGCCCTAATATATTATTCCTGCTTGAGAAAATGCAACAATTGCTTTGGTACGTCAACACATCCTGGAGGACAACCAAGTTTGAATTTATTTAGAGAACAGATACTGAAAAATTATTATAAACCTGGAGCAAGCTGATCTTTTTTAATCAGCATTCAGCTGAGTAGAATTACCATTGACTTGTCTTTCATACTGCTGGACTAGCCAATGCATATAAAAATATGATGATATATTTAGAATCAGGTATGTATTATATTCACTTTAAATTAAAAAATCCTGCCTCAGGGAGGAAGCTTCTACTAAGGTCAAGCCATTAATGTCTCATTAGCAATCCGTCATATTTGAAAACCCAGATCTATCACTTTTTCAAGGTAAACATATAGGCTATCTACGAGCCTTTATCATCATGTACCAGTCAAAAACAATTTTAATTAACAGGTTAGAGAATTGGGGTTTTGTGACTTTTCATGTTATGTTGAAATGAACTGAAAAATCAGTATGTCTTATGTAAGTGAGTATGGATCACAGAATTGAAATGAATTCAAGATCATATCCTCCTCTTTACTTCCAAGAATATTTTTTTTCTGAAAAACTGTAGCCTTACAAGTAGCTAAGCCTCAGGAAGTAGAGAGACAGTTATTGATAAATTGTTCAGGCAGCCAGAAGCACATTTACTAAATGGCTGTCTGAAAACAGTTTCCAACTAACCTCTGGAATCGTAAATAAATAAAAAGTAAAACCCTTGAAAATACAGTTATACCCACCATGCTATCTCTGTCTGTGAACATACAAAGATATAAAAACAGACAACCCTTTAAAGGTGTTTTTCTCACTTACCAACTCAGTTTTGTTGGAAAGAACCAACACCGCAAGATATATTCTTACAATCTAGAATTGTACGTCTCAGACTCTCTTCTTAGAATTCTAATGGTTAATCATCCCTACGATTGCCACCAGTTGCAATTTATTTTATTTTGTATAAATAATCTGACAGTCTTTGCACTAATTTATAATGGTGACTGATGAGGGAAGATGCCCACTCAGAGATGTCCTAGGAGAGGGCTTCTATTATTGTCTTTTCCATAGGCCTATATTGTATTACAACACTTTACACACACTGTATCCATTTTTTTCAATATCTATCACTGATTTATGCAAGTGAGAACCAATGTGGCATAGTAGTTAAATTGCTGCACTAAGAGTCAGGTCCAAATCCAGCTTTAGCCATAGAAGCTTATTTAGGTGACTTTGGGCCAATCATTATCTCTCTGCTCAACTTACCTGAGCACTATCAACATTGGGGGGCGGGTGGGGGAGAATGGAGGAAGGAGAACTATACTGTATATGTTGCCTTCAACTCCTAGAATAGTGAGGACGACTTTTAGGCACAAACTGTGTGTGTGCTCATGCCCAAACTGAAAGGCGTACATGCACACACATGCGTGTGCACGCGTCAACATGTATGCATGCAGATATGCACGCAATGCGCAGCAGAGATCCAAAGACCACCTGGCCGATGGGAGGTGGGGCATCCCAACACCAGCAGCGCGGCAAGAGGTAAGATCTTTTTTTTTCCATGAGCTTCTGTTTCATCGTTTGCAGGGAAACTGAAGCTCACGAAAGAAACGCCACAGAGATCTGATCTAGGGTGACAGTGCCCGTGCCAGCAGAGAGGGCTCTGCATGCACCTCTGGCACACGTGCCATAGGTTTGCCATCACGGTCCTAGAAGAAAGGGTAGACATTTAATGTCTATGTAATTTAAAAAAAAAGATTATGAAGAAACTGCTCAACTTTAATATATTTAAGACTTCTATTCGTATGCATTTATTTTTTTAGTTTTGATCAATTCTTTACTTGTAGTCTTAATAATTATACTTTGTGACATGAACACATAGGAAATAAAAAGAGAACAGCAACAGAACTTGTTCAGGGGCAATACTTGATCCTGAGTCTGACTTTGGCATCAAAAATGAAATTATTACAGAAAAATAGCTAAGTCCATACCTTTTGAAAAGTTTGGAACCAATTCTTCTCTAGGATATGGAGTTGAAGTGTATCTGTGGTACTTTTAATTAAATTGCTTCTTCAAGAGAAGAGAAAAGCGTTATAATGCATTTGCCCAGCATAGTTTCTGTGAAGTAGGAAAATATCACACTTGAGACTAATTCTAAGATACAACATGCAATCAATGAGCCTTAAGCTTAGAATAAATATGAATTTCTGCCATATTACTTTGGATATTTAGTAGGTGAAAAAAAAGTAGATAATTTACAACTTTACAAAGTCATAATTTAAAACTATAGTTATATTATACAGCAATTATTCACAATGTTAAAAGGCATTAGCCTACTGATTCACCAAATAGCAGGAGATCCATACTGAAATAAATGAAACAATGACAGTAATTTGTGGACTATGCGCTGGGAAAATTGGATGCTTCGGTACCTGTACCCCGAGAACGTGGATTTTGGCGATCATGAGGATATATCCGAAGAACCAAATCTTCCTTTCTTATGTATAGCACAGGGTGAAGTATTGTATATGTTGTTTGTAATGTTAGTAATTTAAAATATAAAATGAATAAAAAAATCAATAAAAAAAATGAAACAATGACAGTATTCTTCATATGTGTACTAATAAGAATAATTTTTATATTAAATAATTGTTTTGCAGTAAAAACACAAAATTAAAGGTTTTCTTGTACAAATAAACCAACTGAGCCATCCCGCATAAGAAAAGCTATATGTATGTAACAGGGATTTATGAATGACTCCTTTATTGAAATGAAACCAACTGATACACTAAACATTCACATATATGCACTGATTAGATTTACAAATAAATTTCTTTCCTAGCTTTTTTACTTCTGATCCTTTAACTGGAAATGCCAGTTTGAAGGGTCAAACACAACCATTCCATCAATTATACCAAAATCACCATAAAGAGGATGGCACCTGAATATCCCTACTGCATTTGAAGGAGCCTGATACCTAGATGGATTGATGCAGTCAACTTTGACAAAAAAAATAATAATAAATTCCTCCAATCACTTTGTTTGGAAGAATGAGTAAATTCAAGCTCCTTCTCTTCCCCTCAAACAGGTGTTTGACATCAAAGTTGGTCATCTGTCTGATGGGCACATAAGCACATCGCTCTTTGCCCTACTGATGGCTTTTTGGATTGGAGCCATCACATATGAAATCAAAACCCAGAAATGCTCAACCAACCAGGTGAACCAGCGATGTCACCTCCGATAAGAAATCAATAATGAGGAAGCACATATTCAACAGCGAACAGATAGATACAAGAATCAGGCTGCAGAAATGGAGAAGAAATCATTAAATAGATTTAAATTAGAAATGAGACTGAGATAGTTAGCAACTGCTCCTCAGTGTTCTGAGTTCATGAGTTGGAATCATGGAGTAATTTATTAAAATAGGGAATTATGCAGGTCTCTTTACCCAAGCAATGATATGTGTAAATTATCAATTAATGATGGGCACTCTTTGTTTATGGAGTGTCTGCAAGATTTGTCCCCAGTAATAAAAATGTTGTACATGAAAAAAGAGAGCACTGGTTTATGTTCTTTTTATGTATTTTAAAATCCTCTGTTAGGCCTCATGGGTTGTTTCTAATCCAGCAAACCACAAAGGAGTACAATCCAAACCATAATACAATTGGTTTGAAATTTTAAAAAGCTCATTTTTTTCCCAAAGAAACCAATCTGAAGGAAATTCGTGTCACTTCACAACACAAGTTTCTCTAATCTATAAAAAATGTACTCTATAAAATACTGGCATGAACAGATTTGCGTAGCATTCGGAGGTTTTGCTCAGATGGAAACCTAATGGCTATTAGCCATGTAGAAAAGAAATACTAGAACCTTTCTTGCTACACAATAGAAAAACAGTAACTTCTGCTTGCTACCATTCTGGGTTAATTCTGCTGTCTGGCTCTCAGATCAATCAATCGACATCAGAGACTGAGCTAGAGAGCCAATTTTCAGGAATAAAACATAGTCTTTTTTGACAATGACTTGCTGAAGTTATCATTTTCTTTCTGCTGATCTACCAATGTAAGCAATTTTAATGTATTGCTTCAAGCTAATGACATCATAGTTTTCAATCAACAATTCCTGAAGCGTTTAAAAAAGGCTGATTTTCAAAATTCTCCTGTAACTTACATAGGCTGATTTCATAAACTTTGTTTTTCCACTTCACTTTCCTTCCTCCTCAGCTCAGTTATGTAATCCCAGCACCATTGATAACGTCATGACACTTAGTATGATTTAAATTGCCTTAATGCAGTGAGAAGTGTTTTGGTTCAAGATTAAACCATTCCATTACCTCCCCATATCTACATCTCCTTTCTGGATTTTTTGGTGGATGTTAAACTGTCAATTATATTTTTAAAAATCATGCATCCTTTTTATGCCTATATGCAGTCTACATTTCTGATCATAGTAATATTTTAATATAGTTTATTTTGTTTGAATCAGGAAGTGAACCACCAATGAGATTATTTATTTTATCCATGTTTGTGCCTGTATACCTGTTCCCCCTCTTTTTCCAACCAGTCTATTTTACCTCTCTCATTTTTTGCCTATTTAGTTAATCAACAATGTGCCAGTGGACACTCCATATTCCCAAGATTTATCTTCAAAATGTTGGATGTCTGCAACTCTAGGGTTATCCTGAGTCTGCTAATATGGCTATTGTATATGTGGATTATGCCATTATATTTATAATTCCATGACCATGGGCCATCTTGAGACAGAAGCAGAAGAATAATACATAATTTACCTGTATTGCTTTGAATCTCAGTATTTCATATTTAAATCTACAAGATCATCATGTTTAGGTAAAAACATCCATCGCAGCTGCCGATCTTATAGTATATCAAAGCAAATTAAACCGAACTCAAAAGCAAAGTGAGGAAAAGTTATTTATTGGATTTTTATCCTACCTTTATTTTTGATCAACACAAAGCTGTGTAGATGCTTAATGGTGTTGTCTCCTGTTTTCCCCACAATAATCCTGTGAGGTGAGTTAGACCGAGAGTAATTGTTGTTAAGACCATACGTTGAGTTGCAGTTCAAAGACTTAATGCTCAGGCCCATAGCAATCTAGTCAACTAAAGTTCAGTACTAAACTGGCATCAGATAAGGGTCAACAGAATTCAAGGGGAGGTTGGATTTGGACAGTTTCTGGCAAGGTAACGACTCTAAACTGATGACACGCTTAACAATTCTATCTGCTGTTCTCCTACATCTGGCCAGCTTTGATACCTAGGAGAAGTTTAGATATCATGGTCTTCTGGTTTCTAGCCTAGCACCTTTGCCACTACACCAAAGGGCCACTAGTCTTTTAAATATGTACTGTTGTTCTCGTCTTAATGCATAGTGCTTTTAACAATACTCAAACTAGCATCAGTTTTTGCTTCAGGTAACCTATGTGTTATTACTATTTGTGAAATTAATTGGCATGCTAATGTTAGTCACTATGGATCACCTTCTGAGTCACTTCGTTTTATGATTCTTAATTTAAATGACAATTGGTTAAAAAAACTAGCTGAATGAAAAAATGACTATATGGGAGGAAATTATCTTAATAATGTAGCTAAATTAATCCTAAAATTTAACCCTGCAATATTTAAGATTCAAGTATATAAATAGTGTGATCCATCTTTTATGTGACACTTTATCAAAAGAAAATGACACAAATGACCTGCATATTTCAAAACAATCCCAGTAATTGCTACAAGGTGAAAATATCTTTATTGCTTATGTGCTTGTGTCTGTCTGTGTTTTGTTCTTCTGAGTTTCAAATTGTATTTTCTATTGCTTAAATTTATTAATTTAATTTACTGAAATGTAAGGTGTTTCCCAAAATTCTCAGCAGTTTCCCTAAAAAACCAAATAACCTCAAAATCTGCAATATAAATCTTCAAAACAACATTGAAATGCCATTAAGCAGTCACAGGACAGCATTAAAACACATATCTTGCATCGACCAGTCCATACTACAGCTCTAAATTTTAAGCGCACTCTTAAAAAGTTAGGTCTTTATTGCCTTTTGGAACGGCAAGAGTTTTATTAAACATTTTCTGAATTTGACCTAAATATATCAGAATTTTCCTGCCTTTCAGAAAAGTTGCTTGCTAATGGAAATGTCCTTTTGAAAAGTAGGCATATTTTGTCCTTTCTTTAAGGAATTAAAATTAATTAAATTCACTATGATTTCCAAATCATAAAGCTTTTCAAGAGCCGACCTGATTTTTTTTTCTTATTTGAGGGAACATATTGATGAGTCTATCCTGTCTACAAGGTGCCAGATATGATATCAACGAATTTTCCTAATCAGAAGTAGCTTCTAGACAGCGGTGAAACTGATAAAACTGGAAAAAAAATATTTTGAAGACCTGAATAGAATGATATTGAAATTTATATGGCAGGGGGAAAAAGCGAGAATCACTATGAAAATGTTACAAGATGCAAGACTAAGGGGAGGATTTGGACTACCAAACTGGGAATTATATTATCAAGCAGCAGCACTATCATGGATGAAAGAATGGATTGTATTAAGAAATACAAGGCTATTGACTTTGGAGGGGCACAACTTACAATTAGGTTGGCATGCTTTTTATGGTACGGGAAAAATAAGGTGCATAGTCATTTCCAAAGACATTATGTAAGGAATGCTTTATTATTAGTATGGGAGAAGATTAGAGAAAAACATCTGAAAATACCAACATGGCTTTCAACAATGGAAGCATTAGTACATCCAAATATTATTAATATGGGAAATATTATCAGATATAAAGGGGGAATTGAAAATGAAACAAGAACTAGTAGAACAAGGGATTGATATGGAGTGATATACACAACTACAAATACAACCGAGATATGAAAAAGATGCAAAGTTATATGGTTTTTAGTTGGAGATGACAGAATTAGATGAGATACTCACAGGAACAGATGAAAAAATGATTTAAAAATTCTATAGTTATTTACTTGGTGTTAAACTAGAAGAAGAACAAGTAAACAAGAAACAATGATAGCATGGGCAAAAAATTTTGGATACACAATAGAGTTAGATAAATGGCAGCAATTATGGGAAAGAATGGCTACAGCATATAAAGAGAATTTATATAAAATGTTTTATAGATGGCACATGTCACCGGAAAGATTGGCAAAAATGTTTAAAGATAAATCAACTAAATGCCACCAGACACCAGGATCATATTCACATGTGGTGGACATGTCCAGAAAAGAAAAATTATTGGGCAAAAATTCAAATATGGTTAGAGAAAATGACACAGCAACATATTGATCTTAAACTGGAGCTATTCCTGTTGGGCATCTTACCGGAAAAATTTAGTAAAGAAAAAATATATTTTATTATACATGTAATAACGGCAGCAAGAATGATATTTGCACAAAATTGGAAAGCAGAAAAAATTCCTACAAAGGGAGAGGTAATTAAGAAAATATTAGAATGGGCAGAAATGAGTAGATTAACATTAGCAATTAAAGAGAAGGAAGAATTGGAGTATTACAACATATGGGGGCAATTTTATCAATGGGTAGAGACTGAATATAGACAATAAGCAATGTAAAAATAAGAAATATGGGAAAAATATGTTGTAATACATTAAATTTAAATGTAAGAGGAAAGATAAATATGTATTAAGAAAATGATGATAAATGTTGACTATGATGACACAAAAAATTTGTACCCAGATGTTATACTGATTAATGGTGAATTGTTTGTTTAAAAATAAAAAATAAAAAACTTTAAAAATAAATAAATAAATATGAAATGCACTTATCTTCACTACCAGTTTGGAAATGGGAGCACCCACTCGTGTGTGCCTCTTCTGCGCATGTGCAGAGCCTTCTGTGCATACACAGAGAGTCAAAAATGGGACGTAATGATGCCCCAGCGGGTGGGCAGAGCCTCCCATCGCCGGCCTTACCGGATCGCACAAGCCAGATTTCACCACTGCTTCTAAAAGTCAATAGTCCATAAAACTCAAATATGGAGATGTATCATGTACGTCTGTATCCTATTGGCTCTACAGCTTAAATATAGCTTCTCTGAAGAGCCAATTGAGCATCATGGTACTCAGATAATTGTCCTTTAATTGTCCTTCTCGCAAGAGATGAAAGCTTCAGTTCTAAGACTGTTCTGAAAACACACAGTGGTTCAATATACAAACATCTTAATCATGACTAAATGAATATACAGCCCTAGCAACGACTAGTGGAGTAAAATCCACAGGGACCCCATTCCTTCCTTTCCTATAGATCAAAGCTCACAAACATTCCTAATTAATAAATAATCCACTCAAAATCCAAATATGAGCAGTGGCTAACTCACTGCTCACTCCAGGAGTTCGATTCTCACCAGCTCAAGGTTGACTCAGCCTTCCACCCTTCCGAGGTTGGTAAAATGGGGACCTAGATCACAGATGTCAAACTCACCGCATCACGTTGCCATCATGTGACGTTTCGCAATGTTTTTCCCATTTGCAGAACTGGGGTGGGCGTGGCCTGCTCGGGTGCATCCAGCCCACAGGGCGCCAGTTTGACACCCCTGACCTAGATTGTTGGGGAAAATATGCTGATTCTGTAAACCGCTTAGAGAGGGCTGTAAAGCGCCATGAAGTGGTATATAAGTCTAAGTGCTGTTGCTATTTTCTCACCAAGTTCATATCTCAATCAGAATCATAAGACATTGTTTTAATACAAAACCAAAAGTAAAGCAAACAGTAAAAGAGTTCTCTAATATCTGAGCAAATGAGAAGAGGCAGTCTGCAAGACAGCATTGCATTTATGCCAATGCAAGCTTTTTAATTTTCTGCAGGATTAACAGTGGTTTATCACAGAGGCCAAAATCCTAAATTGGAAATCCAAATGTAACTAGATAAAGTTCTTCTGGCCATGACTAATGCCAGAGTAACAAGGAATCCTGTTATATTTCAAAACTGTGAAACTGTGCACTCTCAAAAACATTTACCAGAAGATGCTGCAAATATAACCCCACTTTACCTCGTGCCGGTATGCCTACCCTTATCTTTATTAAGTTTTGATTATTAGGGTTTTTTGCATCCATTATCACTTTTAGGTTTTAATGCAGGCACCAGGCTACATTCTTTTAGTTCAGGAAGAAAAGAATTGGGTTGGGTAACAGTAAGTCCTTTGGGAGAAGGGCGGTATAGAAATAAAATTATTATCATTAAAAATTATTATTATAATTTACTGAGAGCATCCCTCTTGCAACCTCTCTGAACAATCATCCTGATATTACATAGTTTGGAACAGTCCACCCCAAACCAGGCACCCTTTCAAATGGCCATTGCTGAGTGTTCTGGGAATTGGAATTAGCCATGCTAGAAATTTTAAAAATTAAATGCTAGCACAAACAGGAGGTACCCGTTGAAATGGGTTGTTCTGAATATAGGAAAGCAATTTAATTTGGGCCTACAAATCTTGTTCAGTGAGATTGGTGAGCCCTGGTGGTGCAGTGGCTAGAATGCAGTATTGCAGGCTAAATCTGCCCACAGCCAGGAGTTTGACTTAGGATGACTCACCTTCCTTCCTTCCAAGGTTGATAAAATGAGAACCTAGAACAGTGATGGCGAACTTGGTGCCGAAAAGGGAGTGTGCGCATGCACGCATGTCTGGGCCGCAGAGGAGCTGCCCAGGGCACATGTGCACACCGAAAAATTAACTTCCAGTTTCAGCTACTGAACTTCCAGTTTCAGCCAGCTACTCTTCCAGGTTTCTGGCGTGCATGCACACGCGATGATCAACTGGACAGCGCACATACTCACACAGGAAAATGGAAGACCAGCTCTTCTAGTTTCCAGCACTGCTGCATGCAAAAAGGCCAGCTGATCATCGCACATGCATGGGTGCTAGGAACCCAGAAGAGGAACAGGTGATGTCGCGCATGCCAAGTGACATGACACTTCAGGCACACGTGCCATAGGTTCACTATCATGGACCTAGAATGTTGGGGATATTGTTGCTAACTTTGTAAACCGCTCAGAGAGTGCTGTAAAGCACTATGAGCGGTATATAAATCTAAGTGCTATTGCTGTTGGAGGGACCACAAAATGATATCTTCCATTTCTAATCCTACCAAATTTTGCTTTAGGATACCATGATTTTAAAGTTGAAAAGTATAACAGCAAAGGCAAGCCACCTATAGGACTAAAGCTATGACATCACACAGAAAGGTCTCAACCCAAGTTAATAAAGTTAGTCTTCCTCAATCTTCTATCTTCCATGCATGCTTGATTATAGTTTTGAGGCTTTCTAGCAAACATAATAATTGAAATTCATTTCAAATTGGGAAGTTCGGTCTAGATTATACCGAATCAAACAGCCGAAGCAATTTCATTTTTGTACTATACAGTAAATCTGCCTCTGTGAATAGAAATGAAATCCATTAACTCAATAGTATATGCTTCTGAATAGGTTTAGAATCTGAATTATATTCACTAAAATGCTTTCAGGAAAAAAAAGTGCCATCAAACTTTGAGAACTGTTTTTGAAAAAGAAAAGACATCCAACTAGGAAGGAAAAATATCAAGTTCATCATGATCTCATTAATAACAACTAAAGGCTCATGGAATATAATTTAGTTCTATTAACTTGCTATAATGCTGCCATACAAGTGTTGAGGTTAGAATATTCCAATAGTAAAGTGAGTGCAATATCCCCAAATATGGCTTTAAAATGTTTGAGATCTGTTATTAAAATAGATATATAAAGATCAGCCAAGTGAAAACAAAATATAAAAATATTGCTAGCTCTAAATAAAACCGCAATATGAGAAATATTTGAAATATCACTTTCATATAAATCACCAGCCTTGTCAAATTAAAGACAATTTAGCTTCATTTGAATAATACTTCTGAATTGGAATTGTTATCTAAGCACAAATGTTTCCTGGTGTGTTACTGCAAACACAAAACACTACATTTTTGCTCATTACAGTTAATTACAGTGCAAACCTCCTATAATTAAGTATGCCACAGTATTTCAGTCCAAAGTGAACCATCGCTTGCTCGTCCCTTTAAAAGCAATGGGTTTGTGTCGACATGTTCAAGATGTTTCCTCATAATCTAATAAACACATTTGTAAAATTATATTATCACTCTATTTATTGCATCTCCTTCTCTCCTCCATTGAATGGATTCCCTACAAGTCAAGTTTTAGAAAACAACAGCACAACCCTTTAAAAGTCTGCTTTATACAATAACAAAGGGGCAATTGTCTGACTACAACAATCTAATTTAATTATACATGCATGGAATTCTTACACTGCATTATTAAGAATTTCTTCCCCCGGGTTTTGCCACACTGCCCATATTACAGCAAGACTGCAGGCAAATGTTATGCGCCCCTTTGCTCAGTGCTCTCCTCTTGCTTTGAAACCAGGAGACCATAATCCTCCCTTTGTGACATCAATCATTTGCTGCAGGCCTGATGTGCCAGACTCTATGGGACAAGCTTTGCTTTCCCTGCTCTGAAGGAGAATTAGCTTTGTCATCATCCAGAGCCTTAAAATGTATCGTGTCCTGAATATGGTTTGCCAGGCAAGAATAGATGTCATCATGGCTGCATAGATGTAGCATCTGGACATCTTGCCTGTTAAAATCTCCTTGTTTCATGCTCATTTATCAAGCCTGCCATTTAAAACTATGGAGAAGCTAAAGAAGTTCAAAGTTCAATTGGGACCGAGGCCAGCATTTGCCTTCCCAAATCTTTAGCTTTGATCTTCTGTATTTTATAGAAAAGGAAATGGATGGTCCTGACCTTAGAATAAAGAAGAACTTTATAGCAAAAATACTTTGCAAGTTAAATAGTGGGGGACGGGACTAAAACATAACAAACAAATCTGAAGTTACAGGAGAATAGAGACAATAGAATATTTGTTTATTTATTTATAAAATGTATTGACCATCCATCTTACCTCAGGATAACTTTGGATGGTTGTTGGATTCATGATACATTTCATGAAATTACCTTAAAAATAACAGCAATCACTTTCCATGTCTCATTTTTCCTTCTTTCTATGGTATGGTTCTGCTTGAGTTGCAAACTGTCTACACAACTTTATTGAACTGCCAGCCTCTTGAGCACATGATTATTGAATCTCCGAGTGAACAACTACATGTTCAGATGCTCCCTACCAGAAGCTTACTAAATGCCCTCTTTTCCTTCTCTAGGAGCGATAGACATCGCTTGGCTGTGTATCACTGATTTCCCCCACCCCCACCCCCAAAATTCTAAGTACAATAGCAAAGAAAATTGTCCATAATTCATTTAATATATCAATTTTGAATATGGGAGAAAGAAAACAAATATTTCCAATTCCATGTATTATTTTGTTTTTCCCCAGAAGAAAGTCCCGTTGATTTCAGTAGTTTTATCTCCCAACCTCCCAAGCAAGTGAGCACAGAATTAAAACGCTATATACCAATAATTCTTATGGGGTCTTTAAAACACATTTAGATTTTATCTGTGTATCCCAGCATTGTATGGACATGTGTGTGCATCAGGACTGGAAGAGTGGAAGCTCATTTACAATTTCTTATAAAATTACAAACAACATTTTTGCTCTAATTCGGCTCCTCAAAGACCAGCAAAAGCAGACCACAGCCTCTCTCTGAACACAGGCTCTGCCTCCTCCTCCCCCCTCACCTCTCCCACTCTCTAATCACTCAGAAGGAAGATTGGAAGATTAGTGAGGGAAGGGGGAGGACAAATTGCAGTTAACCCTTTAGCTGAATAATACCCCATGATCATCTAAATGTATGATCTAAATCTATAGGTTGTGATCTTTTGCTCCTTTACTTAGTTTCAAGTCCCTCCGAACTCAGAAGGACTTACTTCTGGCAAAGCTTTTGAAAAATCATCAATCTGAAATACTGCTATTGTAGTTGCTATTAAGATAACCCAACTCTGTGGGAGGGGGCAGAGTGGGAGACCTCAACTGGAAGTAGACAAAAAATCACAGTAATGAGGATAAGGTTTGAGTTCATAGATTTAAGGCCTCTTACATGGTCATAGCAAAGGGCAAGAGATCACCTCCAGAAACAGCATCCAGAGTTTTTATCAGTGCGCCATAATACTGCAATCATTTTGGCAGGAATTTCATATTCTTCAGCTCTGTTATTCATGTCAAGATATATTTCACAGTAGCGGAAGCTATAATTGTTTTTTTAAAAAAAATATCTAGCCCTCAGCGTTATGGAGAATAAAGGTGAACTGATTTTCCAGCTACTGCAATATGAGAAAGGAGCAAGATACAAACAAATAAAAGTCGCTTTCCGTTTTAAAGCATCACTTTTCCCAGAAACCTTCCCATTGACAAGCCCGGCAAGCAGTTGCTATGGGGCTTGAGGTAGGAGGAAGAAAAAGAGTGTGGAGAAGGGTTGCACACTTAATCATTGCAGAAAAGGTTGGCCTATTTCACAGAAAGATCTGGATTTCAACTCTGTCCCCAAGAAAATTGCAGGGACTGCAGAGCTGCTGCCATGCAGGGCAACAAGAAAACAGGCGATCAGAGGCAGCAGCTGGAGATGGAAACGCCTATTAAATCCTTTAGACAACAGATGGGCAAAGCTCATCTCTCTTTTTTTTTTTAAAAAAAAAAAGGAGAGCAAAACACAATGCACCATGTTTTATCATCCCACCATAAGGAACAACTCTTAACACCAACCAGCTTCCAAAAAGACCTATTCTAGGCTATGAATGCCGGAACCTATCTATCTTACTTTTTTTATCTCTCAATATGACACTTCAGAAAACCTGAAATTTACTCTGGCGTCCCTCAATCAAAGGCTGCCAAACAAGGGGGCCGACTGGACTTGTTACCAAAAATGGAGAACAAAAATATGGGAAATCTGGCAGACAAGAGATTTGTCATGTTTGCCAGAACCTTTTCTTTGCCGTTACTCTTTGCCTGCCCTTGAAGTGCATCTAGTGCTGCAGAGAGAACCAGCCAGTCCAAACGTTGAATACATTGAGGGGACCTAATTATATCATTGAGGGCAAACACACCTGCTCCCGGCTAATGCCCCACACTCTCTTTCCTTCTGTTAATATTCCTTGCCATTGTTCTTTTCAGAGAACCACAAAACAACAAATCTCTGGCATCTGACTGCAGAACAGGGAATCTTCCTCTAAGCAGCAGAAAATTGTGGTTAGTGGGAAAACAAAATAAGACATCCAGGGCAGGATTTGCAATTCTTTCTTTTTCTTCTTCTTCTTCTTTTCCTAGTGACCACCCCTTCCCATTTTGGTTGCCTTCCAAATCATCAACAAAGACAGTGCCATAAATTGCACTCTATGTGTTCTCTCCTCTTCCCCACACCTCTACTAACTGCACCTTCAAGACTACACCCTTTTCAATCATGATGTCATAAAACACTGCTGGTGACTCCCCGTTTCCTCCTCCTCCTCCTCTTGATCCACAATTCCTTCTTTTTTTTTTTAAGAAAAGAAATGAAAGCCATGCACTGAATCCAAGCCAAATTGACCAGCAGCTGAGCATCTTTCTCTCTCTCTCTCTCTCTCCCCCACCCCCCAATTCTACCAGCCCCTCCCCACCAGCACTTTGACTGTCATCAGAACACCACCCCTTTCCAGGAGTGATCCACACAAAGCAAGCTGGGCTTTAAAACAAGATGCAAATCACCCCCAAACCTTTACCCCCCCCCTCCAGAAAAAAAAAAAAAAGAACCACACAAGGCAAAGGAACCACTCGATCGCAAGATGCCACAGCGACAAACAAGGAGGGACCGGCGAGGCCGGACTCTCCCATCTCCCGTCATGTCCGCGACTGCCACCTTCTTCTCCCCTGGGTTTGCTTTGCTGCTGCTGCTGCTGCTGCGGCTGCCGAGGAAACCCACCTGTCTGCCCTTTGCCCAGCGTTTTCTCCAAGCGGTAGGGTCCCACATATTGCGCGTGTTGAGCTCCGCTGCCTTCTTTGCCAGTTGATGTCATTTCTACCCGGGCTGGGTAACGCTTTGCGATGCTGCGCCTGGTATCCCGCTTGGGGAAGGTCCTGGCTCGTTTTTGTTTTTTTGTTTTTTTCGTGGCTGATTCCTTAAAATTCCGACTTGGCCGCTGTGCAAGGAAAGCGCCCGGCGTCTCGCTCTCGCTCTCTGACTCTTCTGCTGATCCTCGTCCACTTGGTGGAAAATTAACTCTTGCTCTCTCTCTCTCTCTCCTTTTTTTTTTTTTTCTTCTTCTTCTTCTTCTCCCCCTTCGCTTTTTCTCCTCCTTTCTCCTCCTCCTCCTCCTCCTCCTCCTCCTCCCTGTCTGTCCTGCTAGGGAAGGGATGCCCAGGAACACTTATTAGCCGAGGCTTAGGGGTGGGGGAAATCTCCGAGCATCCGAAGCATGATGCCGGTTCTCAGCACTCGCACGCTTTAGTTCGCTCTAGGAGCTGCTCAGCGGGAGCTGGAGCAGCGGAAGCGCTGGGGCCCGTCGCTCCGACTGACATTAGGCGCAACCAATCCCTGACAGCATCTCGGCCCGTCTCCCCACCCCTCTCCTCCTCTTCATCCACTACCTTTTCTTTTCCATTAGCATCGGTCGCGGCGGCTGCTTCTGCCTCGATGCCGAGCATCGTATAACCAATGGCAACAGCCATCAGGCGGCGAGGGGATTCGTCTCATCAGGACAGTGGTTGATCCCGTTTTCAAACTCTGCCCTGTTTCAAACTTTGTCTGCATAGCAGGAGGGCGGGAGAGCTACCTGGCTCTCTTTATTTGCTCTATCCAAGCCAATTCTGCCCTCCATCCATCCATCCATCCCCAATCGCACTGAAACGGTGCTCGGACTGGGATGCCAAAATCACAGGGAAAGAAAATTAAACTGGGAACATGAATATTAAGATTCTTCCTCCCCCTCTTTTTTTTTTTAGTTGAAATAAGTCCTATAAGAAGAGAGTCAAGTGGAATTGGCTTGTAATAAATTTCAGGGGAGTTAGCTGATCTAATATACATATATATATATATATATATATATATATATATATATATATATATATATATATATATATATATATATATATATATATATATATATATGAAAAGGCAAAAACTGAACCTCAGCAGGGTAAAATCTTGTTGGAGTGAGTAAATTAAGTTGAACTCAACTGAGGGAAAGACACAATTTCATCTGAATGACAAACTCCTGGCACTAATTTTTTTCTTCTGCAAGAAGCCAATCTGATCTTCACTACATGCTGTAAATTAATGTTTCCCAAATGACAGGATGGTTTTAAAATGGAATATTGATATAAAGCACTATCTTGTTTATACTTAAGCAATTCAGACTAACAGCCTCTCACATTTCATAAAACTAAAAAGTAATACAAGCTCTAGACTGAAACAAGCAACAGGTGCTCTTAGACGATCTTCATGTAGCTGAAGAAAAATAAGCCGCTTTTCATTTTTGCATACAGTCTAGGATAGTCCTGTCCCATATAATACACATGAACTTCTAAATCTTCTGTTACCTGGCTCCAGGTTTTCCATCATTAACCCCACTGTTCATCTATGGAGATTCTCAGTCATCCAAGTCATGATTGTCCCAAAGGTGCTTTTTCAAGAGGCAAGTTGACTTTCCTGTTTTTATATAAATCCTTCCATTCCCCACCATCCAGTCAGAGTTGAAGAAGCTTCTTGGATGAGAAGCAAAATGTCTTCAAAGAAAAACAAGACAGTCCAGTTGCCTCTTGAAAAAGCACCATTGGGACAACCCTGTTGTTCATTTAGAATGAAAAGTTACCTGGGGCAATAATGTCTCAGTTTTGACCTAAGGTTATGGATCTCCACTCTAAGGGATGTTTAGTCCAGATCCTACCCACTAAACCAAAACAGTGTTTAGGATTCTATAAAAGCACTTCCACATGGAATTTCTGTTACCGCTTGGAAGTAGCCCAGATCTGCCCTTTCACAGAATGACAGTAGACTCCAGGAGCTGAACTGATTTATTATTATCAATTCTGCTGCAACACTGTACATGCAAAATCACAATAAATCTGGTATTCTCTCCTGATGCATTACAGCTTGGCAGAAGTTTTAGGCAACCTGGGAACTCTCTCATCTCACCCCACCTCTCAATTCTTTTCTTCCACCTCTTTTCTTTTCTCTGTTCTCAGCATTTCAGAGTGATCCATGATGAAGATAACTATGGGTCAATTTCACATGGTGGTGGACTGGTAGATCTCTTACTCAGATGTCTCCTGGATTCTATTCTTCTATTTCCCCCCACCCCTCAGGTACTGAATTATTAATTATCCATTTATTTTATTGTTATGCTACACTGGCTTTCCATGAAGTATTTCATTCAGTCACTTGCAAGACCCTCAAAAGAGTGTTTTGGAAACATGCTGATCAATGGTTATAGCGTGGTCTTAGCAGTGCAGTATAAAGCAGTACTAACGCTTTACTTCTATCCTAAACCAGTCTGGGAATTGTGGTCTAAATATAATAGGAGAGAATAGATTTTTGGCCCCAAAAATGGTCAGAAAATGGCCTGTTTTTTGGCCATTTTGGGGGGCATTTTCAGGCAGTTTTGGGGCCGTTTTCAGGCTGTTTTGGGACAATTTTCAGGCCACTTTTTGAGGCATTTTTGGCTCAAAAAATGGCCAGGAAAACGGCCTCTTTTTTTGGCTGGTTTTGGCCATTTTCAGGCTGTTTTCCGGTGCTCTGGTACCTGCGAAGACCAGCTGACCAGCATGCCAGAAATCAGAAGAGCAGCTGGTAACGGCATGTGTGCCCACAGAGAAGGCTCGCCATAGGTTCGCCATCACGGATCTAGGGCTCAATGAAGACAGCATGTTGCTCTCAGATCTTAATTGCATGATTGTAACATACATAATATTTTGTGGTACTGCAATACTGTTCAATATTAGAATGACAATTACAGTGCAGGGGGAAGAGGATTTAACTCCATATTACAGGCTTTCTCCCAAAGGCATTATTTGTTGTAGGGGACACCAACCAATGAACATTTTCCTCCTGGAACAAACAATAGAGTGGGAAGAGAAATCGTCAAATCCTCTCCTTGCATGCTGTGATCACAAACCTGACTGGGGAGCCCCCACCTCCATCTCATAGCTTATTAAATTTAAACAATTAGCATTCTGGTTAAGCTTAAAGTTTACATATATTGCCTGCTTTCCTGCCTTCCTATGGAACATAGCATTCTTTTGAATATAAATATTACTAACATTATACCAAAATACTTTTATATATGTTTGAAATTATTTTGTAATTATATATTGTTAAAATATTTTCTAAAGATTTAATATAGAATTTAATTTTTAATATTTTTTTCAGCTTCATTGTTTCTTCACTGAATTTGAGAAAATCCCTCTTCTCACTACCTGCCTTAATTTAATCCAGCTTTTCCCAATTTAGGGGCCATTTGACAGAGAATGATAGAAACTGAACTGCAATACATATGGAGAGCCCAGACTTTGGAAAGCTGATCAGATGTTTACAAAAGTGTCTCCCTTCTCTCTGCACATGTTTTTATCTTTTATATTTCTGTTCTGCACTCATTTCATTTGTTTTTTTCTATACCTTCTACTCCCAGACATAAAGGTTCAACATTTTCAAACAATGTGGTATGTTTCCCTTCATTGAAATAGTCTGTAAAATATTGACGGCATCTTAAATGTATGAGCTTTAGTTCTCAGAATTGGTTTGAAGAGAAATGTTGTTTTTTCCTCTGGCTTTTCCTGCAGTTGTGCAAGGCCATCATTTGTCTTAGAATCCTCCCATTCTGCATGTGCAAGTAAAACAATACCAAAAATCCCAACAACTTTTTTTTTAATTTAATTTAATTTAATTTAATTTAATTTAATTTAATTTAATTTAATTTAATTTAATTTAATTTAATTTAATTTAATTATTTGTTCGTTCATTGGTTTGTTTGTTTGCTTGCTTGCTTGCAAAAGCTATAGGCAGGGTACCCATCATGCTAAAAGAACAGCTACTTATTTGTATAACTCACTGACTTGTTCATAACACAAGTAAGGATTCTTATCAGCCAGGAGTTAATTCACTTATATTCACTTTATGTACTGTCTCTCACTTCCAATTCTTTGTACCTTTGCAACAAGCCTTTCCACTGACTGTATTTAACTGCAATTTTGTTGATGCCAGCTTTACATGCAAGACTTATTTTTTTATAGTTTCACAAATTTAATTGTTATAGGTTGTTTTGATCATCTGTTCATCTGTCATATATATTTGATTACTGCTTCAAGTGGCTGCAAGTCAAAGAGCTGTTACATTTAATTGCTGAGATGTTTTAATGTGTGTGTGTGTGTGTGTTTCTAAGTTTGATTATTTACAGTTTTGCATATTTAGATTTTAATTGGCTGTCAATTAAATCGTATATATGAGTCTTTATAAAATCAGTCCCTTTACCACATCACATGATTTGCAGTTTTATATCAATTATGAACTGAATTTGAAATGAGTTTTTAAAATTCTGCTTTAAATGTTTCCATGCCATGATTAACATGGCAATTTAGGGACAATCCACAATAAGCAGGATGAGGTACTAAAAATTTCAGCAGAAGGACTATCACACTAGTAGAAGGGAAGTCATGGCTATAGTCTGTAAGATATATGTCAGCATGATGGTGGTCTGTTTTGGATGCAGACACACTGGCAGGTCTTTCTAAGTAGGTCAGTAGAACTCAGCTGATGGCAGCATTCTGCCACTGAAGATCCATCATAAACAACAATGGAATATGGACAGCACCAAGAACTATCATTTTTACACTCTACTGTGTACCACTTCATCCAGAGGTGGTATTCAACAGGTTCTGACCAGTTCTGGAGAACCAGTACCAGAAATTTTGAGTAGTTCGGAGAACCGGAAAATACCACCTCTGACTGGCCCCACCCCATCTATTCTCTGCCTCCCGAGTCCCAGCTGATCGGGAGGAAATGGGGATTTTGCAGTAACCTTCCCCTGGAGTGGGGAGGGAATGTAAATTTTACAGTATCCTTCCCCTGCTACGCCCACTAAGCCACACCCACCAAGTAATGCCACACCCACCAAGCCACACCCACAGAACTGGTAGTAAAATAATTTGAATCCCATCACTGACTTCATCCATAGCTTAAGTTCCATTGCTAACAAAATCTTTAACCAGTCCTGGACATTACAGTGAGAATTTCCCTCTTATTAACTTCAGTGAAACACTTAACAAAAAAAGAATCTGCCTCACTGATCTTGTCCATGTCTCCAGGTGAAGCATATGAGATCAGGGGTGGATTCTACTTACCTTTACTACCAGTTCGCAACCGGGCCGCGCACACGCTTGCTTCATTCATGCGCACACGGGCTCTTCTGCGCCTGCACAGAAGCGTTCTGATGACGTTGGGGTCAGTAGGTGGAGCCTTCCGCCATTTTATTACCGGTTCTATAGAACCAGTGCAAACCGAGGGCAACTCACCACTGTATGAGATGTTTTACACCTCATAACAGCACACCACTAGGACTAAATAAATCCCACACCGAAGAATTAAACTTATCAGTCTCAGCTCAATAACAAATGATCAACAATAGTGAGAATTGTAGACCGTAATACTTGGATAATGGTAGGTTAGATCTGACTTGAACAGTGGGAAATATGGCATAGAGCTGAATATGTACTGTAGCTTCATGTGTCTTATACTCAGGGTCACTAAAAGTTTTAGGATTATTCTTCAAAGTGTGAAGCAATAAGGAATCTCCCAAATAAGGAATGTCTGAACAACAGCTTTAGTGGTGAAGATAGAGCAGAGAACGTTGCAATTACGCTCTGAGTTCCCCTTAGTAAATACAAAGCAGTTAGGGGTACCTACTATTATTTCTTGTTTTTTTCCTCACACTCCCCCCTCTGGATATGTCTGGGTTTGCACCTCACATTCCCAGTTACTTGCATCCTGATTTAACTCAGTTAACATTGCCTTGTTTCACACAGGGTACAGATTGTAGAACATGCTATGCTAAAACATGTTTGACTACTATACAAATCAGTGTGGCACCTGAATACTGTTGCTTGGGGACTGAAACTGAGCATTGGTAGTTATTTCTTTTCCTCCCATGAACTGTCAAAAAATGTATTGCACATCCAGATTCAAGGTGTTTATTGATTCCAGCTGAAAACAATCTGTGGAAGCCTGCAGTGAGGCCACACCAAAATTAGGTATTCCTTTCAGTTCTCCAGTGGAATATCACTTACTTGCCCATGAATTCTTGGAACCTTCATGCCACTTATGATATAGGTGGTGTTTCTTAATCCATATGCAAATAAGGGTAGGAGGTAGATTAATGTCTATTGAAGAACTCTTGAATGGTGGAAATGTTTTTTTTATTTCCAGTCTTTAATTGTTTGACCGTGGCAACAACATCTCTTTTTCCAATCTCCCAATTTTGCTGAGTTGCAAAAATCTGTTAGATGACAGGAATGAATTAAGAATTTGGTTTGTCACTTTGCTGCCATCTATTAGTCATCCAGATGTTTGTTAGGTAAACTATTTTTATGGTAAAAGGTAAAGGTTCCCCTCACACATAGGTGAGGAGATGAGCACCGCCCCAATTCTAGGGGGCGGTGCTCATCTCCGTTTCAAAGCCAAAGAGCCAGTGCTGTCCGAAGACGTCTCCGTGGTCATGTGGCCAGCATGACTAAATGCCAAAGGTGCATGGAACACTGTTACCTTCCCACCAAAAGGTGGTCCCTATTTTTCTACTTGCATTTTTTAACATACTTTTGAACTGCTAGGTTGGCAGAAGCTGGGACAAGTAATGGGAGTTCACCCCATTACGCAGCACTAGGGATTCGAACCGCTGAACTGCCAACCTTTCGATCGACAAGCTGAACATCTTAGCCACTGAGTCATCACGTCCCACCAATTTTTATGAGGCCAGCTCAAAAACAGCTGATTGGCTTTGAAGTTCTTTGGTGTTAAAGAGTTTTCCTTTTGCATTAGACTGCTTAGTGAAACTGGATTCCCCCCCCCCCCCATAACAAAATCCCAAGTTTTCCATCTGTCCTATAAAAACACTGTACCTAGAATCTTGTTGCACACTGAGCTGGGATAGGCAATGTTGCCCTTCTCCTTTCAGCTTTGGCAAGCATGATCATGATGAAGGATAGTAGGATAGTAACATTTGGAATGAGTTTCATATCCTATTTCTTCCCACTGAGAGCCAAAGAAGAAGTTTCCTGCTCTAATGGCTAATTGCCCATTCACCACATCTCTCTTTTCTCTGAAGCAGGGGTGAAATCCAGCAGGTTCTGACAGGTTCTAGAGAACCGGTAGTGGAAATTTTGAGTAGAACTGGCAAATACCACCTCTGGCTGGCCCCAGAGTGGGGTGGGAATGGAGATTTTGCAATCTCCATTCCCTTGGAATGGGATAGGAATGGAGATTTTGCAAAATCCTTCCCCTGCTATGCCCACCAAGCCACGCCCACCAAGCCACGATCACAGAACCGGTAGTAAAAAAATTGAATTTCACCACTGCTCTGAAGGACCTACTCCATCCACCCTGAATGATGATGAATAAAATATTTGAATGTGTAGTATGTGTCTCTTGGTTTTCATGAGAAGATAGAAAAGCTTCTGTCTTACTTCCTAGTATTATTGGGCTTCAACTACTAAGATAATAGAACCCCAAAGGGGGAATGTAAAGAGTGTGATGAATTTGTAAGCAGTGATCTTTCATTTTCCCATCTAGATAACTTTTCCTATGAAAAAGATTCAGTAGTGGTATGGAGCCTGCATACAGGCAAGATATAGCAGGGATGGATGAACATTTGGAGAAAGAAATGGAATTAAAAAACCACGGAGAAAGAGAAGGAGAAGCGAGGAGATTTGCTGGGCTATTTACCTGGCAATTAGGTCATATCAAAAAACATAGAGGGTGTGCTTCTGGATTGCTCATATGGGTTGCCAATAAGAAAGGTGGGACAAAGAAAAATTAGTCCATGCCAGATCTACACCATTTCTGTAAATTTGCTCAGGCATATTGAGATATGTAGGACCCTTTTCAGTAGTGGGTTTCACTTACTTTCGCTACTGGTTCAGAACTATGAGCGTGCACATGTGTGCGCTTTCTTAGCTCGCACACAGCACTTCTGCACATGGCAAAACCTTCTGCGCATGCGCAGAGCATCCGTGATGATGTCCGGGTGGGTGGGCGGAGCCTCCCACCACCGCCACTACCAGTTCGCCCAAACAGGGGCGAACTGGCAGAAACCCACCACTGACCCTTTTTATCTTTCCCAGTTAGAGTATATCCTGAACTAGCTGAATACCCATTCTCCGCTACGAAACTATGTCGTTGGGCTTGATAAATGACACTTACAGCTTGAAAATTAATGAGTAGTTACGATCGCCCTCTCCTCTCTCCTTCTCTCCCTCAGCCTTGCCCCACAGAAGCCCCTCCTCTCCTATTCTCTTCTCTCCCTTAGGCTTGCCCCACAGAAGCCCCTCCTGTCCTAGCCCATACTCTCCCTCAGGGTTGCCACACAGAAGCCTCCCCTATCCTATCCCGTTCTCTCCAGAGTTATTTTTGGATTGGGAGGGGGAATAGAATGCCTAACTAATTAGCATCAGAGCATGTTAATAATAATATAAGAAATACTGATGATCTAATGGTCATTTTGAAAAATCCTTTCTTAGCAAGCACCTAGAAGCCAAGTGGAACATACGTGCCAAATTTCAAGTTTGTAGGCTTTACGTTCTGGAGATTTCGTGATCGCAGCATGAGTGGTTTTCACTTTTATATATTTAGATTAAAACCTTGTTGGTGTAGGAGGTATATAGTATATGGAAACTACCATAAATCATTTAGAACTAGGGGTGAAATGTAAATTGAGGTTACAAGTACTTCATGGAAAACATGGGAAGAGAATGTGTCCGATTTGAACCCAAGAGTATATGCATCAACTTTAACTTCCAGATGTTATCAACTGCTAGAAATAGTTTCAGTGTTACAATAAAGACGGAGTCCTCACATGCCATATTGAATTTCTGGGAAGCTGCAAGCAAGTTAAATCCTATCATAACCTTTACATTGAAAATGTGAGATAGTCCAGCAAGCTAGGGATTTTCCTCATGGCCTTGTGCTCCTAGCACTGAAGATCTAATGTTGGGATTCGTGACAGAAGAAAAGACAAGACTTAATTGTGTCTGACTTGTTGATGCAGTTGATCATCTAACGCATTACGCTATAGTCTCTGTAATAGAGAATCCAGAGTTTTGGGAGTTCTATCCTTTCTGACTCTAATGAACCTTTTCTTATTTAAAAATAAAACTCATTCACTGTGCAATGGTGAGTTTGGTTTGTTAACCTATTCTTCTGGTGATCATAAGTTCCCATCCCATATGTTCCCATTATTGGCAGAATCATGCCAATGATGCAAAAAATACCTTGCTTACTACAGAGGATCTTAAGTCTGTCTCACAGAGAATGGCATATACATTTGCAGTGTCCTTCCTAGAAAGTTATATAATGCTGTGTTTTTTCTCTTTTTATGTATTAATCTGATAAAGAAATACCTGGGATGAGAATCTATCCGATTGATTGATTGATTCAATTTATTTCCCATCCATCTCATAATGAAACAGCTCTGGGCAGTTTACAGCATTAAACAATCCCATATTTACTTATTTATTAAATTTTTATCCCATTTTTATTACTTTATAAGTAACTCACAGGAACAGGGCCACGGGGGCTCAGTGGCTAAGACGCTGAGCTTGTCAATCAAAAGGTTGGCAATTCAGCAGTTCGAATCCCTAGTGCTGTGTAATGGGTTGAGCTCCTGTTACTTGTCCCAGCTTCTGCCAACCTAGCAGTTTGAAAGCACATAAAAAATGCAAGTAGAAAAATAGAGACCACCTTTGGTGAAAAGATAACAGCATTCCATGCACCTTTGGCATCTAGTCATGCTGGCCACATGACCATGGAGATGTCTTTGGACAGCGCTGGCTTTTCAGCTTTGAAACAGAGATGAGCACCATCCCCTAGAATCGGAAACGACTAGCACATATGTGTGAGGGGAATGTTGTGGTCCGCCAGCAGCTTGCGGAGCTGGCAGCAGAGTCGGACAATGAGGATGCTGGGGAGGAACATGGGCCAATCCTGGAGTCTGGGGAAGGCTCAGACGAGGGCTTTGCATCAGAGGCAGAGATGGGGCCAGGGCCATCTGGGAGTTATGTGCAGACTCCGGAGCCTCCAGAATTTCATTGAAATTGTTTCATTATGTTTCTGAAAGAGATAGGTTGTCTTCTAAGGCCACAACCACAGTGAAAGCTTAAAAGCTATGTGGAATTGTCTAGATCACAGGTGTCAAGGCCTGTGGGCCAAATCTGGCCCATGGAGTGCTTAGATTTGGCCTGCAGGGCCACCCTGGAATCAAAGGACCAGCCCACAGTAACTCTGCCAGTGAAAATGGAGCCAGGGAGGGCTGCACGTGCCCCCCATGGCTCCGTTTTTCCTGGCAGAGGGCTGCAGGAGGCTGTCGCAGCCAAAAATGGAGTGAGTGACATCGAGTTGGTCATGTCCAACTTGGCCACACCCACCCTGGCCAGGCCCACCTGCCCCTCTGAGGTCAAACACAACCCTGATGTGGCCCTCATGTCATTCAGTGTTGCCGATTGCTACTGCATGTCTACCGAGAGTCACTGTATATGAGAATATGTGGATTGTTGCCTTTTATCATTTTAGAATAGAATAGAATAGAATAGAATAACAGAGTTGGAAGGGACCTTGGAGGTCTTCTAGTTCAACCCCCTGCCCAGGCAGGAAACCCTACCACTTCAGACAAATGATTATCCAACAACTTCTTAAAAAATTCCAGTGTTGGGGCATTCACAACTTCCGCAGGCAAGTTGTTCCACTTATTAATTGTTCTAACTCTCAGGAAATTTCTCCTTAGTTCTAAATTGCTTCTCTCCTTGATTAGTTTCCACCCATTGCTTTTTTGTTCTACCCTCAGGTGCTTTGAAGAATAGTTTGACTCCCTCTTCTTTGTGGCAGCCCCTGAGATATTGGAACACTGCTATCATGTCTTCCCTAGTCCTTCTCTTCATCAAACTAGACATACCCAGTTCCTGCAACCGTTCTTCATATGTTTTAGCCGCCAGTCCCCTAATCATCTTTGTTGCTCTTCTCTGCATTCTTTTTAGAGTCTCAACATCTTTTTTATATCATGGTGATCAAAACTGAATGCAATATTCCAAGTGTGGCCTTACCAAGGCATTATAAAGTGGTATTAACACTTCACGTGATCTTGATTCTATCCCTCTGTTTATGCAGCCCAGAACTGTGTTGGCTTTTTTGGCAGCTGCTGCACACTGCTGGCTCATATCTAAATGGTTGTCCACTAGGACTCCAAGATCCCTCTCACAGTTACTACTATTGAGCAAGGTACCACATATACGGTACCTGGTCATTTTGTTTTTCTTCCCTAAATGTAGAACCTTGCTTTTTTCACTGTTGAATTTCATTTTGTTAGATAGCGCTCAATGTTCAAGTCTATCAAGATCCTTCTGTATCTTGAGCCTATCTTCTGGAGTGTTGGCTATTCCTGCCAACTTGGTGTCATCTGCAAATTTGATGAGTTCCCCTTCGATCCCCTTGTCCAAGTCATTGATGAAAATGTTGAAAAGCACTGGGCCTAAAACAGAGCCCTAGGGTACTCCACTGCATACTTCCCTCCATGTAGATGCAGTTCCATTGAGGACTACACGTTGATTGCTTTTGGTCAGCCTGTTACGAATCCATCTGGTGGTGATGCTGTCTAACCCACATTTTTCTACTTTACCTAGTAGTAGGTTATGATCTACTTTATCAAATGCTTTACTTTTATTTTAGATAGTTAACAATTGAGACAAGCCAACATGTTATATCTACCTGTCATATAACTGTTGATTTTGGTCTGTAATCAAGAGGGAATACTTAGCTGAGAAACTGAGGCCCACAAGAACATTGGGGGTGGGGAAATAGTTATTTCATTCTGCAAAACGTGATTTTATGGTTAGCAAGCTTAGTTTAATCAATGCATGTTAGACTTCAAAGTTCAGAGAAGCAGTGCACAAGCTACTACATAAAAATAACAAAATTTTCATTCTGCAAAACGTGATTTTATGGTTAGCAAGCTTAGTTTAATCAATGCATGTTAGACTTCAAAGTTCAGAGAAGCAGTGCACAAGCTACTACATAAAAATAACAAAAGTCAAATAGAAAATAAAAAAGATAGAAATATTCTTTTCTTATGTTGGTTCAATTCTCTTCAACAAAAATGCGGTGTTCCAGCAAAAATATTAAATAAATGGGCCAGATTGAAGTTTGCTATTGAAATAAAAATAGACAAGAAATACTTCTTAATGGCAAATTAATTTAAATGCAAGCAAGATGAATTCTATCCTAAAATATTGAAGGAACTAATTGATGTTTAGACTGCATGAAAATTTGATGTACTAGACTTAAGCAATCCTGGAAAACTGATAGTATGCCACTTGACTGAATTTTGTCTCTATCCTCAAAAACAAACAAACAAACAAAAACACCCAACAAAACCCTATCAGTGAGTTAGCCAAATACCAACTGATCTGTAGGAAACTTGAAAACAAAATAGTTTTTGTTTAAACTATTTTAAACAAATAGTTTAAAATATTTGTTATTTTAACAAATAACAAATCAAATAGACTAGTCAAGAGTAAAATTTGCCAGATTAATTTCTTCATTTTAAAAAAAATTGGGTGACTTGCTTCATGGTTTGTAATATATCACTATATTGACACATAATTCTGATTAGCAAGTTAGTTAAGTGTGTGGTAGTGGCTTGTAAAATAAGTGGCTACATAGCTGGCTTGAAAATTATAC
Source organism: Arizona elegans (assembly GCA_022577455.1). Lineage (NCBI taxonomy): Eukaryota > Metazoa > Chordata > Lepidosauria > Squamata > Colubridae > Arizona > Arizona elegans. The sequence continues at coordinate 89,774,562 of JAKOOJ010000001.1, forward strand.
TTTGAGTGCTGATATAATGGAGAGAGGTGCCGTAAGGTCCAGTTCTGCATCCACCATTATTTTTATTGAAAACTCAAATGGAAGAGTCAGCAGAATATACATCAGTTTTTCAGACAGCACAACAAACAATGTGTGGGATAGCTAGGACCTTAGAAGGAAGAAACGGCATTCAAAATGATCTGGATAGATTGGAGATTGTCTTGAAATAAAAAGTGACATTTAATAAGGACAATTTCAATATTTTTATTTAGAAAACAAACAAACAAATGCAGAAATATGAAATGGTGAAATAGTTGGCTTGATAATATTGTGAGAAAAAAAAAATCTTGCATTTATGAGCTCTATTGTGTCTGATTCCGGACATCTTAGATTCAGGAGAAATGAAGCAGGTTTATAGAAGGATGAAACACTGAAGAAAGTGAACATATTTAGCCTTGAAAAGAGGGGCTTGGGGTATCCCAGCTCTTTAGGAAGAGTAAATAAACAACCTTGCATTATATGGAGGTGGTTTTTTTCCCACTCCAGGCTGGTTTCTGTCACCTGTGCTATCTTTCATTCTTTCTTTTTATTTCTTATTGTATTTTTTAAAATATTGCTTTGCTTATAAACTACCCAGACTCATTGGGAATCAGACAGCATACAAATTTAACAAACAAATATTGCCAGTCTTAGATTATTTTAAAGGGTATCAAACATAAGATAAAGACTTGTTCTCTGTCTCTTTATGCATACAGAACACAAAACAATAGAGTTAAGCAGCAGGGAGGCACTGATAGTTAAGAAAACTTCTTCATAGTAGCAGTTTAATAGTGGAGCTCTTTATTCTTTTCCTGCCATTTATCTCTGCAGGAACGTTGTCTCTGTCCAGTGGTAACACTGAGTCTACAATACGAACCGTCTTCAGTAGGTTTGCCCTCTATGAATTTACCTAATCCCTTTTTAATACCATGTAAATTAATAGCTCTCATCATATTGTATGGCGAAGACTCTCCCAAATTAATAAGGTGAAATTGGCTGAAAAAGTACCTTCTTCTGGTTGCTCAGGATTTCCTGCCAATTGCCTTAATTTAGAAGAGTTCACACAGAACATGGTTTGCTTAGCTTTTGCTTAGCATATTGTGTGACCCCCAGCCATTGTCTTTTATAAACCATAGTGTATACATGAACTCAATCATATGACTTGTTTATTAAAGCGTGGTTAACACAAACCATCAGTTAGTGTAAAATGTGAATCTACAGAAGCTATAATACTAATATTGGGATCATATAAATGATGATCCCAATATTAACATATCAAATATGTCTAAAAATAACAGTGTATTCTAAAAATAATGCTACTTAAGCCTTTTATCTCTTAAACCCTTTCTCCATGGCTTAATTAGAACACTATGTCCTTGAATTAGCAGGAAAAAAATGCTAATATAAGTTATCTCTGCTGCCAATGTCTCTCCTGCCTCTTCAGCCTCTCCTCTGGCCTGTATCACTGTGATCAGCAAAAGGTTTTGATGCATGACCTCCAGATTTAGCCCTCCCCTCAAGACTGTTGGAGATAGTTGCACTAGAAATTGTGAGGAAGGCCTTTGGGACTTCCATTTGTAGGAGACACAGAGGCCAATCCATCATATCAAGCATACACTCATACAGCATACACTCCATTACAAAAGGCAACATCAAAGGGCAACATCATAACAGGCTAAAGAAATTGATGGGTCATACCTACAATATATGGTGGCCAGATGCAAGTGGAAAAAGAGCAATGCCAGATGTAATAAGTGAACAGTGTTATGCCTTTAGCACTACAACTAATGTTGCATATCCCACAGGTCTTACCCATATAACTTCAGGGAAAAACATTTGCAAAAGATTTATATCTGAGTAGTTTCTCACATGTAAATGCACTATGCAACTGGCAACCCTGGTTACAGTTAACCATCTGTGAGAACAGTTGCCCATATCAGTATTCTGTTGCAGATGCTCCTGCTAAATATGTGGGCATCAAGATGGAGTAGTGTTGGATACAGCCTTGTGGACAAAGCCAGCTCAGTACTATAAATTCCTTTCCAATTATATCTATGATTATCCTGCCTACACATTCCATATTATTTGCTTGCTGGACAGAACTTCTGTCCACAACTGGACAGAATTTCTGAGAAAAGTATTAAACTCACTCAAAGGAAATTACCAAATTTTTATTTGATTTGATGGACAATTTAAGGCTGGTTAATATATGGAGACAAAATAAAGGTGATACAAGAAAGAATATCTACTTTTGTCAAATGCATAAATACTTTTCAAGAATTTGAATTTAAAGAGCTTGGCTGCTAAGGTTTCTAAAAACAGAGATATTACCAAAGATTTTTCAGAACATAATCTTCTGAATTTGGTTTATAAAAGAAAATCTAATTATTTTAGATGGAGACTAAACAAACAGTTGGTACTGAAAGGAGCAATAGTGAAGAATTGTAAAAAGAAATAATACTTTACTACTGATTTTGTATAGCAATCCCAAATCTCACCACATGAAAAAGATAAAAACTCACTGCTATCCACTTTAATCACAGAACCATATTTCTTACTCAATTCCCTTAAAAAAAAAAGTCCTCTGAAGGGAAAAAAATGGAATCTAGGCTAGCAGAGTGTTCTGTCCCCCTTCCCCACACAGGCAAACACACAATCAGGCATGCCTGCCAAGATTTTATTAAGCAATCAGACTAGAAATCCTTGCAGATAAGAGTTTTGGCAGTAAACTGTGAAATGCCTGCCAAGTCAGTTTTCACTCACAATAAGCAAGAGAGAGTTTATCCTCAATCCAAATCAGTAGCAAAACGTAATCCACGAAGCAATAGTTCACCAAGGTCCAATCCAAATATGCACAAGCCAGATTTCAGGTAACGCGATATGACTCTCAGGTTTTTAACTTTGACCATCACAAAGCCTGAAGAGCAATCACACCCACTTTTATTCCTTGTGGGGTGTGGCTCAGTGACTCAGCTCAATCTCTGGCCCTCCCACGCCTCTTTCGTTGCTGCGCATGCTTCTCCCTCCGACGCTGCCTGGGATCAAGCCAGGATTCATCATCCTCACTCCCTATCTGTTGTTGTTCCGATATGCTTTCCTCCTGGCATATTCCAGGCTGTTCCTCTTGGCCTTCGGGTGGAACCTGAGGCATTGCCAGAGAGGAGGGTCCTGGAAAGGGAGGCCTTATCAGTTCCTCCCCATCACCTTCTGAATCCTCTTCCTCTGTTACGATAGGCTCGGGAGTCGGGGTCACAACACAGAGTGTGCAGTCACAGTCAGTCATATCTTTCAAAAGCCCTAGTTAAAGAAGCCATGGTTTAATATGATGCTTTTGTTCTCCCATTGAACAGATATATCAAATAGCAAGGATGTGGCCAAAGTAAACTCACCATGAGATTTGACAGAGTGTGTTGCCCATTCTTGGATGACAGGGGTCATCTAAAAAGTGCTGCATTAAACTTTTACATTCAGTGTCATCTTGCCCCACTGTTTCACTTTCTCATTTCCCGTTAGCCCGTTTATCGACACAATTTGTTTTGTAGCAGATGGTGAGGAGTAAATATTTCCTTTCCCCGTGATATGACACCGATTGTAAAAGTTCAGTGCAGCACTTTTTAGATGACCCTTGTTGAGTTAGGGCTCACAAGTTAGGACTCAATTGCAGTTACCTAATGTTAGCATGTAAGATTTATCTGGTGCGATTGTTGCTTTGACTTGTAATAACAATGTATAGCACTATTGATTTGCATGGTATAAAAATGATGCATCACTTTCCCATCTAGAACTACGAATAAACTTTTTACATTGCTGTTTGGTCAGTTCTATAAATGGCTGCAGTTAATCAATGCTGTAAAAGTTTTCTTATACAGCCCTGATATTCAGATTTCCTACCAGAGAAAGTGGCTTGAGTCTGACATTTTAAATACTGTTGCTTATTTAATGATATAATTCATGCTTTGGAAATTCCTGTTGGTGAAAAAGTATGTAGCGTGCTAAACAAAAGACAGGCTCACAGGATTTACTTTCTGGAGAAGGCAAAGAAGCAAGATATTCAACAACACAAATATCTTTAGAAAGTTTTGTTAGATATCTAGATTTACATCTGTATTAGCATCTAATATTTATTAATATTAATAGGAACTTTATGCACTGATGGAGCTGTATATTAAACTGATTTTTCAACTGTCTTGGTTTTAAAGTCACATGAAAACGCTGCAAAGACTTAGTCCTTGGGATAAGTTATTTTAACCACTAATAACATGCATCTTTCAAACAGTACTGAACCTATCAGAATGATAAATATCATTTTCTTTCTGATTTTCTGATTTAAATGATTGGCTTGCCAGTTTTTGAAGCCATGCCTTTTATAATAGCAGACACTGTATATAAAGCTACATTTTACAAATCAATTTTCAGAAGAAAAGTTCTTCTCCAAAAGCTTTGATAGTAACAGCCAGCAAGCAAATAATATGGAATGTGTAGGCAGGATAATCATAGATATAATTGGAAAGGAATTTATAGTACTGAGCTGGCTTTGTCCACAAGGCTGTATCCAACACTACTCCATCTTGATGCCCACATATTTAGCAGGAGCATCTGCAACAGAATACTGATATGGGCAACTGTTCTCACAGATGGTTAACTGTAACCAGGGTTGCCAGTTGCATAGTGCATTTACATGTGAGAAACTACTCAGATATAAATCTTCTTTTGCAAATGTTCTTCCCTGAAGTTATATGGGTATAAAACCTGTGGGATACGCAGCATTAGATGTAGTGCTAAAGGCATAACAGTGTTCACTTATTACATCTGGCATTGTTCTTTTTCCACTTGCACTTTCCACTTGATCAACCCATTCCAATCCCCCATCAAACACCAGTTTTCATATTAATCTCTCCATAAGTTGTTGATAAAACAATACTTTCTCTTCATTTGAAGCATACATTTCCAGTTTCAAAAGTCTTATAGTACTCCCAGGCAAATTAACTTCCATCCCAACAACTCTATCATGCTCGTCAATCTACAAAGTCTGATTTTAGTTGAGGATTTATATACAAAATAAATCAATTTCTTTTCTTTTTAGTTCCAGCTGAAACAGATAATTCACCCACTTTTTTTAAAAAAATCAAACATTTATGTCCTCCCCCCCCTCTAATATGTGTCACTTATAAGCAAATTATATCTTGTTTTATTTTTTTCATGTAATTATTTTTTCTGTTTTCAGAAGTATTTGCTCCATTTTTTTAAAAATTTGATTTATATGCCGCCCTTCTCTGGAGACTCAGGGCGGCTTACAATGCGTTAAGCAATAGCCTTCATCCTTTTGTATATTTATACAAAGTCAGCTTATTGCCCCCACAAACTGGGTCCTCAATTTACCTACCTTAGAAAGGATGGAAGGCTGAGTCAATCTTGAGCCTGGTGAGATTCAAACTTACAGGAATTGCAGACAGCTGGTGTTAATCACAATGCTATTAGTCTGCTGAGCCAACAGGCCCATTTAATATTCCACATTAAGTAATCAAGTCAAAAATTTAGAAAAATCAATATCTGTAACAGCTAGTTCAGTATTATCCCTTTTAGTTTCCTGTTGCACTTCAAGGAATTTTTATATAGTTTCCTTTGGCACCATCATTTACATCTCCTTCAATTCCTGTGATTTTTTCCTAGAAATTCCATTGCCTTCTGAACAGAATTCATTTGAAATTTCTGCCATTTAAAAATAAATTTCACGCTTCCCAATTTGTCCCATTGAAATGCGATCTTTTTCTGACTGAATTCTCTCAGCCACAAAACTATACTCTTTTCTCGTACTCAAAATTCTAATAAAAATTTCTTTAACAATTATATCTGTACAGTCTTCAGTCTTAAAATGCTGCTGCACAACTTGACCCCTTTTCTTCTTCCTGACAAAAGTGGAAAGTGCACTAGAGTGCACCAAAAGATTCCTTAGAACATTTCCTATTCTTTCAAATCTTATACTTATTCTATATACTTTATCACTTTCTGCTTCTGTATCCCCCATCCCAATAAAAAAAAAAATACTAATCTTTTGTCTAATATCTTTACAAGAATCCTCTGGGGCTGCTTACATTGCAGACAAAATTCCTTTCCTTTGAATTCCAATAAAGCCAGATTATCTAATTCTATTTGCAACTCTTCATTTGTAATTTCTCATTTTCCAAAATTTCCACTTTGTCATTAATTTGTTTTACATCTTCAGACACTTGTTTTACAGAGCTTTCTGTCTTCTCCCCCCCCTCCTCCTCCTCCTTCTTTCATTTCCTCTTTCACCTTTACAAGTCTCTCATTCATTTTTTTCAAAAACTGTCAATTTAGTACCAAATGATTCAGCTACCTAACTGGCCAGTTGCTCAAATTTTCTGAAGCAAATCCAGTATAATTCCTCTTGCTGCAGGTCGCTGTAGCAATTCCTCCCCCACTTCATAGTTGCCACTTTCTAGTGGTTACCATTATAGTATTATTTATTTATTTATTTATTTATTTATTTATTTATTTGTCAAATACATATAAGATAACAGATATAAGTATAAACATGATTATGAATACAGGATAAGGATACAAATAAATGGGGACAGTAGGATAGGAATGGTAGGCACGTTGGTGCGCTTATGCATGCCCCTTACAGACCTCTTAGGAATGGGATGACATCAACAGTAGGCAGTCTAATGTTAAAGTTTTGGAGGTTTGGGGAAGAAACCACAGAGTCAGGTAGTGCATTCCAGGCATTGACCACTCTGTTGCTGAAGTCGTATTTTCTGCAATCAAGTTTGGAGCGGTTTACTTTAAGTTTGTATCTATTGTGTGCTTGTGTACTATTGTGGTTGAAGCTGAAGTAGTCATTGACAGGTAGGATGTTGTAGCAGATAATTTTGTATACTATGCTTAGGTCAGACAACAACAACAGCAACAGAAAATATCTCAAACAACGGCAAGCTTCTCCATTTTTCTTTCTCTCTTTTGTCTTCCTTTGCCCTTAACAATTTCATCTCAAGTGGAACTCCATAGTTACAGTCAACATCAAAGTTAGACTCTTACTATCTTTATCTTTTGTTTTGTAAAATCCAACAATTGTCTGTACTCTTTAATAGTAAACAAAGAAAAGTGCCACAAAATGGGGAGGGGAGAATTCACTAAAAAATAATATTTCAAAATAACCATTTCTTTATCCATTTTAAACTGTCTTACATTAACTCATTTTTATGCTTTTTGCCAAAGGTTTTAAAAAAAGCTTTTTCTTTGTTCCTCTGTAAACCAGAAAGAGTAATAACTGATCAAGTAGAATTTTCTTATCATGCCACTCAGAAAATTTATCTTTAGTTGTAAATTATTTATATCCAAAAGTTGCATAAAAAATTATTAAGAAATGAGGCTTGTGCAAATCATATGTCTATACAAGCTGCATTATGGTTATGAGTTTCATTGAAATCCCTCCACTCCCAGCCACTCAACTCATGAACTGACAAAATCTCAATTTTTGTAGTATAGTCTGAGGAGCAGCTGCCTGGAGCACAAGTGGGTGATCTCACAATCCCTCCTTTTTCGGGAGAGATTTTGTTGACCAGAAATGCCATCTGGCCAGTGATCCCTGCTCCTTTAGGGAAATCCTTCACTGTGAGAAAACAAGCTCTCTTTGTCCTGTACAGAAGTGAACCAAAATTTGTTAGTCCAAAATTTTGTTATAGAGTGAATTTGTTGAGGAATACAAAAAAAAAAAAAAAAAAAAAAAAAGAGGATTATTTGAAAATGTCATTCTTTCAATTTTGATCCATAATAAGCTATTTACCCTGCTTCTCTAATTGACTTTTATGATATTGTACCTATTAACGCTTGCCGAGTGCCTGTCACATTTTGATTAATAGTACTAAATAAAAATGCAGGCTTTTGTTCTACTTGTCAAAATTTCAGATAGAGTTTTCCTCGCCACAAGCTTTCTGCTGTTTTACAAATGACTGGCTTGTACTGCATTTAGCGTGGGTAACTTAAGACGTGAGCCAAGATCATAGTACCACTTAGTGATGGCTCAAAGCCTAATTCCTACGCCAATCCCATTTTCCCATCATGTTGGTAAAGAACAAAACTAAATAATTGACAAGTGGCTGCTGCTTAATGGGGTCATAAAATTTTGCCTTGCCTGATGATAGGACGGGGCCTGACCCTACAATTGAATAACTACTAAATATATATTGCTTTTCCTAGCCCTTCTATATCATGGTGGGCACGAGTCAAACTGTCTCACAGTACAAGACTATAGGCGCCATAAATACAGATAATCTTCAATTTAAGACCATAATGGATCCCAACATTTATGTTGCTAAGTGATACATTTGTTAAATAAGTTTTGCCCCATTTTACAATCTTTCTTGCCACAGTTGTTAAGTGAATCACTGCAGTTGTCAGGTTAGCAACCCAGTTGTTAAGTGACTCTAGCTTCCCCATTGACATTGCTCATCAGACTTTGCTTATTTAAAGGTGCTCACATGATCTTAGGACATTGCAGCCATCATAAATATGAATTAATTGCCAAGCATCCAAATTTTGATCACATGACCATGAGGATGCTGCAATGGTCATAAATGTGAAAAACGGTCATCAGTCACTTTTTTCAGTGCTGTTGTAACTTAGAACGATCTCTAAATGAACTGTTGTAAGTTGAGGACTACCTGTAGCCAAACCTTATCTCAAGCTCTTCTTTAGAAATGCTAGAATGTGGTAGAAAAGGAATAGTTCCCATATCTAAAAAAGGAAAGAGAACAAAACTATTCACCAAAACTAAGAAAAATGAATATGGAAGAAACAAGCTATTCTCAGATACGACTTGTACTAATAGGCCCATGTTTTACATGCCTTGTGTTTAGAGAAGTGTCCCCACAAGTGTAAAAAGTTCAGGCATTTCTACTTTCTCTAAAGTAGAGAAGTAGACTAGTTATGCTGATGAAACCCAGAGCATTGTGGATTCTGCTGTCGCATTTTAGTACACTGGTCAACTCACTGAAAGGTTTGCAAGAATGACATTTCCCTTCTCAATGTGCTCAGATTTTATATATTATGTGTTAATATATCTATATATATATATAAGTGAAAAATACTCATGCAGCATCACAAAATCTCCAGAACCCTAAAGCCTACAAACTTGAAATTTGGCACATATGTTACTCTTGGCTTCTAGGTGCTCACTTAGAAAGGATTTTTCGAAATGACCATCAGATCATTATGATTTGTTATATTATTATTAACTCTGATGCTAAGGAGTTAGACGTTCTACTCCCCCTCCCCACCTGAAAATATCTCTGTTCCAACTGCCACTTGGGCGAGGCCAGCATGTGACTCATCTGGCTTATGGGCTGGGAGTTTGGAAAGGATGAATGGGACCAGCCTGAGGGAGAGAAGGGGATAGGAGAGGATGAATGGGGCCAGCCTGAGGGAGAGTAGGGGTTAAGATAGGAGAGGCCTCTGTAGGGCAAGCCTGATGGATAGAAGAGGAGAGGAGAGGAGAGGAGAGGAGAGGAGAGGAGAGGAGAGGAGAGGAGAGGAGAGGAGAGGAGAGGAGAGGCTTCTGTGGGGCAAGCCTGAGAAGAGAAGGAGAGAGGAGAGGCCAATCGTAACTACTAATTAATTTTCCAGCTGTGTCAATTTATCAAGCCTGATCACATAGTTTCGTAATGGAGCATGGGTATTCAGCTAGGATGTTATATAATATATTTTATTAGGTTTTTAGCCTACTTTTATTAGTTTATAGGCAACTCAAGACAATAAATTCCTTCCTTCTCCTATTTTCCCCACAACAACAACCCAGTTAGGTAGGTTGGGCTGAGAGTGAGTCACTGGTCCCAAGTCATCCAGCAGACTTTCATGTCTAAGACTGGACTTAAAAACTCACAGATTCCTGGTTTCAACCATTTTAACCACTACAGCAAATTGACTCTTTATCATATATGTGAGATATGTGATATGCTATGACATATATAATAAACATGTTGTATATTATGTGCTCAGGTATAATACATTTGGTTTGATTTTGGCTGGATATGACATACTTCACAAATCATAATTTAAAATGCTAGTTTACAGTTTTATAAGAATGCAGCAATTATACTGCTGGCATGAGTGAGGTTGAGGAATTTCATGATCTTGGTGATAGACCTGGTTCTGAGGTGTATAATAACAGGCAATAATAGGAAAGAATGAAAGTACTACAGTAACAGCTTGTTTAGAAAAGGTTTAATTCCATTAATTAATTCCATTTAATTCCTCCCACTTATGACTGTAACTGTTATGTATTGATACTTTTAAGCGGGAGTTTCAAACCTGCTTACGTTCTGATTGGCTGACAGTCTCTCCAGGATTGTATATAAGGAGGACTGCAGCCTCTGAGTTTTCGCTGAAGTCTCACAGTATATTAAAGAGCTGTTGTCACTTGCTTGCTTGTGCCTCTCGTTATTCCCGAACCACTTCATTGGCGACGAGGATGGGATTGAGGCTACAAGAAGCCAACCAGTGAGACCACGAGCTTCAGCTAGGCGACGAGGCGAACCACAGGAGACATACCGGACATGTCTGCCTACGTTCCGCCCAAGCCTTTTGATCCGACCCGCGAAAAATGGGTCTCGTACCTAACGAGGTTTGAATGCTCGTTAGAAGCCAGCGACATGCAGGGCCTCTCGGCTAATCGAAAGAGAGCCCTATTCCTAAGCCACTGCGGACCGGACGTGTTCGAGATGGCCGAGTCACTGTGTGAGCCAACGCCGGTTCAAACAGTCTCATGGGACACTCTGATGGCAACTCTCCGGGCTCACTACACTCCGGTCCCCTCCAAGTTCGTGCAGCGGTACCAACTGAGGCAGCGCGTCCAACGAGAAGGAGAGCCGGTCAGCGCGTACATGGCCAGCCTGAGAAAAGCCGCAACTCATTGCGACTACAGAGACTTGGATGACGCGTTGCTTGAGCAACTGATCTGTGGTGTTCGGGACATTAGGCTGCAACGGCGGCTGCTCGCCAAGCCTGATTTGACGCTCGCCGGAGCCCTTGACGAGGCCAGGGCTCACGAAGCCTCCACAAAGGCCGCTGAAACGCTACAGCGTCCGCCGACCAGCAAAGACAGCCCCAAGTCTGCCCCGGTGCACAGAGAAGACGCCGGATCCAGCTCGGAGTCCGAGTCGGATGAGGACGTCTTCCGAACAGAGCACCGGAGAAAAGACACTGGCAGCCCCCGGCGAAGCTGTCCCAGCTGTGGTGGGCACCATGATAGACTGTCCTGCAAATACAGAGAGGCTATTTGCAGGCGTTGCGAGAAGAAAGGGCACTTGGCGCGAGTCTGCAGAGCCATTCTGCCCAGAAGTCTCAAACCACGTGAGCGCCGCAACCAACCGGAATCAGCGCGCCAGAAGCAGCCAACGAGAGAAGGCGGCGCGAAAAAACGGCGCGAATTTGAACCGCGAGATGGCCGCAGCATACACATCGACCAGGCCAGCACAACGGTCGAGGACAAAGTCAGCACGGTGGTCGAAATCAACGGAAGACCGTGCTCGATGGAGATCGACACCGGATCAGCTCTCTCCATCATGTCGTGGACAACCCTAAAGACCCTCCTGCCGTCGTTCCGGAAGGATCAACTCTCCAGACAGAGACTGCGCATCCTAGACTACCAGGGGAACCGAGTCCCCCTCGAAGGCGTGGGCACGTTCCGGGTCACCTACGGAGACTACGAAAGAGACCTGCCGCTGACCATCGTCACGAAGCAGCTGCCGAGCCTCCTGGGCATGGGGTGGTTCCGAGCCCTTGGCATGGGCTTCACCGGCGTCCACCTGATGTCCAAGTCAACCCTGAAAGACAGCCTCCTGTCCGAGTTCCAGGACGTTTTCGGGGACACATTGGGCAAGTATGTGGGGACCCCTATTTCACTAAACTTAGACCCCAACGTAGCCCAAGTAAGACTAAAGGCCAGAAGAGTGCCGTTCGCATTGAAACCAAAGATCGATGCAGAACTGGACAAACTGATTAAGCAAGGGGTGTTGGTTCCCGTTGACCATGCCAAGTGGGAGACCCCCATAGTCACCCCAGTTAAGTCCGACGGCTCAATCAGAATTTGCGCCGACTACAAGTGCACGATCAACAAGGCTTTGCAGCCGAGCGCCTATCCGGTGCCGATCGTGCACCATCTACTACACTCCCTGGGCCCCGGAAAAATTTTTGCTAAATTAGACCTGGCCCAAGCCTATCAACAGTTACCGGTCGACGACGCCACGGCAGAGGCGCAAACGATCGTGACTCACAGGGGTGCATTTAAATGCACCAGGCTCCAATTTGGGGTGAGCGTTGCACCCGGCTTATTTCAAAGCACCATGGAGCGCCTGTTGCAAGGACTTCCGGGAGTAGTCCCCTATTTCGATGACGTCTTAGTCAGCGCCCAAGACGAACACCAGCTAGGGGACAGGGTACGGAACGTCCTGTCCAGATTCAGAGAAGCGGGACTAAGACTTAAAAAGAACAAATGCAGGATAGCGGTCCCCTCAGTAGAATTTCTGGGGTACAGGGTGGACGGCACAGGCATCCACCCTACCGAAAGCAAGGTGAGGGCCATCAAAAGCGCACCAGCCCCCAAATCCAAAGCTGAGCTCCAAGCCTTCCTTGGACTGCTAAATTTCTACTCAATGTTCCTAAGAGATAAGGCCACGGTCGCTGATCCCCTTCACAAACTCTTAGGGAAGAATGTACCATGGGTCTGGGGGAAACCGCAAGCGGCCGCTTTTGAGGCAGTAAAAAAACTTCTATCTGAGGACAGTTTCCTGATCCAATACAATGCAGAGCTGCCGCTCGTCTTAGTTTGCGACGCCTCCCCCGTAGGAGTTGGTGCCGTCCTAGGCCATAGACTGCCGAACGGCCTAGAGGCACCCATTGCCTTCTACTCCCGAACTCTGTCCAGCACAGAACGAAACTATAGCCAATTGGACAGAGAGGCTCTGGCTGCGATTGCGGGGGTTAAGAAGTTCCACGAATACCTCTATGGCCGAAAATTCGAACTTGTGACTGACCATAGACCGTTGCTAGGACTGCTAGCAGGCGACAGGCCAACCCCCGCTGCCCTCTCCCCCCGTTTAACTAGATGGGCGATTTTCTTATCGGCCTACTCGTACCAGCTCGTCCATCGGCCTGGGCGGACCCTGGGTCATGCGGATGCCCTTAGCCGTTGCCCCCTTCCCGACCTGCTGGACAACCCAACACCGGAAACCTCCGTCCTGTTGTTGGACACGTTAACCTTGGGGCCCATCTCCTCCGGCGAGGTGGCGAAGGCATCAAATAGAGACCCTGTTATCCGGACTGTTATGGGTTGGGTTTTGAAAGGGTGGCCGGACAAGGTGGTCGGGGAGGAGTACCAAGGTTTTGCCAACAAACGAAATGAACTGTTTACGCAAGGGGGGTGCTTACTGTGGGGTGACAGAGTGGTAATTCCAGCAAAACTACGGGATAGAGTTTTAGAATTATTGCACGAAGGGCATCCTGGCATCGTTAGGATGAAGTGCTTAGCCCGCAGCTATGTCTGGTGGCCCAACATGGACCAGGTCATTTCCGAGTGGGTGGGGAAGTGCAGACCCTGCCAGGAGTCTCGCCCCGATCCCCCAGTAGCGCCCATCCGAGAGTGGGAGAAACCAAAAGGCCCATGGGGGAGGATCCACATTGATTTTGCCGGCCCGTTCCATGGCCAAACGTTTTTAATAGTAGTGGATGCCTTTTCAAAATGGCTCGAAATTGTATTAATGCCATCCACAACGGCCGAAGCGGTTATCAAGGCCCTAAGAAAGTTGTTTGCCACCCACGGCCTGCCAGATACCTTGGTATCGGACAATGGGCCCCAATTTACAGCGACCCTTTTCGAAGGCTACTTAGCCGGCCTGGGGATCTGCCATGCCCTATCAGCCCCATTTCACCCGGCTTCCAACGGATTGGCTGAACGATTTGTCAGGACAGCCAAGGAAGCACTGTCCAGATTAGACAATGGGGACTGGCAGGCCAGGATAGATCAATTCCTTGCGGTTCAGCATGCATCACCATGCACAGCAACTGGGAGAAGCCCAGCAGAGCTCCTCATGGGGAGAAAGCTCCGGTGCGTGTTGGACAGGCTTCACCCTAACTATTCGCACGAAAACTTTAAGGGAGAGACCTGTGGCTTAAGGCAGTTTCAGGTCGGGTCCCCGGTGTTCGCTCGCAATTATGCCAGCGGTCCTCTGTGGGTTGCAGGAACCATAGTGGGAATAACAGGCCCAAAATCATACACGGTGGACGTGGGGGTAGATAGACTCTGGAAGCGCCACATAGACCAACTGAGGAAACGGGTGGTTGGCGAGGCAAATATCAACGCAGACATGTCCGAGCCTAACTATGACCACTTCTCCAAAACAGCTAACTCAAGCCCGGGGCCGCGAGAATACTTAGCTGACAAGCCCTGGTTCCAGCGCCGCCCCAGCGAGTCGCCACTCCCAGCCGGGGATAACCACGCCCCGGATAAAATCCAGGAGGTTCCATTGGCGGAGCCGGGAGAGACAAAGAGTCCCTCCGACCAGCTCGACGCCTCACCAAACACTGAACTGCGCAGGTCAACTAGGGCGAGAACTCAGCCTAAGCACCTGCGAGACTTTGTTTGTACATATGTTAATTTTTGAGTGTTAGTGCCTTCTGGGAAGGGAGGGGTGTTATGTATTGATACTTTTAAGCGGGAGTTTCAAACCTGCTTACGTTCTGATTGGCTGACAGTCTCTCCAGGATTGTATATAAGGAGGACTGCAGCCTCTGAGTTTTCGCTGAAGTCTCACAGTATATTAAAGAGCTGTTGTCATTTGCTTGCTTGTGCCTCTCGTTATTCCCGAACCACTTCAGTAACCTTGTTGCTTGTATCCTTATAATTTATATTGACTTTTTCCTAATATAATTTGATTGCTTATTTGTACCCTAAGACTATCATTAAGTGTTGTACTTTATGAATCTTGATGAATGTATCTTTTCTTTTATGTACACTGAGAGCATATGCACCAAGACAAATTCCTTGTGTATCCAATCACACTTGGCCAATCTCATTTTCATTCCAATCAAAACAGAAGTTGATAGATATGCCCAATGGTTCAACCGAAAACTTGGAAAATCAAACCCCCAAATTCATTTGGGAATTGCACCTTTATGAAAGAAAATTTTAGGGTCTGATCTTCCTTTAGACATGTAATCTTTAAGTTGTCAGTTTATCTAAAATATCTAAGTAGAATGAAGATCAACAACGTGTTTACATAATATTTATTTTCAGAATCTTTTTTCTTTCCCAAAGACTCATGGGTATCCATCAACCATCATTATTAATTAATTGAAATAGTCACATCTATTACCAAATGTATATTTTCATGGAATAAGTATTTTCAAATATATAAGGAACCCAAGAGATAAACAAACCCCGCTTGTATGTATTTCCATAGAAACCTCATGACTACTTGGCAAAATTTTTAGATATATAGTATTCCAATTAATAATATGTATGGAAATTTTGCCATATTGCTGTACAGCTTCCAGAGAATTAAGCAAAGAGCTTTGATAATAATTAGTAAGGCCGCAAATACTGTCAGCATATAATAACATCTTGTGTTTAGTTTCTACCACCTGTGTAACATGAATACTACTAAATTATCTAATAAACAAGTTAGTTTCAAAATTAAATTAACTACATCTTTAATTTATTTATTTATTTATTTATTTATTTATTTATTTATTTATTTATTTATTTATTTAATTTTTATACCGCCCTTCTCCCGAAGGACTCAGGGCAGTGAACAGCCAAGATTAAAATACATACAATATGAAAATTAAAATAATTTAAAACATAATTAAATCAATTTGGCTTCCCCAATATAAAACCCCTTACCCATAAAATTAACCAGTTAAAAATTTTAAGCCAGTCCAGCTTGCTGAAATAGAAAAGTCTTCAGGGCCCGGCAGAAAGTACGGAGGTCCGGGATCAGTCGTATCCCTGGGGGTAGCTCGTTCCAGAGGGCGGGTGCCCCCACAGAGAAGGCTCTCCCCCTGGGGGCCGCCAATCAACATTGTTTGACCGACAGCACCCTGAGGAGACCCTCTCTGTGGGAGCGTATTGGCCGGTGGGAGGTTATCGGTGGCAGAAGGTGGTCTCATAGATACCCAGGCCCTATGACTGGCAATCAATTAATTGCATTTGTAATACCTTGATCACAAAGACTAAGTAAATATTTTTTCTAAATTTAGGAAGTAAAAAGACGAAGAAAATAGTTTTCCAATGATATTTTGAAATAAGAGCCT
Organism: Arizona elegans; assembly: GCA_022577455.1. Lineage (NCBI taxonomy): Eukaryota > Metazoa > Chordata > Lepidosauria > Squamata > Colubridae > Arizona > Arizona elegans. The sequence continues at coordinate 89,790,909 of JAKOOJ010000001.1, forward strand.
TGTGCCACACCTCTAGCAATTTTTGCAGCTAAGGAGACAACAACATCAAGATTCTCACATTTAATTGACAGAATAGCCACCAATAATCTAATATTACTAGAAGCGTGGCATCTTTTCATAAAACCAGATTTTGCAGAGTATATTATTGATGGCAGAACCATTTGTGACCTATGATCTAAAGCTGCAGTCATTTTTTTACATATTAGGTAAAAATCTAATGAAAATCTAATAACTGAGGATGGATTTTTTTCTTATAAGGGTCCAACATAATTTTCCTAAATACTTTAATGTCCTTCTATATGGAATGATATTTACTCTCAGTCATATCAACTTCATGAGTTTGTCATGAGTATGACAGGGAACTCAATATCAGTTACATCCCATGGCTTAATTCTGGATGGCAGCTCAGGAGTTAATATTACTCTCTGCAGTTTTCCTGCTTTTCCAGACCAGTTTTTCTCACCTGGTCAACTATAAGATAACAGAATAACAGAGTTGGAAGGGACCATGGAGGTTTTCTAGTCCAATTCTCTGCTCAAGCAGGAAACTCTATTCTATTTCAGACAAATGGTTGTACAATCTCTTCTTGAAAATCTCCACAGTTGGAGCACCCACAACTTCTGGAAGCAAGTTGTCCCACAGATTAATTGTTCAAACTGTCAGGCAATTTCTCCTTAGTTCTAGGTTGCTCCTCTCCTTGATTAGTTTCCATCCCTTGTTTCTTGTCCTGCCTTCAGGTGCTTTGGAAAATAGGTTGACCTCCACTTCTTTGTAGCAACCCCTTAGATATTGAAACACTGCTATCATGTCACTCCCAATCATTCTTTTCATTAAACTAAACACACTCAATTCCTGCAACCATTCTTTATATGTTTAGCCTCCAGTCCCCTAATCATCTTTGTTGCTCTTTTCTGTACTCTTTCTAGAGTGTCAACATCTTTTGTATATTGTAGTGATCAAATTGAATATTCCAGGTGTGGTCTTACTAAGGATTTATTAAGTAGTATTAACACTTCACATGATCTTGATTCTATCCCTCTGTTAATGCAGCCTAGGACTATATTGGCTTTTGGCAGCTGCAGCATACTGCCGACTCATAATTAAGTGATTGACTCCAAGATCCCTCTCATACTATGGAGCCAGGTACCACCTATTCTATACCTGTTCATTTGGTTTTTCTTGCCTAAATGTAGAGCCTTCTTTTTTTCACCATTGAATTTCATTTTTTTAGATAAACCCCCGTGTTCCAGTCTGCTGAGATCCTTCCATATCTTTAGCCTATTTTCTGGAATGTTGGCTATTCCTGCCAACTTGGTGTCGCTGGTGTGCAAATTTAATGAGTTCCTCTTCCTTCACCTTGTCTAAATCATTTATGAAGATATTGAAAATATCTAAGAAAGAGCCTTGGGGAATGCCAATGCATACTTCCTTCCATGTAGATCAGTTCCGTTAAGGATTGAGTGCAGCTGGTCAGCCAGTGGTGATACTGTCTAACTCAAGTTTTTCTATTTTATCAAGTAGTAGGTTATGGTCTACTTTATCAAATGCCATACTGAAATCCAAGTAAATTATATCCGCAGCATTACTCTGGTCCACTAATTTTGTTACATTGTCAAAGAACGCAACAAGATTTGTCTGGCACGATCTGTTTTTGACAAACCTATGTTGGCTTCTGTTATGACTTTGTTTGCCTCTAAGTGTTTGCAGATTCGTTGCTGATTATCTTTTCCAGAATCTTCCCAGGTATTGATTGATAGGTCTCTAGTTTCCAAGATCCATTTTTTCCTTTTTTAAAAAAGGTACACCAGCCCTTTTCCAGTCATCTGGTAGTTCCCCAGTGCTCCAGGATCTTTGAAAGAGATAGTTCACGGGTTAAGATCTATAGTTCAATGATTGAAGATGTGTGGATTTCAATTCCCATAATTCCTCAGCCTTCTATGAGGACACTCATGGAAGCTGGGGCAGGGGTGAAATGCTTCTGGTTCAGACCGGATTGCCCAATCCGGTAGTGATGGAGGCGGGTGGTTCGGAGAACTGGTAGCAAAAATCCCTGCCCTCCCCCCAATGCCCACCTGAGCCGCGCAATCATCAGGCTTTTTTTTTTAATTTTTAAAAGCATTTTTTCCTACAACCTCTTTGGCCGAAAAAATGCTTAATTTTTTTTTTTTTAAAGCCTCTGATGTTCACGCGGCTCAGCTGGGATTGTCAGAGGCTTTTAAAAGCATTTTTTCTACAACCTCTTCAAGAGGTTGAAGATAAAATGGTTTTAAAAGTAAAAAAAAAGTTGGCCACACCCACCCATTCACATTACCCCCCACCAAGCCACGCCCACAGAACCGGTAGTAACAAATTTTAGATTTCACCACTGAGCTGGGGGATGATTTTGCTCATGGGCATAGGTAAGGGGAGGGAGGGGACCATTTAAAACAAGTCCCTGACTACCTTAAAATAGGGGATCTGTCAGCACTTGAGATTCAGAATATGTCAAAATGGTGATAGCTAGTCAGAAAAAGGAGGAAGGAGATCTGTGGAGAAACAAAAAGCAAAACAGTAACTGACCAGCAAGTGGGCACAGCTGGAGTTACAGGAGTGAATAGAAGAGCTGGGTAAGACCCTCAACAGTAGCCAGTTTCAGGAGAGAGAGGGGGGAAGGGGGGGAGGGAGGGGGAGAGAGTAAGGAGGGGAGGGAGGGAGAGGGAGAGGGAGGGCAGGAGGGAGGGAGAGGGAGAGGAAGAGAGGGAGGGAGGGAGGGAGAGGGAGAGAGAGAGGGAGAGAGAGAGAGCAGGAGTGAGTCAAATCAACAGATACGGGTAGAATGTGTCTGTTTATCTACGTAATTAATAATGCAATGAAAATTGAATAAGAGTTCAAAGGTGGAGAATAGAATGAATTGGTAAGCTAAGAAGATGAGGTAACATTAGGTTAGAGAGCCAGTTTTGTCTAGTGGTTAAGTCATCAAACTAGAAACTGGGACACTGAGTTCTAGTCCTGCCTTAGGCATGAGGCCAGCTGGCTGACCTTGGACCAGTTCACTGTCTGTCAGCCCTAGGAAGCAGGCAAGAGCAGACCACTTTTGAAAAACCTGCCAAGAAAACTGCAGGCACTAATCCAGGCAGTTGCTTGACTTGAAGGTGTGTGTGTGCGCGCGCACACGCACACACACACACACACACACACACACACACAAGTTGCAATAGAATTGATGAAGTTGCTGCCAGATAAAAAGGAAAGAAGAACCCTGGAGAAAAGATAAAAGCCAGCTGGGAATTTGTTAGGGCCAGCTGGAGCTATGAGGCATGTAAGATACAGAACTCAGAATTAAGTTTTGATATAGGGATAAATTCTGGGATAGAAGCTAAATCGGATGAATGAGAAAAAGTGTATAAAAATAGAAAGTGCAGAGTAAACATCCAGTCTCTCCTGTAGTCAGCATGTAAGCTTTATATTTTGTAATAACACATTTCTAAAAATCACAACTGTTCCCAATAAGAACTGTCTGTGTCCTACTTGAGGCTATTTTCATATCAGAGGCTACCAAACAAATAAAAGTAAAAGCTCAAGACTTAAAAAACACTATTAACTAATCCAAATGGAAACATTCTGGTTAAATAGGACAGTTCTGACTCCTTTCGTTAAAAGCAGTTGCTATAATTATTATGACATATAAAAATAGCTTTAAAAAGTACTCTTAACAATTGAAATGAAGGGTGGGTTGTTGTTTTTTTTTTTAAGAGCGTGGCCTTTTGTTACACATTTTTGTCATTGCACAATAAAATCTGTACTTTGAACATAAAGGCAGCCAGAAATTTGTTCCTATTTAAATCATTCAAGAAGAAACGTGACTAATCTCAGGTCAGAGAGAAGTATCCAGACTCCATAACTGTCTGGACTGCTGTTGCTATTAGGTAGGGGAATTCTGATCAAATATACATATGTTGTTACTGGGTTGAAGGAGTTTTAAGTTGTCTCCTCTGAGGGCTTTGGGAGAAACTGATAGCTTATAAATTAGCCAATTAAGTTTAATGGTTTGGAGATTATACCAGTGTCCTCAGTTGATTTGTTTAGGCAAAAGATCAACGACCATATGTAATTGTTCACTGTGTGAAGATTCAGAGATAATTGTCCAGAATTGTTGTCCTGAAATATCAACAGCAATGAGGAATCCCAGAATGTTACAGATGCATAACTACGAGGGCTATTACAACCCTTTCCATGGTTGCCATGTTTCTGTATGGAACTGTAAAACCATGGCACCAAAATTAATAGCCCCACTATTAATTATATGTTAAGTAGAGAAGCAAGCATACTCTTGGTTATGCTGGAGATTTGTCTGGTTTGAGAACTTAATTCATAGTCACTATATGAATGATTATACTTAATATACCCATTGTGGTATTCACTTATTTTCATACAGTAAATTCATAATTAGTACAAAAGTCTCACTTTATTAAATGTTGACCTTCATAATTATGTACAATTGCTTTTAAATGTTTTTTATGAATTATATTTACAGTTAGTGCAATGGCGTGGATTCCCTTTACAACTGTCCATGCTTCGGTTGTCTATGCTACCAGCTAGATGTGCTATATTTTCAGCTCTTGAGATGTAATCAGGAGGTATTTCTCAATTTGTAGTCTGGAATTGGGAGCCTCTTATTATCAGAAACATTGCTTTTCAAGGCTGGAGATCACTATGATGTACATAGATTTTTTTGACACTAGCTAAAACTTCTCAGTAAAATTGATGCCTGCTGTATAACAATGATAGCCTGTGAAGGCGTACTCATTTGATGACATTCAGTTACCACTGATGGTCACAGTATTTGGTTTTGTTGAGTGCAAAGATATATAGGAAACCATATTATTTTGATACATTTTCACTTTATGCTCCACTAGGCAGCCCCATCTGTCAATCATACCATCTACATGAAACACAGGTTTGCCTTTTCATATTCCATCAGTTGCTTGCAGAATTTGGTCAAGGGTCTGATAGAGGTCAAAAAGAGCAGCATGCAGTGCTTCCCAAATATATTTCCATCCGCTTGAAAAAAATGGGTGGTGGTAGAATCTGTGACAGTGGAATATTGCAGGCTACAATTGGATTGCAATTCCTTAGCCTTCAAGATTGAATTATTTTTCCCCAATTGGTAAAAGTATGGGAATTGTGACTTTCATTTTCTAAAAAAACAAACAAAAGAGAGGATATAGCATACTTCAATTTAATTTTATATATGAGGCCCAATATACTGTCACCACAGCAGCAAAGCTGCCAATTTGTTAGGGCTGGGTCCTATGTTGCAGAAATCATTTAGGACGGTGGATTGTAATGACATTTGTTACTCTTTTTTGTAGATTACCCTAAAATATAATAACAGAGTTGCAGGTTGTTATTTTTTTAAATAACTTAATTAAATCTATCTCAATGCTATCAAAAAGATTCACTATCCATTATAACAGTTTCTGAGGAGATAGGTCTACGAATGCAAAAGATAGAAGGACAGCTGCTAAAAGTGATAAGGATTCAAGCAATCATTGTATACATTACCCACAACTACAGACTCCTTTTTTTAATTAGAGAAGAGACCTGCCTTGTCTCTGGTGCACCAAAAGTCTATGAGAAAAAGACTCAGAGAGTCCTTGCCTTAATGTATACATATAGTCATTCAAAACTGAATACAATTTCCTTACTAAAATTTTTGTATCACTACTATTTTAATTACTATTTTCAGTTTAGGAAGCTAGAAAGCCTGATTTTAGCTTAGTTGGGCAAAGCGTTGGTAGTTTTAAACTAGCTGCAGGACCTTGGATAGCTCCAGTCATTTTACTCATCAAATTAAAGCTCAGATTCTTTCCTCTGGAGGAGTATTGTCAGGAATATTGATAAAAATGTGCATTTTTTGTTAAAAGAATCTCAAATTTTATTTCTCTTTGCATGTTGAATCCATCAAGAGTGATGTGAAGAGCACTAGTTTTGAACAATTCTGGTTAAGAGAAAAGGGGACTGAATGTGTCTGCATTCAGTTTATTGGATGCAAGGATTATTTATTGTGGATCTGATCCAGAGGTGGATTTCAGCAGGTTCTGACCAGTTCTGGATAACTGGTAGCAGAAATTTTGAGTAGTTCAAAGAAGCGGTAGTAAAAATTCTGACTGGCCCCACCCCCATCTATTCTCTGCCTCCTGAGTCCCAGCTGATCAGGAGGAAATGGGGATTTTACAGTATCCTTCCCATGCCATGCCCACCAAGCCATGCCACACCCATCAAGCCACACCCACAGAACTGGTAGTAAAATTTTTTGAAACCCACCACTGACCTGATCAAATTAATTACCATAAAAAGAAGGACACTTTTGGACTCGGTGAACTTACAATACATTCAACTATCAGCTTCAGCTGCATCAGAGAGAAATTGCTCATGGCAAATTGTGTATCAGAGTAAAATCATCTGTCTATTGTTAACCATCATTCTTCCATATCTTCTTTTCTATATATTATCCAAAATCAGTGCTATTGGTCTTTAAGTAAAATGCTGTCCAAGTTGAATTCAGCTCCTGTGACTTTTACTAAATCGTGTGTCGTTCTGTCCTCCTCCTATTTTGATGATAAGTCTTTTTGCTACTGATCCACTACTAACATTTTTAAAGGTTGCAAACCAGCATTAAACTGACAATATTCAGTAATGAAGATTGAAAACAAGGACATTCCTCATGGTTGACAAAAGGAAGCAAAAACAAAATGGTCCCCAAATGGATCAGTAGCTTTGACTACTTCAGCTTGAAAAGCTGTCTTGTAGATTGCTTCAAACAAGATGTTTTGATCGACCAACTCATGTTTGTCCAAATACCAGCGTGTCTTAAAGCTGAATTTGCATTTTTATTTTTTTATTTTTGACAGCAAAATTCAGTAGGCATCACAGATTGAATAACATCAACCATCTGTGATCATATTCCATTGTTCATAAGTACATGGTTAAAACTGGCTTAAAGAAAGTCTAAAGCTAGGTTTTTTTATCACAAAATGGGGAAAACGCTGGTAAGTAAAATATTGCATATGAAGGCTATCAAAAGTTCACTATGCTATAATATTGTTTATTTGGCTGCTTAACTTTGACAACACTGTACGTCTTAGTTCATGTTCTCTCTATTTTACTCAGTAGCTATGCAACATGGTTTTAACAGTCTGCTTGCAATCTTGCCAACCACCTGCCAAGGGCCATTTCAGCAATTTTATATCTGATGAAATGGAAATGGCCACAGAATGATAAACCTTTTATTCATTATCATTTGATACACAGAGCAATTCATATTCTGGTTTTTGGCTGAATCAATACATTTGAATGAGCTTTGGTTATTTCAAGGCTTATTAACCTAACTATGAAAAATATGAATAGTTTCCAAATACTGTAATTAGTCAAATATAATGGAGCACATTTATCTTGTCAAAATGTGACCCTACCATTTTATGTAAATCTGAAAAACTATTAATTGTGAAAGAGAATTGCACTAGATATTAATATACAAAAAATATAATAAATTTTGGGACATCTTGGGGGAAACTTATTCTGGTGGTTCCCATTGTTTAGTGTATCACTCATCCCTTTCTGAAATAGCTTTTCATTTCAAGAAAGGCCATTGGAATATTATTACATATATTTTTTGTATGGAAAGTAAAGCTCAACTTACTTCTGCACTTTCTTAAGTCTTTATATTTAGTTATAAATATACTCTGTATAACCCAAAGCTTACATCATCTGATGCAAACATTTAACCGTAATGGGTTTTTTTATTTTGTAAAACTTTTCTTTGAAATAGAAATGTACTAAATAGAATTGAACTAATAGCTAGGAAAGTATAATTAGAGAGTAGAGAAACACTAATAAGAAGAGTGGCATTTCCCCATCCATCTTTATTTTTCTCCTCTTCTAAAAAAATACTCCTGATAAAGTAAACTTGTGCCTATAAAACCACTTTCTGCTTCAAGGGTTCAGCTTTAATGTGCAAGAGGACCAGGGGTGGGCTGCTGGGGGTTTGCAGGGGTTCGGGAGAACCTCTAGCTAAGATTCTGTGCAGTTTGGAGAACCTCCAAATCCCACTCCTGGCTGGCCCCACCCATCCACCCCTCCCCTCCCAGGTGGCCCGTTTTGGATGCAGGTAAGTGCAGGGTGGCCGGAAATCCCCCCCCCCGTGGTGCAGGAGGCTGACTAGGCCATGCCCACCATGGCCATGCTTTGCCCTTCTCTTGCAGAGAAACCCTTGCTAAAATTTTTGATGCCCACCCCTGAAAAGGACTCACTTCTGATTTTGCTGCGACAAATTAATATCAATAGTTTTCTACTGCTCTCAATTTACTGTAATATATTTCATATTCCTAAATAGTGTCAGGCACTTCAAATCTCAGAGCTGTAAAAGGATAAGTGAAATCTCCTTTCACTATCCTCTTCTTTAACTGTTTGGCTCCTATTCGTGTAGAAAAGAGTTTCACACAGGATTAGATACAAGGAGAAAGAGAAAAAAAACCTATATCTACTGTTGTCCCAAAGGTGATTTTTCAAGAGGCAACTAGATTTTCTGTTTTTTTCTTTGAAGATATTTTGCTTCTGAAGAGCTGAAGAAGCTTCTTGGATGAGAAGCGAAATGTCTTCAAAGAAAGACCAGAAAATCCAGTTGCCTCTTGAAAAAGGAGCCTTGGGACAACCATGACCTGGATTACTGAGAATCTCCATAGACATATATCTAATGTTGATCAGAATTATAAAAAGGATGAGTTCAGAGGTGTAGGAAACATTTTCCTCTGAAGGCAAGGCCATACTAAAAGGTACTCTCAATCTAGAGCTCAGCTCAGGTGACTACATGGAAATATCTAGGCAGTTTTCTTGGCAACAATGTAGAAATGGTTTGCCAGTACCACCTTCTGGAATTCTTTTTTTTAAACAACTTGCCAGTTTAGCCCACAGTCCTAGCATTCTCTGGTGGTCTCCCACTGAAGCACTAACCAGATGTGCCTTTGAGCCCAGACAAGACTGTCCAGGTGTTGAAACAAATCATTGCTAATTGTGGTCCAATTAGAAACTGATAAAATAAACCCACCACTCAGGAGAGCGATGCATCCCTCTGGGATATACTGATGAAGAAGCCACTCATCTGATCAATTTATTGAAATAAAAAAGCCACTAAGGGTTTGTCTGTGCTGTCAAAGGGAAATTGGACAAGCATAGCTATTTATCTCAGCATCCCAGATAGAATGCAAGACAGAGAACAAGCTGGTAATATTTCATTTAGAGACACTTAAAAATTAAGTGGATTTGGATTACTTACTGGAACAAACTGATTGGGGACTTGCACGTCAAGAAAAAGGCTTTCCATGTTTACAATCTTGCATCTTCCCATCCTATGCAGAATTAGGAGCAAAGTATTCAAGCTACAGCCAAATAACTTTGGTATTAGAAACAGTAGGTAAACTAAGCCATAACTAAACTATAACTGTCAACTACGTCTGTTTACAGCAGGAGAAAAAGTGATTCAAAATTTCTTACAATGTTATCTATACCCTTTGTAATACTCTCTGAATCCATTTGTACTATTGTTGTGGCCCGTCAGCAGCCTGTGCAGCTGGCGCTCAAGTCAGACAATGAGGAGGCTGGAGAAGATCTGGTGCCAGAGGAGGAGATTCAGCCAGGGCCTTCAGAATCTCCAGAAGCTCCCATAAGTGAAGAGGAAGAAGAGGAGGAGCCTCTTCTCGATGCACAAGCGCACAGAGCTGTTAAAAGGCAGGAGTGGCTCCTCAGGAGGAGGTCTCCTCGAGAGTAAGGCTTGGGGCTAATTGGCCACTCCCCTAGCTATTTAAGGAAGGACGACAACTGATGCAATTTACAGGAAAAAATTTTGTTCATATTCCTTCGCATCTTGATTCCAGAAACGTTTGATTCGGCTCTTGTTTCTCTCTTGTCAGTTTTCCTGCAAATTGCTTCTGGGCATTCTGCCAACAACAGTAAGATTACGGTTATCTGAAATACTGTACCTCAGAATTGAGTTATTATTCTTTGGATTCTTGTCAGCTGTTAATGAAGTTAAATTAACAAGCCTTGTTCAGAAAAGACTGTTTTAAACTGTATTTGTGTTCGAACAACTACTAAGAAAGCTCATTACTAATCTTTAATTAGTAAACTAAGGTTTGTACGGACTTTGTGTGTGCTGCGTTCTTTTGGGTCCATAGCTGGGGCAGAACAACTATGTGGTTCTTTTGTTTTGTATGTATGGGAATACATTCCCTCTTTCTCATCTTCCATGGACTTAGATTAAAAGAACACTCAATATTTTAAGGATGGAAATGCAAAATTGGGTGACCTTATACCATATGACCAACAGCTTTTCCCAACCTTGTTTAATTTTTCGTGTTATACCTGTAATAGAAAGATCCTTTTACTTACTGAAAAAGAATGAATATACTATAAGAAGGTCCCTAACAGATTAAACCAGAGGTGTCAAACACAAGACCAGGGGCCGAATTGGGCCCATGGGGTGCTTAGATCTGGCCCATGGGACCATCCTGGAAACAGCGAAGGACTGGTCCATGGTGCTTCTGCCAGTGAAAACGGAGTTCAGGAGGGCTGAATGCGCCCCCCCCAAGCTCCATTTCCGCTGGCAGAGGATTGCTGGAGGCTGTCACAGCCGAAAACGGAGCTCGGGAGCCAGTTTTTGCTAGCAGAGCATTCGGACCACCACAGGCACCCCCAACACGTGTGATGTTGAGCTGGCCATGCCCCACAACCCAGGGGTGAAATTCAGCCAGTTCTATCTGGCTCAGGTGAACCGGTAGCGGTGGCTGTGGGAGGCTCCACCCACCCACGTGGATGTCATGACATCATTTTTTTGTGATGATTTTAAGCCTCTGCGCATGCGCGCTCACATTTGTGAACCGGTAGGGAAGGTAAGTGAATTTCACCCCTGCCCCAACTCCTCCAAGGTCAAACATAACCCTGATGTGGCCCTTAATGAAATCGAATTTGAGACCCCTGGATTAAACTATGCAATTAAAATGCACTAATAAGGCTCAGGTAACAGCAACAATAAAGTAAAATCCTGAATTTGAAAAATAACAATGACAAAATCAGATCAAAACTTTATAACAGTAGTTCACCAATTACAATCCAATCAAAGGTTATAGCTGGAATCTCTTTAGATATTTTTGACTTCAGCTTTTGTCAGCTTTGGCCACTGACCATGGTGTCTGAAGCTAATGAGAAATGTATTCCAAAATCTCTGCTGCCCCCAATTTGGCACCATTCATTGGCTGGATATAGATGCTGTACATTACCACAGCCATTAGCCATTGTGACTAATGCTGGTTCGGAAATGTTCGAATTGTAATATATGTCATTTGCTTAGAGAAAGCTGAGATGGACAAATTGCAACCAATGGGCATTCTGTAACTTAAACATTGCTACAGAAAAGATGTTGACGTTATTTTTCAATTAAGTGTACCTTTCAGTGGATACTGGGATCCAAGCAAGGTCACATTTCTGGAAGTTAATCTTCATTGAACAAATGGTCTTCTAATTCAGAAATGAGAAATGGGATTCCTGGGGCTCTCCAGATGTGAACTGAAATACCATCTAGTAGACCTCACAATTTAACATGCTGATTGGGCTGCTGTCATACCAGAGAATAATATCCAGAATGCAAAACAATTGAAATTGCCAAGATAACATTTTGGAATTACAAAGTGCTTGAAATATAGTGGTATGAAGTACACCATACAAGTATTTGTAGGTAATAAAATGAATCCCACTAGTGAGACTTCAAATGTCAACATTGCTAGTTGTTCAATGTTTAAAGCACATTTAAACAGAAAGGAAAGGAAGTAAAACAGTAAAATAGACTGACATTTTGCTAGAAACTAGAGCAGTATGGGGATTGTAACTTTTAGAATCCCCAGTTGGCATGGCCAAGTTCCCAGCTAGGGAATTCTCAAAGTTATAGCCACCACATGTCTGAATGGCACCAGGTTGGGAAAGGTGCTCTGAGTCATAAAAATAGTGATGAGTGGCTTTCAGGAAAAGGTGCAAAACATCTATTCAGTATTTGAAAAGAGGCTGGGGAAATAGTTTTAATGACCTGTGCAGGATCATAGAATCATTGGGATGGAAGGAATCTTCTAGCCCAGGGCCGGGTTCCTTATTCCATCCTGGACAAATGGTTGTCCAATCTTTTCTTGAGAAACTTCAGTGATGAAGCATCCACAACTTCAGGAATCAAGCTGTTCCAGTACTAATTGTTCTCATTGTTAGGGAATTTCTCCTTTGTTCCAGGTTGGATCTTCCTCTATTCTCCATTAGTGGGGTCTACTGTTAAAATTCTGTTACAACAGAGGTTGTTTTTTTCCCTAACCCTTTCATCTTAAACCTCTACAAAACATTTATGTGTGCATGCTTACATATACAAATACACACAAAGAGTTTCTGGTCTACATAACTAACGGCAAAGCAAATATCTATTTTCTTTATTCATAATACCAGACATGTCACTAGAAGGCAAAATCATGAAACTGCATCTCCCTTACTTTGGCCATTTTTAGGGATGGTTCTACTGACCTTTACTACTGGTTCGCAACGGGATCGCACATGCAGATCACCCATGATGATGTTGTGGCAGGTGGGCAGAGCCTCCCGCTGCTTTTACTACCGGTTCTATAAAACTGGACAGAACCTGGAGCAAACCACCAGTGGCCATTTCATGTAGGGGAATTCACTGGAGAAAGCAATTATGCTTGGAAAAGGTAATGGTAAAAAGAAAACAGGCCACCAAAGAACACAGTGGCTGATACCAACAAGAACATAGAAAAAACTCAAAGAAATAGTGCAAGATTGGAAGATGTGGAGATACCTGGCCCATAGATAAAAGTTTATGGAGATTCTCAGTCATCCAGATCATGGTTGTCCCAAAGGTGTTTTTTCAGAAGTCAACTGGACTTTCTTGTCTTCAAAGAAAAAACAAGAAAGTCTAGTTGCCACCTGAAAAAGTATCTTTTGTGACCTGGTCCATAGAGGTGACAAGACTCAGACACAACTGAATGGCTATCATCATCATATCTACATTTTTTCTTCTTTATTGGTTTACCAAAAAGGACATTCTCCAGATGCGCTAGGATTTCTAATTCCAGAATTTCTAGCTATGCCTCATGATTTTTTCACCCCAACTGCATTTTATAGGAAAGATTTGTGGCATAGACTTATCTAGGGGGAAAGGCGAAATGACAAAATGCACAACACAGTATTGTAATGCAAATCATACATGTGCTTGGGCCCAATGTTAGGATACAAATACAAAAGGCCGAGGTTTGCTTTATTATTTCACAGCATATTCACTGGGGTTTTTTTCCATAGATACTTAGCAGACCAAAGAAGATCTTCTAGTTGCACATGACAACTATTGAAGATTCAGATCTTCCAGGAAAATTCCTTGGCATGCAAATTTATTTATTTATTTATTTATTTATTTATTTATTTATTTATTTATTTATTTATTTATTTCAATCTATAAGGTGGATAGAAATGTTTCGATCCTTAAAATGTTTTAATAAGGAGCTAAAGATTCTTGAGAAAATATATCTTTAAAAAAAAGTTTCTAGAATTTTTAATAGATTAATAAATCTTTGGAAGACAGTTTGACGTTTGAGCTGTAGGTGGTGGTGTTGCTTTACTGGAGTTTGTGTTCAATGCAACTACACTGAGGATGGAATAAATGAAGGAAATTGGGGAAAAATACTAAGCAAATTTCCATTTGGTAAAAACTTATGCCTTCTCAGGAAGACTGGCATAGTTCTTCAGATTTTCTCCAATCCCATAGACTGTAGTTGAAGATGGGCTATATAACAGGATAAACTTGGGGCTTTCTGTTACTTCTTCTCTGTTAAGCAACTTTCTAACTGCATGTTTCAATTTAGATTCCCCAGATGTTGTATACCACACTATCTATTGTTCCCAATCCCCATCACCAATAGATGTAGACAGAAATATGTAATGCAATAACATCAGGAGGGAAAAAAGATTGGGTTTGGCATTTCTGCTAGGTTGAAAGGGAATATTTATCAGGAATGGATAAGATTAATTCAAGTTATAAATATTAAAAACAGATTATTTATCTAAAAGATCATGATGAACTGTTGTTGATTTTCTTTATATAAACACTGAAAAGAACTGATATATGAAGGCACTATGGCAAAATTAAATTAGTACAACATAAGGAAAATTATGCGTGCTCAACTGATTGATAATGGGTTATATGAAAATCTAATGATACTTACACTCATGTAAAATGAAGTTTAACATTTTCATAAATTTTTCTTGTGAATCTTAGTGCTTGGTTGTTGAATGAAATATGGGTCTTAAGATTCTTTGCAGTACACTCTTTTTCAGAGAAAAATCCATGAAGGGAAAGAAAAATGTACTCCTAATTACATAATAGATTACTTGCTTACAATTTTAATGATTCTATTATATCTTTCAAGTTAGAATATAATAAAGATTATCCCTGAGAACATGTCAGTGCCTCATTATTAGGGACTATCCAGCATTTCAAATTTAGAAAAGGAAAAATTGCTCTAGAATGTGTAGCTATACTCATATATAATCTGGCTGCTTGCAAAAGGACTGAGTGTGAGCAGCTGCTAAAAAGTGAAACCCAACCAGTTGCAGAGTCATCTTTCCATTTTAAAGCCACAGTGAGCTATGAAACTCAAGGGATAGATATGAATATATCAGCACTTGTACCAACAGATGCTTTGTTCAATAGGTTTAACATGGTTGTGATCTGCAGTGGCGGTGGAAGAACTGGTAGAATGTAGTCAGGATTTATTCAAGTTGTTTTGGCGGCTGATTCTTGCAATGTTTTCCTACTGCAAAGAAAGGAGAGAAGAAATTGACACATTCTACCGGTTTCCTTCATCCCTTTGGCTGGAAGCCAACTGAAAAACAGAAGTTCCTTGGATGTACATTTTAAATGGAAACTAGAGATTATCCGGCCTTTGGAAATGAAATAAGGGTAAGGCAAAACTTCTTGGCCATGAAAAAAAAAAAAAAAAAGGACCATCCACAACAAAAAGAATCATATACAGATGTTTCCAATACACGGCAGCTGAGCTGGAAATCAACTGGGTCAGCTTTTCAATGTTGCCATTATCATATGAGCAAGGAGGTCTGGAGCTGCTTTTGAAGTGGCACCAAGACCTTGGTAAAGATGCCCTTGAATTTGCCTACTCTGTGCACTGTAGCTGTAATTAAATGTCTCCATATGTGCATTCACATGAGCTTAGTATTAATTTTTTAGAGACTTGACATTGCCCAAAGCAACACATTTAAATTCTTGAAATGACCTTCAGTTGAAAGGGCAATAAGGCCACTAGCAATATTAATATTCCTGGTCTTGCTCACAACATCTACTAAATAATTCACTAAAAAAATTAATGAAGGTGTAGCACTAGCCAAATAACCTATGAAGTATTTTGGTCAGTCAGAGATGAGATCTTTCTTTGAATTGAAAAAGCGCAAGTGTGCAAAAGGCTTTCTGCTGAAGCTATTTGTCATCAGCAGAGCCAGCAGTTTGCAAAGATGACAAGAGAGCTGTCTCTCTAACCTGCAATTAAGATTGGGAGGGTGGGGTGGGAGATTGATTTTAAGAGCTGACCTTAATTTTTTTTCCCCTTTAAAACACAATCAACCCAATGGCAAAAGGCAAATGATCTGCATTTTCAGTTTAATTAAAAAGATGGCACTACAATGTAAATAATTGTGTTTTATTAATCATTTGCCTTCAGGCTTGTGACAGCAGCAATACAAAAGACAATTAAGTTGCCGGTGCAGTGGCTTAATATCGGCACGACAGATAATACAGACTGCTAAGAAAATAGGAAATCCTGCATGGATATTAATCCACTGAAATGAATTCCTTGATCTGAAAACTCAAGGTGCAACTGTGGGTTCAAATGTTGGTTGGGATAAACAAAGCAAAGAACACTATTATGTATTAAACTATTATGTATTAAAAGTGTATTAAACGCTTTTAAAAAGACTTAAATAGCTGTAGAATGTGTCCTTATGTGAGACTGTATTGTTTGTTTGTTTGTTTAGTTGTTAGATTTTTATCCCACCTTTATTAGATCAAAACAATAATGCTATTGGAAAAGTAACTCATTATTTTACCCGCAACACACAATTTCTTTGACTGCACTACACTACACCCTTATAAAGTGCCCAAGGGCTGCTATATAATACTTTGGAACTGCCCCCCCCCCCCCCATTGTACAAAGATTTGAGATGTTGTGCTAACTGCCTGCTTGGCTGACTTAAAAAAGAGGCTTAACCAAGACATGGGAATCAAAGAGATCAGTGGCTATTCACCTTGATTGCAGTGAACTGTCTCTGAAACTCATTTGCTTGGAGGCTCATGAGCTTCCTTCTGTGGTTGGTTGGCCATTGTGATAACAGATAGCTGCACTAGATGGTTAGGGTCCAATTCAGCAGGACACTGCATAATATCCCTATGCGCTTATATTATTGTAGGTTAAGTCTAATCGTTAACATGTTAAACTAAGACTAGGGAGCTCTGACTTCAAATATACAGTATAAACCGTAATATAGTTTGCTCATTTGTGACTTGGCATATTCTATGAACCAATTACACTGTTATTTACTTAACGAACGATGGGGAAGCAAACTGGCTTAGCATGTGGGAGCCGGCTCTCCTACTGAAAACACACTTTCATCTTTTTTCTACTTTCACATACAAAAATAGAATTCTAACTCTGAATTCTATAGATATATAGAAAGCAAGCTTTCAACATTATATATTTCTCTGGTTCCAGTTGGTGTTGATTGGCTGGGAGAGATCATCCCCTATGCCCTTCCTTTGCAAGGTGCTGCAGGATTCAATTTTATTTCAACATCTACATGAAACTATTGGATGAGATCATATACTAATTTGGGGTCCCCTAATGATATATCTTTTGACTTCAGACTAGTCAAGTGAGGCTGTCAAGCTTCTGTCTCAAGACTTAGAGGCATGTGGGTTTGTATAGAGAGGAACCATCTCCACTCAGTCTTAACAAGAAGACCTTCATCTTCAGTATTTTTCTTGTTTTAGCTAAATTGAGTGGGCCCTCAAAGGAGGAAGAGAGATGAGAGTGGGTGCCCTGAATAACAGCAAAACAGAGCAAGCCCTTTCAGGAGAAGGACAAAGTTGGTAATCCATGCTCTCTCCATACAGCAGAGCAATACATGCATGTTGGACAGCCAAAAAAGCAACTGGAGCTTGCAAGACAATGTATGTTAAGATAACAGGACCAAAGAAATGATGCTTTGGGAATCAGCTGCATCTATTGAATACACTAATCCTCATGTTCCCATTTAGTAATGATCGATATGAGGATTTCCAGCTGTCCAGGTGACTTATGAATGTGCAGTGTACTGAATCAATGTCCTGCTATTGTCAAACTAAACTAAAAGATTTAAATGGTTTTCAGTTTAATGTGATAAACTGTTATTAGTCTCAGGTTGCACCCCATGGAATGAGATAGCACGATCTCAGGATTACAATGAAGTCTATAGATTTTCATTTACTATGCTTCAATTTTGTTGCAGGAGGTGATCCTCATGCTGTATTGATAAATACTATATTGGTAGCATCATTAACTCTTTATGATATAACTGAAATGCAGTATGGGACAAAATTATTGTAAGGCTTTCCTTAAAAAACATGAAATTGGAAAAAAATATTATAAATTTTCTAAAATATTTAAGAAAGTCAATCTTTAAGATTACTTGAACTCAGTAGGTAGCAAAAAGTTCAAGCTAGAAAAATAATTTTCAAAAATCTTCCTAAACTTGAGGTTACTTTGCCATAGGCAAAGAGACTTGTTGAAACCTGAAAAATTAATATTGAAGGGGTCACTTATTTTCTCACTGTCATCAAAAGTCTCACTTCTTAACTAGTCAATTGGTCAATCTTAATTGCTCAAAGCAAGAGTAACAAGAAGTTCCTGGCCATTGGATTCAACTGGACAGCTTCACTAAATTGAGAAAATAGGACTGTTCAGTTGGGGGGCAGGATTGGGAAAATGAAATTGGGAGGGTCCCAATTTGCTGCTGATTTTTTGGCTGAATGAATTTAGATGAGACCAACGAGCAAACCAGGAGGGCTACCTCTGATTTCTATTTGCCCTTCTCTTCTATTTCTGTGGTGATTGCCAGATGCCCCTTATTCCAGTGAGTGCAAATCTATTTGTTGTCCACACTCCCTTTCCATCTGACAACTTCTTCAATAGATTTCTTACCTGGAGATGAACAGGAAATAACAACAGCAAGCTTTGCTTTGCATGACTGAAGAGGAAATTAACTATGCATGAAGAAGCAGGGAATTTCCAAAAAGCTGCATGTATTTGTCTTTACAGGAGTTGGTATTTATGTGCTCAACCTGACAAGTACAAATTGTGTGGGTTCCTTTTTCTATAGCCAAGGGCTTTCTTGGCATTGGTACAGCTGTATTGAAAACTAGTATGCTACATAGAGGAGGGAGAAATATTTTAGAAATCACCCAGTGGCATGGGTGACATGTGGATGGAGGATCATTCAGCACTGAAAGATCACATGATGATGATGATGATGATGATGATGATGATGATGATGATGATGATATGCATTCAGTTGAGTCCAACTGTTGGAGATTCTATGGGCCAGGTCTCTCACACATTCAGGTCTAAAATGTAGGGCTTACACTGCAACCCTACCCTCATCATTTTGACACACACCCTCCACCATAGACACTGCTAATGTGTTTGTACAGTTGTGGCCCTTGGGACTTCATTATCCCCATGTATATTAAAAAGTCCTTGTGTGCCCAGCAGGAGAGAATGGCTTGTTAAATAGATTTAGTTAAATAAATAACTATTCTTTAAAATGTTCTCAAGCATAGCACTTTCCATGTATCCCATAACATTGTTTTTATTTTTATTATTTTTAAATATTATTATTATTATTATTATTATTATTATTATTATTATTATTATTTTGTATAATTGATGTGTCACCAACTAGAGAAATCTTCTAGCCAATAACATTTAAAATACAGGAAAACCACTCAAACCATTAAAAAAAATCAAAACATATCAGCAAGAGCATAGCAGGTAAGTAAAATAGTCAGCTTAAAAAAAACGTTTTCCCACAAACAAAATTGTCTATGGCAACTGGCATAAATAAAAGAAAAACGACCAAGTAAATCTGCCATAGGAAAGAGAGAGCTCCAAAATTTGCAAACGGCAAAAAGAAAAAAAAGTTGGAAAGTTACAGAAATTGTTGGTATATCCACAGATAAATAGCAAGCAGGAAAAGAAGAAATGGTAAAACATTCTAACCAATCTCTGCCAATAAATCTGGAGAAATATGCAGTGACCCACAGATTGGAAGATATTAATTACATACTAAAGAAAGGAGGCATCACGGAGATTAAAACTATTGTCCAATATCCTTAATATTACTTGGTATAAACTAATGCTAAAATCAGCCAATGTAAATTAGAGCCCTATACTGGAAGGGAGATGCCAGTAACTGAAGGTGGCTTCAGAAAAGAACATGAGATATTATTGCCGAAGAGCACTGGACGATTGAGAAACCGAAAGAATACCAAAAAGAAGTCAGTACATTCTTCCTTAATTATAGGAAGGACCTTTGATTGTGTCATCATGTCAAGCTATAAAGCCTTAGGAAATGAGAACCCTAGAACATCTCATTGTTTTTGTACAAAAGCACTGGTCACAAGACAGAAAACAGACTTGCTGACAGCAAAAACATCAGCAGTCACCTGACTGTGGGATGCTGCAAGCAGCCATCTATGCAGGCTGTTGCTAAGTACCAAAAATGCAGTCATGTAATGCAATGGGTGGCCACTGGAACTTTGAATCCAAGTCCTATTTTTTCCCTGGGTATGGTGTCCAGCGTAACTTCAAATAACTAAGCAATCAGTCATAAATTAAGGACTATCTTTGTACAGTAAATTCAATATAGTAAGTTTAAAAATTTTGAGATCTCATGATTAGATATTGGATGTCAGTTGTTTCATTTGTTACATATTTGTGACAAATTTTTACTTTCTGTTTCTGAATCCCATGGAAATGGTTTAAAAACACAATAATGATGTGATAATAAAAATTCAACCCTCCCAAAATACAATAAAATGATGGCAACAAATTTCAAATCATGAAATCAACAGAAAACTAGGCTTAAGTGAAGCATCCCCTTACTTATTACACTCTACCACTAAGGGACAGTTAGTGTAAAGTGGATTATTATTTTATATCTCAACTGAGCTATTGTGTCTGAATTGGCAAGAATAGTGTAGGGAGATGAAATCGAAACCATTTATTTGCATAGCTTTCTTTATACTGGCTATCTGCCTGAACTAACTTGATTCAATTTGCCCACTACTATATCCTACAAAGGAAGGTGTCATTTGAATGAGAGACAGCTGTGCTGTACTCTCTGCACAAATCTCATATCAGAACATTGCAGCAACAGACTGCAACTTGCACATAGTGCTTGCTCTCTCATTGGAAGAGGCATTGGAAAGAATACAACCGTTCAAAAGGTCTTACGGGTAGTCCTTGACTTACAAGCATTCATTTAGCGACCATTTGATATTACAGCAGCACTGAAAAAATGACTTATTACTGGTCCTTGTAGTTACATCCATGACAGCATCCTCATGGTCATGAAATCAAAATTTGGGTGCTAGGCAGCCAGCATGTCTTTATGATGGTTGCAGCATCTCTGGAACATCTGGCTGCTGTTTGCAACCTTCCCAGCCGACTTCTGACAAGCAAAGTCAATAGGGGAAGCTGGATTTGCTTAATGCCTGTGTGATTCACTGAATAACCATGGCAAAAAAGGTCATAAAACCGAGTGCAACTTGCTTAACAACCACTTTGCTTAGCAACAGAAATTCTGGTCCCAATTGCATGGTACCCGTATATAGACACTTTTAATCTGGAATTAATCAGCTTTGAACAATCCAATTGAGCGGCCTGGGAAAGCCATCAGTAATTCAAGGTAATTAATGACATTGGGAAATTATTCTGAATTTTTCAAGGACGTATTTGTTTGCAAAAATAACCAAATACCGATAGAATTCAACAAGTTGTTCTTTAACATTCAAAAGATAAGCGAGTTACAGCAAATAAGGAATGATTCAAGCTTATTGCTTTGCCATTTCAATCTGGAAGTCAGAAAAACATACCTATTAAGCATTTGTGAGAGCTTTTGAAAGAGCAGATTCGATTATTGGGAGGAGAAAAAAATTGCTTCTAAAACAGAGAAAATGGGGAGGAAGGTGATGCTAAGACAAACCTTTTGAACTGCTTTCTCATAATCCAGGTTGAAGTAAGAGTGTGGTTTTTAATAGCTAAGGTTTTCTGATTCACTTTCTGCCTCCTGCTTCTCTTTGAACAGATGTAGAAAAGTATTGAACTTTATTTAAAGGAAGAAGACAGATTCATTCTTAAAGCTTTCTGCTTTTCTGATTGAAAAAATGCTGCCAAGTACTAATCACTGTTGCTGAAAATGCTTTGGAACTGTGAAATGTAAGCATTTCTTTCTAACTTACCACATGCTTGCAATCAGCAGCAATCACCCATTTGCCAGTCTGCATTTTGAGCTACTAGCTGCATGGGGGAGGGAGGGGAATTAACATAGAAGATATTGTTTTGCTTATCAGTCCAAGCCAAATGGACGACCACATTAACTCAAGGAGTGATCCAGGAATGATCCTAATCTAGTTTATCAGTTAAAATTCCTTTTTGCTTGTGAGTGCCTCAGGAGTGTTTAATCTCAACTAAACAAGACAAAAATGTGCATTAAAAAAACCATACATTTATGGTGCCTCCTGTATAAAGTTAGCATCTGCCCCACTCCTAGAAGAATGAAATATTTTGAGAAATATTAAAAAGGCAGAATATTATATTTATATCTCATGGAGACAGAAAGCAGCCCCCACCTTTCTTGATGGCCCTCAACAGATGTCAGCACTTAAGAGATAAAGATCTTATTGAGATCTAGGTAGCTCTATTCGTAAGCAAATTATCTGCAGCAAGATCTGAACAAAGGTAGGATTAGCCACAATAGGAATTGCCCAACAAGCCCCTTCATTGCATCAGCAGACCAAGCTTCAACCAAGCTTGGCTCAGACAACCTAGAGAGCCAGCTATGATCCCTACAACAGCCAATAGAATACATGTTATTGCACAGGAACAGGAAGCTCAAGTTCAAAGCCCAAAGGAAGGTATAAATACCTTCTACTCTCAACTCCATGTGGTCAGCTGCCCAGAACCACCCATGTGTTTTTGTTCATCAATAAATGGACCCTCTTTCCAATCAGCCTCCAGCCTCCATTTTGTCTCCAGTGCCTTTCTCCCGGCTTGGAACCGAATCAGATGGATATTTCTTCCATTCACCTAGATGAATACTGATAATTATATTTCAACAATAATAGTTTTCCCCCTTGCAAAACAGTTCTACAGTTTATAAACTTCTATAGCTCTATTTGCCCAGCTAATTTAACTTACCATTTATTTACTGTATAAAAAAATTAACAAGCAAAGCCAAAAACAAAACTAAACTTTAAAGCCTCCTGCTAACAATCTATCATTGTATTTCACACACAGAAAGTCCACAACAGCTTCTAATCTAATTTGATTAAATCAAATCAAATTGAATCTACAATAAACCACTGCAGTCATTATCTCTAATCTGTCCAGGATCAAATATATTCAACTGATTTTTAATAATAAAGCTTTTTGTTAAAATTGTAACCAGGATCTTTCCCAACAATTGCATCTCATTCCTCAAAATTCTCTGTTGTGAATATCTCCTCAGCGCTTGTTGTTCAGAAGTTTTTTGTGCAAGTTGAACTATAATATTTCTTAACAGATGTCTTCTTATTGAATGTAATAAGTCTACACCACAATCTCCATCAGTTTTTTTTAAAGAAGGTCCAGTCCATCGTTGATCCATACTGCCATCTCTAGGCCTTTTAAATTCATGCCCCTTTCAGCCTT
Organism: Arizona elegans; assembly: GCA_022577455.1. NCBI lineage: Eukaryota > Metazoa > Chordata > Lepidosauria > Squamata > Colubridae > Arizona > Arizona elegans. Next base: position 89,814,002 of record JAKOOJ010000001.1, read on the forward strand.
TCTCCAATGGAGTGTTGGAAGAAATATCCTTCTGGGTTCAGCTCCAAGTGGGGAATAAGACACTGAAAACATGGAGACTGCTTGGAAAAATGCTTTAATGGTGGACAGGATCTCATGGTTTGAGTTCCTGAGCAGAAAAGGGCAGAGATGCTGTGAGTCCCTAGGTTTTATGCCCTCTCTGAGCCCTGAACTTCCTAGGGCATAGGAAGAGTATCCTGATTGATTGTCAGACTCCCAGGGGGTAGGGGTCTTAGCTAGCCTTGCTGGCTGATGCAATATTCCCTGATGCCATGTGGTGAGTTTCTGTTGCTAGATGGGTCCTATTGTGTTGCAGATGATAGTCCATTGACAAAGGTGTGTGTGTGGGGGATTGGGTTTCTGCCTCTGGCCCATTGACAAAGGGGGAAGGGAGGCAGGAAGGCGGGAGCTGCTTTGTCTTTAAAATATGTTTCTCCATTTCTCATCCAGGGAAATATATTCTGCCTTGTTAATATTTCCTAAAATATTTCATTCTTCTAGGAAAGGGGTGGGTGCTAACTTCCTACAGAAGCTTGCAATTCTCAAACAAAGCTCCTTCTCCTTCAATTCTGTCAGCAACAAATTGACTTCCAAACTGCCCAATTGCAAGTCTAATTTAGCTGCTATTACCCATATCTGAGTATCATCCTTAGATTGATTTACAACTGCTGTTAAATCATTAAACCTTTTATCTAAATTTTCATTCACAGCTTGTAAGTTGAAAAGTATTTTTCCCCCTGAAGGATTCCAAGAAGAATTTGCCATTAAGTTGATTTGGCTCTCATCTTTCTCTGTGTCTTCTTTTGTAAGCATTGTAAAGAGTATATAATGTATGTTAATCAATGTATTGTTGTTTTCATTTTTAATATAATCCAAATTTCTTTTATAGCCAGACTTTCACAACAAAATGTAGGCAATTCCTCTCAAGGACGAAAGAAGTAGATGTTCTATAACAAAACATCCATAGGAAAAATTAAGATAATATTTCCCATGATAGAGAGTAAACAGAAAAGAAAGAGAAAATTCCTTTCTTTAAAGAAAAAAAAAAAAAAAGAGAGAGAGAGAGAGACCAGAAATACATACAAAGGCAAAATAAAGCAGCAAAGTTCATTTAAAAACTAGTAAAATACAAAACCTTTGCAGTAGTCTAGTGCAGATGTAAATCAAATCAGATCACTTTCACTACCAAGGAGAAAGTCTTTATGCCATTGGTTTCCAGGCAGCAAAAAAGAAAGTGTCTCCTAACTCCAAAGTAAAGCAGTAAAAAAAGGTAAAAAGTCCACAGTCAGCAAGGGGGTATAAAATAAATCAGCATTCCACCAGATGTTAATTAAAAATGTAGGTCAAAAGCAAAAAAAAAAAAAAAAAAAAAAAAGAGAGAGAGAGAGAGAGAGAGAGAGAGAGAGAGAGAGAGAGAGAGAGAAAAGTTCAAAACATGATGTTTATAACCAAGGCGCAACAAAAAAAAAAAAAAAACAAACCCAAATGCTGACAGGAAAAGATAAAGACTCAACTTCCAATCGCTCTTACCAAGAATTACAATCATCTAGCGTTCTCTTCCCTGGCAAGTACGCACCCATCCAAGGGTTGTGTTGGGTCATTCCTATTTGCTCCCATTCAAATCTGGGGAGCGTGCAGCCAAAGAGCCAACTTTAGTAGCAAAGTCAGCTGTTTGTCGGCAGGAGAAAAATTCATCCTCTGCCTGGTGCACTAATTTCTGGAGGACTCTCTCTGGTCATTTGATTTCTGAAAATGTTGCCAATAGTAAACCTGTCTGGTTTAATTACAGCTATTTCAAAAGCCATTCCAGATAGAGCTGGGGTCCCAAACCCCTGGGCTGTGGCCCAGTACTGGGCTGCAGCCCGCTTGCATGGAACTATACCCCCCCCATAACCGCTGCCACCACTGGCCCACAAAGTCAGAAAGGTTGGGGACCGCTGAGATAATCTTATATAGTTTGTTTTTATCTATGTGTCTTAATTACACTTTAGCCCTTTAGTCCATATATTTAATGTTGTTAACATGACAGAGCAATCTTTGCAATTAAAATTTACATTTTCGCTGGCACTTCTCCTGCCAATTGCCTTAACATGTTCATGGGTGAAGAACAGTTTTACATAATTTCTAGAAGGATCTCAGACTTTTCTTAGATGTGAAATTAGAAATCTCAGAAGCCAGTAATAGCAGTCCAAGCTTCATGAGTTTAGAATATTTTCTGCGTCTTTTTCACTCAAAGTGCAGTTTTGCTGTTAGGAACTCTTCAAGAAACAGTTACTCGAGAGAAGTTTCTGAAACCAGTCAGATTTGGCTTTTATTTGATGCGTTCAGTCTCCCAACAGAAAACTAATTTGCAGCATGGAGCTTTGTAATTTCATGCTAGAACAGCATAAAATAGAAGAAGAGCAGCTCATCCAGAAGAAAGTGATTATCTGGAGAAGCATAGAAGATTCCATGGTGACAGGAAAGATAGTTCAGAATCATCTTCTTGCTAGTTTGGTAACACTCTATACCCCTCTAATTGCTTTTAATCAACAAGATAAAAAGAGCATAACCAATAATTAATTGGCATCAGCGCCTAAATTAATTTAAACAATAAGTCTGTTTGAAATTGAAAGAATTTATAATATTATTGCTAAAAGTTATTCCAAATAGGCATCAGCTCTCGCTTCTCCCTCACCAACATTTCACTACTGTACTGCTTTGTCTTATTCAAGTTCAAGTTCTGCTTTTTCCTTGTAGCCTCTATACAAATTTTCTTAGTAATCAGAAGCAATCTGGATTTGCTAGCTAAATATACTTTCCACAGGATGTCACAGCTGGTGGCACTTCCTAATAGTACCATCTATACATATTTGTATATGTATACTTGTTTTTCTAGAGGGCTTTCATTGGATCCTTTTTCTTTTCAGGCACGTTTAATGCTCATTACCGATACCAATGGATTGTGGAAATTGCCAAATGATCAATCAAAAGTCCCAAGGAATATTTTATGTGTGCTTCCTCATCTCAAGCAGTCGATGAGCCATCCTGGAAAAGCAACTATGCAACGTTAACTCAGTTGCACCAGGATGTTGGAGCCTTGCCAGGTGTGGCTTTCACTTACGTCTCACTAATAATGCAACAGAAGGTCTGTGAAAACCACACGATCTTGGCTATCTAGAGAATTTAGTTTTGGTTCTAGGAATAGACTTTATGGACTTTTCACCTTCTTAGGGATCTAAATAGGCTTTAATTATTGCTACATGTTTCCTAAATGGTTTGAGTTATTTCTTACCCAAAAAGCAGATGTTACTGCTGTTAGTAGGCCCTGTTTTATCAACTGACACCCCACTTTACTAGTCTCTAAATCTTATCCTTTTTGTTACCACTATGTGCTCTTAGTAAAGCTTTGAATATTAATCACATTGTATTTATTTCTCCCATTATTGGGCATTGTAGAACACTTTAATGGGGTGCTTAAGAACAAACTCCCTACTGTCATTAGGGCGCTCTTATTATGCCGATGACTAATTTTCCTAATTTTGAACAATACTGTTCGGCTTATTTGTAAAGCTCAGTCATAGATCAGGCTATACAATGATTCAGATTTTATTCAGAATAAGTATTTTGGAGTGCTGCGAAATGCAAATATAGCCCCTATTTTTTAATTTATTAATGCATGCCAGTTTTTAGGATTTGCAGCTGCTGAGTGGCTTCAAAAAATAGGCCCTGACCTGGGAACCAAATCCAGATGCAACACATTTTAATAAATCACAGACAGATGTATTTGAACACATATGCACTCCAAATTTCTTTTGGCTAAAATGAAAAACAATGCACAGTCTTACTGTGGAACAACCTGTGGAAGTTGTGGCTGGCTTCCTTCTCACAGATATGGGAGAATTCTTATATGGCTGTACTTCTGTAGTTGGAAAAATAATTATGTAATAAAATGGAGTTCCCAACTTTCTGCCATACTGTATACTCTTTCACATATTGCACTAAAGAACTGTCAGGAACTGGTCTGGAAGAAGTTCTTCACTTTTTGTTGACCCTTCAATGTAATAATCTTTATAGCAATAGTAAGCTATTAAGTCTCCACTTTATCAGTCTTGATAGCCCTCTGTTTAATTGTATGGTTATTGGATTATGATGTCTACATATCAGAGGCATAATTTCCATAATTTAGTTAAAAGTGAACCATAAATCCAGCACATATTGGTAAATTTTTATTAACAGATTAATAAGTAAATTCCTTTTATGAGAGGATGGATAATCCTAAATATTTTTTTTACAATGCCAGAAATCCTTCTGGAAAATTCAGTTTTATTTTATTTCAGAAAGAAAGCCTTCATTTGTATCTCCAAATATCAAAATATCTCCTGGAACAATATTAAGAATGGATTTTTTTTACTTTTTGCAAAATGTTGCCTCATCATTTGGAGCATAAACTAAAGCAAATGTTACTTTCCCCAGTTCAATATGAAATTATAGTATTATAAATCTCCCTTTGAAATACATTTTTGATATGTGACTACTGTTGTTTTTTCATCTGCCCAAGCTATAAAAAATGGCAAAGTTATTTACATACTAGTAAATTATCTGTTTTGTTATCTGTTTTGATGACTCCTGAAGGCATATGTCATTTTTGTTTTAAACCTTAAGACAGACCTTTCCCCTTTTAAATGGATTGTTAAATCCATTGATGTTAGTTCAAAATATTTTTATAGGACCTATGTATCTATTACTAGGCTAACATATGAAGAAAAATTAGCTGCTTGGTCCAGTTGATCTTCTCTCTGAGTCTTCTTTAATTAAATAGAAAACTTCCGTTAACTTTTGTGACTTAGTATCTACCCGACTCCCCGACCCCCAAAAAAGAAGCCCAACTATGATTTGCTTGAAGGTACTCAACCACGAGAATCAATGATGTGGAAGAATTTTTAAAAGGAAGAAGAACTTGATGAATATCCCTATTGGGAGACCCTATAATGTTGCAATCTATCCAATACTCAATTTTAATTAAAAAAAAACCTTAATAGCTATAAAATTAGATTACCCAATAGGGGAATCCATGACATTCAAGAAGTAGAATTTTTCCCCCTCCCGCTCCCACTGACATTCCTCTTCACATATGAAAGTGATGGCACTTAATAAGTGTGATATTCTGTTATTGCAGAGAGAGGAAAGTTTTAGCTAAATTATAGGGAACAAACATAATTTTACTGTGGAAAAGCAAAGACTATTTATAACGAACAGGAGGTGAGAGCAAGGTTTCAAAATCACCCGATTTTGATACCATTCTTTCAATACCATTAAATCACCTGAAGGGTAGACTGACTTTTGAAGGATTTTTATTTATTAACTGATTGTCTGCCTCTATCTCAATATCTCAGTTAGAAAGTGATTACAGATTTAAGAGGACAAGGAAAGTCTTTTAATTTCTCTTTGGCAATATTATCTTGTTTAAAAAAAGATATACAATTTTCCTGATTTTCCCCTCCTTAAAAAAGAATAGAATGACAGGAAGAGGTTATTTGTTTATCCATCAGTCATGCCTATTTTATATCAGTTAAAAACATTTGACCATTTACAAAAATTTAAAATCAAACCAAACATAAAAATAAAACATATATAAAAACCTCTGCTAATCAATAAACAATTGCACATCAACCTTTCAATCCCCATTGAAATGTGGTCTTAATGGTCTTATGAAAATCTAATAGGAAGAGTGCTAGACACATGATGTTTCCAGGTAGAAATGACCATCATCATCATCTGGACTCAAGCAGAACTAAAAACCATGGTTAGGAAACCATAAAAATAATGAAATGAATCATGTCCTTCATCCACTCAGCAATGTTCACAGACTCTGTTTAACAAGGACCATAAATGGGGCATGGAATCTTGCAAGTACACCAGACAGTTGAAAAAGAAAAAAGGACATTGGAAGAATATCTGAACGACAGTGAAGAAAATGCACTGAAGCTAGTACATCAATCAGAATAGAGCTGGAAGGGATCCTCAAACTCTTCTAGTCCAACCCCCTGCTCAAGCAGAAGACCTTATACCATTTCAGACTACTGACTGTCCAGTCTCTTCTTAAAAACCTCCAGTGATGAAGCACCCACAACATCTGATGGCAAGCTGTTCCACTGGTTAATTGTTGTCACTGTTAGGAAATTTCTCCTTAATTCCAGGTTGCTTCTCTCCTTGATTAGTTTCCATCCATTGTTCCTTGTCTCGCCCTCTAGTGGTTCGGAAAATAAGTTGACCCCATCCTCTTTAAGGTTACCACAACCTTAAGAGGTTGTGGTAACCTCTTAAATACTGGAATACTGTTATCATATCCCCTCAGTCCTTCTTTTCTCTATACTAGCCAAACCGTAATCCTGCAACCGTTCATGTTTTTGTCTCCACGTCTTTAATTATCTTGGTTTCTCTTCTTTGCACTTTTTCCAGTCTCAACATCTTTTTTGTAACATGGTGACCAAAACTGGATGCAGTATTCCAGGTGTGGTCTTACTGAGGCTTTATAAAGCAGTAGTAGTACTTCACGTGATTTTGATTCTACACTGTGCCTCTGTTTATACAACCAAGGATTGTATTAGCTTTCTTGGCTGCTGCTGCACACTGCTGACTCATGTTAAGTGACCATCCATTAGGACTCCAAGCTCTCTCTCACAATTACTGTTCTTGAGCCAGGTTTTACCTAATCTGTACTTGCACTTTTGGTTTTTCCTGCCTAGGTGTAAAACCTTGCTTTTCTCTGCGTTAAATTTCAATTTTGGTGGATAGGGCTCATTTTTCAAGTCCGTCAAGTTCTTTTTGGATCCTAAGCTTGTCTTCTGGGGTGTTGGCTATTCCTGCCAGTTTAGTGTCATAAAGTGACACATCATGAAGTCTTGAGACAGAAGGGCTAATTTTGTATGCAGAAGACTAAGCTTTAAGAACAATTGCATACAAAGCCAGAATTGAGACCAACAGCAAATGTCACATCTGCAAAGAAGAGCAGCATGATAGTGAAGACTGTCTTAAGACTGTCTATTTTACTTTCCACATTCATATTTCTTTTACTATGCTGTTTAATTCCATTTTAATTTAGTGACCAATCACATTTATCTTTATGTAGTATCATTTGACAATTACTGTCCATGCAAAATGAACACAAACTTTCTCCCTTAATTTGCTTGCGGTCTAACTGGCATGGAACATTTCCCAATCTAACTTACTTAAGCATGTTGAAATAGCTTTACATTATGCGGGCATTTTGCACACAGCTGAGCTTTGGTTTGCAAAGCACCTTAATGGTAACCAATATAATTAGAGCAAGTATGATTTTGTAAGCCTAGAAAATGATATATCTTAACAATTCAAATATATATATATATATATGCTCCCTTCAGCTGTTCCTACCTGTTATATACAGATTAAAATTAAGATAAAGACTGCTAAACTGATCAAACAAACAGTTGAAAGAACTTTTTTTCCCCTGCAGCAGCTTTCAAAAATACTTGTATGAATTTGATTCACATTGAAATAACTTTTATTTTCAGGCTGACCATGCAATGAAGATGTAGCTATGAAATAAATAATGATTTTGCTCTAACGTTCAATTTTGTTCCTATTGAGCTGCTCAACCAAGTGTTGAAACCAATAGAATTTTCTCTTCTCCCTTTGAGAGAAGTTATTTGAAGTGCTGCATGACTGAAGAATGGCCACTTATTAGCTGCTCAGCAGTGCTCTTCATTCTTCTACTGCATTCTGCAGAAATTGTCAGAACATCAGTTTTGCCAATATTAATCTAGTTTGATCAGTAAGTATGATGACATGGACAAAAATTATGTGGTAGGAGTGGGAGGGACTTGCACTGGGTAGTCTATTGTGTTTTCCATTGCTGTCTAAGGGTAAAGAGAAATAAGTGCAGTGTTCTTGAAAGTGAAAAATAATTATAGTATAGCAAAGGCAAACCTTCTGCAGACAAAGAACTATAATGTAGCAAGTAAGGTCCCATGCACACAAAGCTTTCTGATCAATGAATCTTGAAAAGGGCACCATAAAGCTGAAAAAGCTACAGAAAAGGTCAGTTAAAATACATAGTTCCTCTGCAAAGAAACTTCTACGCTCCAAGCTTTTAAACTAAAAGGTAAGGAAAAACACATGAAAGTTATTTTAAATTTTGCATGGAAAGTGTGCAGAGATTTTTTTGGGGGGTCCATTTCTCAGTCACAATCTTAGGAATTTATCCACTGAATATTCAGAAACAATGAAGTACTTTTTAACATAATGCGTTGTTAAACTATGTAATTCACTGCCATCAGATATTGCAGGTTGCCACTAAGTTAAATTGGAGACCAATACACAGAGGCCTTGACTATCAAGAACACTGCCTCCTGAATTGTATCAACTGCTACGAAGCAATAGGGGGGAAAAAGCATCTCAACACCCGCCCCCCCAATCCATCTTTCCTGAATGCTGGACAAAATGAGTTCAACCAGGAGAGCTCTTCTTATGTTACTAAGTTTATATATGCTTCCATGTGTGCAACCAGATTCCTGTATGTCTATGAGTATCAGATCAATGAAGATATCAGGATTTTTGCAGCCCAGATCTGGTAGTCCTATCCATATGATCATCATCTTCATCACTTTAGCCAATGTCTATCCACTGCAGGATGAAGGCCTCTTCTGTATGTTTCCAAACAATACGGTCCTGAGCTTTCTTTTTTTTATTATTTAAAAAGTTTTTTTATTTTATAAAGAAACAAACAAACAATACATAATCATTCAGTGTATCTTCTGAATACATCTATTGTGTCTTCTTTTTACTCCTCCAGTATTTATCATATCTTAAAATTATCATTTCATTTATTATGACATTTCTCCCACATTTATTACTTCTCTATTAATACATTTATCTATCTTTTAATTTTATTAAAAATTATACAACAATTTTATCCCCACACAACCTTCAACCCCCCCTCCCAACAGCCCCCCGACTTCCCAGAGCAAAAACAGGGTATAACATTAAACAAGCATAAGCTAAAATATGCTAACTTACTACAAGATTCAAAACTCCCTCACATACTTTAACTCCCCTTTTAAAAATTATTCATCAACCTCCCTTTTATAAATTCTCGTCACATTTCACATTTGTTACTAAAATCCTTTTCATACCTTCTTTTTCAGCATTACTCCCTAATAAAATTCTAAATTAAACATTTATCCTCTTTGGTCATTCATAAACCACTTGCCAATTTCTGTTTATTCAACATTACTCCCTTGTAAGATTCTAAATTAAACATGTTAAAACTTTCTTTAAAGCATGTCTTTTTTTAAAAAAAAATATTTTAGGTTAAACATTTTAAAATCTCTTAATACATCAATAAGACATTCTTTAAAATATAAGTTTCAAAACTTTTTTTTTAAAAGCTATCCATTAAATTTTAAATTAACCATTTTAATACTTCAGTAAGTTTTAAAAAGCTATCCAATTTTAATTAAACCTTTTTACTTCAATAAAACATTCTTCAGAATATAACCTTAAAGATACTGTTAATCCATTGGGTTAAGTTATTTCTAATTCTTAAGATAAACTTAAAAAATACTAATTTCAGTAAGCTTTTCAGATTTATTACTAAGATCCTCCCCAAAAGAAATTAATCTTCCATTCTTCCTTTCTTTCTATATTTTTTCCAGTCCTTCTTCTTCAATAATACTTTCTTCTTCAGCATTGCTCCTCCCCCTGCTTTTATTTTCATAAATTTTTGAATTTGGATTTGAGGTTGATGTATCTTTGGAATTCGTTCTCTTCTTAGAATTGTTTCCTTTAATTTGAAACCCCCCATTTCGACTCTTCCTGCTTGTATAATCAATCACTTCATTCCTTAAATATTGATTCTGTCTATAAAGCCAAGGATTGTCACAATAAAAGTTATCAGTCTGCAAGAAAGAGTCTATTTGCTGTTTTTCAGTTAATTGCATAGAAGCCTCTACCAAAACCTCTGTTTCCAGTGTGCTAACTTCCATCTTGATCCTGACAGCCTCTTTTTTCTCCTCCAAAGTCACATTAGCCTGATTAATTTCTTCCTCTTTTCCAGCCAGCAAATCATTGTTATTCTCCAAATTTTGATTTTGAAAAGTCCTTTTAATTGATTCTAATATAACAGAAGTATGAAAATTTAAGAGTTCTTGTAAGACCTTTACAGTCACAACTTGTGAATTTGCTGGCTCATATAATAATGATCCTCCATCCTTGATGTCAGCCATATTTCAGTTTTCACTTTAAATTTATTCAGCTATCAGGTCAATAAGTCCAATTATTTTCCACACAATTTAGAAGTATAAATTAGTTGAGGTCAATACCATAGTCTTTTCCATTCCACTTCCACTTTAAATCTTTTTCTTGATGTGTAATCCAGTAGCTTTAACAATGTTGCTACCGTTAACAAGCACTTTCACTATTAAGTTTCATTTCCACGCCCTTAGACGCCATTTTTTCCCTTTTAAACGGAGTTAAAGTTCAATACTTGCATTTTTTGTTCTCCTGATTTTGCTCTGCCAGCATCCAAGGTCAAAATTTCTTATAATCCTTAAAATTGCATTGTTGGTGTGGTCGCGACGCCTTGTTCTGCATAAAGCAGACTCGTCCCGGATCCGGAGCACTGAAGGGCTTTCAGGGAGCTCTCACCCTGCAAACCCCAGGTTTTAAAAAAAAACCTGGGGGTCTAGGGGAGCTCTACCCAGACCCTTCTGCTCTTCTCTCCCCCTTTTTCTCTGGGAGAGTTTCGAGCTGCTAGACAGCTGATTTTCGCTGTTCTAGCGGCAAACAGGATTGTGGGGCTGGAGCTCCTAAAGGAGCGTCCATCGGAGATTGTGGAGCCACCGGAAGTCTGTCCTGAGCTTTCTTTTGCCAATTGGGCCCGCAATACTTGCTGAACTATTGAAATATATGACACTTGGATGTAAATACAGTATTTACATGTATATGATATTAGAATGTAAATCATAATGCAATGTAAGTATAGTTAATGTAGTATAAGAATATATAATTTCTTATACTAGTTACATAGGCAATACCACTTGCCTAAATTGTCCTAAGGTCCCACAATGTTCATTGGATGCATAAATCCAAGCAATTCAGATTGTCTCATTTCATTCTTCAATAATCAAAATGAACATTTGCACTGTGCAGTGAAACCTTGTCTACAGGGTAAAGGTTTCTATTGGGAAATTTTTGTTTAACCCTATCGTTCCATTATATAAAACTGAAGGAATTAGGAATTTGCTTGTGAGAATTGTTATTATTCTGGGTATATATTTCTTTTTCCATCCATTACAAAGCCTGGCAAAGGACTTTTGTTTGTCATCTATATGTTCCCTAGGAGTTTGCTTGGATAATCTACAGCAGGGGTGTCACACTCGTAGTGTCACAGCAGTGTCACATGACATATTGGGACTTTTCCCCCTTCGCTAAACATGGCATGGACATGGCCAGCACGTGACACATCCGGCCCGCAGGACATGAGTTTGACAGCCCTGATCTACAGCAAACAAAAAGCCCATGAATCCTGTTCAACCATTTTCAAGAAGGGTCACTCTTTTATGGAGGGATCTAAATTCCGCAGCGGAGCTTCTTGGTCTGTGAGACTTCCCCCTCTCGCAGGCTTGGCCCTCCACTCTATCGAGGGCCTACCTCGATGACGGGCTTTGGAACCCCGAGAGGTGGCATGCCGCAAAGAGGGGGTTGTGGGGTTTTTTAAAATTGTCTTTTTGTAATCTTTTAAGAGGTTTAGGGTGGGGGATGGGGAGGGAGGCGCATAGGTCAGGCTCATTACAGGGGCATGGAACGGAAGGCAGGGAGCGGGGTGTGGAGGAGCTCATTGCTGATAGGGTGGAGGGCGATTCTATCAGGACCATGGTTGGGAGGGGCAGATATGGCGGGAGTAGGGGACCACATCAGGTGGTGGGGGCATGCACCCGCTATCTCCAAGCGGTGGCATGCCTCAGCCCCCATGACTCTTCTCGTCTCCCCAGCTGTCCAGAGTCTCAGAGCCCAGGCCTTAGACTGATGCTGTGCAACGCCAGGTCCATGGTTAATAAGGCCCCCCTCATTTGTGAGCTAATACAGGAGGGGTGTGTGCACCTGGCAGGTATTACAGAGACCTGGCTGGGCCAAGAGGGGGGGTCCCCCTCGTAGAGATGTGCCCACCAGGTTTCTGCACATTCCATCAGCCAAGAGCCCAGGGCAGGGGTGTGGGGGGGTGGCGGTCGTTATAAAGGAAGGTCTTGTTCCGAGGGAGGCCACTGTACCTCAGATAGCCGGATGTGAGTCTCTCCTGGTGAAGTGGGGCCATGGGATGCAGGTGGGCCTGCTGATCGCGTACCTGGCTCCCTGCCACATGACAGCGGCCCTGCCCGAGCTTCTCAACGTTATTGCCGGGGTGGCGGTTGATACCCCCAGACTTTTGGTGATGGGGGATTTCAACCTGCCGTCTACCGGTGAGGCGTCTGGGATGGCTCGGGAGTTTATGGCTTCCATGACAGCCATGGACCTGACACAATTCATGACCCCACTCACGTGGGAGGACACACTCTGGACTTGGTTTTTATCTCTGGTCAGTGGCTGAGTGGTCTCGATATAGGGGATATAGTTACTGAACCCCTGTCATGGTCGGACCATTCTCTCCTGAGGCTGGACTTTTTGACCGCTGCACCCCACTGCAGGGAGGCAGAACCAACCAGGTGGTTCTGCCCCAGGCGCCTGAAGGATCCCGATAGGTTCCAGAGGGAGCTTAGGCCAGTTCCTGAAACTCTGGCTCACGACTCGGCTGAAGATCTGGTGGCTGCCTAGGATAGGACGGCCACCGGTGCTCTGGACCGAGTCGTGCCTTTGCGGCCTCTGACCCGACGCCGAACCTGCCCGGCCCCTTGGTTTTCCGAGGAGCTGAGGGAGATGAAGCGCCAGAAAAGACGCCTAGAGAGTGGTTGGAGGGCTAGTCGCTCCGAATCCGACCGAACACCAGTTAGGTCTCATATTAAGACCTATCTAGTGGCGATCAAAGCGGCAAAGCGTAACCACTTTTCCGCTCTTATTGCATCGGCAGATAACCGCCCAGCCGCTTTGTTTAGGGTGACTCACTCCCTCCTACATCAGGGAGCGCGGGAAGACCCCTTGCAAGGGCAGGCTGAGGATTTTGCACAGTATCTGCATGATAAAATCGCTCAGATTCGGGAAGGCTTGGACTCTGACTGGGTAGATGCTGGCGGGGTGACTGAGGCTGGTCTTGAGAATGTTACCTGAGATGAGTTTGACCCTGTGACTCCTGAGGACGTGGACAGGTTAAACGCAACCAAATGTTTATTGGACCCGTGCCCCTCCTGGCTGGTACTGGCCACCCGGGACGTAACACGAGGCTGGCTCCAGAGGATTATAAATGCTTCTCTGAGAGAGGGTTTCTTGCCTCCCGCCTTGAAAGAGGCGGTGGTGAGGCCCCTCCTCAAGAAGCCTTCTCTGGACCCGGCCGTTTTGGCAAACTACCGTCCGGTCTCCAACCTTCGCTTTGTTGCGAAGGTTGTGGAGAGTGTGGTTGCGCGACAGCTCCCACAGTACCTGGATGAAACCGTCTATCTAGATCCGTGCCAGTCCGGCTTCAGGCCTGGGTACAGCATGGAGACGGCATTGGTCGCATTGGTGGATGATCTCTGGAAGGCTCGGGACAGGGGTTGTTCCTCTGTTCTGGTCCTGTTAGACCTCTCAGCGGCTTTTGATACCATCGACCATGGTATGCTGCACCGGCTGGAGGGACTGGGGGTGGGAGGCACCATGTTGCGGTGGTTCTCCTCCTATCTCTCTGACCGGTCACAGTCTGTGTTGGCAGGGGGGCAGAGGTCGACCACGAGGCGCCTTGCTTGTGGGGTGCCGCAAGGGTCGGTCCTCTCGCCACTCCTGTTCAACATTTATGTGAAGCCGCTGGGTGAGATCATCCGTGGTTTTGGGGTGCGATGCCATCTGTATGCTGATGACACTCAGCTGTACATCTCCACCCCAGACCACCCCAATGATGCCCTCGAAGTGATGTCCCAGTGTCTGGAAGCCGTGTGGGTCTGGATGGGGAGGAACAGGCTTCGGCTCAACCCTTCCAAGACCGAGTGGCTGTGGATGCCGGCGTCCCGATATAGCCAGCTGGTGCTATCGCTGGCTATTGGGGGTGAGTCACTGATCCCCACAGAGGGTGCTCGCAACTTGGGCGTCCTCCTGGACACACGGCTGTCTTTAGAAGAGCATATGACGGCCATGGCCAGGGGGGCTTTTTATCAGGTTCGCCTGATACGCCAGTTGCGCCCCTTTCTGGATTGGGACTCCTTGTGCACAGTCACTCATGCCTTGGTCACGTCACGCCTGGACTACTGCAACGCTCTCTACATGGGGGTCCCCCTGAGGAGCACCCAGAGGCTCCAGCTGGTGCAGAATGTGGCCGCACGGGTGATTATGGGAGCGACATGGCACTCCCACGTGACACCTCTCCTGCGCGAGCTGCATTGGCTCCCGGGGGTCTTCCGGGTGCGCTTTAAGGTGTTGGTTCTCATCTTTAAAGCGCTCCATGGCTTAGAGCCAGGGTATTTGCAAGACCACCTGCTGCTACCGATAACCTCCCACCGGCCAATACGGTCTCAGAGAGGGCCTCCTCAGGGTGCTGTCGGTCAGGCAATGTCGGCTGGCGGCCCCCAGGGGGAGAGCCTTCTCTGTGGGGGTACCCGCCCCGTGGAATGAGCTGCCTCCTGGAATACGATTGATCCCGGACCTCCGGACCTTCCGTAAAGCCCTGAAGACGTTTTTATTCCATCAAGCCAGCCTAGCCTAAATGGTTTTTTAATTGGGATTTTAAATTTTATGGATTTGGGGGTTTTAAATTGGGAAGCTTGTGATTTAATTCTTTTTTAATTATCTTAACTTTTGTATTTGTATGTTTTTTAATTTTGGCTGTTTACCGCCCTGAGTCCCTTCTGGGAGAAGGGCGGTATACAAATTAAATAAATAAATAAATAAATAAATAAATAAATAAATAAATAAATAAATAAATAAATAGATAGTACTTTTTATCCTTGTAAACATTTGATACCGAGCTAGAATAATATTTTATGACTGGGTAAGAAGGGGAAGAACATGCAAAGATTTCAAGAACACGGCAAAATAATACACTTTCAGGATTTGCTTTTCTGTGCTCTACATAAGCAGAGTAAAACACAGCATGAGATCCATTTGGATGGCTAGGTATTTTATACTTCTCTTTCTGTTGCCAATTTATGGTGCTTCATTTACATAGCCTAATTTGCACTGAAACAGTGAGTCAACTTTAAGAAGTGGCAGAAGTCAGAGAGACTCCCCAGGGCTCCTTTGTTGTGGCAAATAAAAACTGTACTTTACTTTCAGTGGCCATATTAAGACTGGTGGCAACTATTTGCAGTCAATGGAAAATTTTGTACTAGACAGATACTAGACAAATGTTGTACTAGACAAAGAAAATATAGGAGCTGTCAGTTAAAACTTGCCCATTTCTAGACAGCAATATTTCTTCATACCCCCACATCAAACTACTGTATGTACATATGGTGAAAATATTGAAAAGGAAATCTTGTTTATATTATATTCTTTACTGCTGTTGCTAGTGCCACTACATAAAGCTGTACAGATATTTAAGTGTGGTCCACAACATTTATTTTATAAAATATAAATGAAGTACAATTTATATTACTGGATGCAAAGAAATTGGTACAAGGAAGACTTACATTACCTCTACATTTTCATGCAAAAATCATTCTGTAAATAATAGGATTTATTTATTGTCTAGTATGCATTTGAATTATTTGTGTAGATTATTATTTTTTTTATAAAAGGTTTTATTAGCAGGTTCATTTTGAGTTGATGCTCCCTCATAATATTAGTGCCCTGGAGGACTAAGATCATATTAATATATTTATAGAACATTTGTGATCAGAAAATTATGTACTCTCTATCTTGCATTAAGGCAAGGATGCGTTTTTACAGTATTACTATATCACTGTCTTGAATTGATGTATTTTATTATGAACATAGCTATCTATTTTGGGGCAATGCAAATTAAAATACAAACACTGGTAAAATTATGCATTAAAAAGGTAAGATAGAAGATGGGAACGTTACTATACCTTATATTTTTGTGCAA
This sequence comes from Arizona elegans, assembly GCA_022577455.1. Taxonomy (NCBI): domain Eukaryota; kingdom Metazoa; phylum Chordata; class Lepidosauria; order Squamata; family Colubridae; genus Arizona; species Arizona elegans. The sequence goes on from JAKOOJ010000001.1 coordinate 89,830,203, forward strand.
AAAATATAAATGTATAGCCTTTTCATTTATGTGAATTACTTCTCCAAACTGTTCTTTAAAATTACACCAATATGTTGCCAATGCCATTAAGACTTCTATTATTTTATCTTTCCCATGGCTTCAATTTTCAATTTAATCACCAAAGTTATTATGAATTCATCAAATGTTTTTCTGCACCACTAGTTTCTGCTTCCCCTGGAATTCCAATTGGAAAATATAGTAACACCTGTCACAACTATTCATAATACCAACAGTTTCCTGAACTGCTCAGCAGGTGGCAATGGTGATTTCCACTCTTATTAACTTCAAAAAAGACTCCGTAGATTCCTTAATCTGGGTGTGTGACAGAAATAACAATACACCCCTCATAAAGTGTCTGCTGGACTGGTACAGTGCTCATTCCTTTATTTATTTGATTTTTGCCCCATCTTTATTACTTTATAAGTAACTTAAGGCTGGGAACATATGCAATACTCCTATTTCCCCCAAACAACCCTGTGAGGTGGGTTGGGCTGAGAGAGAATGACTGACCCAGTCATCCAGCTGGCTTTCATGTCTTAGGTTGGATTAGAACACAGTCTCCTGATTTCTGGACTAGCACCTTAACCACTACACCAAACTGGTTCCTTTAGGGCAGAGGTGTCAAACTCTCAGGTCACGGGCCGGATATGTCACGCGCTGGCCATGCCCACCCGTTTTAGCAAAGGGGGGTAAAGTTGCAATATGACACATGATGATGTTGACACCTTTGCTTTAGGGGGAATATTTTTTATAATGTAGCAAATAGGACTCAGACAATTTACAGCAACTCTATTGTTTTATGTTTTGCTATGGCTTGAGCTATTTTCATTACAGGAATAATGACTGTAGTCATGAAAGAGGCCTGCTCTTTGGGCGGGACTATAAGAGAGGCAAATTAAAACACAGAGATATACTGACAATGAAATATTTTAAGTATCATAATTTTCCCAGTGGTAATATATATATCTATGAAAATGCTTTTCTTTGGAAAGGGTAAAAAAAAGGAAAAACCGAGGCTTTGAATTGCAATCCCAAGGAGAAATGCCAGGAATACCTTGGTCTCAAAGAACAAAATATTCACTATTAGCCTGCTCTGCAGAATAATGAAGCTACAGCTTTAATATTTTGGATACATAATACAAAGACAAGAATCACTAGAGAAGACTTCAATGCATGGAAAAATCAAAGGCAACTGAATAGGAACCTAACAGTAGCTGCATACTATTACTTGTGACACAAGCATGGGCTTCAAGGAGTCAAAAGAAGCAATAAATGACAACCAATCCTAGTGCAACTATTTCCATCAGGTAACAAAGAATTATAAGCAACTAAGAAACAACTCCAGATCTGATAGTACATTTGATGTTCTTAAGATAATTTGATTGCTTGTTTTTTGTGTTTTTCAGCATGGTGCATTTTTTTTAATTTTAAAAAAATTAAAATTAGAGTAAAAAATTAATACTAGAGCAGAGTAAATGTGTAGCATTTTTTCAAGAGTCAGTTCCTAAATGATCAAGATGTAAAATTAACTTTTAAGCTTGCAACCTAAGCAAAATTATTCAAAGTCTATGCCTCTTAGTTATATTATGCTATACTGACAAACTATAAACCATAACAAACTATGCAAACCATGCTTGCATAGTTAATTGTTTCAGCTGATTAAATGATGGCAGTTAAATTTGTAGGCTAATTAATTTGGATCAATGTGTCTGAAAATTTTATGCCCAGGGACAACTTCAGCTTTGATGTTAAGATATTATGTTTATAGAGAATTTATAACTTGCACCTTCTCAGCATGTCTGCATTATGGCAATTGCTCATGCTGTTATCCGATTTAGCCATGGACAACCATGACTGTAACCATTCCTTAAATTCTGCCTTTCTGAAAGAAAATTCTAGGTTGAAATAAACTGGAAAACACCCTCTAAATCAAGTATAAGCCTTGCAGAAGTATTACAAAGATTCTTGGATAATTGTCATTAGTTTTTACAGAAATTTTAAATACATTTTTTCTTTTATTTCTAAAATAGTTACACCAACTTTATTGTCTATTTGATTCAAAAGTATCACTTCTGGTTGGCGCCGCGGGGACACAGACGGGGAAATGGCGAGCTCCGCTGAGCCCTGCCAAATCCCCTCTGCTAAGCTGCCGCCGATAGGTCTGCGGACCTCCCCTGTTTTGTAGGGACAGGGGGACAAGAAGGAACGCCTTGGGTGGCCGAGAGGAACGGGTGGGTTCCTCGGGGCCGGAGGCTTCTCCTTCACGCCGGCGGCAGCGGGACAGCAACCATGGTGGCTGCCCTGAAACTGCGGCAACCAGGAACAAGGATTGTGCTGGAGGAAGAAGATGAAGAAAGAGCAAAAATCAAGAAGCCGGGTGAGTGACACCAACCCAGGCAATAACATAGCTATTTGGAATTATTGGAAAATAAGACCCCAAAATTAAAAGTGGCTGTTGGACTGAGGGGCTTAAAGATTGAAAGGGAAAAAAATGGGTAAAAGACCCAAATTGAATTTTGTTGCAGTAAACTTAAACTGGATGATTTGGTATTAATAAATTTCTGAAATCTGACTGTGCCTTTAACTGGAGTGGAGAGGAGAAATGTATATTCCTGAGAATTAATGCCTCTAAAAGAAAATGAAGAAAATGAAGATAGAGATGGATAGCTACAAAATAGCCATGGAGTCTGCAGTGATTAAACAGAGAAGTGGAATAAAGAGATTCCCCTTTCTGGGTGGAAAAGAAACATGTTAATTGGCTTTTTACCTTGGATTACTTGAAATTAATATTGGATATAAGGATTTTGGAGATTCCTACTCTGTCCCAGATGATTTTAAGAAAGAAGAAAGAAAGAACATTTTGGATTTTAACAATGGAGACTGACAAAACTAGGTGTGGCATAGTTAACAAAGACAGGAAGCTGATGCACTACGCTTGGATCAGACATTTTAAAAGTTTTAAAGGGACATACAGAAATTCTTTACTTTGAACTGATGAACCTTGAAATAGAGCACTTTGGACAGAGAGGAAAAGGAAGAAAAGGAAGAATTAAAGTGGATAAATTTAAATGTGGCTAACTGAAATGTAAAGTTTAAAAGCCTATGTATGTATGATAAAGTTTAAAAGCCTAGGTATATATGATTTTTGGATAAAAACAGGAAGGGTTGTGAAATAATAAAAATAGAAAATAAGAGGTGGCTATTAAAATAGTGGATGATATCAAGGGGATAAAAATAATAAAGAAGAATATATTTTGAGGCAGGAAAATTTTAAGAAAATGTACTGTTTGATGTAATACATTTTAATTTTAATTTGCAAACAAATGTTAAACTGATGAGTAAGGATTGATTGAACAAAATACAAGATACACAAATGCTAGTGATTAGTCTTGAATTAAGGTAATACAAGTTGGAAATGATGACTATTATGAAATATACTGAAATTTAAATTGAAAGAGCAGGATGGAAAAATGATATAAAACAGATAATTATATTACAGTTAAAATATGTGGGATGGATACCAACTAGATAAGAGTTTGAGACTCGATGGAAATACGTTGGAAATTAATTCAAAATGCTGGAAACAGCCAAACAAATAGGAGGAGAGTTGGAGGAGACTATGCTGGTAATCAGCCAAACAAATAGGAGGAGAGTTGGAGGAGTCTATGCTGGAAATCAGCTAAACAATGGAGGGAGTTAAGGAGGAGACTATGCGGGAAATCAGCCCACAAAATGCTGAAAACAGTCAAACAAATAGGAGGAGAGTTGGAGGAGTTTGAGGAACTATTCTAAAATCAATTAAATAGTTGGTGTTTTGGAGGGGATCAAGCTGAGAATTAATTAAATAGAACAAGCTGGAAGATAGTTAAATATTAGAGGGAGATATAGTGGAAAATATATTAGAAATTGGAGTAAATAAAATATGCCTTTGAGAGAAATCTGTGTAATATGTAAACTGGGAAAAAAAAACCTAAGGCAAACTGATTTGAGGATAAGGGTCAAAGGATTAAAATTAGATAAAATGTTGTTTTATAAAATATAATAAAAATGGAGTGGTATTGAATTGAAACTAAGAATAAATGGTGATAAAATTGTAAGGTAAACACTTAACAAGAGGTTAGAATATTGTAAAAATTATTTTGATATGACTTATATAAAATATAAGGTAAAGAAGAATAAAGATATGTTTAGAATTGTTATGCAGATGTAGAAATGAGTGAAAGTGAATTTGAAACTAATTTTGAATAGATATAATGGATTTCTATAGATGAAAATGTGAAATTTGAGGTAAAATTGGTTTTTTCTTAAGTTTTGAATTTCTTTTTTATCTTCTTTTTTTGTTTATTTATAAAAGATGTAATGGAAATTGTGAATTGAGCTTGTGAAAGGAATGTAAGCGTGGTAACCGGATTGAGATTTTTGCTCTTGAAAGTTATGTTTTTATGTTTAAATTTGAAAAAATAAATAAAAAATATTTACAAAAAAAAAAGTATATATACATCTGATTGTAAGCCGTTCAGCTGGTATAGTGAGATGGGTGTGACCCGGAACTGCACCTCTGCAGATAATGGTTTTATAAACTTATAAAAATAGGGAAGCAAATACAAGTAGAGAAATAAGTACTACCAGTGGGAAGATAACAACTTTCTGTGTGCCTTGGTGTATAGTCATGCTGGTCACCTGATCACAAAGCATTTTTGGACAACGCTGGTTCCCTCGGCTAGGAAATGGAGATAAGCACTGCTCCCTAGAGTTGGACACAACTGGATAGGGGAAAACTTTATGGCAGACTAAATGACAAAATCCCCACTAGCTAAAATTTGATGTTATCTTTAATTCCACTACATCATAATCAATTTACTCAAGCTAGTAAAACAACACAGGTACCTGCAACTTATGTTTATGTATGTCAGATAAATTATCCATTACAAATGTCAAAATCTCTAATTGCACTATTCTCTTTCTGATTGATGGGATGTGACATATGAATTTTAATTAAATGATTGCCAATCTTGGCAACATGAACGTTATGTTATTTAAATAAGTTTCAAATCATCAGACTAGGTTTCCCAATACATCACTCAGATTATAATACCTTTGTTCTGCTGAAAAAAGGAGTTGCAGAAGAGATGAACACTTCAGAAGGTAAAGAAAAAAGTGATTTTGAAGTAGTCATTTCATTCATACTTTAAGGGAGAAATCAATATTCTAAGTTACTTCTACGCCAATTTGTGTTCTAATATTTAGGCTTAATGCAAAGCAGGGTACAGAAACACAGATGCCTCAGAACCATCCATTCCCACCTGCCTTCCCCACTTTTGGTTCTGTTTACATTTATTTTTTTCTCTTTTGCTGATATTCATCATATAGCTCACAAGATAACAAAGGGAATGAACATGTTTGGTATTTAACTGTCAGTCAACAGACTGACTTAGTAACCACAGTTGATATTCTGATTCATGGCTGTCTATTGATAAAAAACCATAACAGATGATACTGTAGTAGAAAAGAAAATGTGCCACAACCTTCCCCTCATTTTAGACTGCAACCCTGTCTGCTGACCCAGACACAAGAATTGCACTGTGGTAACATTCACTACTGTATGCCAAACAGACTCCCTAAACCCAAGATTGGGCATGTAGGAAATATTGAAGGGATAGAATTATATTTCAAACTGCAGCAAGCTAGGAAAGGATATTTTAATCCACATGATTGTCCAAAAGTACTTTTTTCCCCAAGAGGCAACTGGATTTACGGGTTTTTCTTTGAAGACGTTTCGCTTCTCATCCAAAAAGCTTCTTCAGTTCTGACTGGATGGTAGAAGGAGCTTCTTGGATGAGAAGTGAAACGTCTTCAAAGAAAAACCAGAAAGTCCAGTTGCCTCTTGGGGGGGAAAAAAAAACACCTTTGGGACAACCATGACCTGGATGACTGAGAATCTCCATAGAGACAAATCCATTTGATTCTTTAAAAGCAAACATTTCTCAGCAACTAAAAGCCTTTCCCTTGGTGCTTACTTCGAAAAAAACCCTCCTTAAGCATCCCCAAACAGAATCTCTCTGCACTCTGAGGCATTCTTTCCATCGCCTTATTCTTAATTTTGTGTTGCATGAGACAATGCTCCTCAAACGTTACAGCTGGGGTTTTCTACTGTTTTATTTCGGCCTGTATGTCTCCCTTCTCGGCTCTTGGAGTGACTGGAAGACGAAGGGCGATTCTAAGGGCGATTGGCAAAGACCGCCAATCCAAAAAAAATAAGAGAGAAGGGGGGGGGCGATACCAATGACAAATTAAAAAAAAAAAATCCCGAATAAAAAGCATCGCCTTAGGGTCAACTGTTTAGTCAGCGTTAAATTATCTTGCCCTGCCCACCCGGTTGTGCCAACCAATCGGATGATTCCCGGCGTCAAGGCAACGGGACCCTAGTCTTCTACTCGCGAGGTCTGAAGCTGAGGCAGCGGCATTATGGTTGCTTAGACTAGTGACGTCAATAACGGCGAAGAAGAAAGTCGAACGGTTCAAATAATTTCAAGTAGCTGTAAGGCAGTATTGTGTACATAACGTTCGGCAGTTCCTGAGTGAGCCCTTCCCCCCGCCCGCATGCCCCTCCCCCGCTCGGCGTGAATGCTCGCCTAGTCCCGCGCTCCCTCAGCAAATCGTCACCGGCCAAAAGCCGGTGGAAAATGACCGAGGAAAGGACGACGTTACAAGACCGGAATTTCCTCTTTTTGACGCATGCGCCTAGCCACATAGCGGTTCGCCCGGCGGCGCCGGCTACCAAGGGAGCCTCGGGCGCAAGCGCAGTGCTAAATAGCGGTGAATTTGGGGGCGTGGCGACACAGAGAGAGAGAGAGAGAGAGAGAGAGAGAGAGAGAGAGAGAGAGAGAGAGAGAGAAACGAAGGGGGGGAAAATCGGCCGAGCTTTCCTGTTTGGAGCATCGGCCGATCGCGGCGAGAGAGGAAGGAAGTCTTGCGGGTGGTGCCATGGCGACCACCGTTAGTACACAGCGGGGCCCGGTGAGTCGTGTTTGCTTGAAGACCCGGGGACTTTCCATTTCTTCGCTCATCTTTAATCTTCACAAGGGGATAGTGGGGTGGGGGTGGGGGTGTTTTGGGGATGTGTCCGGAGGGTTCCGCAGCGGCCTCTTCCGTCCTCTCCTCTTTCCTGGCACATTGGCGTAGCGCTTAGGCGCCGGTTGACAGCCTGGTTGTCGGTAAAGGCAGGCGGGCAGCTCCAGGGCCGTGATGGCCTTGTGAACGGTAGGCGGAGTCAGAGGTCACCGGGGCTAGAGTCACTTTCAGAGGCAAAAATTCAGCTGGCCCGGAGGGCGAGGAAAACCTCAAGGAAAAAAAAAAGAGCTTGAGTGGGGCGGCCTTTGTGACATGAAAAGCTCCTCAAATTAAAACCAGCCTGTTGGTTGGGTCTAACTTTTCGGGCTTTTTCAGGCTGAGATTTTTCTCTACGTAGTAAATAATGGTGCCATGAACCTAGAGTTTTTTTTTTTTTTAAAAAAAAGAGGAAAAAAAATTCCAAAAGAGAAATCCTTGACTTAAAGAAGGATAATATTGTCGCGTTTCTATATTCCCTTCATTTACTAAAGCGTCTTTTTATAGAGTTTGGCTGTAATTACCTTTTTTTTTTGGCTATTGCATTATCTTATTGTTTGACTTTGCTAATAAAGTAGCTTGTTTCAGTTATTTCTGCTTAGTCAGAAGCATGTTTGTTTCATCTAAGACAAGGGATCTCATGGACAGTTTACCTTTAAAACATTTGGGGTAGGAAGGTGTTGTTTTTTTTTGTCCAAGAGTTGGATGTATATTTTTGTATCTTCACTATTTATTAATGATTAATTAATGTGTTGGCTTTATTTTGAGATTGAATTGCTCGACCTGTTGTACGTCTCTTTAAAAGGATGTATTGGAAGATTGTAAGATAAAGCAATCCATCTAACTGAAATGGCAGTGATTATTAGAAGTCAGCATGGATTTGTTAAGAACAAATATATATATATATATGTGTGTGTGTGTGTGTGTGTGTGTGTGTGTAGTTAATATTTCGGGTTTCTTCCCGTGTAATTGTGGATATATCCCTAAAAGGGTAGAAGCGACGTTTCGACAGAATCTCATCTGCCATCATCAGGCTTATGTGAGGAGTCTTTTGCAGTAACTGCAAAAGACTCCTCACATAAGCCTGATGATGGCAGATGAGATTCTGTCGAAACGTCGCTTCTACCCTTTTAGGGATATATCCACAATTACACGGGAAGAAACCCGAAATATTAACTATACACACATATATACCCGTGAAAACTTAAATAGACACACACACACACATATATATGTACATACATACACACACATATATAATATATAATATATTTATTATATTTATTATATTATATTATATTAATTATATAATATTATTATATTATATTATATTATATTATATTATATTATATTATATTATATTATATTATATTATATTATATTATATTTATTATATAAGCTGATGAAGGGAAAAGAACTTGTGGCTCAGAGTTAATACAACTGCCTAACATGCAGGCAGCCCAAGTTCGAATCCAAGTAAGGGTATGGCTAGCTGATGAGAGCTAAATAGCTTGAAATAGATCTATACTAGTCTCCCTTTATTTCTTTATCAGCAAAATAAATTATATAAAATTTAGATTGTGGGAATGTTAATTTTGATTTGAACAATTAATATAACATTATTATTTGATAATGATTTAATAATTTGATATTATTTGATAAAATAGCCCATTAGATGTTGTTTAGTAAATATGAATTTGTAGTGATATGTCCAGTAAGTGCATCCATAGTAGGTATATAGTTGCAACATGTTTTCATCAAACTCCAATGGAGTATGAACTCAAGTTTTAGGATTTTACTTGGGTTGAAAAGATGGTGACAATACTTGGTAGGTTTGTAAATGACCCATACCTAGGTAAGTTATCTAATACACCAGAGCAATATTTCTCATCCTAGATAACTAGGTGGGCTCAACTCCCAGGATTTCTCAGCCAGCATGCTGGAAGTTGAAGTCTACATGTCTTAAATTTATTAAGGTTGAGAAACACAGTTCTCATCCAAGAAGCTTCTTCAGCTCTGACTGGATGGTGGGGAATGGAAGGATTTATACTCCTTGCAGACAGTTGGACATTTGCATTCTTTTAGCAGTTGTTAAGGTCACCGGGAGATTTTATCTATGTCATCAGGGTCACCTGAGTGGTACAAATTAGTGTGGTGCCTTCTTGGAACTGTTGAAAGGACTGTGTTGTAGATTGGAGATAGATGATGTTGTATCCCTCTCCTTCTGTTGTGAAAGGGCTGTTCAATTTTGACATAGATGGTCTTTTTGACTCCTCTTTCAAACCAGCGGTCATCTCTGTCCAGATTGTGGACTTTGCTGCCTGGCCACTCATTTGAAGACAGGAATATTACAATCACAAGAATTTATTGTCCAGACCTTTCCTTAGGTCTTAGGTCCAGTTTTATGTACTACATTTTAGATAGGATTCACACAAACTGGAACAATTTAAAGAACAACCAGAATGATAATCAGAGGACTGGAAACTAAGTCTTATGAGAACAAAGAGAGAGCAAACTCAGTATGTTTAGCCTTAGAAAAAAGATAACTGAAGGAGCGTATTGTAGTATTCAGGCCATCTGAAGAGATATGTCACTTTGAAAAAGATGAAAACCTCATTGCCTTACACAGCTGGAGACAAAATAATGATCTTATGTTATAGGAAGGTATATTTCAGTTAAATGAATGTAAAAAAAAAAAATAGTATCAGCAGTCTGACAGTGGCATCAATTAACCAGAACTGTAGTGGTTTCATTGAGTGTGTTTAAGTAGAAACTGAACTGATATATTAATGTATAAAGTTTATTTCATAAAAATGGAAAGAGGTTAGGATCTTGGAATTCTCACATTCCTTGATTTTTTGTTTTATAAAAAGGGATTGAAGTATTTTAAATTTTGAAAAGTTAGGCTTTTTTAATCTTCTGCTCTGTTCCCTATTGGAAGTACCGTAATAATGAAAGCTGATTTGCTGGTAGTTATTTCAAAATTTGACTTCAATTTGACTGCAAGAGAACCAAAATGGACTAAATTTAGCAAATCATAGTCCATAAATACCAAACAGCATAGCCATGTACCAGACTACCATAGCCATGACTCCAGATATCAGGACTATAAATAAATAAAATATGTTTCTTGTTTGGGACAAATTGGGAGAAATGAATTGGTCGTCTGCATTTTAATTAAAAAATGTGTTGATACAAAGTTGACCATTCCATCTTCATGCCTTCTGGTCCTTGATAATGCTCATGTCTGACTGCATTTTTATTTCTATTTAATATATTCAAGAAGAAAATGTATTGTGTTATCCTGCATTCCTTATGGCAGAGGTCCCCAACCTATGGGCTACAGCTCACTAGTGGGCTGTGAGCTGTTTGCAATGGGGCCACAGAAACAGCAGGTGAAAGTGTGCATGCACATATGCATCCCCACTTGTTTCAGCAGGTGAGTGTGTGCACGTGTGCTCCATTCACACAAATGGAATTGCGTATGCATGCTTGCCAGCCGCTTGCAGGGGACCATCCGCTTTCCCGCTCCCCGTCAGTTTGCAAAGCCAGAAAGGTTGGAGAACTCTGCCTTATAGTACCATCTTAGGCTTCTCAAATAATTAGATGTAGAGGTATGCAATAAATGAATAGTGCAGAATAGCATATTGACTCACATTTTTATTTCCTGTACCTATACTTCTGCTTCTGGGTTTTTGGTTTTGCAATTCGGCTACTCACTCTCTCTTAGCCCTAGGAAGAAGACAGTGATAAACCACTTCTGGAATTCTTGGCAAAAAAACTACAGGAACAAGTCCAGACGATTGCCAGGAGTCAGCAGTGACTTGAAGGCGTGCACGCGCACACACACACATACGGTACACACACACACACACAAATAGTATTTAGGGAAATATAAACATCTTCATTTGATTGGGGAAACATATGAATATTTAAAACACATAAAGGTTATGCTTTTGCTTCTTTGAAGATACAGTATATAAGAAGTCTTAACAGTGCAGATAGAAACCTTTTGTATCTGTATGGTTCATTCATCAGCTTATGATTCACATTTGCTAAGAAATAGTGATTCAGATTTGAATAAGACATAGTGGACCAAATAAAGGCCTGAATAAGAAATAGCTATTAAATCTAGTTTATATAAAAACAATCATTAAACTTATCCATATTGTTCTCTCCTGGCTTCTACACATCCACGCATTTTATGCATTGGCTTCCGCAGTGTCATCCATTCATTTTTTTTTAACCCATTCACTTTTTCATTATATATTTATAAATTAATGCAGTGTATATGAGTGCCCATGGGCAGCAATTCACCATTCATTTACTTCCTCTCTTCTTATTTTATTACATACAATTCTACATTCAGTTTTTAGGTTTTGCGGGACACATCTGTCTCCCACTTCAGTAGAAGTAAGCATACTGTTATGCACAAAAGTTTTCTTAGTTTGACATTCATTCTTCAACAAAATCTACATTCTGTTTCTTATCTTTTTCCTAACATTTGAACAGCTTATTTTTTAAAAAAATCCATTTTCCCCATTTGAGGCATATAAATAATATCTGTTCCACTTATTTGCCAGCACTGTATTTAACTTGCAGATGCTCATTCCACTTTGTAAAACAGAACTACTGTTGGTTTTTATAAATACTTTTCCACAGCCATTCCTCTTCTGCAATAAAATTTAACTATCACTACACATCATTCTCAGTATCTGAGTTGGTTTCCAGAAGATTCAAACAGACTTATGTGAACAACCAACGACAAACTTGTCTGTTACCGAGAAACACACTGGCCTCCTCACTGGTTTATAGAAAAATTGTGAAAAAGAGAATCAGAAAGTCCTTGCCTAATGTAGATGGGGATATATTGGACCTAAACTGAAAATAGTACAGTTGCTGAAATTCTTGTGCCCATACCTTTTTCATCTTGGTATATTTTGTAAAGGGACTCTAAGAATTGTGCTCAGAAAAGAACTGCTTTCTGTTTTGGCAGCTGCCAAAGAACATGACGTTTAGCTAACAACATGACATAATTGTCATACCTACACATACATCTACATCCTTAACCATAACAGTTCTAATGCTACCAGGAGCATTCCTTACATGAATATTTATCCATGAATGTGTTAATCAGCTGAGGGGCATCACTTATCCTTGTCTTACTCCAGGTTTAATATTGAACCACTTGTAAGGATTCCATTCTCACATAGATGTTACTTCTATCGTATAATGCTCTTATCGCTTCCCACAGCTAACTTTCTTCAATCCTGCCTCGGAATAAGTCATTCTATAATTCACTTAATTAGTTGTTTTTACTAAATAAAAAAAATTGCTTCCTCATATTCATACTTTGCTCACTGATTATTGAACAAAAATCTACAATTATAGCTCCTTACTTGCTGTAGCCCTCACTACTTTTTTCCAATTTTTGCTCATTGTCGTTGTCTAAGCCAGAATTCCCCAACCTTTCTGGCTTTGTGGACCAGGATGGCTGGGGGAAGAAGAGCGAGTCATGTGTGTCTGCCGCTCACACAAATGGAGTGCATGCGCTTGCCCACCACTTGCACAAGTGGAGATGCGCTCACTGCTTCCATGGCCCGATTCGGAATGCCTCACAGCCCAGTAGTGGGCCGCAGCCCAGGGGTTGAAGACCCCTGGTCTAAACGACCCAGTCACAAGTCAAGAACTACCTATATAGAGGAACAAGAAAAATAATTGCATTCTTCCACTTGTCAATCAAAGATGCATTTCCCCCCAGAGGAATGCTACTTGCTCAATTGTTACATAATCACCAGATCCATATTTTAATATAAAACACCCAAACCTGCAACTGACTATTTTCAGCAGTATTTATAACTTCTTTTTCATATTTTTTTCTCTGCCATTAGTATTTATAACATTGTTTTGGCAAGTGAATAAAAATCAAGCTTTGCAACTCCATATAATCACTCTAAATAACATACCAATCTGACTTAAGTCTATAGATAATATAAAGATGCATTTTATCTGTTTTTTTTAAATGAACAGTGGTTGAGGTTTGTGGCTTCATTGATAATCAAAGATGACATATGATATACTATAGCATTATATTTATTACAGATAATGCAATGAAATGGAAATACAAAGTTACCCAATTCTAATTCAAAAGAAAAGGAAAATCTTTCATGGAAGAAAGACCTAAACTATTTTTTACATTATAGTAGCAACTGTGAAAATAATTTCAGTATTTATTCTTTCAGATGTAAAACCTCTAAAGTCTATATTAGATGAGAATAGTTTTTTTTCTTTTAATAATCCTAGATGAATGCATACTATTATAGAATATTGGAATATTTTACTTGTTCCAATTACCCTCTTCTTCATTGAGGTTTTAGTGGTAGAGTATGAGCAATGTGGGTAATGATAATAAGGGGTGTTCTGGGAATGATTATTAGCACATGAAAATGATGGGTATAGTAAGAATCATAAAGAACTATTAAATAGAATATAGAAATGGATACAGCACTTTATTCCCCCAAAAATATTTTAGCACAGATATATGTAACTTGTAGCCTATAGAATATTCTGAGACCTAATTCCAAATTTTGTAGTGGCAGTATATTGCCAGGAAGGGTAGTGAAGCTCACATTTTCAGAGGATAATATTCTTTTGAATTATATATCTAGTATGTGAAATTTGACAATTGGAGGTTGTAAATGGATTCTTTATGCTATTATATGGCTAACAGGCTAATATTAAACCATTGGAAAGATAAATATATGGCCTCATTCAATCCTGAACTGATTATACTTGCCACTATGAGTGGAATGCCTATAAATGTAAACTCTATGGACAAGTATGAAATAAGGACTCATTTATACATAGCACAATAAGTTAAAAAAAGCACAATAGCTTTATGTTAGAAAAATACACATACACATATACATTTACTTAGATATTTACATTGTAACTACTGTTGACACAACATACATTTTATAGGGTTTTTTTTCCTATTGTATTTTTCATTTTTTAAACCACCAGTTATGTATTTTTTTTTGTCAATATATGTATCTGTGTTTTGTTCTTTCTTGTTTTCTTTTTCTGTTATTTTAAAAATAAAATAAATTATTTTACAAATAAGGCAAATATATGTGTCCCAGTATAATGATGCAAAATTGAATTTGGGTCGGTCACTTTTACTTCCTTTGCCTGAACTGAAATTCTTTCTCCTTTGTCCTTGAAGACATTTTGGTATGGGGAAAGCAAGTGAAAATAAGAACAAGTTATATTTGTGTTGCTATTAAAATGTGTGTTAGTGCTTAATTTTAGAATTTGCACGGGGGATACCAAAGAATGAGAACACTTAAGAGAGACACCAGGATAATAGTAAATCTTGAAAATAATTTATTAAGAAATTGTCCCTGAATATACTTATAGTATCAGAAGGAACCAATCTTAAACAGCTGGACGAACCCAAGTGGCATGGAAGGTTTCCAGAACTTGACTCATGAGGAAGTCGGCTAGAAGGGCAAATCTTATAGCTCTTTTTTCCAGTCTTCCACTGTTTGAAATGTTCACCCTGGTGCTGGGATAAGTAGCATGGAGGAAATTAATGTCTGTATTTACATTGATTGGAGAGCAAGGGATTACAAGAGAGTGAGCAGGCACATGGCTGGAAATATACAAAAGAAATTAATGAACAGTGGCTGATTTCCTAGCACTCTTGAGCTGTCAGCTAGAGGACTAATCAACTAATTAAGATCATAGAGCTGAGCTTGTTAACTTGCAGTTAGTACTTTTTAGGGATGAGCTGTGCTGCGGAGAAAAGCAGCTCAGGAAGAGATGGCTTGTTTAAGCAATCTTTCCACTCTGTGAGGTGAAGAGGGGAAAGCAGGTCAGTAACAGGGCAATGCAATACTGTAATAGCAAACACATGATTAAGAGAGAGACATTACAAATGTTGTAAATGTATGCATTGGTTGCAAGTTACTTTTTCCTCACAGTCCTGATTCTGAGTGGGCCTCTATTGAAGCAGTTGCTAAACAAAGACGACATATATGGTGCAGTATGCTTACTTATATATTAAATTGTTCTAAAATAAATCAACATGGAATTATTCTCATAGGGAACATGTTAAAGATATGACCCATATGGTATGTGTGAAATATAAAGAATGGTTAGAAGCAGAAAAGAATGGAATATTGGAAATAGATACATTTAAAGAAGGCAGTTGGATGGATGAGAGTACAGAGGGTATTATCTAACTGGGTTATGTGTTTTCCTCCATAGGTATATATTGGTGAACTTCCTCAAGATTTCCTTCGTATCACCCCAACGCAGCAGCAGCAACAAATCCAATTAGATGCTCAGGCAGCTCAGCAATTACAATATGGAGGAGCTATGGGTACTGTTGGGAGACTGAGTATCACCGTAGTGCAGGTATTTTAAAAAGTACACTTTAAAATATATGTTTCCATGTCAGCCTATAAAATCAAAAGAACATCACTGGCTTCTGGCTAATAATCATTATGTGTTGTTCTTATGGAGCAAAACAAATTATATGCAGTAGTAAGCATAAATTATTTTTAGAATTGTATAACATAGTAGTACAAACTATCTCTAAAACCATTAATCAGCCTCTACTATGAGCATATACATTCAGTTAATATGTGGTTTTTTTATTAGGAGGTTTTTAATCATCTAACATCAGGTACATAAGATGTCTGAATGTGGTCCAGGAGATTACAGATTCATTCCTCTACAAGGGACTGGTCTCAGTTTCATTAACAGAGACTGCTCTTTTGTGTGTGTGTGTGTGGGGGGGGAATGGATGGACCCAGAAGATCTAAATACAATCCAGTGGTCAACATCAATTTCCTTGGCAAAGTGCCTAAAAACATGGGTAGCTGCTTAGATCCAGACATTCTTGGATGAAGAAGATTTTTGTATTTAGACACTAAAATGCCTTAATTGCTGTTGGATTATTTTTTATTGAAACAGATATGGGGTACAACAACCCTATTGATTTTTTGATCTTTTAATAGCTTTTGATATTGTCAGCCATGACATCAGTCTACGGAAGTTGTCCAAGTTAAGTGTTGATAGACCAGTCTTGAATTAGTTCTGCCCATACTTAGATAGGTGTCTCTAAAAATGGTGATGAGAGATTTCTGCCTAACCCCATCATATTTATGCCATGGGATTTTGCTAAGTCCCATTTTGTCCCTCATGTTCACTGCCTATATGAATAGCTGGATAAGAATATTGAGTCGTTAAGAATAAATGCCCTTTCTAGGCTAATGGCAGTCAGTTCCATTAGTCCTTTAAATCAGATTGAGGAGAGACAGTAGAAGGCTGAATTAATGTCTGGCTGCAGTAATCAAGGCCAAAAAGCTGAATTTTAATCTAGATGAGAGAATACCTCATCTATAAAGCATATAGCTTTAAACTAATCCCTTAAAAGATCAAGGCTGTAACTTGAGATTGGGGTATGTGGAGTTCCTGAATCCATCTTTGATAGAAGAGACACAAGGTCTTTGTGACATAAAGCATCTTTCTCCAGCTTAGGTTGTACCTTTGCTTGGATGGAGGTAGCCTTGTTTGATAGTTTGATAAATTTTGTTTAGATTACAGGAGTATATTATAAATGAAGTTTACCTTGAAGAAGGTTTGCAAAATTCAGTTAATACAAAATACTACGGTGGCAAAATTGGAACTGAGTGATGCAAACA
Source organism: Arizona elegans (assembly GCA_022577455.1). Taxonomy (NCBI): domain Eukaryota; kingdom Metazoa; phylum Chordata; class Lepidosauria; order Squamata; family Colubridae; genus Arizona; species Arizona elegans. The sequence goes on from JAKOOJ010000001.1 coordinate 89,847,044, forward strand.
TATACTGCAGCTTTCTTTGCCATCTTCACTAGCTCCCACTTCATTTCTAATTCCAATTCAAGTTTCTGGTTTTTACCTATAAATTCCTTCAGGGCTTGGTTCTACATTAACCAAATGTCTCTTTTCTGTGTTTTTAAAAGGATTATTTTAAATTCAGGTTTTGGGTTTTTTTTACAGATGAATAATAAATAAGCTCTGCTGGTGACTATCATGATATTTCAACCTAATTTTAGGAAAAAATAGTGAATATTTTCTAGAAGAAATTAGTTTTATCATTTGGTTTTGAACTTTTCTGATAAGATATGTCTTTTGGAATTATTTGGGGTATAATTTTCTGCTGCCCATTTTGTTCAGCCAAGTAATTTCTCTGTAATGTTTGTTTATATTTCTCTGAATTTTGTAATAGGCAATCACCGTATGTAAATCATATGTAACCATATTCTCCAAATACCATATATAAACATATTCCCCTTTGAAGACATTGTATCCAGAGTGCTATGGAAGGATGGCCTTGATTTTATTTAAGCTTTGTAGAAAACAACTTTTTTTTGGTTGATCTGATTAATATTGTAGCACTTACATAATTGAGCTTTTACATGGTTGACAGAATCATTATACGTTGACTTGGATTGAATTAGAATAGAATAGAATATTCTAATTCTAATAGAATAGAATTATATAGATGTTTTAGCCGTAATTTGTATAATAGAAATAATACCTTAAAAATTCATTCCTTTTATGGGTGTAGTTTTTTTTTTCTTTTAGGCAAAATTGGCAAAAAACTATGGCATGACGCGTATGGATCCATACTGCAGAATACGACTTGGCTATGCTGTCTATGAAACACCCACTGCTCATAATGGAGCCAAAAATCCTCGATGGAACAAAGTTATTCAGTGCACTGTCCCTCCTGGGGTAGATTCTTTCTATCTTGAGATATTTGATGAGGTAAGATGGAAAAGGGTGGTGGTGGTATTTTAACTACTTTCACAATGCCTTGCCATTCCAGATTGGAACAGAAAACATATGTACATACTTTTATCAAAGTCATTTCTGAAACAGTCATATTTATTGTAGTAAATTAGTGTTGGTTCAGTTGATTTGAAATGCAGGATTTTGATCGACAGGTTTCAAGAATTACAATCTATTTGTTCAAGAACGATAAAAGCTTGTGATTGATAAATGAATGAATGAATGAATTTGTATTGTTTTTACCATGGCCTGGACTGACAAGTTCTCTGAAGCCTCTCTACCACCAGTTTCTTTCAAGTCTCAACTATGCTACTTTTCATATCCATACCTGCAGCCCTCCCACTTGTGTTGCTGCCATAATTGGATACCAGTTAACAGAAGCTCCCACATATATACACTGTAGGTGTATCAGCAGGATACCACAAAGCAGAATATAGTTGATGGTTTGGAGGAAAGTCAGGGAAATTACTATTATAATTTTCTTGGGATCTTACCCTACAAATGTTGTTTTAATATATTCTCTCACTGTGTGTTCAAGTCCTAGTCTTTGGTATAGGATTAGTCAGATAAATACAATTCTTTCAAGTGATTATATAAAGTGGCTAATTTATACAATATTTTCCTAATACTTGTGCTATCAGAGACAATTCTTTGTTTCTACTGGTTGATCATCATTTCATGGTGCTTTTTTCAAAAACGTTCTTTTTCCTACACCTTAGGGTTAATGCAGCCTAAAGTTATTGACTTTTTTAAACCATTAATAAAGCACAAAGGTGCTTTTCCAAAAAGCAACTAGACTTTCTGGTTTTTCTTTGAAGACGTTTCTCTTTTCATTTCACTTCTTGGATGAGAAGTGAAATGTCTTCAAAGAAAAACCAGAAAGTCCAGTTGCCTCTTGAATAAGTACCTTTGGGAAAACCATGACCTGGATGACTGAGATTCTCCATAGACATTAATGAAGCAGATTTCTTGCCTATTAAAATCAGTCCTGAATAACTTAGCTTCAATTTCATTTACAGTTGCATCCAGTTAAATATCCCTGCCAGGGGAATGCCTTTTATCAGGGAACAGGGAGAACAATTTTTTGTCCCAATGCATCCTTCTTAGATTCTTAGGGTGTATCCTTGTAAAATTTCAAAACAGCCAAAAAATTAGAACTTCTACTTACCCAAAGATGTAGTTTGCCCACGTTAATGAAGTTGATGGCAGAATAGAGCAATAAAACTGGAGAGCAGATTGCTTCTGTAATATTGATCACATGTGATTAATTTAAAGGTATAAATTGTAGTGTTTCTAATATCCTGTCATGATAACTGAAGTAGATATTGTTATGGTTTGACTTATTATAAGATTTTTATCTCTCTCCTTTTTTCCTTTCCAAAAATTTTGGCCTTGTATCTTTGCCAAGCAGAGAGTAGCTGTAATAAATGCAGCTCCTATTATTTATACAACTATATTCTGATTTTTCTCATTTACTTTTCTAAGTTTGTAATTAGGTATTTCATATGCTCCTCAATTTAGAAGGAAGCTACTATAAAACCAACTATACTGTTGAATTCTTGTGATGTTACAAAAATGATAGTGTTATGTAACTGCATACAGTTAGGTTTCCAAAGCCTATAATTCCAAAATACAAATTAAAATATGAGCAACGATAATAGTATTAATTGTATTTTGGGCAACTGATTTACAAAAACAATTTTCTGTAGACATATCACTGCACAAATTTTTAAAAAACCGTATTTTGTGTGGTTTGTGTTAACTTCCGTTTTACTTTTTCTTCACTTAAATCTATACTGTAAAATGTCTATCTCTCTGCTTTGCTTTATCTGAAGGAAAATAAGATGCCAAAACATGTCCTAAAGAATCAGTTTGATGTAATGGTTAAGACCTTAAGCTAGAAACCAGGAGACCATGATTTCTAGTTCTCCCTTAGACACAAGGTCAGCTAGGTGACCGTGGGCCAGTCATTTCACAGAATTGAAAGCAAACCACTTCCGAAAAACTGCCAAGAAAATGGCAGAATTTTTTCCAGAGAACCTCCAAGAATCTGACACAATTGAAATGGGGGGGGGGGGGATGTGCAATAGTAGGGCGACTTTATGAAACTAGGTGACATGGTTAAAAAAAAGTATTCTCTTTTTAAGATTGACTATTTTTTTTCCTTGTCAGTCATTGTCTTCTACGTTAGTCCCCTTTGAAAAATCGACATTAATTAATTAATTAATTATATTTCTATACCGCCTTTCTCCCGTAGGACTCAAGGCGGTGTACAGTCAAGAAAAATATAGACACACAAACATCATAAAATTGCTAATTAAAATTATTACTTAGTTTGGTCAATTAAATAAAACCCAGAATTAGATAACATTTAAAAAATCATTCACATGTTCGTATGTTTGGCCCCGCCTGTTGGAACATCAGGGTCTTGAGGGCACTGCGGAAAGCACGGAGATCAGGGATATTCCGTATCTCCGGGGGCAGTTCATTCCAAAGGGTTGGAGCCCCCACAGAGAAGGCCCTCCCCCTGGGAGTCGCCAGTCGACATAATTTGACTGACGGTACCCTGAGTAATCCCTATGAGAACGAACTGGTCGGTGGAAGGCTATTGGTGGCAAAAGACGGTCTCGTAGGTACCCAGGTCCTAAGCCATGGAGCGCTTTAAAGGTGATAACTAACACCTTGAATCGCACCCAGAAGACCACCGGGAGCCAGTGCAGCTCGCGTAGGAGAGGTGTTACATGGGCGTAATGAGCTGCGCCCATAATCACCCGTGCGGCTACGTTCTGGACCAGTTGGAGCCTCCGGGTACTTTTCAAGGGGAGCCCCATGTAGAGAGCATTACAGTAGTCCGTACGGGAGGTAACTAGGGCATGAGTGACCGTGCGCAAGGTGTCCCGATCCAGAAAGGGACGCAACTGGCGGATCAGGCGAACCTAATAAAAGGCACCCCTGGCCACGGCCGTCAAATGATCTTCTAAAGATAACCGTGAATCCAGGAGGACACCCAAGTTGCGGGCCCTCTCTGTGGGGAGCAAGATCTCATCCCCTATTGTCAGTGATGGTACCAGCTGACTATACCGGGACGCCGGAAGCCACAGCCACTCGGTCTTGGAGGGGTTGAGTCTGAGCTTGTTTCTCCCCATCCAGATCCGCACGGCCTCCAGACAACGGGACATCACAGCAAGGGCATCATTGGGGTGGTCTGGGGTGGAGATGTATAGCTGTGTGTCATCAGCATATTGATGAACACTCACCCCAAAACCACGGATAATCTTGCCTAGCGGTTTTACATAAATGTTGAACAGAAGGGGTGAGAGGACTGACCCTTGCGGCACCCCACAAATAAGGTGCCTCGAGGTCGACCTCTGCCCCCCTGCCAACACAGACTGCGAACGGTCAGAGAGGAAGGAGGAGAACCACTGAAGCACAGTACCCCCTATTCCTAATCCCTCCAGCCGGTGCAGTAAGATACCATGGTCGATGGTAGCAAAAGCCGCTGAGAGATCTAATAGGACCAGGATAGAAGAGCAACTTCTGTCCCGAGCCCTCCAGAGATCATCCACCAATGCGACCAATGCCGTTTCCATGCTGTATCATGACCTGAAGCCCGACTGGAACAGATCCAGATAGGCAACTTCATCCAGGTATTGGGGTAGTTGTTGCGCGACCACACTCTCAACAACCTTCGCAACAAAGCGAAGATTGGAGACTGGACGATAATTTGATAATATAGCCGGGTCCAGGGAAGGCTTCTTGAGGAGGGGCTTCACAACCGCCTCTTTCAAGGCGGCGGGAAAGACACCCTCACTCAGAGAAGCATTTATAATCCCCTGGAGCCAGCCTTGTGTAACCTCCCGGGAGGCCAGTACCAACCAGGAGGGACACGGGTCCAATAAACATGTGGCAGCGTTAAGCTTGCCCAGAATCCTGTCCACGTGCTCAGGAGCCACAGAGTCAAACTCTTCCCAGATAACGCTCTCAAGACCTGCCCCCGTCTCCTCCTCTGGATCTACCCAATCGGAGTCCAGGCCTTCCCGAATCTGAGCTACTTTATCATGCAGGAATTGTACAAAATCCTCAGCTCGACCCTTTAAGGGATCTTCCCGTACCCCCACCTGAAGTAGGGAGCGGGTCACCCTAAACAGCGCAGCTGGGCGGTTCTCTGCAGATGCAATAAAAGCGGAGAAGTAGCTAGACTTCGCCGCTCTTATCGCCACTAGGTAGGTCTTAATATAAGATCTCACCTGTGTTCGGTCAGATTCAGATCGGCTTGTCCTCCAATCGCTCTCCAGGTGTCTTTTCCGACGCTTCATCTCTCTCAGCTCCTCGGAAAACCAAGGAGCTAGACGAGATCGGCATCGGGTCAGAGGCCGCAAAGGCACGACGCGGTCCAAGGCCCCAGTAGCCGCCCTGTCCCAGGCGACCACCAGGTCCTCAGTCGAGTTGTGAGCCAGAGTCTCAGGAAATACCATGACATTAATACCATGAAGAACAGTGTATATTTATTTGGCTATAGAAAACTAAACAGCAATTTAGAGATTGGAAGTGTCTCAAATTTCTTCTTACTTCTTCTGAAGAACCAAGTGAAGATTGCTACAGATCTTATCCATAGAGACTAAAATTCTCAGCAACTTCATTTATAATATCCTTAGAGATTAAAAATAGATAAAATAACAAAAGCCTTATTTGTATATTTACCTGCACATATATGAACAAAAGTAGAAATTTTTATCTATTTTGAAGCTTGCTTCTCAAATACATCTAACTTTTTACATGTGTTCAGCAATGGGATATTTTTCATATAATCATGCTAATGCTTGAGAGTGTCTGGAAAGTATATATAGCTGGGCATATTAAAGCAGGAATTGGTTTGGGTTTAATTCTTCATCTGCAGGTAAGCTGACCCTCAAATTTTTAACCAAAATACCACAAAAAATGAGGCACCTACAGATAATTTCATGGCATTTTGGTTAAAAATTCAAGGCTCTTCTTAGCAGCAGGACTTATATGCAGGTACATACGAGATATACAAGTACATTAAAAAGTATTACCATATGGATAAGTCCATCAATAGATAAGTTGAACTCATTTTTGGGGGGTGTATTTTGGCACGTAAAATACTGGGTTTATCTGTGAGCGTATATGGTAATATTTCCCCCTCTAAATAGACTTAATTTGTTACCTGGGAAGAAATTAACTTGCTTCTGAAAAAAGGGATTGCAATTTTATGTTACCTCATCTGATCTAGCATTTAGGAAAACCATCTTTTGGAATACCGTATATACTCGAGTATAAGCCGACCCGAATATAAGCTGAGGCACCTAATTTTACCACAAAAAACTGAGAAAACTTATTGACTCGAATATAAGCCTAGGGTGGGAAATGCAGCAGTTACTGGTAAATTTCAAAATAAAAATAGATACCAATAAAATTACATTAATTGAGGCATCATTAGGTTAAATGTTTTTGAATATTGATTTCAAAGAAAAACAGTAAATTAGCTCTGTAAGTGGAAAAGAGGATCAACAAAAACAACACGGTATCAACAATAACTTTAATAAAAATACTGTATATGAGTTGGGTAGCTATATAAATTTGTTTAATAAATACAATGGGAAAGGTCTTTGGGGATTCCAGAATTTACATGGCACTAATTGGATTTTTGATCTCCCTTTTATTTTGAGACATAATAGACTAGTTTTACACTATAAAAAAATTACACAAGAGAATTTTGCTTCCAGGGGGCTGCAGAGAGTCTTGCTAGGCACCCCACTCATGCCCCTAGCAAGCTACCCTGCAGCCCCTGGGAGCCAAAAAGGGGCGCAGGGGAGGGGTGCTGCACCACCCCCCCACGCCCCATTTTACCTTTAGCAATCCTCTCTGCAGCCCCTGGGAGCCAAAACGGTTGCAGGAAAAAAGGCACTTTTTCCTCACTTGAGTATAAGCCGAGGGGGGCTTTTTTCAGCATTAAAAATGTGCTGAAAAACTCGGCTTTTACTCAAGCATATACGGTATATTTCCTCATGCATTTAGTTTTCTTCTGTTTTTCAGAGAGCTTTTTCAATAGATGATCGCATTGCTTGGACCCATATTACTATTCCTGAGTCTCTGAAACAAGGAAAAGTAGAAGATGAATGGTATAGCCTGAGTGGAAGGCAGGGTGATGACAAAGAAGGAATGATTAACCTGGTCATGTCCTACACGGTAAGCTAAGCAATTTAAGCTATTGGCTTTAGTTAGGAGTTGAATAGCTGCATCATAAAATATTGTTAAATGAAGAATAAGGGAGAAAGAAACTGTTACTAGCTAGTGATGACATATTACAATATTACTTATGGTTTCCATTCCAAATTTTCACTGAATCGCTAAACTTTCATTTTCTTAAATTGATAGAGTACTCATAAATTAAGAAATACGAATGGAATGATGGCAGTTTTTCTTCAAAACAAATCATAGAAAACTTAGGAAATGAGTAAAATTTTAGAATTTTTTAATAAAGATAGCTCTCAATTGCATATTTGTTTTTAAGGCATATTATTGTATTCTTCTTAGAATAGTTTCTAAAATTTGAATTAATTGAAGAGCCTTCATGAATAATATGGGACAGATATTGATAAGGGATAGTAAAGTTACCTAGTTTTCTGTATTTGTTTATATATTTGGACACAGAAGTGAACCCTATAGCACCTTGTTTAAAGAATCAAATTTATTGATTCTTTGATCTATTTAGGTCTCCCACCTAGCAGTCAGAGCTTGCTAGGTGTTAGAAAGGAAAAAAGCCCAGAACCGAGTAGATGAGATTCTACTGAGCTGGAGCTACAAAAAAACCTTGGCTACGTAGGGAAAACCTGGCTAGAAGAAAAACACACATAGACCCTACGAAGAAGTAAGAAAATTGATACTATGCCTTTACAGGGAGGAGGTGGGTGTGGCCTACTGACGACAGCTAACGAGCTAGAAATGGATCTATTTAGGTCTCCCACCTAGCAGTCAGAGCTTGCTAGGTGTTAGAAAGGAAAAAAGCCCAGAACCGAGTAGATGAGATTCTACTGAGCTGGAGCTACAAAAAAACCTTGGCTACGTAGGGAAAACCTGGCTAGAAGAAAAACACACATAGACCCTATGAAGAAGTAATAAAATTGATACTATGCCTTTACAGGGAGGAGGTGGGTGTGGCCTACTGACGACAGCTAACGAGCTAGAAATGGATCTATTTAGGTCTCCCACCTAGCAGTCAGAGCTTGCTAGGTGTTAGAAAGGAAAAAAGCCCAGAACCGAGTAGATGAGATTCTACTGAGCTGGAGCTACAAAAAAACCTTGGCTACGTAGGGAAAACCTGGCTAGAAGAAAAACACACATAGACCCTACGAAGAAGTAAGAAAATTGATACTATGCCTTTACAGGGAGGAGGTGGGTGTGGCCTACTGACGACAGCTAACGAGCTAGAAATGGATCTATTTAGGTCTCCCACCTAGCAGTTACAGCTTGCTAGGTGTTAGAAAGGAAAAAAGCCCAGAACCGAGTAGATGAGATTCTACTGAGCTGGAGCTACAAAAAAACCTTGGCTACGTAGGGAAAACCTGGCTAGAAGAAAAACACACATAGACCCTACGAAGAAGTAAGAAAATTGATACTATGCCTTTACAGGGAGGAGGTGGGTGTGGCCTACTGACGACAGCTAACGAGCTAGAAATGGATCTATTTAGGTCTCCCACCTAGCAGTCAGAGCTTGCTAGGTGTTAGAAAGGAAAAAAGCCCAGAACCGAGTAGATGAGATTCTACTGAGCTGGAGCTACAAAAAAACCTTGGCTACGTAGGGAAAACCTGGCTAGAAGAAAAACAATCAAATTTATCTCTATACAATTGCTAACTAAATAAAAATATGTATTTTTATTGTGGAAGCTGTTATTAGAGCCAGACTAGAAAGCAGGAGACCATGGGTTCTAGTCCTGCTTTAGCCATGAAAGCCAACTGGGTGATCAACAATTCTCACAGAATTGTGGGAAATAAGAGGAAAAAGGTGTATGGGATATGTTTGCTACCTTGAGTTATTTGTAAAAATTATAAAGGCCAGATACAAAGAAATAAATTTTGCCTTTCAGATATTGCATATTGTTTTCGGTAAACTCTTACATAGTGAATCACAAAAGAGCAAGACTACCAGAATTTCAGCCAATCAAGCAGCTCTTCAGAAATCATTTTAGAATAATTTTAGAAACTTTGTAATGTTCCTTTTATATTCTGAAGTAAAATAATACCTAAAATAATACTTAAATACCAGTTTTAAGTTTGCCAAAACTGATTAGACTAATTTAAACTCTGTAAAAATTATAATATTTTCATTTAAAATACACTGTAGGCTCAGGAGCATTTTCCTGAATTTTTTGTCCCACCAAATTCTTGTTACAGAATTCATTGATTCAAATTGTTATTAAGTATAGTACTGATTCAGTTGAAGAGTTTATGTAAATACTTTTCTTTCTGTCTATCTTTTTTTGATAGTATATATTTTAAAATACCCTTTTTCTTATTATCCTATTATTTCCTATTTGAAATCCAGTCTTTACCAGCTGCTATGATGATGCAGCCCCAGCCAGTGGTCCTGATGCCAACAGTATATCAGCAAGGAGTTGGATATGTACCTATTACAGGTATGATACAATTTTCCATTTTTAATGCACACTTTAAAAAAACCAATTTCATTAAAAAAATAAACAGAGGATGGGAGAAGTTGTGTTCTCTGAAGTAACTGAAATATTGAATGACGAAACATAATTTGAAGGTAATAAATATATATGTTGTTCAAGTTGTCTACAAGGCTTCAGTGAGGTCAATGTAATATTATATACTATTACTTTAGTTTTGATGTAATTCTAAACTCTCATACTGTGAGAACGAGCCTCTATGATTTCTGGGCTTCCTTTGTATCCCCCCACCGCACCCTAAGTGCAGCTAGAAAGAGGAGATGGAAGCTTTTAATTCCAATTTAAATAAGATGCAGCTTGCTAAGTAATCCCAACTTGATCAAGCTATTATTTGTTCAATTATGAACATTGGAAGCAAAATAACTTCAAACTATAGTTTATTTCCACTAATGGTAGGGTATATTCACACATAATGCTAAGCAGAGGGTTAAGTACCATCAAGTTGACTAGTGGTTAAGTGATTTGCTTGGTTTGTCCCAAATGTCTGATGAAATGTTTTTATTCCTAAGACCCATTTCTGGAGTGTCTGACTGGTAGTTAGAAAATAGGCTGTTCAGAAAGGAGGCCAGTATATATTAGGGAGATGAAACTCTTCACCAGCTTTTCCCCATCCCAATCCATTGCTCAATATGCTCTTTGAATGTAAAAAACAAGCCACAGCAGCAAAGATACAGTTGTATGAAAGCTCCTGCCAAATATTCTAAGATGGGAGGCCAGAGGAAGGAGTTCAGTACCGCTCCCTCCTCTTAAATTTATTGCAGAGCTTTGGACAAGATAAAATAAACCAGTTTAAGTTATGATTATGGCTGTGCAAAAACACAACCACTAGCTATATTATAGAGACAGCCTACCGTTCAGAATTCACCTTTTTCCCATGGAGGATAGACATATAAAAGGCCTGAGGTTTGGTTTTTAATAGTAAGTTAATAATAGCATGTTCCAAATAGCAATGATAGCAGGCAAAGTGCACTGCATTTTTCTGTCTTCTTCTTCTACATTCGCATGGTTCCACAGGCCCTATGACATTTCAGTGTCTTGTAATGAAACTACTTTTTAATGCACTACATTGTTGTTGTTTTAATGCACTACATTACGTTGTTGTAATGGATATCTGTTGTTGAAACTATCACAAATTGCATATTTACTTTATTCTACAGTGCTGACTTTTTCTGTGTCAGGAACACTATTATTATTATAGGTAATCTTGGGACTTTCTCCCAAGGAGATGTTTTCCCCCCCAAGCGTTGCTTTTTCTAGTGCTACTATAAACAGGTTCTTCTCACCATGAATACTTTTAAAAGATGAACTTTTATGGCGTGTTTCGCAAATAAGCAATATGTTCTACTAACTTTTGATTAGACATATAAAGAAGAAGCCGTGTTGTGTCAGGTGTGAAAGATCATGTCCACACATGAAGATTCAATTCAAATGATTTATTGCTAAAAACCTGTGCACAGAAATCTTCTCAACTAATGGTTGACACCTGTTTAGAGTTAGATAAGGGTCAATTGTACTCAAGGGAGGGGTTGGCCTTAATTCTCTTATGGCTACATAGGGATTCTCGGCTGATCCCCCTTTTCATTCTGTCCCCAAGTTCTGCCATCCCTTTTCCTACATATTGCCTCTGTTAATTTGGGATGTTTGATGTTAAAAAAGTGAGATGTGTGTATTCTCATACTAATACTAACAACTGTCTCTTTTCCCTTGCTGTTGCTGTAGCTAATGTCCCAGTTAGCATATCTCGCTGGTCTGTCTACCCTCTCGGTCTTCTCAGCAGCTTCCCTTCTCTCTTTTTTCCCTGCTCCCCATTAGATGCTGGTTCCAATGGGCTTGACTTTTTCCCATTCTTCCCCCCCCCCCCACACACACACACCACCATAGCCACTGTTGCTTGGAATAAACAACCCCTTTTCTCCATCCTATGGACCAAAATAAATGTGTTTCACTTTAGGCATGAACTACTTGAAACCCAATTGTTCCATAATATAATTGTTCATGCATGGAAAATAGGTACTCCTTGTTTAGTAGACAGTTGGGACTAGCAACATGGCCGTTAAGTGAAGTAGTTGCTAAGTGAAATCCTAACTGTGCTAATTATATTCAGCTTTCCTTTTGTTTTATGCTTTTATGACCTGCAAAGGTCATAAAGATTACTTTTCCATCACTGTCCTAACTGCAAATGGTCACTAAATGAGGCAGTCGCTAAATGAGGACTACCTGTATATTGTACTTTTCACATGACTTTTCTTTTCCTTTGAACTGGAATTTTTTTTACAAGCACAGATTCATTTGAAAGTGTATTCTACAGAGTGATGTTATGTTTTAACTTTCCAATGAATAAAACCAAGATCCAGGTACGATGGTCCACTCCAGGCATTTACTGGATACTGCAGATTTTCTGAGTTATTTTCTTAGGATTTTTCCAATGATTTATTAGGCAATTCTGTGACACAACTAGTTGGAAAACAGAAATGACCAAGGCATTGAACAAAATTGCTCTTTTGAGGCCTCTTTTTTAAAAACTGATTCTGAACTGTTTCACTGATCTACTTAAGGAACTTCAGAAGATTAAGAGTGAAAAGATATAGAGTGTCAGTGACATAAGATCAAAACTGAATTTGACTAAGTGCTGGTACAAGCACAGGTTCTACCCTACCAAGTATCCGTAAAAGTGATGAAGGATATGTACTTCTCTAGTACGTAGTTTTAGCTGCAGATTCTTGCTTGGCAGCTCTATTCAAAATAACCTAAATATTTTTAGGGAAGGGTAGGATATTTTAGGGAAGGAAGGGTGGGATATTATATCAAAGGCCAGCAAGATGAGTTTGCAAGTTTCAGATAGGGTTGGCAATTGGGTAGAGCCATCTGAGGCAAATGGAGGAAAACCTAGAAGAATTAACATTGTGTTTTATGATGATGAAATGATATTACGTTTTATTATTTGTATACTGTTGTTTTATAAGAAGGCGTTAGAAGAAATTGAATGAATTAATAAATGGAGTAATGTATATTAGTCACCTGAATTAAAAATTAGCAAATCTTGAAGTACAAAAAAGCAAATTTCTTGTAGCATAGGCTATTATTATGTTCACTTTGTCAGATAAATGAAATGTTCTCTTCAGTATACAAATACCAACCAATTTACAACAACAGTGCTGTATCCAACAGCTGAATGTGTTTTAGAATTTCATGCAGAATACATGAAGATTTGTAGATGAATACAGATAGGGATCAAATCCCTTCTTCAGTCCATCACTCAGCATTAACTTATCCATATTGAGATAAATGCTTCAATGACCTTTATATAATCATATTATTAATATATTTGGCTTATTTCTACAAGTTTTTTTAACGGACAAGTCTTCTGTGGTTCTTGAAAATAGAAACTATCATTGATAAACACTTCTGAATTAGAACAAGAAAGTTGGAAGGGATGAGTCAACAAAATGAAGAGATGCAGGAGAACAGACTAGAATGAACCAAAAAATGTTCTTTCAGTCTCTTGCATAAAAAAAACTATCCTTGGGTTCAACAGAACTGGATAATTGTCATCCAGTTTCCAACTCTCTCTTTTTAAGGAAGGTTGTCAAAAAGGAGATTGACTAGCAGCTTCAAAGGATCTTAGAGAAAGTGAATAATCTAGATCACTTTTAGTCCGATTTCCGGCCAAATCATAATACTGAGACAGCATACTTGTTGATGATTGGATGGCTGATATTGGATCCATCCCGGCCTTCCTTGATATTTCACCAGCTTTCAGTATCATCAAGCTTGGTATCTTTCTGGACAAGCTAAGGGAATTGGGAGAGGGATGTTATTGTGGTTCCCCTCCTTCTCTGGGATCAGTTCCATGTGCTGTTGGTAGGTGGTAAGCAGTCTAATCCTAGGCACATGCTTTGTTTGGGGTGTGCTTCAAGGCTCCATCTTAGTTTTTTTTACATTTATATGAAATCTCTAGGAAAGTATGCTAGGAAAGTACATCTCTGCCCCTTCTCATACAAATGATGCTGTTCTGCCTCAGTTCCTGGTGGCTGTGGATACCTGAATTGGAAAGAAGGATTTTGCTCAACTCTGGCAAGATCGAATGGTTGTGGGTTTTGAGTTGCCTTGTCTGAGAACTGGAAATTTTCCATTTTTAGATCAGGTAGGGGAGGGTGGATTGCACACTCCTGCTCAGATCCAGTATGTGCTTGGTGGGGGGGGGGTTCTTTTGGACTTGCAGGTCCTGTTCAGAGACCAGGCAGGAGCCATGAGTAGGAGACTCTCTGCAAAACGTCATCTAATATGCCAGTTGTACCATACTGTTTACTTATGTCCTTGTTTTACCAATGCAACACTTCTACTTACAAACTGCAGTGGCTCCCATAGGCTTATGTATAATTGAAAGGGCAATTATCACATAGAAAATCCTTCATAGATCATAAGCAGCATCTTTGCAGAACTGCTTATCTATTTTTTTTCCCGCATTCCCCATATAGGAGTGGACATTCTTCATGTCCTGCCCTTGAAAAAAATGCTATCTGAGGCATGCCTTCTCTGTTACTCTGTTATATTGAAAGGTCTGGCCCCCACCCAGAAAGATTTGACTAGTTCTGGCCCTGTTAGCCTTTTGAAAGTCTTTGAAGACTTGGATAGTCCCCGAGGCATTGGAGCCAGGATGTTACCGTAGATGAGTTCATCCCATAAAACACAATATTTCTGGTTATTCTCATGGGGTCCATTGGGTTTTTGGTTTTAGTGTTGTATGCTGCTTGGAGTCACAGTTTGTCAAAAAGGGCAGTCATGTACATCTTATAAATAAATAAATATGTATGAAACTATTAATAGGCCAAAGCTAAATGGATACTGAGAAGATTTCATATAATAGATTCAGCTGTTTAAGGAGCAAAATCCTAGAATTTAAGATCTGAAGGGCAACTGTTGGAATTTTTTCCAGCTTTCTTCCTACCAGGGTATTTCTCATATAACACAGATTAATATCTGTTTTCCATGTCTTATTCTTTTCCCTCACTTTCATCCGTCCTTAGGGCTTGAATATTTTGCTCTGGGTAAGTTGTCTTAATTCTTTTTGCATTCCATCCCATCTAACAAGAATTCTGCATGATATTGTATAAGTTGATTTTTATTTGTATGGTATGTTTTATGTTGGAATGCAGAACATTGCAGGAGGATGTCACAATACATAATCTCATTAGTTAACCCATTCCATTTTCAGTAAGTAATAGAACCATAACTATATGGAAATAAACTAGTGGTTACTCAAGAAAGATTATCTAACAACTACAAATCTTAATTTAATTTTAATGTATTCATCTTTAATACACATACTTTATTATTTAAATGAATATATCTAATTCATTTAAATAAATATACTTAATAATCATTATTATCAGATCAGAAGATATAGTACCAACTTCTGTATCATCACTGGAAGTATATGCCTTATAGCTTCAATAATGTTCTTACATATGTGGTTCATCTTTCATTAGTTTGGCCAAATTGTACCGAGATTAGGAAGAGTGAAAGATTAAAGGGATGAAGAGATAATTATTTTTTTCTTAGAGGAAAAAAAGGTGGCTGTCAGAAGACAATATAGGGAGGATGAAACAAGCAAAAATGTTCTGTTTCAAATTTGAGAAAAATAAGGTTTAGTCAAAACATTCCAGTGAAGTTGGCTGTGTTTCAGCAAAACAAAGGATATATTTAGGTGCTTGAAGCATTTCCAGTGTTTAGTCATAGGGAACAATAAGGATTTGAAAAAAGCCTCTTACTCCTTTACTTATGACTTTAAGACCACCAAGCTAGATTGATAGACAGAGCTGCTTGTTACCCTATCACAGAATCTACAGAAAAATGGCCAAGATGTGAATTTTCTAAAACAATTTTTTTAAAAATAGTCATAGATAGGAATGGAAACAACACTTTTAAAAGGCTTTTTATACAAACAGCTGCAGAACAAACATCCAACATACAGCATGATTTCATTTCAGCATAGTCTATGAACAGCAGCAGGAAAGATGTGCAGAATACAATACAACTCAAAAAACAAAACACAGAGCACAGACTATGAATTTTAATGTGCCCTCAACACGTGATTTTTTTTAAAGAAAAGCAGTACATTAGCTCTACCAACCAAACAAGGACATATTTCAGAAGAATTTTCACTGGTTCTTAGATTTGATATTGACCATTCAGAATTGCCTCTGAATATAGATTCCCAATACAGTCTCATCAAGGCAATTTGGTGATTAGGACCTACCATCGTCTGTGTTTCAGCAGATGATTAAGTCATTATTGTTTTTGCCTGGGCTTTACTCTTTCTTTTCTGGGTATTGAGGATGGAACTGTTCTTGCTACTTGACTGGCAAAGCTGGACAATATACTTTAAAAAACAACCTAATTAAAGGACCCTGGACTCTTGAATCATTGCAAATAAGCAATGTTAAAAATGGAGATCTCTTATTTGGAGCCTGGAAACAGGCCAGCATTTAGAACAGTTGCTAAAATTTATAAATAAAAATGAGCCTAGAATGTTTTTGCACACTCCTTTTACTGGACAAACATTCTGGAAGTTAGTTATTGAATTTTAATTTAATTCACTTTCAGAGAAAGGAATTTGCTTAGTTATTATGTATTTTGTTACACTTTTAAAAATAGTTGGAAATAATGTGCATTGTCTTTTTCCAATACCCTTTATTCCCCAAAAAGTGACCCTGTCATTTTAGTACATGTTTTATGAATAGGGTGGTCCTATTCTTCCAAAGTTGATACCTATAGCAAAGTGAGTATTGAGGTATAAATATGCTTTGTGTTGTATATAGCAGTGGTCTCCAACCTTTCCAGCTCTGCAGACCGGTGGTGGCGCCGGTGGGGGGATAGGGGATGTTTTCACATATGTATGCGCCACTTGCGCAAATGCAGCTTTGCGTGCTTACCCACTGCTTATGCGGCCCAGGGTTTGGGGACCCCTGATATATAGGAAGCACTTGTTCGAGATATTTGAATGTGGTGAAGTAACATTGTGTTACCTGGAAACCATTCTAATACTTGGAGGTAGACTTAACTTGAAGTAAGTTTTCGTTTTGTTAGGTTCTCTATTATCACCTTAATAAACAGTTCCATTATGTTGTTTTCTGTTGAGCTGTACTACAGCTTCAGGGTTTGTTTTAGTGTGTGTGTGTGTGTGCAGAGAGAGAGATTAGTGTTACTCACTTTTTTATGTCATCTAGAGATATGTGCAAATGTGAAGCCATTGCTAGATACATAAATATGGTCCATGGAGGCATTGATGGGCATATTATAATATGCCCGTGTGTCATTCCTGTTTTGTGAGCTGTACTGCTTGCCAGTTGTCTTATAGGTGTAACTCTCAGTTCTGATTTTCACCTGTAAAGTTCTTCATGGTATAGGGTCTGTTTATCTATCTTTAAAGGTTTCTTTCTGCCCACTGAATAAGAATGGGCAGAGTGGACATACTCCACGTTTTTCAATTTAACATTTTAAATTCTTCAAAATTTGGTTCTGCTCTCAGGCCTGGAGACAGAGTAGCTGATGAACCCTTGGCACTTTTATCTGAGGTGGGGTTTGGATGTGTGGGTACTATGTTGGCCCAGACATTCAGAATCTAATGATTTTTCTGTCTTGTCTTTGTCAGCTGTTTGGAGTTGGGCAGCCTTTAAATTTAAATAAATAGAGTCCAATTGGGGGAAAAATGTTTCCAACAGTAATATGATCATTTGCTTCATTTTACTCCAAATGTGCTTACATTTAAGCCTGTTTACTCCAGGACACTATTATGGGAATGTGGACCTTGTTAGATCCCTCTGCAAAAAAAAAAAAAACAAAAAACCAAAGAGTTCTGGTAACCATCTAGTTTTTGCAACTAGTATGTTTTACAAGTTTCATTTTCTCTATTACAAAAATAGGAAGGAATAAAAATGAGCTGCATTTCCACTGTCTCTCTTGCAACAAAGTATTAAATTCATCATTAAAAGTCAGTATTGTGACATCCTTACTACAGCATAAAATGTTCAGTCAAGTGTCTTAAGGAAATGCCCTTTGCTTGATTAAATAAAATGCTCAGTCCTCAGAATTTGAGAACAGTCAGGCTAAAGAAGGAAATGCAAAAAAGAAGAAGAAGAAGAAGAAGAAAAGCAAAGCAAAATAGTACAATAGTTTCCTTCTCTGGTTATGATATATTCATAAGTTTTAGTTTGGACAGGGGAACCCTCCTTCAAGAAAACAAGATTATACAGCATTTGAATCAGATACAAAGCTAATAATAAAGCTTGGAAAGTTCTCTTCCTCTTTAATACATTTGAAAATATTTCACAAATAAAATACTGTATTTCTCCTGTGGGATCAAAAGTGGGTCACATGATAATCAGGATATAAAGGCACTTGACTGTATTAGAATATTGTCTTTACATTTTGTAATATTTTCTGCATAATATGAATTGATTTATTTTTATACTGTGTTGCTTTGTAAAAATATCATGTGTCATCAAACACATTGCCATTTTTTACATTTACATTTCATTTTAAGTGCCATTGCTTATATCTATATGCTTCTCACTTTAGCAAAGCTGATGCACTTTAGCCATGCTGATGCCAAATTTATTCTATAAACTTTGAAGAGCGCTTTTTAAATGGAAAATAATGGACTATGGACAATTCTGTTTTCAATTCTTTATTGATTATTCTGTACTGCATTTGCTTGTTTAAATTCAAAAAGCAATTTGACAAATGATGGAAGTGTCTTTTGATGTAAAAACACATTTTAATGTTAGTTTGTATTAATTGGCAATATTGATTTTCAGAATTAAGTTACCTGAATGAAGGTATTATTGAACTGAAAAGAGGCACAAGATGAGTTGGCATTTTTGTAAAGCATGGTACAATTAATGTTAGTGGTAGAGTAAATCTGAAAATTACTAGTTACTAGTTTTACTAGTAACTAGTAATTACTAGTTTTCTAAAAGAAAATGTCTCAGTGGAGGTTGCTCTTTTGAGGTGGTTTAGAATTGTGTATTTATTTGGGATTTTTCTTTAAGACTCTTGATACATGCTGCAAAATGGTATCCATAGCAGTATACTGCATGCACTACAGTAAAATGTATGTAGAATAACATTGGATTATGGTTTGTAAAAATCTGGATTGCTACCTACATTGCTAATTTAAATATTATGGGAACAGCTTCTGCAAGTTAGGTTTCTGTGGACTAAGTTCATTCTTTTTCTCCCACTCCATCAATTTGCAGCTTATCAGCAAATCTAATAATTATGTATCAGTATTAGAGGTTTCCCTCAAATATAAAAACAAGACAATAAATGCATAATACAATGTTGTAATACCATCTCTTGTTCTTTATTTTAACTTCTTAACATTGTGAACCACTCACAGTTATCAGGGGTATGTCTAAATCTAATTATAGCTTTAACTCAAAAGTTGAAATAATTAATATCCTCTGTTTCTATTGGCGTTATTAACTAACTTTTTAATAGTGAGAAACCAGCTGGACTACGGGTTTTTTTTTAATAGCAAAGTTTGGTTTACTCACTATATTTCCAAGGATAAAATAACAATTCCTACTAATTGTGTATCGTTCTCTATAAATTGTTATATTTATATATTTTCTGTTCTTCCCCTATCCTTGTCAGACTCTTGTTTCCTTTGCCAGTTTCTTTGATTCACTCTGAAAATAATTGGAAATATTCAATTTTCTTCTTTTATCTTTTCACTACTGCAAAGCAGGATTGATATGCAGGAAGTATTATTGCAGGGCACAGGGATTCAGGAAAGTCCTGGCTGATTGCCTTGGGAAGTTGGCAACCATCTTAAAGAATCAGCACTTCTCTGTTCTCTCTTAAAGAACCATACTGCTTAAAACAGAAGAGTGTATACCTTGTCTGACAAGGTATAGTATGGTCTCTTGTGCTGTCTGAATGCACTCCTTCTCTTCTTACTCTGATAGTTCTTGAAAATCAGTAGCATTTTCTTGTATAATAATTTGCCACATTGCTCATCCTGCTTGCATTGATTACAAATAATCAACTGAACCAACTCTTCATAGAATTTAGGGAAAATATTTTATTTTCACGGGTGGTTTTTCATATTTAAATGTGACCACATCACAGAGCTAAATAGTTGTTTTAGGTTTGTAGCACAAAGCTATTTTTTAAAAAATTCGTGGAAATTTCCACCCTTTTAAATGTCCCAGGATTCCATGTAAGAATGGATTCCAATTAGTCAGAAGCAGAAGGGGAATCCAGTCTCCTACATCTGCCTGACTTGTAAAAGTATAGATGATCATTTAAATCATTAGTTAAGGAAACTAAATTTAATTATTATAACTGTTAGTCAATAAAATTCACAAAATCAGGATTTTTATCAGAAGTAAAAGACATTATTTTGTTTAACATAACAACATAACATAACATAACATTCTATAGTACTAGCTTCATTTTTAGGAGGTGTCTTGTAAATATCATTTATATACCATATAAATCAATGGAGTTTCAGATTACTAATGATCAACAAACAGAATGACTGTTTGGATACCAGCAAGAAGATATATTATTATAAAGATGTTAGAGAGTTAAACCAATTTGATTTTGGTTAATTGTTGTGGATGATGGGAAGTTATTTGTTTCATGATGTACTAGGAGAACAGCTTTCATTGATTATTATATTCTGTGACTCTTATCACCTCCAATGTTCACCAACATGTTTCATACAACCTTAATAATCCAGAATTGTATCTGGTATTTTATTGTACTTGCTTAAATGCTTTTTATCTATATGTCTGGAATTAACTGAATTTCTTAAAGGGGAGATTTTATACACTGCAACACATTTAAATTCATTAGGATTTGGTATTTTCCAATCAGTCTCCATTCTCTTTCTTTTTCCAGGGATGCCTGCTGTTTGTAATCCAGGCATGGTACCTGTGGCAGTTCCACCACCTGCAGTCAACCCTCAACATGTATGTAATGAAGAGGATCTAAAATCTATCCAAGACATGTTCCCCAACATGGACAGAGAAGTAATCCGTTCAGTACTAGAAGCTCAGAGGGGGAACAAGGATGCTGCTATCAATTCCTTGCTTCAAATGGCAGAAGAGGCTTAGATCATTCTCATACTGCCCTTCATCGTTGTTACCTTTAATTTTGATTTGCCAAGCCAGGAATTTAGTTAGAAAAAAAAATGCCCAAGCAAGCAACCTATCTGAGAGGCTGTGATCTATTTTTGTCATGAGTGGTAATTGGAATATTGGTTTTTACAGATAACCTTAACAGAAATCTCAGCCATTTTATAGCTTTTACTTCTACCCTGTCCACATTTCTGATGAAAGATAGTGTTGAAATACCTCTGCCAATTCCCCTCCCCCTTTTTTTGTTTGCTTTCCAAAACCAACAAAGTTCCTCATCCACTTGTATGCATTATGCATTTGGAAGTCCGGGAGTAGGGTGAGTATCAGTTGAGGGATGAGGGAGACCGCTGTTCTATAAAGTGCTTTTATTAAAAGCAATCTGTCTCTCAAGCAATCCCTTCTTGTGAGACAAAAAGTGATCACACAGCACCCTTTGGCTTGTTTAGTGATATTTGAACATTAAGGCAATTTGTAATACTTCCTACTATAGGGTTACTAGCTTTGTTGCAACTTTCACAGTTTTCTAACAAGAGATCACTTTTCAATCTACTAATTGGGCACCAATGCAATGTATTTATAATTTTTCATTTGCTTCATGAAGTGCTGCTGTGCTTCTGAACTTACAATCAGTAAGTTCATTGTTTTGCAAGACACAGAAACATACAGGTAGTTCTTGGGTTACGAGCATTTCTTCAGCAACCGTGCAAAATTATGACAGTTGAATGAGGGAGATCTATGATGGGTCCTTGAAGTTGTGGCCGTCGCAGCATTCTGCAGACACGTCATCACCAGCTTCTCACAAGAAAAGTCTCGGGAAACTGGTAGGAGATCATAAGTTACTCTTGCAAGTCGTTTCTGCTGCCACCACTTCTTCTCCCGAGGAGCTCCTGGGCACATGAAGATCTTACACTCCGTATCCCACAGCACCCACCCACCTGCATTCCATAGTACCCGCCCAGAGCACCTGCCAACCT
Source organism: Arizona elegans (assembly GCA_022577455.1). Classification (NCBI taxonomy): domain Eukaryota; kingdom Metazoa; phylum Chordata; class Lepidosauria; order Squamata; family Colubridae; genus Arizona; species Arizona elegans. The sequence continues at coordinate 89,868,851 of JAKOOJ010000001.1, forward strand.
GCACTCTGTAGCACCCACCCACTCAACCCGCCTGCCCATAGCTTTTGCCCTTTGCCTGCCTGCTTGGGATGCCATTTCAGTGCCTCCTTCCACATCATGGTCATGTGAGGTCCTTGCTTACCAGCTGGAATTGCTGTTGCTAAGTGATGCGATCACATGTGTCACATTTTATGATCATATTGTTTAATGGCACAATTGCTATCGTAACCTGAGGACTACATGTATGCCAGAAGGGGACAGAAATCTTCCTGATGTGTTTTTATGCTTGTTTGCTCCTATATTTGTGAGAAACTCATAAAACTGAAGCAGTGGAATGTTATACTGTAGAAATTCAGCATTACCAATGTAATATACTTCCTTGTGATAAACAATAATGGTTTGAAAAGAAACACCTTTTTTTTTTACCCTTTTGACAATTGATTTTAAGGTATAACATTTCAGTGGAATATTCACTGTTGTAAGGTTTCATAAGATTCCATTTAACCTTAATTCTATTAAAGGCGAAACATATGAAAAAAATTCATTGCCACAAATGAAGACATGACACATTTAGAGTACAATCCCAATATACAGAAGCTGTACATAATAATTTTCTATTAGAGTTGTAGATCTGTTGGAGGTAACAAAGTTTATATTTGTTTAAAGTTGGAAAAAGTGAAACAATGCACTTTAATAGACACATTTTACATGCTATTTTGAGTTTTTTATTGTTTTAAACATTTTAAAATGCTGTCTATAATTGCCAGACAATTTTTTATTTCCTAAAGTGTTTGAAGACAATAAGGCATCAAGGTGATCATGATTTTTATTGTTTTGAAAGAAGAAAAACCTCATTATTTCCTGCTTTTTTCTCTCTAATAGAAAAGATCTATTAGAAATGCTTTATTGTATCATCATAAAACTCCTGGCAGAGCTAGCTATAGTTAAAATATTTATTTTTTTAATTGTTAAAATATATTGAGAAAATAATTTTAAATACCTTATCAGATCCATTTATTGCTTTGTTTAAATTCTAGCTATTTTGCGCTCATAAATTTAATGGATTAGTATTTGTGAATGCTAAATTAATCATTTCCTCTTCTGTTGCTTTTTACATGAAATAAGTGCTTTTCAGAAGCTCCAGAAGAGGTATGTGTCCATCTAAAAATCAGCTGTGTTTCTTTCGCCATAGTTTGCAGTACTGTCAGATTAATGTTACAGTTAATGTCAGTCATATATCAGTAATACATTGGTGATTTCTTGTGAATTTGTTTAGCTAAGACCCTTAAGATATTTTATTAATTAGAAGCAAGGAGCCAAAAATCTAGAATACACCATATACCATCCCAGTGGAATAACGTGAGCTGCATAATATGGCTATGTAGATTTTTCAGTGATGCTTCATTTGTGAATGAAGTGTCTTTGGATCAGGAGGTGGCAAGCTATGAAGCAGCTTCAGCTGAAGCTTTGGCACAATTACTTCATGTACCTTCTAAAGGCTTGTGTTTGCATTTTGAGATGCATTTCTGTACAGATAGTTGGCTTCTGGATATTTATTGAGCCTCGAAGACTGCTGCTTTTTTATGTATGCACGGTGCACATCCAGAGAGATTTCTGAAGAGTCTTCATAACTCTATTGCAAAATTCAAAGAAAGTTTAGACCTATTTCTAGATGTTTGAGTTTACTCAGAGATAGATAATGGGGAAGGTTTTAAAGAGAATGTCAGTGAATTGTATTCTTGCTCTTTTTGATATTAAATAAATCCGCATTCAGATAGATCCAATGGGTTGTTTGACATTCTTGCTAATAGGGCTATTCACTAAAATCTGATTAGCATTTTTTCCACTGACAAGGATATTTTTAGAAGGATTTTTAGAAGAATTCCTCTCATTTTTCCAGAGTACTTATTTGGAAGGGGTAAAGGATCTGGAGGTTGAGGGGAAGGAAATCGGCAAAGACCCTGGTTCTCACTTTGCCATTCAGCCAGTTGGAAAGCTCTGCTGGATGAAAAGCTTTCCAATGACAGAGTAGTCCATTCTCAAAAGAGTAGGATGCAAGCATTGTTACAATTACAACCATGTTTTTGTTCATTCCTGGATTATCTACCACTTAAAGTAAATGCTAGGCAGCATACAATTCTTCCTTGCATTTTTCATTATGTTCTTTGTGACAACAGTTTGTTACACAATCCACAGCATTTCTTCACAGCACAGAAGCTGTGTTAAAAGTCTGATGTGCATTGACAGTAGCTTTAAACTCACCAAGAATCCAAGATTAGTTAAATTCAGGAACATTTTGCCTAGCTAGATGCTTGCCACCTTTTGTTCAATTCTGTCTGACTATGTGCTGATGATTCTAGGCGTTTCCCTTTCTAGATATTATTGCCTGTGTTGGCTGACCTGTAATGCTGTACTGAAGGTGTTTTGCTGTAATTCTGAAAACATTTCTTTATTACTCTTATTCATATTCAGCTATTTGCATTATACAACTTATTTCCCATTCTATCTAATTTAATAAATGTATATCAAATCATTTATGGCCATGTTTTTTTATGGGAGGCATGTTGCTTCAATCCATGACAGCTGCTGAGGCTATCTGTATTCAGTAAGATATAAACAGTCTTCATAAAGCATTAGCAGTTTGTATTCAAATATGGAATATCTAAAGTCCTAAAGCTTCCTTGACTAATTATTCATTTGTTTGTGTGTAATGGAATATCTCTAAGAATGAAGGGATGCATTCTTTGAAGGATGGAACAAATCCATTTAAAATCAGTAACCTTCAAGGACTGGAGTGGTGTCCTTGGGTCAAATAAATCTAGATTTGAGTTGATTTTCAGTTAATTCATATTGCAGTTTTTTGCAAGTAGTATGGCAGGAATAGTAGCTCTTTCAGTATAGCTGTGAAAGCAAGTGCAAACTTTATTGAAAACCTTTTACTTCAGCAAATGTTGCCAATTTCTTTTTTAAAAAATGGTTATTCACTAATAACACTAAGGTTATTCAGTTGTATATCTTGTTATACACTTTTTATCCCCTTAACAAAAAGTACAAAAATGAGTAGAGAAATAATAAAATGGCCTCTTTCTCAGCCTTCTCCAGTCAGACACAGAGAAGGGTCTCTGCTGCTGCTGCAGTGACTGAAATGGAGTTGAGATTATGCAACCGCCCCTTGTAGATCTGCTATAGGGCATTGCAAGTCAAAACAACTAGACACAAAGACAGTTTCCTCCCCAAGACATCACTCTGTTAAACACCTAATTCCCACAGCACTGATTTAGGCCTAAGGATATCTAACTTTGTAGTAGGCCTGTATTACTATTATTCTTCTCATCTTTCCTATTACCTCTTGGTATCCTATTACCCATTACTATTGCTTTGTTGGTTGTATCTTATGGTCTTACGATTTATCACTTTGTTGCTTTTATGTGCACTGAGAACCTATGCACCGGACACAAATTACTTATGTGTCCAATCACACTTGGCCATTCTGTTCTGTTCTATTCTATTCTATTCTATTCTATTCTATTCTATTCTATTCTATTCCACGCCACGCCTCATACTTGCCTGTGTTAAATTGTATTGCTTAAGACTCCTGGTATATTTGAGTGTTTGACAACACTTTCTCCACCACAGAGATATCCAGGCACAGAGCTTCATTTGGGAGTTGTCTTAATGCTTTATAAAGTTTTGCATGAAGCAAGCCATTTCTGCACATCCTACAAGAGGTAGTTGCACAATCTCCTCATTTCCTTTTCAGACACTGCAGCTGCAGGAGAGACTCTTCTCTGTGTCTGGTTGGAGAGGACTGAGAAAGAGGCATTATTATTATTATTTTTCTATTTATCATGGCAATCTATGTGCCCGATGCAATAACTTGATAAATCTCAGGACAGTAGAAATGCAACATAAATAAAAGATGCATCTGTTAGTCATCCAGTGCTGCCTCAACAAATGAAATCAGTAAAGTATTCTGTTTGTGACTCATGGTGAGACACAATTTCTTCAATACAACCAAGGAAGCTAATCTGGGATCCCAAAGGAATGAACGAGAGTGAAGTTCCCATGTTATGCTCTTATCTCCATTCCACTAATAACCAAACACAAAAACTACACATGCTTATTACATGAATAAAGTATTGCTATGATCAGATGTTTTTTATTTATTTATTTTATTTTATATCAAATTTATATACCGCCCTTCTCCCTGAGGACTCAGGGCAGTGTACAGCCAAAGTAAAAACATAAACCACAAACATTAAAATACAATTAAAAAGATATATATATATATATATATATATATATATATATATATATATATATATATATATATATATATATATATATATATATATATATATATATATATATATATATTTGGCCCCATAATTAAAAGCAATGACAAAACAATTAAAAACATTTTAAAAAAAGTATTAGGCCAGCCCAGCTTGCTGAAAAAAGAAAGTTTTAAGGGCACGGCGGAAGGCACCGAGGTCTTGGATTCTCCTTATCTCTGGGGGCAGCTGGTTCCAGAGGGTAGGTGCCCCCACAGAGAAGGCCCTCTCCCTGGGGGCCACCAGCCTACATTGTTTGGCTGATGGCACCCCGATGAGGCCCTCTCTGTGGGAGCGCACAGGTCGATGGGAGGCCGTCGGTAGCAGCAGGCGGTCTCGAAGATATTCTAGATCCTATGCCATGGAGTGTTTTAAAGGTGATAACCAACACCTTGAAGCGCACCCGGAAGACCACTGAGAGCCAGTGCAGCTCACGCAGGAGAGTTGTTGTATGGGAGCGCCATGCAGCTCCTGTAACTACCTGCGCGGCCGCATTCTGGACCAGTTGGAGCCTCTGGGTGCCCCTCAAGGGGAGCCCCATTGCAGTAGTCCAGGCGAGAGGTGGCGAGGGCGTGAGTGACTGTGCACAGGGAATCCCAATCAAGAAAGGGTCGCAACTGGTGGATCAGGCGAACCTGACAAAAAGTCCCTCTGGCTACAGCCGTCAGATGTTCCTCCAAGGACAGCTGCGTATCCAGGAGGACTCCCAGATTGCGAGCCCTCTCCGAGGGGGCCAAAGACTCGCCCCCAATAGTCAGGGATGGAGTCAACTGACTATATCGGGATGCCGGGAACCACAGCCACTCAGTCTTGGAAGAGTTGAGCTTGAGCCTGTTTCTCCCCATCCAGATCCGCACAGCCTCCAGGCACCGGGACATCACTTCAAGGGCATCGTTGGGGTGGCCTGGGGTGGAGATGTACAGCTGGGTGTCGTCATTAACCAATGTTAATTGTTATTTCAAAGCTGGTTTTGAACTTCCAACTTAATAAATCCATTGGTCAGCTGGTGGCAGGTTTATAGCTCCATTCATGTGGCTGGAGCAATCCGTTTGACAAATTCCTGTTGTTAAGTGTGACATTTGTTAAGTGAGTTTTGCCACATTTTACGACCTTTCTTGCCAGAGTTGTTAAGGGAATCGCTGAAGCTGATAAATTAATCTGGTTATGTGAATCTGGCTTCCCCATTCACGTTGCTTGTCAGGAGTTCGCAAAAGGTGATCACATGACCTTGGGAGACAGCAACTAAATATGAATCAGTTGCCAAGCATCTGAATTTTGATCACATGATCATGGGGCTGCTGGAAAGGTGGTAACTGAAAAACTGTCATAAGTTGAATTTTTCAATATCATTATAACTGGTCACAAAATGAATTGTAAATCAAGGACTACCTGTACATTTTAGATGTGTGAAGGCATTAGCTCTTTATATTACATTATTTTCCCAAAAAGAAGCCCTACCCCAAACATAAGCCCCAGTTAAGATCATCAGCCAGACGGGTACGTTAAGTACCGTATTTCCCAGAAAATAAGACCTAATAAGCCCTAATGTATCTTTTGGAGCAAAAATTAATATAAGACCTGGTCTTATTTTTGAGGAAATATAGTAGTTTCCGTATGTTATGTCATTCATGACCTTGATGGGTGTTGGGTTCTGCGCAGCTTAAAGTTAGGAGAAACTATTGATTGCATCACAACTAGATAAGGATATTGTATGTAAGGATGAAACCACTTTAAGCAGATGATGCCCCGGGCTCAGCATAAAGACTTTTATGCCTGTGTTGGTTTGATTATAGCATTGCTTTTTAAAGCAATTTGGAAGGATAATTTTCATAAGGTTGCTGGAGTTTTGTCAATCATTTTCATTTTAATACTATTTAATGTAGGCGTTTTGGAGGATATGAAATGATAAGAATACTTTTAAAACTAATATACCAATGAGAACAACCCCTTCCAGCAAAAGTGCTACTAATAACTGCCTGTGTATTTTAAAAAATAATATAGAAAGCAGCACATTTTAGGGGTAAATTGGCATCTCAAATCTCCAGTTGTGAATAGTTCGCATTCAAAATACTATTATTAATTTTTGAAAAATCAATATAAGCAGCAGTAAAGGAAATCATGGGTTGGATTGCACTGGGATAAATAGCTCCTGTTGTCAGTATTTCTATAGGAATGTACGTATTTGATGGCACTAATTACACTTGGTAATTCAACAATGTAGCTGAATGGGTGAAATATCTATGAAATCTTCCATGCCACATTATAACGTGAAGAACCCTTGAGAGCTTCCATGGTGATTAGAAGCTCAGTGTAGAGATGGAAAATTCTTTTTCCGTCAGTGCTCATCTCCCCAAGCAGTATGTTTTGCTCTAATCAAGCCTGAAGTGTATCCAGTAGGAAACATGATAGTATGTCAGCACTGATTAATTGCAATAAAATGCAAATAGCTTTGTTACCTTCCCTGGGCCAAGATAAGGAGCCATCTGTTAGTCATAATTACTAATTTTACAGTAAATGTTTTCTTCAATGGAGAAAAGGCATAAGCACCCGTGATGAGTAAGGATTTAGAGGAGAGGATATTTCAAAGGCCATTACAGATTCTAAAATTATCAAGGATAAAAACTCTGCAACTGCAGCTTTTCATAAAGGACGAATGGCACTCACAGTTCTGTGCAAAGTTTCAGCACTCCTAGTCCAATTGTGTGTTTCAGTGGTTCCCTGGGTGAACAAAAGCTGACACAACCGTCGTATGCTACAAAGGGAAGTACATTTTTCTGAAAATCTGAATGCTTGCCATTTTCGTGCCGGTGGCTATAGATTCAAAATAAGAAAACTGAATATTACGAGTGCAGAAGCTTTTATGTCTTTCCAGTCAGTGTTGTGAAATGCCTCTTATGGCAGAAATATCTTCCAAACTTTTCCTGTAGCTGGTGATAACTATGATGATTAAGTGCCATTAAGATGGTTTCAGTTCTTAGCCGCTGCCTAGATAGGCTTTCTCCATGATCTGTCTCTCTAACTCAGGGATCCCCAAACTTGGCAACTTTAAGACTTGTGGACTTCAACTCCCAGAATTCTCCAGCCAGGTATGCTGGCTGGAGAATTCTGGGAGTTGAAGTCCACAAGTCTTAAAGTTGCCAAGTTTGAAGACCTTTGCTCTAACTGGTCCTCTTTATGGCCACTACTGGGCTAGAAGGCAGAAAGACCAGAGATAGCAATAGCACTTAGACTTATATACCACTTCATAGTGCTTTACAGCCCTCCCCAACAATCTGGGTCCTCATTTTATCCACCTCGGAAGGGTGGAAGGCTGAGTCAACTTTGAGCCTGATGAGATTCAATCTGCCAAATTGCAGGAAGCTGGCTGTCAGCAGAAGCAGCCTGCAGTACTGCACTCTAACCATTATGCAACCATGGCTCATACAATAAGCCAGCCTGGGATTCTTATCAAAGGACTTCAGTGCTAATGAACTAGTCCTTGTGCCTTACTCAGTGATGATTTCCATTTGAAAACCCTGGCACAAGTAGTCCTCAACTTACAACCATTCATTTACTGACCATTTGAAATTATAACCACTGAAAAAGTGGTTTATATGCTTATGACTGTTGCAACCGTCCCATGGTCACATGATTGAAATTCAAGCACTTGGCAGCTGGCATGTATTTATTTAGATTGTTAAAGGTATATGCTGTCCATCTCACCATCGGAAGCCGTTAAGGATGGTTGTAGTATCTTGGGGTCATGTGATCAGAAGTTATAACCTTCCCAGCTGGCTTCTGACAAGCAAAGTCAATGGGGAAGCCAGATTTACTTAATTACTGCATGTTTCATTTAACAATTGCAGTGATTCACTTAACAACTATGGCAAAAAAAAACCAAAACTAACAACTGTCTTGCTTAGGTTCAGAAATTCTGGACCCATCTATGGTTGTAAGTCCAAGATTACCCATACAGATCTTGTTTCAAGGATCTTGGAAAAGTGACGGAATGGCTTTAAAACTGCTTTATTTGGCTTGTCTGCTTATTTTTTTCAAACTGGCAACAAAACCGTATTGGACTTTGTCCCTCCTGTTCAGTGTTTTTTCATTTGCCATTTTTTTTCTTATTTGATCAGTGGGCAATCACTCTGCTTGATGACACAAACTCGGTGTTTTCATTTTCTTTTATTTGCTCCAGCCGCTTCTCTATTGTAAGCAGGTAGCAGAATTATATTCTGTGCTGGCTAGATTAAACACCCTGACAGGAAAGAAGATGGAACAGCTTTGAACAGCAACTGGACGGACCAGCTTTGCAAACAACTGAAAATTGAAGAGCTTCCTCCTGTACAGACTCTACTTTAGGAAGGGTGGATGAGCTATTTATTTTAAGCAACCAATTTCAGCCACTAGACTCAACAGAAATTGGAATGGAGTGAGAAATGACAATTGCCCTTCTTCCCTGCCACTATGCTCCCAAAGATGGACCTTGTTCCAAAATAAGCAGTTCTACATTTTAGGGAGAAATGATTGCAGAAGAACTTTCAAACAGAAGCAGTCTTTTCTATCTGCAGATACAGCACCTCTGGGTTTTAATGAGAAAATGTTCAGTTAGACTGACTATGCTTCTGAATTTTGTTCCAATTAACCTTAGACACAGGAAATAGGCTTTTAATCCCTTCTGCACTTTTGGTAAAGCCAGCTGCCTACAACTCTACTGATAATATTCTTGTTTTTTTCTCAGTGTTTAAGACACTGTTCTAAGTAAAATTTAGTTTAAATAAATGACCAATTGCAGGAAGCAGTTGTAAATGACATTCATGTGCCATGTGCATATTGTGTAAATGTGAATAGCTAGCTCAAGAAGAGAAACAAGTTAACGAGTTGGAGTTGTACTCATTCCTTTCAAATTTGTGAATTTTGACATGGCAGAAATTTGCCAAACCTCATGCCTAAGGCGGGCTTTTTAGAGTGGCATCTTTGGGGGTTATGAAAGTTGATGCCATTCGTACATCATCAGTTTGGGAAACATGACTTAAAGCTGTCTAAGGCTTTGAGCAAAATGTTAGCAATTTAAGACTGAAGGGAAATAAGGTCTTTAGCGCATTTTGCTGAGTGAATGATTGACTGTTGAAGAGAGCTTCGACTGGAAGGAAATTTAGTAACCTTAGGGTAATAGGTTACCCTATTTCTCTTATCTACAGTAGTTCATTTATACTGTTCATCCAAAGAAGTTCAGATTTTCTGCTGTCAAGAAATTCAGTATCCTTGTTATAGAAATGATTCTCATTAACCTTCTGCCAAAAATCGAAGCCTCCAGGAGGCAGCTTGAGTTATGCCTGAAGTATTTTTGTTAATGGCTTTTAGAACTGTTTGCTGAAAAGGATCTGAAAATGTAGGAATGTGTTCAAAATCAGTCAAAATGTGCTAGCTACCTGTTCTCTATGGTATGTTTTACTGAAGTAAAAACAGTACCATTTATACTGCACTCAGATTTTAGTCAGGACATAGCCTTATATGATAAGGATGGATGGCTTTTTTATCATTTTTTTATTATATAAAATACAAAAAAGAAAAAATAGGAAATTAAGGGAGGGAAAGGGAGCATGGAAAAGGGGTGTGTGAGGGGGAAAGGGGGAAAGGGAAAAAGAAAGAAAAGGGGGCATTCCAACTCTTGTTAGCACAATACACGATAAACACACTTCAACCTCAACTTTTTGCTTTTACACATTAATCTATAACTAGCCATTCCTATAACACCAAATCTTTCTAATCAACAAAACCAAGGTCAAAGTTTCATTTTTTTCCCCACAAGCACAAATTCCAGAAGTGATATCCAAATAAGAACATATTTTCCTCTTTGAATAAAATAATCAATTTAATTATTCCTGCTTTATCTTCCTTGCTATGGAAATAATGTGTATTTAGTAATCTTTGTGAATTGTCACCATTTTTATTTACAAAATGTATTGTATGCTTTCAAATTCTTTGACCTTATTGAAAAAAAGGGAAAAAAACCTTTCACCCTTTTTTCATCCTCTTTAACATACAGAGTTTTTCTTTAAACTGGTACTTCATTTTTTTTAACTTTCTCTTAATACAGGTATTCTCAAATACATTTTCAATATTTTTGATGGCTTTTTGAGGCAAGGAAGAACCATACATATTTATCAGTTAGCTCAGCAAGCAAACCTAAATCTACCTACTTTCTGTTGAAGGAACAAAATAACTGACTTGCTAAGTTCAAGATGGAAGAATTCTTAAATTGAAGCCTTGTAATGCTGTGACCATCTCTCACCAGACACAATCATCAGACCAGCTGGAAAATCAGGGGAGCTTAATGCAGTATAACGAATGAGTTGTGAACAAACATCTGGATTGCAATGTTGCATTGTGCCTGTATTTCTATGAAAAAAAGCCTTTCAGCATGGATTCAGAACACAGCATCTTTTGTTGCTATGGCCTTTACAAAATCATGGACATTTTGTAACCTTGTGAAAGGGATTGCGGAGGACAGACAGATAAGAATTTGTTTCCATACACATCGGATAATGGGTGATTTCAATTTTGTTGGTGGCTGTTTCAGAATGTTTTCAGGAAGAAGTGTGTGCTAATCACCAGGTTTGATTTGAGCAGCAGTTTGGAAAACAACATTTATCAACTTGGCCATTCAGTTTCAAATTTGAAGCTTTGTTCACTGCTTCATCTATTAAGAACCAAACATATGACCTTCACATTTGGTCAAAACTGGATGACAATTACAAGACTTGCTTGAAAATACAACCAAATCTATTAATTATGGCTACACTGGAAAGAGACAGTTGACATTGGCCATATAGTAAGTTCTAATAAAATAGATGTCACTACTTTTAACAAGATGAACACACAGGGGCAAGTGAAATGTATGCATTAGAGAATAAAAGAGTATTAGATGGAAGGAAAAGATTTTAGGTTTTTTTTGGCAGGGGGGAAGAATCTATGGATTTCCATAATTTGTAAGGAATTTTAAGGTTTGGTGTAATCCTTAGAGTGGGGGGAAGGCATAGTTACTTTGCTTCTAACCCATCAAGCAATAACATTGGATTCTTTTCTAGCTCTCCTATTGTTTAATATGTCTGTGAATTCAGTGGTATTTACTTTAATCAAAAAGGGGCCCCATCCATTAAACTCAGTGATGGGCATCTGCCAACACTGCTGTTTGCTGCTGATGCAGTCACTTTTTCAGTGGGCTTTGAGAGAAGTTGCCTGGCTTTAGCAGAACTGTATAAGAAGTGAGGGCTTACAATCAATCACTCTATGATCACCATTGTGGTTTTCTTGGGTTTCTTCTCATCACAAACGTCAAAGGTAAATTGAGTAACATCAAAATTTGAAGAAGCTCCAGTTTTGACATATTTTTTCAGGCCTCTGGAGCTTGGCACAAAGCTCTGGAGCTCTGCCAAAGCTAATAATAGTGTCAAGGCAATCCTATTTGTTTGTTTGTTTTTTCATTCTAAAGGAGCAGATGCCTACCTGCCACCATCAAGCTTTTTAAACAGATTTAATTTGCCATATCTCTACCCCAAATGCTGTATCATGCAGAGTTATGTGCCTACAATGATTCAAAATCCCTGAAATTGCGCAAGATAGATTGTTACATGTGCTCTTTTGCATTCACCTGTGTGTCATATGCTTTAATGAAAACTGACATGATTCCATTGGGAGAAAAGGTTCATATCAGCCAATTATCTTGTTGGCTTAAATTCCTGTTTTCCAAAGTTCCCCTGGTCTCATTAATGGTTTTTCATGGCTTTTCATCAAGTGGAAAGAAAAAAAAAACTTAGCTGACTATTCATTCAATTCAGTGATTATTGTGGCCTTTCCATCTACTCTTTGCTACCCCTAGATTTAAAGAGAAATAAAGCTGAAATCCATCAAATAATCTTTGACACTACACAGTAGATGAATTTGGATGCTATAGTTATCCTTCAGTGGTGGTTGCAACCTGGAAAATGTTTATACAGGTAATCCTCAATTTACAACAGTTCATTTAATTACCGTTGAAAGTTACAATGGCACTGAAAAAAGTGACATGACCGTTTTTCAGCCTTACAATCATTGCATCTTCCCCATGGTCATGTGATCAAAATTTGGATGCATAGCAACTGACTCCTATTTATTACAGCTGTAGTCCTGGGGTCATGTGATTCCCCTTTTGACAAGCAAAATCAATGGGGAAGCCAGATTCACTAACAACTGTGTTACTAACTTAACAATTGCAGTGATTTATTTAACAACTGTGGCAAGCAAGGTCATGATATGGGGCAATGTGCTGACATTTGTAAACCACTCAGAGAGAATGCTGCAAAGCACTGTGGAGTGGTATGTAAGTCTAAAGTGTCCACAACTCAGAGAACACCAAAAACCCCACAGTCCTGAGCTACAAATATTCTACGGTACTATATGGCCCCCTTTGGCTGATGGACCCTGTGTTTGTGGTGAGAATGAACCTGAAATACTACCATTGCCCACAGTTTCTATTTGCAGTGATTTTCATACAAAGCCATAACATTTCCCTATTTTATCATGATCACATTAAGAAATCTTTCTTTACTCTTTGATATTATTGCATTTTTATGTAATTGTATTTCTACTTATTTTAGGTTTTATCTTGTTGATTGTATTATATTCAATTTTTCTCTTTCTCAGTTTTTTTAATCTTAATTTTTACATTTTATATGACCATTACACTGTTCATGTTACATTGGATTGTTTGTGCTATGTTTTTATTTTGCAGGTTATTGTTCATAATTATGTAATTCCTTCTAAAGGTTACTAGTTGTGAAGGACTGTCCTACTCTTTTTATATAATTAAACAGTAAGTTATCACAGTGTGATAGTTTGACTTTAATGGATGCCAGCAGCTGGATGAATGAAAACAATAATTATACCAGCTGAACTTATTCAAGTATTGTTTATTAATCTCAAAAAAGCAGAATTAAATGAGAAAGTAAGTTTAGTATCTGCATTGGTGCTATACAGAGGTTTATGCCAGCAGATTATGTTATGTTGTTTAAAGACTTGTAACCCCTGCCCTCCCCCCGCACCCCCCCCAAAAAAAATCAGCAAAGCAAGAGAAGCATGGACATAAGAATTTAATTTTCTACATTACAATGTTATACATTTCTATCATTATATTAGGATTACTTGGAAGATTTTCCAAAGAGAAAAACCTTCCAATGAGAATGCTCTCATTTTGAAAACAGTTTGCCAGAATGAATGTAATTTTTTTTTACATGAAAAAGGACATTAATTTGATTAAGCAACTGGCCAACAGAAACATATATGATTCAAGGACATAGGAAGAGATCCAAAGTAGCACTGAATGATGACTGATTTCTGACAAGTGATTGTTGAATTTGTCTTGGATTAAGAAAAATTTTAAAAAAATCTCCTTCTAGCTGGTTGAGGCTTCGAACTAGCATGCATTTTTGCATTTACACTCATCCACATATAAATAGTCATAAATGATGGTTGTGCCATTCAGACATGTTAAGGTTACTTCTTTTTTATGGCTCTTGAATTCTTGGCAACAATTACATTTATGCTGAAATGCTTTTTCCTTTTGGGAATACCTGTCCGGGTAGAGAAAAAAAAGTTAAGATACTTTTGGTAAAATGTAACTTATTACATGCTTTTTTACACTGTCCATCTCAAATAGGTCTTGGGGGTTACCATAGAGTTTAAAAACTCCAACAAATAGTTGGTCAGAATGATTAAAAATGCACATAGCCACCCAATCATCAAAACAATCCAACATAACCAACCGGCAAATTGAAAGGAGCTCTTGTCTCCAAAAGCAAATGAAGCTGATATTTTATGAATATTACATTACCCAGTAGAGGAATGAATAGGTAAGAGTAGGATAGGCCTCTTTGTCACTTACACTGAAGAGCTTGAACAAGTTCCTTCACAGTAAGTCAATTCAACAGTTTCAGAAGATACACATTCATTTTCACGGATAAGAGTTTGATTCTTGTAGGGCTTGCAGTTTGGTACTAAAAAATGAAAGGTAAAAAGGAAATGTTTTACTTTTCACTTAGTCTTCATATTCACTGTTGTAGTTGCTGATTAATGAAATAATCTACCATTTGTTTCCTTCCAAGTTATTTTTTGATCTTCTCAATCTCTCCTACAACTTTGGAATTCCCTAGTGGCTGCTCATTCACGTGTTAATCATTTATTTTCCCACTTAGCTTTTCAGTCCAGATAAGGTATGCCAGATGTTGCCATCTGCTCAACAGCAATACTAATAATGATGAATGTTACACAAGCACACAAAGCCTTCATTTTTCACTCTCATGAATTCAATAATTAATAACGCTGGAGTATTACTTAAGTGTGCAAGATGTATGTCATAAACAGACTAGGTTTTGCTGACCTGATGGAAAAGAGTCCATGACATGAAAGATATAAGCAAAAAGAAATTGAAAAAAAATGTTTTAGGAATCTCAGGAGACAATTTATCTCTAATGATGCAGAAGATTCAGTTTTTGGCCTGTCCTCTTCAACATTTTGATTCATAAATTTAAATGAAGAGCTAGAGGTAATACTGATCAAATGTACTTAATAAAGACCTTAGGAATTATGCATTTTTAAATTGTTGTTTACTTACTCTCTTTGCATATCTTGCAGCAGCCATTGTGAGTCAATTCAATTTGATCCTTTGACAACAAAGAAAGTTTGTGTTATTATTTTAATCAATATCACATCTTGATGTACATTAAAAGATATTTCTAGTAGGGGTTTTTAATTGCCTAATAACGTAACAACTACCTATATAACAAAATGCTTCAATCTATCGTTATTCAATGTTTCCAAAAAGGAGAATCAAAACCAGCAAGTTACGAATTGATTATGAGTTACTGCTTATTAATAGATTACTGCTTATGAAGTGGTAAAATGCATTATTTCTTTATCTCTGTAAAAGAACAATGATTTCAGTGAATAGATACACTTTTACTAATAGAAGCATTTTATGATTTTTCATTGAGGAACACCACATTCTGTAAAAAAAACAACAACTAAAGAACACTATAGTTCACTAGTGATAAGAATGAGGAAAACCCAGCAGTTTCAATTCAATTCATCCAAATGTGTGACCTCTACTCTTCTGCCAGAAAATAATAGGGATTCCAGAAAATAATCCAGATTATAATGTGGATAAGATTGGTACTTAAAGAAATACAAATTGTTACCTCTGAGTTTCTAAATGCGGGAAGTGTGATAACTCTGCTCATCCAAATATACATATAAGTTTTTAAAAAAACATTTTCATACTGAATATATGAATATTTTCATTCTGAATGTATTGTGAGCTGGATGATGAAGGATAGGACACATTCCTAGTTTTAGTCACCACCATTTCTTCTTGCTAAACAAATAAATTGATCCACAACTTTATTGTATTGGAGGCAACTGTTAGTTATTCAATGTTTATGAATAAGAAACATTAGAAAGAATAATCAATAACATTAATCTCAATCTTGAATGATGGATGTTGATCATGACTATTTGATACAGATCTTTGGTTTGAGTTTTTTTTTTTTTAAAAAAACATATTCATTATATTCAACAAATGTAGACCATAAATGAAAAAAAAAAAAGAATTAAAAATCGATAGAAAACTTACAGGACTGCAGTCTGGATCAAAGAAGGGGCATGTTTCTTTAGTCTCAACCAAAACTAGCGTATTGTTCCTTGGTTCACATTTGTACTGTTTACAGTTATCCGTTTTTATCTGCTCAGGCTGTTTTTTTGTAAATTAGGAGAAAGAGAGATTATGAGAGAGGACTGTTATTTTAATTGTAAACTTTACAATAGAAAATTATGAACCAAAGTTCTTGATACATCTAGATCAGTGTTTCTCCACCTCAGGAACTTTAAGATGTACAGTATAGACTTCAACTTCCAGAATTCCCCACCCAGTATGGCCTCAGGTGCTGTTTAGCTGTTTAGATATCCTAGCACTGGCAGCACATGTGGCAGTGCCTAGATGCTTTTGTGAATGGCTGGTTTTCTAGCAGTGTAACATGGGCTGCAGAGTGTGCACTGCACCACCCACCCTCTTTCTCCACCAACTTTTTCTTCCTCTTTCTTCTCCCACCTCGCCAAACGACATCTCCCACATAATCCTTTCTCTCAAGAAGCCACCATTGTCTCTTTGCCTTGCATCCTGCTGCCTTCTTCCTGACTGGGCCTGACAAATTCCCTTTGGTAGATGCACTGCTCTCACTGCATCTCAGAATTGCACCCTTGTCCAGCGCTTGGATTCAGGGCCACCAGCAGGAGATAAGAAGACAGCAAAGGTCAGCTGTGGGCTGTGGCACTGGGGAGCAGCAGGGGTATGTGGCATAATGCAGCGTACCCAAAAGAGCAGAAATGGGAGAGAAGATAAGGCAGAAGTGAAGGCAAGCACGGCAGAGCAGGAGAAATGTGAAGTCCTTGCTTATCAATAGCACTGGCCTGGCCTGATGATCGCAACCTGGACTGTTGGAACTGCTCTTGCTAAGTGGTACAGTCACATGATGTTTTGCCTAATGGCCACATCGCTTAGCAATGGAAGTTCCGATTCCAATTGTGGTCATACATCGGGGACTATCTGTTTTCAGTTTATTTCAGTTTTCCTATCCTATCAATTGCTACCGGTTTTGTAGATTGGGGATAATGAAGTATAGTCCGATATATTAGGAGGGAAGCATGCTGAGTTCTATTAACATTTTAACATCTTATGCTATTTGGTTACTTTAGTTCTCATCTGCCAGTGCTATGAAGAAAGTAGGCATTACAATGCAGTCTTACAACTTGACAAGGAGTTCAGATTAGTTAGCAAAAGCGCAGGAATACCCTATTATTTCACTTGTGCCCAGTATGAATGATAAGATCCTACCTCCAGTATCTCAGCAGTGCCATTAATGACGACGATGCAAGCCACTTGGATGCAGTTTCCACAACATTCGCCAGGTTTTACTTGGTACTCATGACCCTGTTAACAGACAGTAGGAATTAATACTGATGGAGAGATAGCCTCCTGTAAAAATCCTGTTAAGCTACATTTAGGCAGGAAAGACTTGTTTTTACCATGGGACAATCTGTGTTGCAGGTAACTGGCTTACATTCCACAACATTTCTCTTGGTAGCAGGGTCCGTAACAGAACTACAGGTGCATATTTCACAGGGCTTACCAGGAACGATCATTCCAGACTGGGAACAAAATATAGAATACAATTCAGTATAATTCTCATAAGGGTAAAGACAGCATTTGAGTTTGGCTTAGTTACAGTAATGATCTGTATATATATCCTCATTTCAACACTAAGCTACAAATAGACTTTCTAATAGACTCTCCTTTATAGACTTAAAAGGCTTTGACTGTGCCATCACAAATACCATCTTGATAGTTGGGGTCCCCCTCACAGATATCTCTTCTTGTTTGCATTCCCTAGAGCTCAAGCCAATGAACCCTTTCCCTGACAGGGACGGTGAAATGCAGAGTACAGTTTGGATCTTCATGCTAAACTTCTGATTTATAATTGAAAATGTAGAAAACATACATGAATAATAAATATTAGTTTATTTACCTTATAAACTGATCCATTAACCAAACAGTTATGTTCATCTGGTTCTGAAAACAGAAAGAAACCAATTATTTCTAGTATAATGTGAAAACAGATTGATTAAAAAAAAAAGAATTTAATAATTAGAATAGTAGAATTAGAATTAGAATATTTTATTTGGTCAAGTGTGATTAGACACACAAGGAATTTGTCTCCAATGCAGAAGGTCTCAGTGTACATGCCAAGCAACAGAGTAATAATCATCATCATCATAATAATGATACCAATAAGAGGGGATAGAGAAGAAGAAGAAGGAGGAGGAGGAGGAGGAGGAGGAGGAGGAGGAGGAGGAGGAGGAGATAATACAGCCACACAACATGTGTGTGTGTAGACATCAGAAATAATGTGAGGATTGGTGTTCAGCAGAGTGATGATACAAGGGGAAAAACTGTTCTTATGTCTAGTTGTTTTGGCATGCAATGCCCTATAGCGAAACGGCACAAAGGAAGGAGTTGAAACAGTTTATGCCCAGGATGCGAGGGCTCTGTTTTGCAGCCCTCCTTCTGGCTTGTGCAACATACAGGTCCTCAATGGAAGGCAGGCTGGTTGCAGTTGTTTTTTCTGCGGTCCTAAGTATCTTTTGTACCTGTCCTGTTTAGTTGCTGTACCAAATCAGACAGTTATAGAAGTACAAACGACAGACTCAATAATTCCTCTGTAGAACTGTATCAACAGCTCCTGGGTCAGTCTGAACTTCCCACATTGACTATTTAATACTATTTAATTAGCCAGGTATAACTAATAGTAAGAAGATAGCTAAATACTTTATATACAAAGTTACTTTTATTTCATTTTATTTATGACTTTTATATTGCTTTCCTCCAAAAAGCTTACAGCAGCCAGCCACCCTCTTAGACACCCACCCCCACAAATTCAGTCAATATGTTAATATGAAATGTCAATCTTTATTGCAGAATGAACATTTGAATGGGGATTTCACAGTTTTATCAGACTTGTTATTAATAATTAGATTAGGTAAAATATTAAAATAGGGGATGCTATTTCAATACAACTTCACAAAACACAAAACAGCACAAAACAGCTTCTCTTATGCTTAGATAATGACTTCTATAGCTACCCTAAATTCCCATTTTTTAAATTAAAGTTTGTTATGAGATACAGTAAAATACAAATAGAAACCAAAGTTAGGAATACATCCATCCTACATGTTCTCATGTTGTTTCATCTCATCTATAATTCCCCTGGTTATGACTGTTTTCCCCTTAAACTATATAGTCCATTTATCTTAGAGTTTGAACTTACCACATTTAATGTCGGCACAGCACTTATCATAAGAGACTGAGGCTACATGATATCCAGGTTTACAAGTCTTCTTTACCTTGGAGCACATAGTGGTGTTGCATACTGTGGAATAGATCAAAAAGAAGAAAGAACTGAACGAGGCCCCAAACAATTGGACTTGCCTGGCTTTGTGTGATGATGGCCATCTCATCTATAATTCTTATGTGATATCAGAACAAGTAGATCCTAGCATATAACATAACCTTGATCCTCTAGGAAATGAGGAAAAGAACATTTCCAGATGTCTAGTTTTCTGTCTAAAATCTCTATCGGAAGCATATGATGCTAGTGTGTGAAGAATACAGGGTGTTTGAACCTCTAAAGATTGCTATCTCTCATATATATCAAATATGTGGATTGGTAATTTAGTTCTCTTTTGAGTGTTCATTTGCTATCCCTGTTAGATGCTCTTTCTCTCTCTCAACCTTTTCTCTCTAAAAAGTGACAGGTGGTCTACTTTTTCTCTAATGGAAACATATTTAATATTAACATTTTAAGACTCAATTATTACTTCTCTTGTTTCTGTTTCCAGGAATTGGAATAGCTTTGGATCATTGTTCATCATGATACTACAAAGATAAGTGGTGGCAGAAAGTTGAAATGCCTGTGTTTTCTAGGCATAACAATGCCTCCCCGCTCTTCTTTCAAACTCAGAGTATGCGGAAGATTCAGCAACCACAACCAGATAAACCTGTTTGGTCTCAAAAGTGCTGGTGAAGGGGGCAGTGTGTGTGTCAGCCAGCAGAAAACATGATAAGAAGAGCTAATTTTACTTTAGTGAAACATTACAATCATAGAATCTTGCAAGTCTGAAATTACTTCCTTTATAGCCTCCAAAACTAGGGAGAATATCTTTTGAGCTCTTGCCTTGTTCACGTTCTTGCTGCAGGCTAAGATGCCTTTAACTGATCCTTCCCTTGGCTGACTTGCCTCTCAAGGTCATTCCACATATCATTTCTCTCTCCCCCCCTCCCTCCCTCCCCTCCCTCTCTGTGTGTGTGTGTGAATTCCACCTTCAAGCAAGCCTGAAGTTTTCACTGATCATTTCTTATTTCTTTTTAGACCTTGGATGTGCAACACCCTGATATCGTTTCTTTATATCATTTTCTCAGACTTTTGGGTCTGAAGGTTCAGTGGGCCACAGCCCTTGTTGTTCCAAGCAATCATAGCACCACCAGAGGGCAACAGAAGTTGTGGTGGTAAGTTTGTGGAGCCTGTAATATATTAAAGCGGTATATGGATACAGAGGTGTGTGTGAGAGAGAGCACAACAGAGCTTCACAACCCTTTTGGTATTAGAGATAAGTAAACAAATAATGCATACCACATTTTATTGTGGGGCAGCATCGATCTTCTGGATTTAGCACAGGGGTGGGCATGTATCCTTCCTCCTCACAAACTTCAGTTGTTGATGGGCATCTCTGTGGTTCACATTGTATGCTTATGGTCAAAGGGTCACATGTACACTCTTGACAGTTGCTCTTCCATTTGCTACCAGGCTGTTGTAAAGAAAAGTCAGATTAACGAGAATGCAATGATAACTATAATTTTTTAACTTATCACTTGGACCATCAGTGTACTTAAGAAGGAGCAATTATTTGGCTTTAAACTTTTCATTATGTCAGATATACCTGCTGAATTGTTCTTTAAAATTTGGAAGAGATTTTCTTCATGGTGATTTTATTTAATGGCCAAGAAGGGCATTACAAACCACAGGAAACTATGATAAATTAGCTATGCATCATTTCAAGTGTTCTATCTGATAAATATAAACTTAATACTAGTGAACATGAAGTCGAGAATTGTAGTTAGCACTGATTTTTTTAATCCTGCTTTTTTTCATATACAAATGAAGATGATGAACATACCAATACTCCTTCCTCCTCATATTTTTCCCACAACAACAATGAGGTGAGTTGAATTGAGAGAAAGTGGCTAGTCTAAAATCACTCTGCCAGTTTTGCATGCCTAAAGTGGGACTAGAATCGACAGTCTCCTAGTTTCTAGGTCAAAACTTTAACCACAACACCAAATTGGCTCCCTAAATTTGATATTTTAGTTATTTTTTTTTTTTACAAGGTGCTATTCAAGTATAGTCTGAATCTTTATTTTCATTTAATTTAATCTTGCTCTTTTAAGAACAACTTCTGGGCATGTGTTTTGACTCTGCCTCTACCCGCACTGACAGATCGTCCCATTTTGTATGTATGTATGTATGTATGTATGTATGTATGTATGTATGTATGTATTTATTTATTTATTTATTCGATTTATATGCCGCCCTTCTCCGGAGACTCAGGGCGGCTTACAATGCATTAAGCAATAGCCTTCATACTTTTGTATATACCTGCTTAGTAGGGCTTTTGGGCCCCCCTAAGCAGTGTTCTTTTTTATACAAAGACAGCTTATTGCCCCCACAATCCGGGTCCTCATTTTACCTACCTTGAAAGGATGGAAGGCTGAGTCAACCTTGAGCCTGGTGAGATTTGAATTTGCAGTAATTGCAGGCAGCTGGCAGCTAAGTGCTACTTTAACAGCACTTAGTCCACTGCGCCACCAAAGCTCCTTGATGTTTCTAAGTAAAATGGTCTCCCATCTTCAATCAAAAGTGACATGATGTCCTTTTCTAGTGATGTTCCCTGGGTTCATGATGATATAGCATTCTGTATGAACTACTTACCTGTTTTGGGGATCCATCTGGTCCTACACAACCTATTAAAAAGAAGATTAAAAATTCACACAGATGTCCTTTGCTCAGATAATATAGTACAGTCTTCTTCAACATGGAAGCGTCCAGATGCATTAAGACCACAATGAACTTGGAATTCTGAACATTGTACTGACAATGTTACCTAGTCTGGGTAATGAAATGTCTGCAAGAAAGCAAGCAAACTCAGAGAGCACCAGAGACCCCTCATTTCAACCCTGAGCTACAAATATTCTCTTTTACTGGATTAAAACCAGTTATGAAAAGACTATGGCCACAATAGCTGGTATACTTAATTTCCTTGGAAAAGCAAAGTTGAAAAGGCCATCTTTCCCTCCCTCCCAAACCATATGATTGTTCTTCCTAACTGCCAAATATAAAGATGATTCTACCTATTATCAATATGTTGTATGCTTTAGTAATCAGTGGGGCCTCACTATTCATAATGAAAAGAGAAACTTACCACATTCTGGAACACAGAGGCCAGTGTGAGAACTGAACAAGATTGAGCCCTTTGGGCAAACGCATCGTTCAGCTACATGGTCATTCTGGTCATGCTCTAATCTGCAAGAAATGGAGAAAATTGTATATTACTGAAATATTTTTTAAGTATTATATATAAACATTCCTGCTCCCTTTTCAGTAATAAAATAGTTGCCAGACAGATTAATACGGTGTATTCCATTTTGTAATGAAATATTTGAAAAACACATCATGAAGAGATGCAAAAAAAAAAAAAAAAAAAAAAATCCCACAAAAATCATGTTTTAAATTCTTTAAGCATAAAAGAAAATTGGTACTTTCAGGGCTAATTCTATGTCATTCCTTTCCCAGCTTCTAGCAGTCAAAGCAGCCATTTGTCCAGCCAGAGCAGGGAAATGTTTGATTGGTTCAGGATGCCATTTCTTTCTTGTCAGGGTTGTTTAAGTGAATCACTGCAGTTGTTAAGTTAATAATATAATTGTTAAGTGAATCTGGCTTCCCCATTGATTTTGCTTGTCAGAAGGTCACAAAAGGTGATCACATGGCCCTGGGACACTGCAACCGTGATAAACACAAGCCAGTTGCCAAGCATCCAAAATTTACATCATGTGACCATGGGGGATGCTGCAATGGTCGTAAATGTGAAAAACAGTCATAAGTCACTTTTTTCAGTGCCATTGTAACTTTGAACGGACACTAAACAAACTGTTGTAAGTTGAGGACTACTTGTATGTGTCTTCTGAAAAATCATCTCCACTAGGATCTAATCTTTTGAAGCAGGGATCTTTGAGCATCTTCAAACTTCAAGGCCATGCATATTCCCTATGTACTTTTCGATTGGCTTATTTTTTTCTGCTTTAATGATAGGAGGTCTGAATGTAGAAAGGACACTCAGAAAGGGTCATTCTTGTTGCTTACTCTCCTTTTAATAATTATTCAAAATTAGATACTTCAAAAATCCATTTTTAGCATTTTAAATTGCCTGTCTCAAATATGAAAGTTAAGACAGACTGAGTCTGAACCATGTTCTCAAGTAAAGTACATGGAGATGACTTATCAAACAGTTTCCTTTCTAGAATACTAGAGTGCCTCTCACAAATAAAGTTTGCAGCTTATACAACCTTAGGATTTTCCTGGAATTCCTTAAACGAGTCCAATATTTTTCTGGTGAGCCCAAACAAAAGATGTAACTGCTTTAAAGTATCAAAATATTAGATGTCATGCAACTCTTTAAAAAGCAGGGTTTTTCCCCCCAGACTGGAGCAGAAATTTGAAAAAGCAGGGCTATGTTAGAATTGGGTGACATCCAAATTGAATAAATTAATAAATAATAAAAATAACTAAAAATAAAATTCCAGAACTTAATTACATAGTACTGTGACAGTATTATGTCACAGAAGTGACATAGTGTAGAAGGACAGCAAGATGTAATGTTAGTTCACAACTTTAATTTTGCTCATACATCATTACATAGATAAAAAATGTTTAAAATAACTTTTTTCTAATTAATACATAAACTGTCATTATGTCACACTTGGGTCTAAATTCATAATATTCCATCAAGTCACATTTCTTATTAAAAGAAATAAAAAATGTGCTTGTTAAAGGAATTAGTATACTGTTATTATTATTTTTCTTTTTTTCTTACCCATTTTCACAGCTTCTTGGATGAATAGGGGCACAAGGAGCATACACTTTGTCTTTTGGGCAATGGTAGGCTGTAAATGAGAGAATAAAACACATTATAAACAGGCAATGGTAATGATTCCAATAGTGGAAAAATCTATATGGCACATATAGATACACATCCTCTTTCTCCAAAGATTTTGTAGAACAACAAAACCAGTAAAACATCTACAAGTGATTTCAAACTGTTTGGAGAATCAAGGGTAGGAAAGAGACCTTTTAACTTTTATTTATCTTTCTTTCTCTATTTTTCCCTTGAAGAAAACAGTCAAATTCCCATGTTATTCCACTAAGAGTGCTTTCTATTAAGTTTTGAGGACTTAATTAAGTATTTATAAATTCATGGAGTGGAAGGGCAACTTCTTCCTTTTGGAAAACATTTATGTCCTGATGAACTTGCAAGTGTTAATTAATTATTTTTAATTGCAAAAGGGGAAAAAAAAACATTGTTTGTAACAGAAATAACATCTTTGGATTTGTTTCTGAGCTGTTTAAAACAGATCTTGAAAGAGTTATATTTAGGATATTTTCAGAAACTTTGCAGTTTTGAGGTCTCCCCGCCCCCCTCAAATCGGCTTTTTATTTCATTATTGTAAAAACATTTCTGTTGTGAAACAAAGGTCAAAAATAAGTGATAACAATTTAGTGAATTAATAAGCAATTTTGTCCAGTATTTTTAGACTTTCCACTAATTAAAATTTAAGACTTGTGAATAGGCAATTTCTCTTTTGATGGTTAACCAACATAGTATATGTATCTATTCAAACAACTAGGCTCTAGAAAATACCGTATCCTGTAGAATATGATGTACATGGGTACTGACAGAGTTGATTTATACTATACAGTATAATCAGTGGTGGGATTCAAATAATTTAAGAACTGGTTCTCTGCCCTAATGATTTCTTCCAACAACCAGTTCACCAAACTGCTCAGACAACCGGTTAACAACCGGTTCTTTGAAAGTGGTACAAACTGGCTGAATCCCACCACAGAGTATAATATGCAGAACTGAGGATGTTTGCTGTTGCTTGAAGCTTATCACTGTTAATGGTTAAGTCACCAGGCTACAAAGCAGGAGACCATGAGTTCTAGTCCTGCCTTAGCCATAAAAATTGGTTGGCCTTGGGCTAGTCACTCTCTCTCAGCCCAACTCACCTCACAGAATTGTTGTTGTGGGGAAAATAGGAGGAGAAAGGTGTGTTGGATATGTTCATGACCATGAATATTTGTAAAAGCAATACAAACAATAATTTTTAAAAAATCATATTCTAAAACAGAGGTGGGCAGCTATGGCCGCTTTATGACTTGTGAACGTCAAGTCCCAGAATTCCTGAGCTAGCATGGTTGGCTCAGGATTTCTGGGAGTTGAAGTCCAAAAGTCATAAAAGCACCTTAGTTCTCCACCCCTGTTCTAGAAGAACAGAAAGACTGATATGAGGGAGCAGATATATCTGAAGACTGGAATACAATGAAGAATTAGCTAAAGCTTATGTTCTGTGTACAACTTCCAAGAAATGGAATCCACTCCTTTTCTTCCCAGTATTTTACACATTTCCTGCTACCTTGCATTCTGCTTTTCAATCCTTCAAAAACAATAATAAAGTCTGGGGAAAAAAAGGGGATACAAGATGCAAATAATGTTTGCCTGTATCACCTTGTTGTTCAGTTTGCATGATTGACTCTTGGTCTTTTAACAGAAACAGAAACATTTCATTCTCTACTTACGGCATTTCCCTTCAGTTTTGCTCCTCCAGTCGGCACAAGCTCCATTAGCCGTACAAAGAGAGGCATACATGTCAATGTAAAAGCAACTCAAGGAATCATTGGAAGCCAAACATGTTTCACTGAGGCAGCTTTCATAGAATTGTCTTGGAGACAGAATTTTATGGCAATCTGCAAAAATGCTTTAAAACCAGGAGATGAAATTAACATAATATCAATTAAACAAGCTTTTTTTTTCATGGTGAAGGTACAACTGAAAGAGTAAGCCTTGTGGCAAGACATGATACTGAAGCATGTAAAAACTCTGATTCTGCACTGCTAGGCCATATTCCTAGACTACTATTCTATCTGATATATAAGAAATCTGAAGATAGTTTGAATATCTGGTAAATAATACAAAGCAATACCTAATTCTCTGAGTTATCATAATATTACTACAGAAGATATATGTATAGTTGGGGAGACCATTCATGGCCCAAGGATTGGTTGTGGACTGAAATAGCCTCCCATCTGGACTGCTGTTAGAGCTGCTGCTTCCTAGCTCAATAATCAGATAACGGCCAGGTTACCAAGAACTACTATTCTGCTGGTGAAGCTCCCTTTCCTATCATTGTGCCAGATAAGTGACAGGCTGCTGAGAAGCAAGGGAAAGAGGAGAGAGAGACTTGGTGAGTGAATAGAACTGGGGAATAGGAGTAGCTTGTAGATATCTATTTGATGGGCTGATACAGAACAAGTTGGAGTATTCCTTATTGGCCAAGTGTGATTGGACCCACAAGAAATTTGCCTCTGGTAGATAAATTATCAATGTACATACAAACAACAAAGTGGTAAGTCATAGATACAATATCTATGGAGATTCTCAGTCATTCAGGTCATGGTTGTCCCAAAGATGCTTTTTCAGGAGGCAACTGAACTTTCTTGTTTTTCTTTGAAGATGTTTCACTTCTCATCCAAGAAGCTTCAAAGAGAAACAAGATAGTCCAGCTGCCTCCTGAAAAAGCACCTTTAGGGCATAGGTACAATCAAATCATAAAATACAAGCAACAAGTGATAAATCATAAGATACCAATAGGAGAAGATAGTAGGAAAGATGAGAAGAGAAGGATAATAGCAATTCAGCCCCACTACATGGGTAAATATATTTAGGGTTAGGCCAGATTAGTCTTCATTATGGCAGAATTTCAGCGAAGCAGGGAATCTGACCCTCAAGCAATTCTGTTGCACATGCTAGTAAATCTTTCTGCATATAAATGAATATAAGTGCATGCTTGTGCATGCACCTCACAATCTTTCATATGACGCATGTTCAGGTCAGGGGTAAAATCTACTTACCTTCCTTACTGATTCGAAAGTGCATGCGCCGCACACGGAGACCCTCTGCGCATGCGCAAAACCTTCTGTGAATGCGCAGAGGGTAAAAAACACATTACTTCCTGGTTAAAACCAGGCGGGTGGGCGGAGCCTTGCACCGCCATCGCTACTGGTTCTCCGAACCACCTGCCACAATCGCTACCAGATCACCTGATCCGGTCCGAACCGGGAGCATTTCATCCCTGGTTCAGGTCCTGTCACTGCTATTCAAAGTACAGCAACTTTATATTTGATGAGCCTCCAATGTTTTCTGGGAAGCTCTCATATTATTTGTTGTGCTAGAGACAAAAAAGGACATGTTTGAAAAAGCAGAGTTTCACTTACTCGCTTATAATCAACTGGCACAAAGGTGATGGAAAGCTGCAGGGTGTTGGTGTTGGTGTTGGTGTAGTCTCCACTGGTGTAGTTGGCATGGTTGTGCTCATTGTAGGAGGTGTTGTTGGCTCCACCTGACAGTAGGGCTTATTGATATCAGGGACTTGCCAGTAGTTAGCCATTTCTGAGCAGGAGGAAGCTTTCTGTCCATTGGGCTTGCGACAATCATCTGATTGGTCATTTGAACAACTCCCTAAGGAAAAAAAGAGGCGAATCATAAGCAGGCTAAAAATGCAAGTTGTATGAATATTCAGCATGCCAAATTGGAATAATATTTGGATGCCGGAATGGATTTCCTATTTCAATAATAAGAAACAATGATATAATATGGGCACATTTCTGTAACATACAAGCACACACACACTGTGAATGATGACGCACATCAGTATTTGTGTCTATTTGTATATGTGTGGGTAAATTTACTTTATATCAGAGGTGCCAAACTGAAGGCCCATGGCCAGGATCCGGCCCACGGGGTGCTTAGAATTGGCCCGCGGGGCTGCCCTGGAAACAGCAAAGGACCAACCCACGGTGTCTCTGCCAGTGAAAATGGGCTCCCAATCTCCATTTTCAGCTGGGCCGGCCTCCTTCCTGAGCTCTGTTTTCGCTGACAGAGAGTTGCAGGAGGTCGTCCCATCTGAAAACGGAGATTGGGAGCCTTTTTTTTTTGTTGGCAGAGCGTTTGGGCCACCACAGGCACCCCTGACATGAGTGACATCAAGATAGTTATGCCTACCCTAGCCACGCCCATCGTGGCCCCCCAAGGTCAAATACAACCCTGATGTAGCCCTCAATGAAATTGAGTTTGACAGCCCTGCTTTATATCAAGTCACTTAGAAAGTGTCATCACCTAGCCTACATGGCTTGTCTTACAACCTAAACTGGGTTGAACTTGATTAGAAACTGAATGGGAAACCACCTCGGAACTCCAACGTTATTTGTTAAGACTGGAAAAGGGATAAATATCCCAGGAAAAACTTTATTTTATTTATTTAATTATTTTGTCAACAAGTACAAGGAAACAGTATCAGTATAGACATAGACATGGACAAATGAAAAAATGGCACAAATAAATGGATATAAATAAGCATGGACAAATGAAAAAATGGCACAAATAAATGGATATAAATAAGCAAAACATAGCCATAAACACATAAAATGATGGTGGTATAAGGAATTTTATTGCAAACAGAGGAGTTGAGTACTCTTCTTGTAAAATACCTCTGGACCCTCTCTAATGTATTAATCTCCGAAATATAGTGTGGGTTCCAGACAGGTGAGCAGTATTCAAGGATAGGTCTGGCAAAGGTTTTGTATGCCCTAGAAACTTGTGAGAGACCATTTTCATAACACTGTTTAGCCATTCTGCATGAATGAAATTATTGAAAGCTAAGTCCATCTTGAAGGCAATTTTATTTCTGAACTGAATCAAGCCACTGATTCAGCTAGCTAGATGTAGGTAGCAGCATCTTTGAATTCTTTTATAAATGGAAATGTAAGGAGTTTGAAAGACAAATATTCTGACTGTTAAACATCATCTTACTGCTAAACTTTAGTTTGTTATTGATTTTTATAATAGTGGACATATTCATGTATTATTTCATTTCTTTTGAAGGTACCTCCTTGAAGAAAAAATGCTGAAATATTTTATTTATTCTTGTTACTTACCACACTGTCCCTCTGTATTGTCTTGAAAGAGTTTATATGGAAGCATAATAAAGAAGGTGAAACCATTGAAGGAAACAAAACTGTCAATGTCAGCGATTTCAATCGTCATGATAAAACCAGTACTAGTAGCCACAATGCCATCTTTGACAAAACCCTGTGGGACAGACTCATTGCCGAAAAAGATCTAGAAACATCAAAATAAAGGAGATTGAAGGGCATACTGCAATGTAAATCTGAACAATTTACCTGACGCCATTTTAATGCATTTTAGTTCAATTGCTTCTATAATACTTATGTTCTGCTGCCTTTTAGAATGTTTTAAAAATATAATTTGTTTGTTGCAACCTGCCTTTCCCCCAAAGTACTGTTCAAGCTAACATTCAAATAATAATAACAATAATATTTTGACTTTGCAGCAAACCAGCTTACTTGGAACTGCCTGCATACCAAGACATTACTTCAACAGCTCTTACATCGCTGGTTATGACTTGAACTGTTAAGTTTTTACCAGTCCCAGACTGTGAATCAAATTGAAGATTAACCATAATAATAAGAAAAAGAAAAAAAAACTATTTGTATATGTGTATAAGTATGTGCGTGTACACACATACACATACACACACTGTATGTATGTATGTGTGTGTGTGTTTCCCATGTGCGTGTTTCTCCATCTGTATCATACAATGATGTCCAACTGTTTGAAATTGCAACCATACATACTTGGCAATATTTTTTTTCCCCCTGAGTATAAATGCAGCTGGCTGAACTGTTCAGGCTTGCAGCTTCCAAAGGCACATAATCAATGGACAACTAGAATGTGACGGGCTGGATATGTGAATGCTCTTTTATCCCTATCAAACATCTTTTCCAAAGGGCAGTGTTGTGATTTGGTAGGCTTCTGTTTACATGGAAAATGGCTTTTCAGGGGTGAAATCCAGCAGGTTCTGGAGAACTGGTAGTGGAAATTTTGAGTAGTTCGGAGAACTGGCAAATACCACCTCTGGCTGGCCCCAGAGTGGGATGGGAATGGGGATTTTGCAGTATCTTTCCCCTGGAGTGGGGTGGGAATGGGGATTTTGTAGTATCCTTCCCCTGCCACGCCCACCAAGCCACACAACGCCCACCATGCCATACCCACAGAACCAGTAGTAAAAAAATTTGGATATCCCCACTGCTTCAGTTTAAAATGGTGTTTAGATGTAGCCTAGACTTAGTTATAACAATACTTTCCGTTCCACCCTTCCATCACTATGTGGCTCTGTGAGTCATCTGGAAGCTTCTATTTCCCCCAAGATGTGGCCTAATGGCATTGTTTTTAGGAAGATATTTATCTGAACTTTATGAAATGTATTTGTATGGGGAAACATCACGCCATAAGTAAACTTTAATTCAAGTTCAACATTAAAAAAAAATTCTTTTTCTATGATAACTAAAGATTCAACAACTATTTTGCAATATTATCTTAACATACAGTAACTATAGCTTTCTCTATTTGGTTGAAATGTTATTATTTTTAAAATGAATTTACCTTGTTAACTCTCACTCCTTCATGTATTACACTAGTTAGTCGGACTTCCATAGAGTTGTAATATATAATCAGGGATCTGGAACAGGATTGATTAGCAGCTACATCACAGAAGTTATTGTCAAGCAAAATACGGAGGTTTCCATATTTATTCTCAATCTCTTTCACCAAGATATAAGTGCAATTGCCATGAAAAGTGTAAGAAGTGCCGTCAAAAGTCATAAAATGGTAATGGTCCCAACCCTTACAGATACCTATAAGAAACATTTAAAAAGGTACACATTTAGGCATGCAGTCTTTAGAAATTTTAACAAAGGATATTTAATTCACCACTGAAAGAATTAGTAACCATGACATTTGAAGGACTACAGAGCTGTCTTGTAACCATGAAAAAGAATATGTCATAACTTGGCTGATGCTATAGGCGATATATACATGCACACACACATATATATGAGATAATAGCATATTACATAAAATTAAAATATAATATTTTTTCTTCCAGAAACCAAAGATGGAATGCTACACAGTTGTATACAAGAGGTGGAGTTAAACCTGACAGAGCTTACTCCTTTGTAAATATGAATATTATACTGTAATCTATTTTGCTTACATTCACACTCATAGCGTTCTGTGCAACCATCTTTATCCACTATTTTCTTTGGTTCAAGTCCAGTGGCACAGATTATCTTCTCAGCTTGTGGGAGCGGCACCAAAACAATTCGGTTGTTCCCCTCACATGTTGCTTTAGTGCAATTATTAAACATCCATGTTTCATTATACTGAAAGGCAAACAAGAGAACATTATTCTAAAATTATTGACCTCATTAGAAAGAAAGAAAGGAAGGAAGGGAGGGAGGGAGGAAGGAAGGAAGGAAGGAAGGAAGGAAGGAAGGAAGGAAGAAAGAAAGAAAGAAAGAAAGAAAGAAAGAAAGAAAGAAAGAAAGAAAGAAAGAAAGAGGTAAGGTCAATTAGGGAGCAATGGGGACCAATCCTATTTGGGAAGCAAATGGAGATCTTTCTAATGTGGAACAATAATACCATTTGGGAAACAAAGAGTGCCACCAGGAAGCAGACAGTTGATTTTATTTGGCACATAAAATAATCAGACATAGGTTTGCTTAGTACCTGTATGAGTAACTACTAAGAAGTCCTAGGCTTTAAACTAGACTGGAAAAAGAATAGGGGTGGGGGGAAGTCATGACAAAAGTGCAGTGGCAAATTATTTCCATAGTGTTGCCAGGAAAATTGCACAAATGTGTCCAGGAAGATAGTATGAGTTGAGTAAAAGAAGACATGCTCTGCATATACAGATCTCTATTAAATCTTCTACCTCAAGGACTGTGAAGGACTCTTGCTCGGAACAATGAGAGCTGTGTTACTGAAGACGGGGCAAAAAATAAAGACCTGAGTGTAAAGGAAGAGCCACTGTTGCTAGTTGTGCCCACCCAAGGACTGTAACGCAATAAAGAAGAGCATTGAGTGCTATGCCCATAACCGCATCCTTCTTTCTCTTTCTGGATGATATAGTGGTTGGCAGTGCACTCTTTGGAATGCTGACATCTCTGTCAACATCTGTCACTGGATGGAATGCTGCTTACTACAAAATGCTAAAACAGATCAATGGGAATACTGGTTCTAAAGCAGATCACCCTTTCGGAAAGTGAGACCAACAGGAATCTTGAAAGCACAAGACTTTGTTTTACGGATCCACACTCACAGTAAGAAAAAAAAATAATACAACTGGGAATTCGAGCATGGGCCACCACACTCCATGGCCAACATCTGTTGTTTTTCTTTTCAAAGAGACTTGCAGGAGGTCCTTTCTTTTGTTCAATTTGTTTTTAGAGCTTATGTGACACTTTGCACTTTATCTTTCAGGTCAAACACTGGGCAAACAGTAGATGTAGTCAGAGAGGGCTTTGGGAATTACAAGGAGGTGTTTGGGGACTTCATTTTATCACCCCAGATTTAAACCTCCACGTTTGCTTTACTGAAGGCAAACGTTTAGAGAGTTGTGCCCCATTAGTTTAAATTCCCCATGCAAGTCTTATAAATGTCATATTTCATCCTAATTAATAGAAAATTGTATCAGGAGTGCATTAAAAAAAATCACATTACCTTTCTAGGTGGATCTGCATCAGGGCAATCTGGTATAGGAGTTGAGAAAATGTTTTCCTTAGTTCTTGGGGTTGTAGAAGTGTATGGTTTAATTGATGGAGCAAAAGTTGTAGAACTGAGAACAGGTAATGTTCCTGAGGTTGTAACTGGATGGGGAGTTGTTGTAGGGCAGAATACTGGATACCTCTTAATTTCACAATTTGCATCACAGATTGCAGTAAAACGGCATCCAGAACCATCAGTTCTATTGTATATTACTTCCCCTGTTTAAAAAAAATCAATAAATTAAAAGGCAGCATGCACAAATGCTATGAACCCAAACACGTAATTAAATGTTAAATGCATGTGTAATTCAAACATTATGTTTTTGATTGCAACATGTCATTTTAATCAAGTTTATGCAGAAGTAAATCTGGTATACTGTATAAGCATAAAAGAAGTTATCATTAAATGTGATTCAGGATGTGTTCTTGAATGGAGACCCATTGTTTTTAGTGGGTGTTACTCCCCCAAAACCATGGATGATATTACAGCTTTCATGATTTATAATGAGCAAGTGTCAATTCCCGGAGGAGAGGGGGAAGGAGAGGGGGGAGGGAAAGGGAGAGGGAGAGAGAGAGGGAGAGGGAGAGAAGAGACTAGCATGAGAATCAATAACCATTCCTTTTCTTTGTCTAGCCCCAAATAGTGCCAGACAGAGATGGATAAATAATTTATTCCATCCAATTGCAAAATTTCCTGAATCTAAAGGAGAATAAGAGACTATATGCAAGCCAGAATCTATACTTTTAAAATATTAAGCAAAATTATTAATAATTGAAAATTAACACAACACATTTATTAAGAAAAAAGTTTGCTCATCAGGATATAAAACAATACAGTCTCTAAGAAAAATACAAATCAAAAGGCACACGTTAACAGAAATGTTCACAAAAACTGTCCATATTATATAAAGTGGGAGAATAAGAAAAATGTCTGAAAATAGAATTTATACCCTTGTCTATCTCAAGCCTGAGGATCCCGGAAAGACACAGAACTCATAATCCAAATGCTGGGGAGCAGAGTGGCAAACTATACATTGCTCTTCCCATAAAAGGAATGACTGGCATATGGTAATGAGTCTCTAAGGACCAATATCCTTAAATTAAGCATTCAAAATAGGAACTGATGCTTTCAGACGCATTATAAAATAACAAAATGTTAAATGTCTGAATAAATGATAGCATTTTCTTTAGCTTCTCAGCAAAACAGCCTTCCCCAGACAAAGCAGTCGAAAACTATAGTGTACCTATGTGGAAGGGTGAGATATAAATACATGTATAGTAAGAGCAATTTTTGAATGAAACTCACCAGGAGAAAATAAAGTATCAGGAGTTCCAGATACATGGCAGAAACATGGAGTTGATCTGCTTAAAGTAGTTGCTAGTGTGGAACCTGATATTGACAAAGACACAAAATATAACATAGAAGTAACCAAATGATAAGAGATTGATACCAACTGGAATTGTATTACCAAAATTTAATACTGCCCTTCATAAATTATGGCAAGAAAAAAAACTCCCTATCCCTACAAAAATCACAGTTAACTCAAAAATTCTGCAACCACATTTAGGACAACAGCCACACGCTTAGGAGAATCATTCACCACTGACTACCTCAAATCCACATTTATTGAAAGTACTGTCAGAAAAATCCAGCCCTAGTCACATATTGTAGTATGAATTAAACGAACTTCAATGAAGAAGTTGTTTCCTTAAAACATAGGAGCAAATGCAATTTCCCATTAAAGTAGATAAATTGCTACCACAGCTAAATTGATAAATATGCCTCAAAAATGGGTCTTAAATGTCTTGCTGAGAACATGTAAGATAATAATGGAAATGACATGATATACTGTTCCTTTCTCTCTCTTTCTGGTGTCACCAAATAAATATTTGACAGACTATGTGGACAGTGGAATAGAAAGAGTTGTAGTTGTTTGCTTACCGGTTGATACTCCTACACTTGTAGAGACAACTGTTGACAGTGGAGTAGGGAGAGTAGTGGTTGTTTGCTTTCCTGTTGTTACTCCTGCACTGGTGGAGAGGAGTGTTGACAGTGGAGTAGAAAGAGTAGTAGGTGTTTGCTTTCCTGTTGTTATTTCTACAGCTGTGGACACCAAGGTGGTGCTTTGTGTGGTAGTCGGTGTAGTTGAGATAATTCCAGAGGTTAATGTTCTTGTTGATGATGGAGTAGGAAGAGTTGTGGTTGTTTGCTTTCCTGTTGTTACTTCTGCACTTGTAGACACCAGGGGTGTGCTTGGACTAGTGGTTGATGCAGTGGAGATAATTCCAGAGGTCACTTGTCGTGTTGATGGTGGAGTAGGGAGAGTAGTGGTTGTTTGCTTTCCTGTTGTTACTTCGGCACTTGTAGTCACCAGGGGTGTGCTTGGACTAGTGGTCGATGCAGTGGAAATAATTCCAGAAGTGACTTGTCGTGTTGATGGTGGAGTAGGGAGAGTAGTGGTTGTTTGCTTTCCTGTTGTTATTTTGGCACTTGTAGTCACCAGCGGTGTGCTTGGACTAGTGGTTGATGCAGTGGAGATAATTCCAGAAGTGACTTGTCGTGTTGAGGATGGAGTAGGGAGAGTAGTGGTTGTTTGCTTTTCTGTTGTTACTTCTGCACTTGTAGACACCAGGGGTGTGCTTGGACTAGTGGTTGATATTGTGTGTGGTAGGGTGGATGAACTGGATGTTGTGGAAATGTACACATTTTTGGCTGATGTAGGTTTGGAAGTTCCTGATGTTGTGACTGTTTGGCAATGGCTGTAATCACAACAAAGGAATTTCACCTGGTAGTTGACACATTTATATGGTTTCTTTGTCTGCTCTGTATGGTTGCACACTAGTCCAACCTTTACGTTGCACTGGAAATTCTGCTCAGGGGCGGGATTCCTAGTGTGTGCATAGTCCTTTGCCTGGCATTCAATGTCTTGGGGATGCTCACAAACCAATCCACGTGCTCGTATGTCTTCAAAGCGCTCAAAATCACCATCAGGGCTAGTCTTTGGATTGTGGTCATCAAACCATTGTGTCCACTGGCATTTAGGATGGCAAGATGTGGATGCGGGTTGCACTGAACTTAGTGTAGAAGGCTGGGAGGTAGAGGTAGTGGTCTCAATAAAATGTGGAGTTGTAGATTGAGGTATATAAGGTGGTGATGTTTTTGTTTCAGTGGATGGAATTGTCTCTGCAGTAGTAGTTGTAATATGGATTGATGTTGTGGACAAAGTTGCTGACAGTGGAATAGAAAGAGTAGTGGTTGTTTGCTTTCCTGTTGTTACTTCTGCACTTGTAGACACCAGGGGTGTGCTTGGACTAGTGGTCGATGCAGTGGAGATAATTCCAGAAGTGACTTGTCGTGTTGAGGGTGGAGTAGGGAGAGTAGTGGTTGTTTGCTTTCCTGTTGTTACTTCTGCACTTGTAGACACCAGGGGTGTGCTTGGACTAGTGGTTGATGCAGTGGAGATAATTCCAGAGGTGACTTGTCGTGTTGATGGTGGAGTAGGAAGAATTGTGGTTGTTTGCTTTTCTGTTGTCACTTCTGCACTTGTAGACACCAGGGGTGTGCTTGGACTAGTGGTTGATATTGTGTGTGGTAGGGTGGATGAACTGGATGTTGTGGAAATGTACACATTTTTGGCTGATGTAGGTTTGGAAGTTCCTGATGTTGTGACTGTTTGGCAATGGCTGTAATCACAACAAAGGAATTTCACCTGGTAGTTGACACATTTATATGGTTTCTTTGTCTGCTCTGTATGGTTGCACACTAGTCCAACCTTTACGTTGCACTGGAAATTCTGCTCAGGGGCGGGATTCCTAGTGTGTGCATAGTCCTTTGCCTGGCATTCAATGTCTTGGGGATGCTCACAAACCAATCCACGTGCTCGTATGTCTTCAAAGCGCTCAAAATCACCATCAGGGCTAGTCTTTGGATTGTGGTCATCAAACCATTGTGTCCACTGGCATTTAGGATGGCAAGATGTGGATGCGGGTTGCACTGAACTTAGTGTAGAAGGCTGGGAGGTAGAGGTAGTGGTCTCAATAAAATGTGGAGTTGTAGATTGAGGTATATAAGGTGGTGATGTTTTTGTTTCAGTGGATGGAATTGTCTCTGCAGTAGTAGTTGTAATATGGATTGATGTTGTGGACAAAGTTGCTGACAGTGGAATAGAAAGAGTAGTGGTTGTTTGCTTTCCTGTTGTTACTTCTGCACTTGTAGACACCAGGGGTGTGCTTGGACTAGTGGTCGATGCAGTGGAAATAATTCCAGAAGTGACTTGTCGTGTTGAGGGTGGAGTAGGGAGAGTAGTGGTTGTTTGCTTTCCTGTTGTTACTTCTGCACTTGTAGACACCAGGGGTGTGCTTGGACTAGTGGTTGATGCAGTGGAGATATTTCCAGAGGTGACTTGTCGTGTTGATGGTGGAGTAGGGAGAGTAGTGGTTGTTTGCTTTCCTGTTGTTACTTCTGCAGTTGTAGACACCAGGGGTATGCTTGGAGTAGTGGTCGATGCAGTGGAAATAATTCCAGAAGTGACTTGTCGTGTTGATGGTGGAGTAGGGAGAGTAGTGGTTGTTTGCTTTCCTGTTGTTACTTCGGCACTTGTAGACACCAGGGGTGTGCTTGGAGTAGTGGTTGATGCAGTGGAGATAATTCCAGAGGTAACTTGTTGTGTTGATGGTGGAGTAGGGAGAGTAGTAGTTGTTTGCTTTCCTGTTATTACTTCTGCACTTGTAGACACCAAGGGTGTTCTTGGACTAGTGGTTGATGCAGTGGAGATAATTCCAGAAGTGACTTGTCGTGTTGATGGTGGAGTAGGGAGAGTAGTGGTTGTTTGCTTTCCTGTTGTTACTTCGGCACTTGTAGACACCAGGGGTGTACTTGGACTAGAGGTCGATGCAGTGGAGATAATTCCAGAGGTGACTTGTCGTGTTGATGATGGAGTAGGGAGAGTAGTGGTTGTTTGCTTTCCTGTTGTTACTTCTGCACTTGTAGACACCAGCAGTGTGCTTGGAGTAGTGGTCGATGCAGTGGAGATAATTCCAGAGGTGAGTTGTCGTGTTGATGGTGGAGTAGGGAGAGTAGTAGTTTTTTGTTTTACTGTTGTTACTCCTGCACTGGTGGAGGGGAATGTTGACAGTGGAGTAGAAAGGGTAGTAGGTGTTTGCTTTCCTTTTGTTATTTCTACAGTGGTGGACACCAAGGTGGTGCTTTGTGTGGTAGTCGGTGTAGTTGAGATAATTCCAGAGGTTACTGGTCTTGTTGATGGTGGAGTAGGAAGGGTTGTGGTTGTTTGCTTTCCTGTTGTTACTTCTGCACTTGTAGACACCAGGGGTGTGCTTGGAGTAGTGGTCGATGCAGTGGAGATAATTCCAGAGGTGACTTGTCGTGTTGATGGTGGAGTAGGGAGAGTAGTGGTTGTTTGCTTTCCTGTTGTTACTTCGGCACTTGTAGACACCAGGGGTGTGCTTGGACTAGTGGTCGATGCAGTGGAGATAATTCCAGAGGTGACTTGTCGTGTTGATGGTGGAGTAGGGAGAGTAGTGGTTGTTTGCTTTCCTGTTGTTACTTCTGCACTTGTAGTCACCAGGGGTGTGCTTGGACTAGTGGTCGATGCAGTGGAGATAATTCCAGAAGTGACTTGTCGTGTTGAGGGTGGAGTAGGGAGAGAAGTGGTTGTTTGCTTTCCTGTTGTTACTTCGGCACTTGTAGTCACCAGGGGTGTGCTTGGACTAGTGGTCGATGCAGTGGAGATAATTCCAGAAGTGACTTGTCGTGTTGAGGGTGGAGTAGGGAGAGTAGTGGTTGTTTGCTTTCCTGTTGTTACTTCTGCACTTGTAGACACCAGGGGTGTGCTTGGACTAGTGGTCAATGCAGTGGAGATAATTCCAGAGGTGACTTGTCGTGTTGAGGGTGGAGTAGTGAGAGTAGTAGTTGTTTGCTTTCCTGTTGTTACTTCTGCACTTGTAGACACCAGGGGTGTGCTTGGACTAGTGGTTGATGCAGTGGAGATAATTCCAGAAGTGACTTGTCGTGTTGAGGGTGAAGTAGGGAGAGTAGTGGTTGTTTGCTTTCCTGTTGTTACTTCTGCACTTGTAGTCACCAGGGGTGTGCTTGGACTAATGGTCGATGCAGTGGAGATAATTCCAGAAGTGACTTGTCGTGTTGAGGGTGGAGTAGGGAGAGTAGTGGTTGTTTGCTTTCCTGTTGTTACTTCGGCACTTGTAGACACCAGGGGTGTGCTTGGACTAGTGGTCAATGCAGTGGAGATAATTCCAGTGGTCACTTGTCGTGTTGATGGTGGAGTAGGGAGAGTAGTGGTTGTTTGCTTTCCTGTTGTTACTTCGGCACTTGTAGACACCAGGGGTGTGCTTGGACTAGTGGTCGATGCAGTGGAAATAATTCCAGAAGTGACTTGTCGTGTTGATGGTGGAGTAAGGAGAGTAGTGGTTGTTTGCTTTCCTGTTGTTACTTCGGCACTTGTAGACACCAGGGGTGTGCTTGGACTAGTGGTCGATGCAGTGGAGATAATTCCAGAGGTGACTTGTCGTGTTGATGGTGGAGTAGGGAGAGTAGTGGTTGTTTGCTTTCCTGTTGTTACTTCTGCACTTGTAGTCACCAGGGGTGTGCTTGGACTAGTGGTCGATGCAGTGGAGATAATTCCAGAAGTGACTTGTCGTGTTGAGGGTGGAGTAGGGAGAGTAGTGGTTGTTTGCTTTCCTGTTGTTACTTCTGCACTTGTAGTCACCAGGGGTGTGCTTGGACTAGTGGTCGATGCAGTGGAGATAATTCCAGAAGTGACTTGTCGTGTTGAGGGTGGAGTAGGGAGAGTAGTGGTTGTTTGCTTTCCTGTTGTTACTTCGGCACTTGTAGACACCAGGGGTGTGCTTGGACTAGTGGTTGATATTGTGTGTGGTAGGGTGGATGAACTGGATGTTGTGGAAATGTACACATTTTTGGCTGATGTAGGTTTGGAAGTTCCTGGTGTTGTGACTGTTTGGCAATGGCTGTAATCACAACAAAGGAATTTCACCTGGTAGTTGACACATTTATATGGTTTCTTTGTCTGCTCTGTATGGTTGCACACTAGTCCAACCTTTACGTTGCACTGGAAATTCTGCTCAGGGGCGGGATTCCTAGTGTGTGCATAGTCCTTTGCCTGGCATTCAATGTCTTGGGGATGCTCACAAACCAATCCACGTGCTCGTATGTCTTCAAAGCGCTCAAAATCACCATCAGGGCTAGTCTTTGGATTGTGGTCATCAAACCATTGTGTCCACTGGCATTTAGGATGGCAAGATGTGGATGCGGGTTGCACTGAACTTAGTGTAGAAGGCTGGGAGGTAGAGGTAGTGGTCCCAATAAAATGTGGAGTTGTAGATTGAGGTATATAAGGTGGTGATGTTTTTCTTTCAGTGGATGGAATTGGTGTTGTTCCTCTGGTAGTTTTAGTAGCTGTTGTTGATGTCAAAGGACCACATGGTTCAAAATTGCAACAGAAGAATCTGACCTCATAATTGTAGCACACTGGTGGAGTCTGATCCTTATTATTGCAAATCAAGCCATCAGTTGGTGTGCATATTATAATTTGATTGAGAGAATGCAATGTTTCATCGGGAAATTCTTTTGCTCTGCATTCCACTTTTTCTGGATTTTTGCAAAGTTTATGTCCTTTGGCTCTTATGTTTTCTGGAGTTTCATAATCTCCATTGGTTGAATCATATGATGGGTAGTTAAAATCATACCAACCCATCCACTTACAAACTTTATGCACACACATTGTTGTTCTTGTTGGAATTGATTCTGTAAGATAAAACATAATTGTTTCAATAACATGTATCGAAAACCTCTGCTATTGAGGAGCAGACTAATTTTGCCCATTGTATAATTTATTATCTAAAAGTAGATGCCTTTTTTTTAAAAAAAAAAAAAAGCAGTACTCTTTGTGATGCTTATAACTTTAAGGAAACAAAATAGGAAAGATGTTTATGTACGGGTACTCCTCAACTTACAATAGTTCATTTAGTGAGTCTTTGAATGGCACTGAAAGAAGTGACTTATGACCATTTTTCACATGGTCATAACCATTGCAGCATCCCCATGGTCATGTGATTTACATTTGGATGCTTGACAAGTGCCTCACATTTATGATGGTTGCAGTGTCTCAGAGTCATGTGATCCTCTTTTGCGAACTTTTCACAATGGGGAAACCAGATTCACTTAACAGCCATGTTACTAGTTTATGAACTGCAGTGATTCACTTAACAAATGTGGCAAGAAAGATTGTAAAATGGGGCAAAACTCACTTAACCAATTTCTCACTTAGCAGTATACATTTTGGGTTCAATTGTGGTCATAAGTTGAGGACTACCTGTATATCTTTTTACTTTTATATATAGAGTCATGTAACAAAGCCAAGCAACTC
The DNA here is from genome assembly GCA_022577455.1 of Arizona elegans. Taxonomy (NCBI): domain Eukaryota; kingdom Metazoa; phylum Chordata; class Lepidosauria; order Squamata; family Colubridae; genus Arizona; species Arizona elegans. The sequence goes on from JAKOOJ010000001.1 coordinate 89,910,221, forward strand.
TTGAAGTTCTCATAATCATATTTTTCTTTGCTTTGGAAAATATTTATTGTACTTTAAACTTTGAATATCAATAATAAAAATAATAATAATAATGAAATTGTAAGTGGATACAAATTCCTCTTGACACTTATTTTTGTCCCATCCTGATTCAGATAGCAGACTGTAGGAACTCTATATACTGTACAATTGTTGAATTGCCCTGTCGTTAGCTTTTGTCCTTTTTTAAAAAAAAAATAGCTGGTGCTTTACATCTTTTATTTTTTTTAAAAAATGTATTGCCTTATAAATAAATTGAAATAAATTAATATATCAATTTTGTTAAGATTTGAAATTCTTTTTCAATCAATGCATTCAAAATATCAGACTTAATATGTCTCTGGTGAGAAGTGAGAATGGGCCCAGGCTTTCTATAATGTCTATGTTACATTGTGACATTAACCAATTGTTGTTTGTTTGCAGGTACGTAATAAATTATCTGCAGCAGGAAGGCTACCTGCTGCAGACAAGAGATCAGTATCATGATTTCTTGCTCTTCATGGATGGGTGATTGTGTGATTCAAGATATAAGCACTGTTCATCACTCCCTCCATCTGCATGGGAGAGTATCATCTCAACAGGCTTTGGTCTACTCTGAAAATTTCTGCTCTTTTTTACATTCACTCTGATACTTTCTGTTTCCAGAGGTGGGAACATACTATACAGAAAGATGTTGATTAATTTCTGCAAAATTCAGTATTCCATCACTGGAGGAAGAAGATTCCTCCAAATCTCAAGATACTTGTGGTGTAGTTTATTTGGGGCCTTTGGAATTTTTAAAATAGCTAACAGTTGTATTCTCTTTGCAGTTATTCATGTAGATCTGATGGGGCTGATTCCCATTTTTGTTCATTTATAGCCTTTGGCAATACCTAATATCCTCTAGTATCTAATATCCCCACTTTAGCCTTAGACTGTCTACTTTAACCTTAGACTCTCTACTGTTGACCGCACCCCATTCCTAAGAGGTCTGTAAGGGGCATGTATAAGCACACCAACATTCCTACCGTCCCTGTCCTAATGTCCCGTTTTATTCATATCCATTTCATGTCTATACTTATATCTGTTATCTAATACATGCTTGACAAATAAAATAAATAAAATAAAAATAAATAAATAGATGTATTGAGCAAGTATATTGGAAAAGGATCAATGTCAGAAAAGTTGGTGTCAAATCCAAAGCATGGAGTGAAATACCTGTTCTACTTGAAGTTGTGAATTCAAATGGTGGTTTTGTGGTAATTCCAGAACATTTGTAGACTTCTCTATTGATTGTTCCATTGACGCCACAAATTGCAGTTATACATGAACCCAAGCCATCCGTGGTATTGTAAATGACTTCCTTGTAGTTATACCTCTTTCCTTCGTAGTAGCAGTAGCAAGCTGCATTTAGAAAATAAGAATGAGTGGCTAGACAAAGTTGTATCAAACAATTGTATGGTGCTATTAATAAATCTTTTCAAGTTACCTTTAGTATCATGTTCACAGCTAATAATGCCTTCGTTGTTACATTTACTGCAAGAAAAACAATGACATATGATTCATTAAAAACATGTTCCAATTTATTTCCTACTAAATAGCTTTGCTTGCATATGTCTCAAATAGCAACATTTAACATCTCTGATGAATATCATAGGTGTTACGCTGAAATACGGTTCTCTAGCAACTGAAAGAAAGGGTATAAGAATAACTTCAACATTTTGGTTTTCTAAAAAGTGCCCGGGTTTGAGATCTGAGCACCATGCAAAGGGATGAGCTCCCATTACTTGTTCCAGTTCCTGTCCACCTCGCAGTTCGAAAGTATGGAAATGTGAATAGAGTAATAGGTATCAATGGGAAGGTAACAGCCTTCCATGTGCCTTCCATGGGCATATAGCTATACTGGCCACATGACTACAGAAAATATATTTGGACAATGCTGGCTCCCTGGGCCAAGAAACAGAGATAAGCACTGTGCCCTAGAGCAGGGGTCTCCAACCATGGCAACTTTAAGACTTCTGGACTTCAACTCCCAGAATTCCTCAGCCAGCATTGCTTTGATTAAATATCAATACCAATGGAAGCCTTGGAGCAATGGTTCTCAATCTTGGCAACTTTAAGCGGGGTGGACTTCAACACCATGCTGGCTGGGGAATTCTGGGAGTTGAAGTCCACTCATCTTAAATCAAGCTGGCTGAGGAATTCTGGGAGCTGAAGTCCACAAGTCTTAAAGTTCCCAAGGTTGGAGACCCCTGCCCTAGAATGAGACATGACTGGGCAGAGAAAACGTTACCTTTTATACAGCTATTAACTTACTGAAAAGGACAATTACTACAAGAATTGAAATTTATGTAAATTATTTTAGGAAATATTATTGAGCATACATATAGTATAGATATTAATGGATATATGCATCTCTACTAATGCTTATATATAAAAAAACAACCTATATAATATTATATATATTATATATTATAATATATATATATACACACACACACACACACACACACACACATTATAATATATATATTATATAATAACATTTTTTGTTTATTGTGTATCTAAATTGAAATTTATGTAAATTATTTTAGAAAACATTAAGCATACATATGGTATAGATATTAATGGATATCTGAATCTCTACTAATGCTTATATAAAAACACAACATATAATATATATATATATATATATATATATATATATATATATATATATATATATATATATGTATATGTATATATATATATATATATATATATATATATATATATATATTGAAAAAAAATCTATCGATGTGGTCACTAAGAGTCACTAATGCCTTGATAGCACATAATCAATCAATCATACAATGAATTAACACATTATTGTAAGTGTATGAAAATGAACAGGGTCATTTTGGAGTCACTGCAACATGTGCTATGAATATACCTACTGTACTAAGGCTTGTAGTGTTTATTATTACTCACCATGATTGACACACCACTCCAGTAGTAAATGTTTCTCCTAACTGATGATAGTTACCCTTAGCATCATAACAGCCACAAACGCTAACACATTTCATCTCTTCCTCGCTGAAATAAGGTTTATCTCCTGGGCATTGTGGATAGCAGCCTAAGTGGAGGGAAAGGATAAAGGGCAAAGAAAAACCAATAACCTGGATGATATTGAATTCAAACAAAGTGATGATTCACGATCAGCATTTAAGCTGCTTTTGATCAATTCCAAGACCAAGATTCCACAAACTAGTCTTTTAATACGTTCTATATTACTTTAAAATTGCTAGACTGTCCATTATAAAAGATAAACTGAATGATATCTCTTAATATAGTCCTGGCCATTTTATAGTCCATACCTGGCCCTTTAGCCATCCCTGTCTGGCCCGCATGAGGTCATTTGAAAATTAGAAATCAAATGTAAATTAGTGTATGCCATGCATGCAATATAACTGCATTGCTTTTACTTGGAAGCAGGGGTGAAATCCAGCAGGTTCTGGAGAACTGGTAGTGGAAATTTTGAGTAGTTCGGAAACCAGCAAATACCACCTCTGGCTGGTCCCAGAGTGGGGAGAGAATGGAGATTTTGTAATATTCTTCCCCCAGGAGTGGGGAGGGAATGGGGATTTTGCAGTATCCTTCCCCTGCCACGCCCCCCAAGCCACGCCCACAGGAACGGTAGTAAAAAATTTGGATTTCACCAATGCTTTGAAGTATGTGTGTGCACCTTCATAGCCCTATTAGTTTAATCCTCCACAATAGTTCTAATTTAGAATTTGTTGTCCGTCTCCCCCACCCCACCATTGATTTCTCTGGTATATGTATTTTATAGCTTGGATCAGTTTAATGATCAAATTCTTCCAAATGATATATGGAGGCCCCCTTTTTCTTTTTTGCCAATTACCCCTTCCAAAACTCTCCTCTTCACAGTCCCAATATTTCTGATCATTACTGAGAATTAAACAGATGGATGAAATACTGGTGTCTTGCCTTTTTATCAATCTCCTCAATCTGCAACTTGAGATAGAAAAGACTGATATTGAAATAAAAGATGCAGAAAGAACACTCTATTCAGCTCTGTACACCCATCCAGTTCAAATTCACAACTATTAAAGTAGGTGAATCATTAAATCTGATGGTAGACCTCTAGCCCCATGCCTTGGGAGGGTCTCAGAAAGATTAACCACTAATTATTTGAAGCCAAAGACAGAAACATACAGTAATAGACATTAAACAAGGTGACATTCTTTATAGAGTGATAACTTTGACCTACTATCTTATAAATAATCATTATGGTCGTATAAGATATTAGCCAACTATTAAATAGCACGTTATAACATTAGCTGGTATACATATGATAAGAAACATCTTCTCACCTTCCAAGCCAGGTAAATGATAAGCGCACCTCCCACTTGGATTCCTACAGGTCTTCATGCATGGGGCTCCACAAGGTTTGTAGTGCCATTCACATTCACCTTCATTATTGTAATAGTCACAAAACATGGCTAAGGAAACCAAGAGAAAACCATGAAGAATCAAACATCTCAATTCTTGAGAAATGCTACAGCTTATATCACTATGAAAATAATCACTTTTTTAATGCCTGCATTTTAATGATTGGAAGATAACCACTCAGGCATGAGATGAAATAATGCTCTAACTTGATTCAAACGCTTGAAGTAATGCCTATCTAGCATAGATGTGGGAAATGATGACCCCTTTATGACTTGTGGACTTTGACTCCCAGAATTCCTGAGCCAACATGGCTGGCTCAGGAATTCTGGGAGTTGAAGTCTACAAGTCATAAAAGGGCCATTGTTCCCCACCCCTCAATTTAGCATGAAGAGTCAGACTTCTGTTTTGTATCACAGGTTGGCCAGTTGTTGATTTAATAAATATTAATATTTGCACAAATATCTAGATGTTTCCTTCATTGCATTTTATAATAAAGCATGGTATGAGAACATTGTCATATACTCAGGGGATGATATAATCTCCAAGTTGATATTTCACTTTCCAGCTATGGATTGTCACTGTCCATGCAATCATACATGATACTCACGGCAAATCGAAGGTGTTCTCCATGATACGCATACTCCATGATCACTACATACTTTAGCATATGCAGCTACAGCTGTACAGAAACATTCACAGTCTCCCCCAGTGTCACAAGCACAGGCATCAGTCACACAGGATTCATAGTATTTAGTTGGTTCTACCTATGAAGAAATGGAACAGACACTATATCTTTTGATCTTCTAGTAACAATTCTTTCAAACATTTGTGCAAAACATTGACTAAAGGTGACTAAAATCCATTTGCTAAGGGACGTGGTCATTAAGTGAGTCATCACGTGATCTGACCCAATTTTATGAACATTTTACACCAGTTTTTTAAATAAACGATGTGGCTGTTAAATGAATCTTATGGTCATTATGTGCATCTGGATCCCCCAACTGACTTTGCTTTGTGGGAAGCTGGTTGGGAAGATGACCACAAAATGTTGCAACTATCATACATACGAGCTAGTTACCAAGTGCCCAAATTGTGATAATTTGACCTCTGGGATGGTGTGACAGGTTGTAACTTTCAGGACATGTCATAAGGAACTTTTTCTGAGGACATTGTAACTTCAAACCATCATTAAATGAAAGGTAATTCAGGACAACCGGTAGGTAGATAGGTAGGTAGGTAGGTAGGTAGGTACGCAGACAGACAGGTGATTGTCACCTGAAAGAAAGATCTCCTTTGAAAAATCTGCTCTGAAAGTTTGGTATACCTGAGAGTGGCAGGCAGCAAAGACTTCACTGTTGATGATGCTGCACTTCTTCTGTGACCAAGCTTTCCTATAAGGATTCTTGGAGCAAGGATCCTTGACACATTTGGCATCAGGACATGTGGGTGATACCTTCCAACTGTTTCCAAACTCCAGTACGTCACCTACTACAGATCGACTCCGAGTTGTAAAGTCATTAACTCCATTTCCATCATAGTTCCCACACAATCCACAGACCTCACCCTGAAGAGAGGAGCATACAAATTAATTGAATTCTAGAGAATGTGCAACACACTTAATGCTTGATTTTTCAGTTTAATTAATTAACATACCACCAACTCTAAAGTTCATTTATCATAGGAAAGGTTCCTTTATTATTCCTACTATATTATTTTAACTCTTTCAGTAAAAGAATAAAACTTGTGTGTAGCTTTATGTTTACATTTTGAGATATTTACTACTGATTTTGTATCCTGTTCATAATCTAAACTTAATTATGTTGCTAAAAATTATTACTTATAACTGAACTACCAAAGAAATCAACGAAGGGAGGGAGGGAGGGAGGGAGGGAGGGAGGAAAGGAAGGAAGGAAGGAAGGAAGGAAGGAAGGAAGGAAGGAAGGAAGGGAAAAGTTTTTTTCGTTTCATTTATGAGAAGTGTTAATTTAGGATCAAAAAGACTACTGCAGATTTATTCTGCCAGTTGGCTTCGGGCCCTAATGGGGATATATCACCCTGAAGGTGGGTAAGAGAAGACCCCTCCTCCTCATCTTTTAAACTGTAATTTATACTGTTCTTAATAATATTTACTGTTCATTGTTTTATTGGCTTTTAATATTTGTAAGCCACTCAGAGTTGCCTAAAAGTGAGATGGGTGGCAAATAAATCTAATAAATAAATAATCCTCCCCTCCCCCACCAACTCCAATAGAATGGTTCCTTCTGTTTGATCCTTAGTAGATCTTGAAGCAAGCTATAGGGGAAGAATCTTCACTGATTTCCCACTTCTTTCTATGATCCTTTGAAGATTCCTTAACTTTTAGAACAATTTTTGAGAATTCCTTCCTTTCCCTCCAGCATGACTGGAATTTTATTGACTACAAGTCTAGATAAAATCTAGATGAATGTTTTTTTTATAAGACAGTTCCATCTATGTCAGTTGTTGTCAACCTAAGGAGATCCATCCATGAGAGACATGTTTTTAAAATGTTTTTAAATGAGGACTCAGCCAATCTACTCTGCATTTTCTTTCTGATTCAGCTGGATCTCAATTTACTATGTGGTATCTTTAAAGAGCTGAAAGAGCTATTGTAAAGGAGGCAAGGTAGAAAAGACAATTTTTACTATTCCAATTGTCTATGGATCCATTGTTAAACCTTTAATTGTTTGTGCATTTAATTTTAAACCATTTTGATGAGGACTTTAAACAGAGAGCTAGGGAACTAAGGAATGAATACACATATTTTTTTTTAAATTGTAGAAAATACACTATAGGTCAGGGGTGTCAAATTTGATTTCATTGCGGGCTGCATCAGGGTTGTGTTTGACTTCGGGGGGCTCAGATGGACATGGCCAGCTCTATGTCACTTGTGTCGGGGGCGCCTTTGGTGGCCCGAGTGCTCTGCCGGTGAAAACGGGCTCCCGAGCTCTGTTTCTGGCTGCGACAGCCTCTGCAACCCTCTGCCAGTGAAAACGGAGCCTGAGAGGGCCTCCTGCAGCCCTAGCAAGCTCTGTTTTCAGCTGCGATGGCCTTTTGAAACCCTCTGCCAGGGAAAATGGAGCTCAGGAGGGCTGCACGCAGTCCTCCTGAGTTCCGTTTTTGCAGGCCAGTCCTTCGCTGTTTCCAGGACGGCCCCATGGGCCAGATCTAAGCACCCTGCTAGCCAGATCAGGCCCCCAGGTCTTGAGTTTGACACCCGTGAAATAACATTGGTGACTCTAACCAATGTCTCCAATTAGCTAATCCAGATCTCCTCCTTCTCTTGTTTCCAGTTACCTCTGCTTTCTCCCACAAGATGTGCTCCAAGTCCTCTCTATTAAGAATGCCATCTAATGGGACCCAGGAAACATGTACTCTCTGTTGTAGGACCTGCCCTGTGGAACATACCCCTTGCCTCAAGATTTGATATTTGATTTGTACAAAATTATTTGCCAGAGTGACTCCAAGGGACCCTAGCAACATTTAGGCAAGGGATGAACCTGGTTTGTTGCTGTTGGGTTTTGTTTAGTGAGTATATCTTTGCTGTTGTTGCAATAGTTTTAATTATATCATTTTGTTGATTGTTAGACCCTCAAAATCATGTGCCAATCAGGCAGCCTTACCAAACTCTTTAATCAATTCTGCATTAAATAAATAGACAATATGTCTTTTAAATTATATCTCACCTTGAATTCTGCACCGAGTTTGATAAATACAGTTGTTCTCTTGTCCCATAAGACAATTAGTCCTTTCTGAATCTCAATCATCAAGTAGATGCCCATTTGATGAATTCTATATGGTATCAGACCTCCACTCTCTCTTTTTACCACTTTATACTGCTCTTCAGTAAGTATCAGTTCATAGTTCTGGAAGAGTTGAACAAATAATAGGGAACCATGACAATTTTCCAAAGCCACCTTTTGAGTTATTTATCAAAAAATATGTACAACAGTAATTTTATTAGCCAATAGGATAGACAAAAGCTGAATATTTCCTTAAATAAATATCATATGCATCATCTAGTTAATAAAAACACTATATAGAATAGGGAAGAACAGCACTGGACTTTACAGAAATTGTTTCTGTGGGGATAGGTACAGCAATGGTAGTAGCTTCAGCTCTTTGAGCTAAACCAGACTAGGAAATCAAACTCATGTAGGCTAAACTATTTTTATTATTAAGGTTGCAGAAACAATATCTTGTTAAGTCTGAATCTGCTTTTTTCCTCTTTTCATGTCCATGAAAACAAGGAAGGAAGATTTTTTTGGAGGGGGGAAATACCAGGGAGTGTTGTGGCCCCGCCCTCTGAGCCTGTCCCATCGGAGGAAGAAAGCTCCGAGCATGAGGAAGAGGAGTCAGCCAGGCCTCCCTCTCCAGGCCCCCCCCCCCTGGCACTGTCTCAGGTGCCGGCCGAGGGAGAGGAGATTAACAGAGAGACAGGTGCTCGGATGAGAGTGACGGAGAAACATATTCCTGGACGCACACCTCCGAAGGCGTGATAAACGATTGCAGCAGCTCAGGAGGCGTGCTAGGGATTAGAACTGAGTCACTGGACCACACCCCAGAGACTATATAATAGAGGGTGGTGGCCAGTGATCTTTGTGATGAACAAAGCAAACCTTGGATAGTCACTAAAGCCTCGTCCGGAAACTGCTGAGAGAAATATTATTCTGACTGGACTTTTGTATGCTAAGTATCTTGTCTTTCTGTTTTGTGGAAATAAACGCACTTGGCAGACGGTGTGTAAATCGCTGCCAAGTTGGAGATAAAGAACTGGGTGCATGCCAAAGTGTTTCCTTAACCCTCGGCTTGCTGTGTTTGTGGGTACGGGGACAGATCAGGGAGTTAATGGTAGATCATCAACACTACAACAATGTTACTCACTTTGAAAAACACTTTAATAGATTTAGAACAAGTGGTGCCAGTGGTGCCACAAGGAATATTTTCACTGATGATTCGGAATGACCCCTGGGTGGAACTGTTCTGGCCACAATAATCCTAAGAAGGAAGGGGATAGAATTAGATTTTTAAAAAAGTGCCTTCTGAGTTAGATCTAGACAGTTTCTCTGGTGAAAACAAGAAAGCAATGCTTGATACCTGCAAGAGTGTATATTCACATTGCCCATTGAAAATATAACGCTTGTCATCAAAGGTGATATAATGTCCATCTCCATAAACAGCACAGGTTGATAGGCACGTCTCCATGGTACATTTCCACATCCTGTTCTTACATATACTAAAATAAGAAGAGGGAAAATGCATTTCAAGAATAATTCTCCTATTTGCACCCATAAAAGCAATTTTGTGTACAGTGCTCATGCATTACAATATATTTTAGTTGTGTAGAGTTCAGCTAAATAATTATCTCATGAATGTAGTCATAGACAAAGTGTGAAGAGGCAAGGATATGGGATAGGAAAGAAAATAAATTGAAACAGTATTGTAAATGCCACATTTTCATCTAAGAAATTAAGAAACTATAAAAGTAAAAAAGCAAAGTAACTGTATTTTAATGTAAAGTACTTTTTAAAGAAAATTGAATTATATTTGAAAGTTGCTATTCTGTACTATAGAAAAAGAATGGACAGATTTGATTTGAATCAATAGGTTTTCCTTGTTATTTATGAAGAGAGTCTAGGAAAATTTGCTACAGCCAATTTGCCACAGCCAATTTGCCGAGGGACAACTCACCATTCAAGCCCGTATTACTAATTTCATTCAGTCACTTTTATTATTGGTGACCACTTTTTCGTTGAAATGATTGTAACTTTTATATTTCTGAATTGACTTCATTTTATTATTATTGGCCATGGTTCTATGGAAATGAATTCAACTTTTGTATTTGTTGAATTTTCCTGCAGCAAGTTATTCCATGGCAAGTTAGCCATGGCAAGTTGGTTGTGGCGAGTTGGCCATACAAATTGTCCCATTCTGTTACGAAGGTCAGTGTTCCATAATAAAAGTTGGTGAGTAACTGAATATGAAGTTACATTGCATTCTTCTCTGACCTGTTATCCTCCTGAAATCTATTTCGACTCTTGCCTCAATAGTTGGGAATTCTGGAGACCTCCCAAGAAGTTCATACCAAGAATGGTGTTTTTCAGAGGAAAACTGCTTTGCACATGTGTTTATAAAGAACATATAAGATTTAAAGGATGTATAAGATATACATCCATTAAAAAACATTTTCACATCCAAAAGCACATTTACATGTACTTTTCAATATGAGATGGTGCAAATGGGAATTATTGAATTCCTTCCTTCCTTCCTTCCTTCCTTCCTTCCTTCCTTCCTTCCTTCCTTCCTTCCTTCCTTCTCTGCCTTTTCAAAGCAGTATACTGAACACAATAACCTTGTGAAACAAGCTAGATTGAAATGGAATGCCTGCAGCAAAATGGCCCTGTGCGCTTCCATGGCTGAAGGTGGATTTGAATCTAGGTATCCCCTAAATTTAACATCATAATTATTTTGGCAACTCCAGCTATGATTAATCATAGCTCAATATTTCCTGGCCCTTGCAGCCAGATTACAAACAACAAAAAACTGTAATCAATAACAAATACATGGATTCAAGAAAGAACATTATTTGCAAAATAGAAAATACATTTAGAACTAATAAATACAAACATAAATTGGCTGGTGATATATTTATATTATAGTTTTAGGTACTTAGGTGAAATAAACACCACGACCCTTGCCAGTTTGCTTTCAAACTGGTATGTTGGAGTTTTTTTCCCCAAGGACAATGTGGCCATTTAACTTTAGGAATATATATCTAACAAAAAGTATTTTGTTTACTAGCAAATACTTACCAAGTGTTACAGTCAACTTTGATCTTTTCCCCAGGCTGATATGTGGCCTCATTGTGAATACATGGGCACTCTTCCACAGGAATACAATGACCCTTCTCATCTGACACTAGCCCGTCTGGACATACGCAACCAGAGATACACTTTGAATTATACTGTAAACATCAAGAAGAAAATATGACTCAGAAAAGAGCAAATAAGCAGTCAAATAATTTGCTTTCTCAGTCCAGGTTAAATAAAGCTGGCTCAATTTAAACACAATGGTGGTGTTAATTCAGCTAGGATTGCCAATAGGGAATGACCAACTGAATTAATAACTCCGGTCCATACCCAGAAGTTCTTCTGTCTGTATAAGTGTATTTGAGATAGTAATAGTATGTTTCTGAATAAATGAAAGACACTGAAGAAGATGGAACAATAGGATCTAGAAGGAATTGGGCAAGGTGAGACTGGGGAAGAGTGACTTGTCTAAGATTAATTCATGCCTTCATGGTATAGGGAACTGTTTCTGATAGGGCCTCAATACTTACACAATGTGAGACTTCCGGTGGCTCCGCGTTCCCCGAATGGATGCTCCTTTAGGGGCTCCAGCCCTGTGATTCCGTTTGCCGCTAGAACAGCGAAAATCAGCTGTTCTAGCAGCTCAAAATTCTCCCCCAGGGAAAAAGGGGGAGAGAAGAGCAGAAGGGTCTGGGTAGAGCTCCCCTAGACCCCCAGGCTTTTTTTTAAGCCTGAGATTTGCAGGGTGAGAGCTCCCTGAAAGCCCTTCAGTGCTCCGGATCCGAGACAATTCTGCTTTATGCAGAACAAGGGGTCGCGACCACACCAGCAGAGCAATTTTAAGGATTTTGAGAAAATTTGAACCTGGACGCTGGCAGAACAAAATCAGGAGAACAGAAAATGCAAGTATTAAACTTTAACTCCGTTTAAAAGAAAAAGAAAAAAGATGGCGCTTAAGGGCGTTAAAACAAAACTTACTAGTGAAAGTGATCATTAAAGCGGCAACATTGTAAAAGCTACTGGATTACGTGGCAAGAAAAAGATTTAAAGTGCTAGTGGAATGAAAAAGACTATGGTACTGACCCCCAACTACTTTATACTTCTAAATTGTATGGAAAATTATTGGACTTATTGACCTGACAGCTGAATAAATTTAAAGTGGAAATTGAAATATGGCTGACATCAAGGATGGAGGATCATTATTATATGAGCCAGCAAATTCAGAAGTTGTGACTGTAAAGGTTTTACAAGAACTCTTAAATTTTTATACTTCTGTTATATTGGAATAAGTTGAAAGGACTATTCAAAATTATAATTTGGAGAACAACAATGATTTGCTGGCTGGAAAAGAAGAAGAAAATCAAGCTATTTTGACTTTGGAGCAGGAAAAAGAGGCTGTCAGGATCACGATGGAAGTCAGCACACTGAAAACAGAGGTTTTGGCAGAAGCTTCTATGCAGTTAACTGAAAAGCAGCAAATAGACTCTTTCCTGCAGACTGATAAACTTTATCCTGACAATTTTTGGCTTGATAGACAGAATCAATTTTCAAGGAAGGAAGTGATTGATTATATAAACAGGAAGAGTCAAAATGGAGGTTTGAAATTGAAGGAGATAACTTTTAGAAGAGAACGATTTCCAAAGATGCATCAGCCTCAAATCTATATCCAAAATTTTTCAAAAATAAAAGCAGGGGGAGGAGCAATGTTGAAGAAGAAAGTACTATTGAAGAAGGAGGACTGGAAAAAATATAGAAAGAAAGGAAGAATTGAAGATTAGTTTCTTTTGGGGAGGATTTTAATAATAAATTTGAAAAGTTTACTGAAATTAGTATTTTTTAAGTTTAAGTAAAAATGTTTAACTAAAAATGGATAGCTTTTCTTAAAAAAATTATCGAGGTATTAAAATGCTTAACTTTAAACTTAATTGATAAATTTTTGAAAGTTTTGAAATTGATATTTTGAAGAATGAACTCAAGAGTTAGAAATAATTTAATTCAATGGATTACTAGTATTTTTAAGATTATATGGATAGCCTTTAAAAAAAAAGTTTTGAAACTTATATCTTGAAGAATGTTTTATTAAAGGTATTAAGAGATTTTAAAAGGTTTAACTTAAAATAATATATTTTTTCTTTCTTTTCTTTTAAAAAGATATGCTTTAAAGAAAGTTTTAAAATGTTTAATTTAGAATTTTAAAAGGGGAGGCTGATGAATAATTTTTAAAAGAGGAGTTAAAGAGTGTGAGGGAGTTTTGAATCTTGTAGTAAGTTAGTATATTTTAGCTTATGCTTGTTTAATGTTACACCCTGTTTTTGCTCTGGGAAGTCGGGGGTGGGGGAGGGGGGTTGAAGGTTGTTGGGGATAAAATTGTTATTTAATTTTTAATAAAACTAAAAGATAGATAAATGTATTAATAGAGAAGTAAGGAATGTGGGGAAAATGTCATAATAAAGGAAATGATAATATTAAGACGATAAATATTGGAAGAGTAAAAAGAAGATACAAAAGATGTACTCAGAAGATATATTGAATGATTGATTATGTATTGTTTGTTTGTTTGTTTATAAAATAAAAACTTTTTTTTAAAAAAAAAGAAAAATAAAAAAACAGAAAAAGATACATAAAAAAAAGAAATAAAAAAATACTTACACAATGTCTATCAAAATTCTGACAGCTTTTCTGACATCCAGCCCCTTTGCTGTCAGTGGTGGCATTTCTGCAGTCAAAGTAAACCATTGGAGCGGTACATTCTATCCAGAAGAGGGAAAAAGTTGATATATCACATGAAGAGATAGATATTGATATCATGGGTCAAAAGAGCTGGGCAAAAGATGTGTAAGGTCTTTGGAACTAACTTTATTCATTTGCATTGAAGTCTTAACCTTCAGTTGTTATTGAGTCTCTAATTGAGTTATTGAGGAAGGGAGGAAGGAAGGCAGGAAGGAAGGAAGGGAAATCTGAGTCTAATTCATATCATTATCAAAATACATCCCAAAATGAATATATTCTGCCTGTAATGTCTCCAAATATTTGCAAGAAAACAAGCATTTAGTTTTGTATGCAATTTACAGCCAAGAAATATTTCTAAAAAGGACACTATCAGCCTCTGAATTATACATCTTCACTTCTCACAAACATTTTTCCATACCCAACTTTTCTAATGAAAAAAAGAAAACTACTTCTATTTGCCGTGTATTTACCTTGGCGTAAGATCCATTTTGTGCAATGGAACTTACTTCCAGTTATCATGCTCAAGACCGTAGACAATATTAAAATTATATATATATATATATATTATATTATATTATATTATATTATATTATATTATATTATATTATATTATATTATAACATTGCTCCTGGAAGCACGAAGCCGAGAACACCAGCCTGAAGATGACGAATGAGACTTCGTCGAAACATCACCGAGACACTTCCAATTTTACCTGGGAGAAGACCCGAATAACCAAAGACCTACATATATATATATGTATATATATATGTATATATATATATATATATGTATGTGTGTGTGTGTGTGTGTGTGTGTGTGTGTAGTTAATATTTCGGGTTTCTTCCCGTGTAATTGTGGATATATCCCTAAAAGGGAAGAAGCGACGTTTCGACAGAATCTCATCTGCCATCATCAGGCTTATTAGTATTAGTATTAGTATTTATTAAATTTTTATACCGCCCCCTCTCCCGAAGGACTCGGGGCGGTGAACAGCCAGAATTAAAAACACACAATACAAATATTAAAATACATTAAAACAAAATTAAACTATCTTTGGCTTCTCCAATTTAACCCCTTACCCATAAAATTTACCCAATTAAAAATTTAACCCAGCCCGGCTTGCTGAAATAAAAAAGTCTTCAGGGCCCGGCAGAAGGTCCGGAGGTCCGGGATTAGTCGTATCCCTGGGGGTAGCTCATTCCAGAGGGCGGGTGCCCCCACAGAGAAGGCTCTTCCCCGGGGGGTCGCCAGCCGACATTGCCTGGCAGACGGCACCCTGAGGAGGCCCTCTCTGTGGGAGCGTGTTGGCCGGTGGGAGGTTATCGGAGGCAGAAGGTGGTCTCGTAAGTAACCGGGTCCTAAGCCATGGAGTGCTTTGAAGATGAGAACCAACACCTTGAAGCGTACTCGGAAGACCACTGGAAGCCAATGCAGCTCGCGCAGGAGAGATGTCACGTGGGAGCGCCATGTCGCCCCCATAAGTACCCACGCGGCCGCATTCTGCACCAGTTGGAGCCTCCGAGTGCTCCTCAAGGGGAGCCCCATGTAGAGACCGTTGCAGTAGTAGAGGCGGGAAGTAACGAGGGCATGAGTGACCATGCATAGGGAGTCCCAATCCAGAAAGGGGCGCAAGTGGCGTATCAGGCGAACCTGATAGAAAGCCCCCCTGGCCACAGCTGTCATATGCTCTTCTAAAGACAGCCGTGCGTCCAGGAGGACACCCAAGTTACGCGCCCTCTCCGTGGGGGCCAATGTCTCGCCCCCAATAGTCCTTCTTTGATCAGTTTGTCCTGTGTCCCTTGCAAAATTTTATCTAATTCTGTTTGACCTTTTTGAAATTCAAATTGAGCCAAATCTTTATTGTATCTTGATTTTATTTGTATATACGGCCAATGTCTGTACCCATCTATTTTAGTTTTTGCCTCGTTCTTAGTACTCCCTGATTGTTTAACAGATCTTTATAAGTTTTTGTTTTGTTATAGTCCATGGCATTTGGATAGATGTGGGCTTCCATCGTTGACAACCACTCCAGGATTTTGTAATAATGTGCCTTTTTAATACTCTGCCATGTTTGGTATAATGTGTGTCTGATTGTATGTCTCTGAAAATATTCATGCCTTTTGTCTGTGCCCTCCCATAAGAAAATGCTGATTTGTTTCTGGATTATCTTTGTTACATACTGCTATTTTAACTAGGCTGGTTCAATTTAAATGGAAAGATGGACCAAGAAATGAACATGTGGGTAATGTCTCTGTATTCCTTACTTTGCTTGGATTCTCCATCACCGTAGCAGTTTAGTTTTCCTTGGTTACAAGTGCTGAGTAAAAGAAATGGGAATGATTATTGTGTCCATATTATCTGAGAATTCCTAAATCTTTTTTTTTTTTAGTTGAGAAGCTGCAAATTATCAATTACCCTAAAATATCAATACCCTAAAAAACTCTTCAAAGGCAGAATAGCTAACATAATCTGGATATAAGATTAAGTATTTAACATTTGCAGATAAACTTGTAAATGTAATAAATCTTAGTTTTTCCAAACTCTGCACATTATGATTTTAAGCAGTGCCATTATATCCTTATAGCAAAAACACTCGGGACCAAATGAAAACATTCTAGACTGACACTATTCAATCTATTCTTAATAACCAAGCTTAGTTTGTAACTTAAATCCTTTTACCATGCAACGCCAAACTCATGGTAAACTTCACCAGGGAGCATGGCTGTTCCTTTGTAATAGCAGGGACATTGGTTAGCAGGTACACATATTTCAGAATCATCCATGTAAGTTCCAGGTGCACATGTACAGCCATCAACTGGGACAAATTTGATGTTGCAGGTAATATCAGGTTCACTCAGTGATCGGCAAGTAGGTTGACAAGAGCTAATTTCATAGCTATAATTCAGGGATTTGGGACAGGTGGCATATTTGGCTTGAAGGAAGAAAAAGAAATAATAGTTATTTATATTGTACATTGATTACCTGTTGATCTCAAGTCTCTGATAAAGCTAAAAGACACAATAAGAATACAACACAGAGTAAGTGAATAACAACATACACAGAGCCACATCTGCGCTGAAAACAGAAGAAAGGAACTAAGATGCACTTAAAACAACATTTAGTGTTCAGAGTTTATTTATTTACAGTTCAACACCAGTCATAAGAAAATATATCACATACTGCAGACTTAAATGGATAATAATGATCAGTTATGAGAAAAGCCTGAAACAATTTATACTGTATGAAATGCACCAAAAATATCTTTAAGCCATATCTATTTGCAAACTCCATTCCCTTCTAGCACTGGTTACCTAGTTGGGTAATAAAATGTCTACATGAAAACAACCAAGTCAGAAAGCACCAAGGGCCCCCAGGCCTAAGAATATTGCAGCCTTTTTGGAAATATCTAGAAATTAGTAATCTAAAAAGAAAGCAGTAACCTTACCTTTTTGGGAGGGTTGAAAAAAAATTGGGACCAAATGAAAGCATTCAAGAGACTGACACTATTCTGTATATTCTGAGTTTGTAACTGGAATCCACTTACCATACAATGCCAAACTCTTCCCTAAGTAGAAAATTAATGTTGATTTGGCATAGTATGGTCGTCCTCTTCTAGCAATATGCAATTTCAGCTTTGAAAATACCTTGGCTGAATTTAAGGAGAGGATCTGGCTGAGAACCAAAACACCGAAACTGATAAAAGTCTGAATTACCCACTTCTATTACAACACAATTTCCCCCTGCTCTTGGCTATCCCTATAAATTTTTTTTGCAATGTGCCCCATTGAGAAGGTTTTTATTCTTCTTTAATCAACGTATTAGCCATTAAGGTGGAAACAGGTATATAGATCTCCCTTATGAAAAGTACACTTATATATGTTCCAAATGGAGGTGTTATGTGTATCACATGTGTCGTGAAAGAGTCCATTGCATATTCAATGGTGAATAGATCTTAGAGCACCAATTATTAGATGTTTCATAGTTTAGGATCACAATACAAAAAAAAAATCCCTCTTTTAAAAAAAGTCTATCAAGCACAGTTTTGTCTGCTACTCCAAATACATACTGTACATCATTCTTCATATATCCAGATTCCAGATAAATTAATTCAGAGGGAGAGGACTTTAAAGCTCAGCAACAAATAGACAACCAGTGAATCATCTTATGTATGTTTCCCAAGCATGCAGCCCTCTAGTTTGGCTGCTGCAAATTAATAGTAATGCTTTTAAAAATCATCTTTGTATGGAGCACATCCCAGACTATCTGGGGTGGATGTAAGGAAGGTATAAATGTCCATCAGAAATTCATCATTTCGGACTTCCGGTTTTCTCGTCTTCGGCGGCGACGGTGCTTTCTTTTAGCACCGCCACCCCCGCCGCTTGTAGAGCCGCTTCCTGACTGCGAAGCGGCTCGAAATCTTCGAAATCCTTAGGATTAAAGAAGAAGAGGCAGCAGGGCACAGGTAGAGCCCCTGCAACCCCCCCAGGGAACTGTTTCTGGGGAGGAAGCAGGCGCGGCTCCCTTACAACCTGCTGAAACTCCGGGCGGCGTGGGACGTCTTCTGCTTTTGCAGAACAAGCCGATCTCAGGAAACCTTTAAAGAGCGAGGAAATAACTCAAATAAACATCCGCAATCCACTTGAACCCTGAAATTTTGAACTGCAAGTATTAGTCCTTTACTGAACTTTTTTACTGAAGTGAAAGTCTCGGAATGAGTGAAAGTGATTGAAAAAATATGGCGCTCAGCAAATGAATTAGTGGGTGTGGATTGGTGAAGTTATCTTGTCTTGCTACAAAGTTAAAAAGTTGTTACAGAGTTGCTCCGGCTGCAACAGAAATAAGAGGAAAATCTCTCCCTTTTACTTGTCTTTGCTGCATTATAGCTTTGTTTTGAGTAATTCTGGGGGACTTTTTTAGAAGGTATTGTGGAGGTGGCAGAAGAGGCGGACCCTCCCTTTTTAAGAAAGCTAGCTTACGTGGCAGGATGGCTTCAAAAAAGCAGGAAGGCAAAACAGGGGGGGATCCCCCCCACGTAAGCAGGATACGCAGTCACAAGCCCAAAAAAAAGATTTGGATATGGGAGAACTAAAAGAATTCATCTCAAATATTTTGGATGAGAAATTTCAAGACATGGATGACAAAATAAATAAAATAGATGAAAAAATTCAAAAGTCACAACAGGAAATTATGCAGGAAATGCAGCAGAGCCAAAAGATGGTGACCAAAAAAATAACGGATGTGGCGTCTGGTCTGGCAGGATTTATTATGAAAGTTGAGATAAAAGTGGATGAATTTAAATTAGAAGTTAATGCTAAGATGAAAAATAATGATCATAAATTTCTTGATGTTGATGACAAGATGCAGAGAGTTGAGAATGATATGGTTATGATGCAATTTCGTGCAATGGAATTTGCTATAAGGCTTCGAGGAATTAGAGAAGAGGAGAGACAAGATTTGAGACAGGTCTGTGCCGAAGCCCTAGCTGTGATTTTAAAAGTTGAACCCGAGATGGTTTTTTCTAAAATAGATAAAATTTATAGAGTTAACTCGTGGGTGGCCAGACAAAGACAACTGCCTAGAGATGTGGTCATATATTTTACAGACAGAGCAATAAGAAATGACATTTTGCAAAAATCTTTTCTCACTTCTGTGCAAGTGAGTGGATCCAAGATTACAGTCTACAAGGAGCTCCCACCCAAGATGTTGAAATCTAGAAAAGAGTATGGTTTTCTTGTTAAAGAACTGCAGAGTAATCAAATCCCATTTCGTTGGGACGCCCCAACTGGCATAATTTTGAGATATAAGGGAGAGAAACACCGTCTGAATACTGTGGAGAAGGCGGAGCAATTTTATAATGATATCTTTAAAGAAAGAACTCCATCCCCACGCACATCTACAGTTTTGGAGATTAAAGAGAGTGATAAGAAGCAACCTCAAGAATGGCAACAACAATCTAAGCAGGAATTAGCAGAGTTGAAGGGTGCTGAAGGAGGTTTTCTGGATGAGCCTTTGCTGGAACCTTCCCCAATCTCGGAGCTGGTTTGGGCGGCTGAAGTTAAGGATCAGCGTATAACTCGAGCAAAAGCCAAGGAACTCAAAGAAAAGTTACAGCAGGAGAGACAAGACAAGGCTGGGGCTGTGGGAAATGCAGGACAGAGGGTCTCAGATGAAATCCTAAGGTTCTGTGCTTCGCTCCAGAAGGAGAATAAGGATGATTAAATGTTTATCTTGGAATGTGAACGGGTTGAATGTAACACAAAAAAGGAAGAAAGTATTTGCATATTTAAAACAACATAATAATGATATAATTTGTTTACAAGAAACGCATATTACAGTTCAAGATCAAAACTATTTGAAAAATTCCAAATTAGGAACACATTTTATATCCTCAACTAACCAAAAAAAGAATGGTGTGGTTATTTACGTAAACAAAAAATTAACAGCCAAACTTATAGAAGCTGATCAAAATGGTAGGTTTGTAGCAATTGAATTACTTTCTGCTAATAGTCAAATTCTTCTGATAGGAATTTATGCTCCTAATCAACAACAGGACTATTTTTATAAAATGCTGCATACTAAAATACTTCAATGGGATTATAGATCTATTTTAATTATGGGAGACTGGAATGGAGTAATTGACTCTAAATTAGATAAAAAGACTTTGGCAAAATCAAGAATTAGATTACCACAGACTTTTTTTGATATGAAAGAAGACCTGGAATTAAAAGATATTTGGAGAATACATAACCCAAAAGAACTGGACTATACTTTCTTTTCTGACAGACATAGATCCTTTTCCAGGATTGATTTTATTTTGTTGTCTGATGACTTACTTGTTAGGACAAAAAGAACAAAGATTCTGCCAAGAACTTTGACTGATCACAGTCCAGTCTGGATAGAAATTGAGACATGTAAGAATGAGAGACGCTCTTGGAGATTAAATGAAAACTTGTTTAGATATGAGAAAAATATAATAGAACTTAAAAAGCATCTGAAAGAGTTTTTTGAAATGAACTTGAATAAAGGCACCCCAATGGAAATTGTGTGGGACGCAAGCAAAGCTTATATGAGAGGGGTGCTTATATATATGAACTCTAAACATAAGCGGATTCGACAAAAGAAAAGACTTGAATTGGAAGCAGAAATAAAGGACAAAGAACAGTTACTTATTAAAAATCCAACAGATGAAAGAATACTTAGTGTTATAAAACTTCTGAAAGACCAATTCCAAATGCTTATAGCGGAACAAGTTGCAACAAACTTACAATATGCGAAGCATAATACATTCTGCAATGCTAATAAACCAGGCAGGTGGTTGGCTTACACATTAAGGAAGAAACAAAGCATACGGACTATTGATAGTGTTGATATTGGGGGGAAAGAAGTTTTTCAACAGAATTTAATAAAAGAAGCCTTTCTTCAATATTACACTAAACTATATGCCAGAGAGGAGGTGCAGAATGGACTTATAGAAAAATATTTGGACAATAAAAGAGTTACAAAAATCACTGAACAACAAAAGGAAAGAATGGATTATCCCATAACAGAGGAGGAGATAATAGCAGCAATAAAACAATTAAAAACAGCCAAAGCTCCTGGAACGGATGGTCTGACAGCAGTGTATTATAAAACTTTACAGGCAGAAATGGTGGAACAACTCAGAGACTTATTTTGCAACATACAACAAGGGGGAAAAGTACCTCCATCGTGGACTACAGCTTATATTTCTTTGATACCAAAAGAGCAAGCAGGTCCTAAAAAACCGGAGAATTACAGACCAATATCTCTTTTGAATACGGATTATAAAATTTACGCAAAAGTATTAGCCAACAGACTGATGCCAGTAATTCAAAAGGTGATTCATGATGATCAAGCGGGATTTATTGAGGGTAGGCACATGAAGGACAATGTAAGGCAAGTAATAGATTTCTTGGAATATCTTGAGAAGAATAAACAGATCCCTGCAGTGCTGGTCTTTCTGGATGCAGAGAAGGCCTTTGATAGAGTGGATTGGAATTTTCTATTAAAGACATTAAAAAAGATGGACTTTGGGGACCAATATATACAGGCGGTCTCAGCAATTTATCAAGAGCAAAAGGCACAGATCATTATCAATGGAAGTTTGACAACAGAGTTTAAAATTGAAAAAGGTACAAGACAGGGATGTCCACTGTCCCCATTGTTGTTCATTTTAACACTAGAAGTCTTGTTAAATACAATAAGGGATTCTAACACATTGAAAGGTATAATGATAAGGCAAGAGGATTACAGAATAAAGGCATTTGCAGACGATCTGGTTGTTACCCTAACACAGCCAATGGAATCGATAATCCAGATGAAGGACATTATACAAGACTTTGGTAAAGTTTCAGGTTTCAGATTGAATCAGAGAAAAACTAAGATGGTAGTTAAAAATATGACACAAGATCGTAAACTGGAGTTAGAAAGGAGGGCAGGTTTTGAGATTGTACCAAAGGTAAAATATCTAGGAGTTCAGGTTGCAGAATCAAATATGAAATTGTTTCAAAATAACTATGAGGCGTTGTGGCGAGAGGTGCAAAAAGATATGGAGATTTGGAAAAAACTGCAGCTGTCTTTACTTGGAAGAATAGCAGCAGTTAAGATGAACATTTTGCCAAGATTTCTTTTTTTGTTTCAAATGATTCCGGTGCTCAAAAATGATAAACAACTAAAAGCATGGCAAACTGGTATCAACAAATTTGTCTGGAACGAGAAAAAACCAAGAGTAAAAATGAAAATTATGCAAGACATCCCAGAAAGGGGAGGTCTCAAACTTCCAAACCTACAATTATATTATGATGCAACAGCTTTGACTTTAGTAAGTGATTGGTTTGGAGGAAAAAAGACTGGAATATTGAATGCAGAAAGTTTTGATCTGGAATTTGGATGGCACGCTTACTTATTTTATGACAGCAAAGTGGATAAAGTATTTAAAAGCCATATACTTAGAGATTCTTTGCTGAGAGTTTGGAAGAAGCACCGAAACAACTGGAATTATAAAATACCGCTATGGCTGGATCTTGGTCATACCTTGTGGAATACAAATATAATGTCACTCGGGGGGTTTTTATATAAAGAGGTTCTTTTTACAGATGCGGGCAGATGGCAGCTGAAGACATTACAGACATTGTTGGCTGAAGGGATTAATTTAACTTGGTTACAATATAATCAACTGCAATTGAGATGGAAAGAGGACCAAAAAACTGGTATTATGATGTATGAGGAAGAATTAGTTAGACATATAAAAGAGAAAGGCCCAATGCATATTAAAAGACTTTATAATGTCTTGTTAGAAAGGGATTCAGAAACTGAACTAGTTAAAGACTGCATGGTTAAGTGGGCACAAAATTTTGAGGAACCAGTGATGTTGGAAACATGGGAAAAAATTTGGGTTCAGAATGTTAAATTTACACAGTCGCAGAATCTGCGGGAAAATTTCTATAAAATGTTTTATAGATGGCATTTAGATCCAAAAAAATTGTCGTGTATGTACCCTAGTGCCCAGCCTAAATGTTGGAGATGTGACTGCTTAGACGCTACATATTATCATGTTTGGTGGACCTGTAAGAAAGTTAAGGCTTTTTGGGTAAAAATTTGGTGGGTCATGCAGAATGTTTTGAAGAGAAAAATTCAATTTTCTCCACAACTGTTTTTATTGGGTATAGTTAAGGGTTTTACATTGGGGGAAACAAAAATGATATTGTACATGATAACTGCAGCAAGATTGTTGATAGGTAAATACTGGAAAAATGAAGCGCTGCCTTCGATTGAGGAATGGACTTTGAAGATGGCCAGTTTTGCGGAGATGGCGAAGATTTCAGCATATTTAAAAGATTGTTCTCAAGAGACTTATGAATGGGAATGGAAGAAGTGGATAAATTATGTTCAGCATAAATATCAAACTAGGAAGTATCAAATAGCCTTTATTTAAAAATGTTATATAAGATAGAAACATTTTAGGGTTGAGGATAAAAATTTGTTAGAAAATGTTATATTAAGATAGAAATATTTTAAGGTTAAGGATGAAAATTTGTTAGAAAATGTTACATTATGATAGAAATATTTTTAAGGTAATCAGGATGAAAATTTATCTGAAAATGATATACTAAGATAGAAATAGGTTAATGTAATGAAGATGAAAATTTGTAAGGGGGAGGGAGGGGTTCAAGTTTTATATACAAAGGAGGGTTTTTTCCTTTTATCTGACATGAGCATACTAGGAAGTCTGGGGGGAGGGGAGGGTTAGGGTGGGCTGGGGAGGTTGGGAAGTTTGGGGGGGGTAGTGGGGGGGGGGAAAAAGGGGGTGAAAATGTAATTGTAAAACTTTTGCAATAAAAAAAAAAGAAATTCATCATTTCATAGAAATGCCAGCAAGGGAGCTGGAGATTAGCATTAAAATTATATTCAAAAGTCCATTCCTTGGCGGCATCACTAGAAAAATTTATCAGTCTAAAATTCCTTGCTGAATGGTTTTATCAGAGTACTCACAACAAGCGTTGGTTCTCCATCCTGCAAGTTCAATTCCTTTGGCTCTGCATGCTCTGACATAGGATGAGAGGGCAGCACACATGCACTTCTCACTTATCTTACAAGCGCAGGTATCAAACATACAGTTCTAGAAAAGGGAAGCATATTCTTAATCAAATAGAGCCTTGGTAGTACAGTGGTCTAAAGCACCCTGTTATTAAGACCAGCTGCCTGCAATTACTGCAGGTTCGAATCTCACCAGGCTCAAGGTTGACTCAGCCTTCCATCCTTTCTAAGGTAGGTAAATTGAGGACCCAGTTTGTGGGGGCAATAAGCTGACTTTGTATAAATATACAAAAGGATGAAGGCTATTGCTTAATGCATTGTAAGCCGCCCTGAGTCTCCAGAGAAGGGTGGCATATAAATTAAATTAAAATAATAATAATAATACTTTCCTATTATTTCTTGCTATGAGGTTGACTCAGCCTTCCATCCTTCCAAGGTTAGTAAAATGAGGACCCAGACTATTGCTACTGCTATCCTACCACTAAATTGGAATTTTACATCCAATCAGATTTCAGCAGCAATCCTTTTAGTCTGTCAAATTCCTGAAGTGCATTCCACGCAAGTAGTACATTGAGCTGGGTGTGCCAGGCTTTGTTAGTAGAGTGATTTAATGTGCTTTCACATCATTTTGGCAATATAATGCATGACTTTGAAAATCCAGCTCTGTGGGTGAAATTCAGTTTGTTTTTCTTCAGGAAGATCCACCGGAGAGGGAGGGGGTGTTTACAGAACTTTCTGCAATAACAGCCTACTGAAATTGACCAGATTCTGGCCACAAATAACATTTGCTCACCCTTCCCCTAAAGGATGATCCTTACTTCCCACCATTGTTAATGTCTTTCCAGGCAATGTTCTTAATTAAAATGGATGATCATAGTACCGTGTGATAAGCCTTTGGATTCACTATGGGGTGGCATTTAGCAAAAGGTCCTTCAGCATCAGTCAGGAGTCCACACCAATGACGGGCATATTTTTCTAAAAAGAGAAGTAAACATCCATATCTTTTGGACCATTTCTATAAAGATACATGGCAAATTTCATCACAGATTACATGTCCAGCTTCAATGTTCACATTATTAATATGCTAATACAGACAATTATACCTGCATCTGAAAAAGAATGAAACAAACTTGAGTCCATTTATTTCATACACCTAATTCTTTCTCAAACTTTGCTGATAAGATCTTAATTTGCACATTTTCTGATTTTTTCACTCTCATTATCAATGCATTGCTTTTACTCCCCACCCTCACCTCATCTGTAAGATTGTTATTGAGTTTTCCCTTAACAACTATGTAAGAAAAATTGAGAATAATTGTTTTAAAGAATGGCTATTTTGGAGTAATTCTGCCCACCATTTTCAGTGCTCACGGTGCAAGGATCATTAAAATGCTGTTTAATGTTGTCACAGGCAGCTTGAGTTTTCCAGGTATTAGCAAATGCGATCGCTGTTCCTTCTATCAATCCATTCAAGGTTTTGAAGTCATCTCTCTGGTTATGGTTAAAGTTGCCACAGAGGCCTTTAAAAAAATTTTTATAATTTGAATGATGGCAAAATAACAAAATGGACTCTTTGAACCTAGAGAAGGCATAGAATTTTGAAATATTCCTTACCACACATTCTTCCTTGGAAAGATGGATCCAGATAAATGTATAACTGTAGCAAAGGTTTAATCTGGACCACGAGCTGAAGGCCAAAATTTGTGTCCAGAATGATGAAGGAATGTGAAGGCTGGAACATTGTTACATTAGCTATGGGGAAAGAATAAATGTCATTCTGAATAAATCAGCATTTGCAGTTGTCCAGGAGAGAAGGAGCTAAATTTTGGGTAGTCATTTGCTACCACCACATTAGTGAATTGGGAATATGGTACAGGGCTTGATTAGAAAAAAAAACAAAAAAAAAAACTCTGGTATTTTTTATACCAGAACACATGGTAAACACTTTTACCATGTGTTCAACCGTCATCCCAATGATATGGTGCAGACAGGGTATTTCACTGAATTAGTTAAGCATCTAGCATGATGTTTTACATAGTTGCCTTCAGCTCTTTGTCTCCCATCTATAAACTGGCTAGAAACAAAGCCAGCACCCTTTTCTGGTTATTAGTTCTTTTTTTCAGTTTTGGTGATGGTAATGACCAGATATTCTATTTGGACCCACAGTTAATAAAGCATAAAGGTATGTGCTAGTTGTTCCCAACTCTAGGGGGTGGTGCTTATCTCTGTTTCAAAGCTGAAGAGCCAGCGCTGTCTGAAGACGTCTCTGTGGTCATGTGGCCGGCATGACTCAACACCAAAGGCGCATGGAACACTGTGACCTTCCCATCAAAGGTGGTCCCTATTTTTTCTACATGCATTTTTTACGTGCTTTCGAACTGCTAGGTCGGCAAAAGCTGGGACAAGTAACGGGAGCTCACCCCATTATGCAGCACTAAGGATTCGAACCGCTGAACTGCCGACTTTTCGATCAACAAGCTCAGTGTCTTAGCCACTGAGCCACCACATCCCTACATAATAAAGTATCCTACTGTTTAATTAGTCTGTTTTTAAAAATCTTCATCACACTTCCTCATGGGAAGAAAGTAACCACCAAACATTTTTCTTTTTGTAGGCAGAACTTACAGGGCATATTTTTGAAAACCTTAGTACAATTTACTAAGTTGAAGCATCAAAATTCACATCTATCAGGCACAGCAGCTAGCCTAAAGCAAAACTTCCTTTCCACGTTTGTTCTCTGTTGCAGAGAGAACTTCCTTTCTAAAGTTTGGTTCTCTGTTGCAGCTGCTGCTATAATAAAGCTATAGTAGCATAGTGGCTGTTACTTTTGACTCACCTTCTACAAGTCAGGTAAAAGTTGGTCAGCAATAACTTAAAAAAAATTAACTTTTTCTATAGTTACCCACTTTATGATTTTAATTGGTTTTATTTATTATCTATTTTATTTACTTAATAAGAAAATTTATATGGCTGCTCACAGTGACTCTGTTCATCAGTGTAACATAAGGCCTACTTAAAGTAGAAGGATTTCACCCCAGTTTCCAATCACTCAAATGGATATAGGTTGCACAGGAGTTACCACTGCATTTCTATGGTAGGGTGGTTTTAAAAAATCCAAATTTTTCACTAGTTTACTGGTGGACTGAAACTGTTAAAGATGTAGGTTAGATTACCTATAACAGGGGTGGGCAAATGTGTCTCTTTTACAACCTGTGGACTTCAACTCCCAGAATTCCTGAGACAGGTTGTAAAAGAGCCACATTTGCCCACCCCTGGCCAATCTTTGAGGAATTTGTAGTGACACTAACAGAAAAATAATGTGAATTCTTCAGCAGATATGCATCGACCTGACAAATAACACTCCATCAAAAGCTTAGCAAAATATTATCAAGAATTTGAACTGTGATTGGAAACAAATTGGGAATCCGATGAAACACAGTTTTTAAAAAATGCTTATTGAGGCAGGTCCCTTAATCAGTTGATTGCACTAACCTGTACAGCTGAGGTTTCTAAAGTCTTTTAAAAGCTGCATATGTTCAGAGACTGACTAAGATTAAAGCATGGATAGTGAACTTCTCTTTCCAAAAGGAATTCCTTTTTCAGAACAGCAAACTCAATTGTCAGTCTGATACCAAACCAAATTTGATATGCTAATTACATTTAAGATTTAAAACTTTTCCTTCTGCACAGTCAGATATTTCTAATGAGCTACATACCCACTGAGATAGGCAGCTGAGTAACCATCCCATTAACAATTACTATGCCTTCACGGTTGATTGCGGCATACTGGTGAGTAAAAATGAAGAAATAATCAATAGGTACATTATCTTAAAAACTGATAAATAGAAATACGAAATTCTCTCTGTCTGTCTCTCTCTCTCTCCCCATCTATCTATACACAATAGATACACACAATAGATATGGCACACAATAGATACAAACTTATAGTAAACCATGCCAAACTTGATTGCAGAAAATACGACTTCAGTAACAGAGTTGTTAATGCCTGGAATGCACTACCTGACTGTGGTTTCTTCCCCAAACCCCCAAAACTTTAACCTTAGACTGTCTACTGTTGACCTCACCCCATTCCTAAGAGGTCTTTAAGGGGTGTGCATAAGTGCACCAGTGTGCCTACTGTCCCTGTCCTAATATTCCCTTTTATTCGTATCCATTTCATGTATTCATAATTACGTTTA
Organism: Arizona elegans; assembly: GCA_022577455.1. Lineage (NCBI taxonomy): Eukaryota > Metazoa > Chordata > Lepidosauria > Squamata > Colubridae > Arizona > Arizona elegans. The sequence goes on from JAKOOJ010000001.1 coordinate 89,938,998, forward strand.
TACTTATATCTGTTATCTAATGCATGCTTGACGAAATAAATAAATAAATAAAAATATCTCTCTATCTCTCTATCATCTATCATCATCTATCATTTAACATCTATCATCCATCCATTATCTATCTCTCTATCTATCTATCTATTTATCTATAAATGTGGATATGTTTGTAAATATAAATGAATTATATGGGAAGGGAGGGAAAGAAGGCAGAAGGAAAGGCAAGAAGGGAGAGACATTGCAAGTGCTAAGTAAAATTCTCACCTCTCATTAATTCATATTTAAATAAATTATTTAATTTAATTTGGTTTAGTTGTTGACAGGAATTTAACTGAACTGTTACTTAAGAAAAAAAGGAAATTAAACTGCTGTAATCCAGAGTTTCAAAGCTCCTTCATTTTACTTCTAGCAATGTAATTCTTGTTTAAATATAGAAAAAGAAGTGAATTCTGCTTATTACATATGTAATTATTTTGTCAGCAAAAGGCATTTTTAGATTGGTAGGCAAGCCTAATCAACTCAATGGCACCTGAGCAATTTTGATTAATTAAGGTTCTTACAGTTTCTCCTCCATTGATGGTAAGAACCACCATTTTTAAGCAAGTCTCAGACTCTGTGAAGCCACATGGCCCAAGATCTCCAAGAACAGTAAAGGTTTCTTCATCACAAATCTGGGGGAAGAGAGACCAGGAAAAAGATAATAAGACAACAGACAGATTTCAAAGATGCTACTTTAAAAATATTTTGGGATAACTTCTATAGTACTTTGGTTGACTTTGCAAAGAAAGGGAATAATTTGAGTCCATCTTAGTTGGAAAAACAGGAAATTCTAATTTAATTTAATTTAATTTAATTTAATTTAATTATTTAATTTAATTTAATAAATTAAATTTATATGCCGCCCCTCTCCGAAGACTCAGGGCGGCTTATATTCTTTATATTCTTTTTCATAATATTAAACATTGAACCAATTTTATTAGAACAGAGGTGAAGAGTCAGATTAAGTTAAAGCATTTTCCAAATTGCTCAGTCTCTTCCTAGCTAGCTTAATTTTGTTTTCATTATCAAGCCATTTTATTGAGCAGCATACAGAGTTTTCTATCTGTTTTTTGGATCACACTAATATAGTAATTGATTTAATCAGATTAAAATGGCTATTGTTTACATCTGGAAAGAAAACAATAGCTTGGTGAAATTCTTCTCCATCAGCCAAGAATTCCTCTTTTTAATGTATAAATATAAAAGAAAGCTACCATTTTATAGGGAAAGATTCAAGATATAAATAAAATCTAGAAATAGAAACTGGATAAACCGTGTGATATGATATTTATAGCAAAGGACTGACATCGGGAATAATAAATGTAATTTTATAATTCTAGAAATAGAAGCTCAGGTTTAGGTTGTGTACCTAAAGACATTTTTGCTAATGTGAAATCTTAGATGACTTGCCTTAGTTAGAATATAATTACATTTTCCATGGAAATTATACCACACTTCATCATAGGTGGAGATATGTGATCCTCCTTCTATTGAGCAAATACCACGACAAGGAAGCTCTGTGCAATTCCACTCACCACCACTGCAGACACTGGAGAAAAAAGAATCTAAAATTAGGGATTTAACTTTGAAGAAAAAGTACTTTACTTATCTTATATTATTTTGCTATGATATCAATTAAATCCCCATTTTGAATACATAAATATAGATACTTAGTTTGATTGAGTCAATCAATATTACCTTGTAATTCAAAAGCTATGGAAGGCATGATCTATTACATGATCATAGCTTCATTTCCAGGAAACTAATAGAATGCAGCAAGTGTTTACATGTAAGTTTATTTATTTATGCTGCCAGACCAAATATAATATCAAACATTAATGTGAAACTATACACTAAAATATTAAAGAGAAAAATATATAGCTTATCTTCCAGCATGGAACAATATGACAGTGCTTAATGTTTCCTTATTGCAACCATGATTGAGCAATATTTTGCCATTCTTTTTGAGATTTCTGAATGTTTATCAGCTAATTAAAAAAAATGTGTTGTCTTCCACTGTACATTTGGAACAGAAGAGGTAATAGCTGCAAGTGTGAGAACGCCTTTGTCTTTGATCTTGCAAAGCTTTTGTCAGTCAGAGTGAACAATACCTGCAAAAGGTAGCATTCCATTTTCTTCTTTCTCCTAAAGAATCTTAGTTTAACAATATGCTCATTAGTTAACTGCTATTCTTTAGTTACCCAGCTAGTTTTAAAAATCCAGCAGAATCTCCCTTTTGAATGCGTCTGAAGGATAGATTAATAGCCAGAAGTAATATATGCAAAAGGAACATGGTGGCTCAGTGGCTAAGATGTTGAGGTTGTCGATCGAAAGGTTGGCAGCTCAGCAGTTCGAATCCCTAGTGCTGTGTAATGGGGTGAGCTCACATTACTTGTCCCAGCTTTTGCAAACTTAGCAGTTCGAAAGCATGTAAAAAATGCAAGTAGAAAAAAATAGGAACCATCTTTGGTGGGAAGGTAACAGCGCTTCGTGTGCCTTTGGCATTGAGTCATACCGGCCACATGACCACAGAGACGTCTTCAGACAGCGCTGGCTCTTCGGCTTTGAAACGGAGATGAGCACCGCCCCCTAGATTCAGGAACGACTAGCACATATGTGCTAGGGGAACCTTTACCTTTACCTTTAATATATGCAATCTGAGAGGTTAAATGGAAGTATGGACTTTAGATCAGAGCCCAAAATCAAGAATTACAAATAAAAAATATTGACATCACCGATGAAAACTAGATTCCCGCACAAAACATTGGCTGAATGTACCAAAAGATATGAATTACCAGGAACGGCATGGAGCTGAATATGTCATCCCTGGAGCATAAGATTCTCCATTATAAATGCAGGAGCATTGCTCAAAGGGGATGCAGGCTTCGCCGTTGATGTCATCAAAAACAGTTCCTATGAGGACAAATAAATTATAATGGATTTTCAACATGGGCCAGAACAGTTTCATTTCATTTTCATTGAAATTCTTCTATACCATTTTTTTTTAGAAAGTACTAAAGGGAGTATATATAGTAGACAATACTATTTTATTATTGTGTTTATGGCACAGTAGTACAGTATGCATACTTAGCTCCATATTCTCACATTTCCTCTCCCCCTTGATAATAGAATAATTTACGCCGAAGAGGGCAGCTCACCTGGTGGACAAAAGCAGCCGTCTACGCAGTGATCTTCACAGACATGAGATCTTTCAGAATTAGTACAAGTATTTGCACAAGGTGATCCACATTCTTGATATTGCATATCCAAAGAGCATAATATTGCTGAAATAAGAACAATAAGACTAGGTCAGTTCTCCGCACAGCATGCTGTGTATAAAATAACCCTGACAGAGAATCATTATCAGTAATATGTATCATGTTCTTCATTAGTCTTGCAACATGCCATAATTTGAAAGAACACTCAGCAGTTAACAAAGATACATGAGATAAGGCATCCATGATAACAGGACAATTGCATCTTGATCATCAACATCATCATAATATCCCAACCAAAATCAACAAACAGGAAAAATCCACATAGCAGTCGCTCATACTACATAAACTTTGTGGAAGAGCTTGGTTTTCAGGTTTCCTGAAAACAGGATTGGCTTGATCTCGGCTAGAAGTTTGCTTGATGCTGTCATGGAAAAATAGCACCTCAGTGTTTCAGTCCTCCTTGCTTTATGGGGAGAACTAATATACCAATAGTTTCTCTTGATACGAACAATCCAGATTGAAGAATGAAATTCTAAGAACATGTAGGTGCCAAAAATATAGGTCTTAATACAGCAAAACCAGCACTTCAGTTTGCACCTGGAAGCCTACTTGAAACCAATGCAGGGGTCACAGCACAGGTATAATGCTTACTGGGGACATGTGTCAGGTAACAGGTGGGCCACTATATTTTATAAACTATCAGCATTTGGATAGTCTCCGAAGGTGTCCCCAAGTACAACACATTGCAATAATACAGGATGCAACCCCAAGTAGCAACTGACATTCATAATTGATTGTTTTGAATGAAATTAATTATGTTTTCAGAAATCATTTTTAAATTAAAGTGCCTTTAATTTAAATTAAAGGCACATCCTACCACCTGTTTCTTGGTGGTTTTTTTGCATATATTTCATGTTCTTTATTTATGGTCTATGGGTACTTGCCAGTCTAGCCAAATAGTTTATAATTTATATGTATCCATTATTATTTTTTGATGGACAAACACAGAGAGAGAAGAGATCTGTATAGAGTTTTTCTCTCCTTTTCCTTTGATGCTTCATTGTTCAAAACTTCTTGAGAGCAGAAACAATATAAGCAAGAACATGATTTCTCAGTGATTGATTACCCAGTTCAGCTGTTTCTCATTTTAGCTGAATAACTGAGCAGAAAAAACAGAGCTTGCCACACACCAGAACATATCCAATTGTTCATCCAGTTGCTTTCTTCATCTCATTGCTTAAAGAATAGTGCTAATATGTTTTAGTACTTTTGAAGAATGATTAAATTTGCAATTTTTGCGACTTTCCCAATTCCTTTGAACTGTGTATTGTCTGGGAAAGTAAGACTTGCATCTTCTCTGATCCTTCAAGCTGTTCATAACTCTATAACTAGTACAGGGATCTGTGAAATGTAATATTTTATTTGTAATGTAATATTTATTGTTTTCTGTTGCAAGTAGAAATCTATTCACTCATATATTTCTTGTTTTGGCAGCATCTTTTCATTTCCATACTTTCAACTAGAAAATGAATCTGGATCAAGAATCCTGATAAGTTTAAAGCTGGGGTGTCAAACTGGCGGCCCGCAGGCCAGATGTTCCATGAGCAGGCCACGCCCACCCCAGTTCCACCTAGGGAAAAACCATCATAAAATGTCACATAACGGCAACGTGATGCCGTGAGTTTGATACCCATTAGACTCAAATTACTTTGGTCAATTGTTTGGCAGAAGTTTACACTTACGGCATAGTTCTGGACTTCTCCAGTTTTGAGGTCGGCCACCAGCGTGAGCACATTGTCGAGAGTATTCAGTGAAAGTGTCACAGAGACAGGAGGATTTTTCAACTTTATCACAGAGACATAAGTCATGTACACAAGCATCAATGTAGCTATTCACACTGACAATATCATTACATTCAGAAAATGCAGAACCAGTTAGTATTTTTCGACAAATATCCTAGATGGAAAAACAAAAGGCAAAAAAGAGTTTATGAAACAGTTTCCTTCTAAAATGGGGGGGGGGCTTTCCCTTTTTTAAAAAAGCCCCCATTTTTCTTGCTTATATCATAGATCCCTGTATTTTACACAGTAACATAAGCCCTTCCTCCAAAGTTAGATTCCAACCTAAGATGTCAGACCCCAAAACAAGATCAATACATGGTAATTCTTCCAAACTGAAGTTGTTTATTGTTTCACACATAGGTAAACTCTTGCCAGACTGAGCACTCTACTATCTGCATCTACAATATACTCTAAGAACTATTAAGGCAGAGCTGTCTCCACTCTCTTCTTCTCATTCATAACAACTGGACTGATTTTGCCTCTTATTCCTCTGAAATGCATCCCTTCCCTCCTGGAAATTCAGCTCCTCTCTCTACCTTCCATCACACAATATTATAATAATATAACTGTGGAGCAGATTGAGAGAGAATCAATTATTTTCAATGACATAGCAGCTAATAATTTTTAAATGTAAGTTTCTAGAATCCTTTTCCAAATCAGACAAATGCAAAGCAGAAGAACAAGAAAGAAAATTCTCACATGTTCATCACTGCAATTCTTCTGAGGAGGAGGTATAGGATCCTCACAATCTTCTGTCGGATCATTCACTTTCCATTGATTCCCAGACTGGAAGTCTGTTATAGGGGTATCTTCAAAAAAAAAATAAAGTCATAATAGAGATTTGTAAACTAGTAGCACCTCTGTCTAAGATTTCCTTTCAGGAAAGCCATGTCAAATTAGCTATGAAAGTTGATCAAGATCTAAAGATCTGTATGGCTTCTAGAAAAGCAAAATTAATCTAAATCCAATCCCCAATAAATTAAAGAGCTCTTTCTTGTTTGTAGCACCTCAACTTTCATACATGAGAAAGAATATAAGTTTTTCATATGAAATTATATTGATCTACATCTCTCAGAGTCTATCTATATGTATGAGGTGGTTTAATAAGGGGAGATGGGAAAAATGAAAAGACACTCTTGAGTTAAGTTTAATTCCTGGTAATTACATAGACATTGTGCAGTTTTTCTTGACACCACTATAGAAGTACTTTGCCATTGGATAATATAGGATTTTTTTTGTTTTTGTTTAACTTTTCAGTACAATTTATGACCCTGATATTGTGGTTAAAGAGTAAAAACCATCCTGTTTTAGCCCCAAATGTCATACAGTCGCATCTTTCAAACTTAAAATAATAAAATATCTACACATTATTTTGAAATCACAAATGATTTGATATTCTTAAGGCAGAGAACAAGGAGATTAAAGTACTAATTCTAAATTTGAGAACATTTAAAATTTGGGAATTTCTTTGTTTTGGTGAATATGGAACCTAATATTCATCCAATGTTCAAAGATGTAAAAAGTGAAGAATGACAGGTATGAGGCAAAATTACTGGGTTGTTGATACTAATGATCAAAATATTCAGGAAAAAAGGTTTTTTTTCTATTCCACCATATTGAAATATCAGGATTATGAAAAACTACAGTACGGTTCTGTAGCATTCATTGAATTAAAGAGGGTGATAAATAAATCCAATAAAACCTTTTTTATTTTTTACTTACTCTCAAAATAAAATTCTTTGTACTTTGGAATGCCATTAAAATCTCCACAAAGTCCACAGGTCTGATTGGCATATTTTTTATCAAGTTCCAGCTGAAATTACATATGTGAAGGTTGATAACATGTAGTAGATTAACTTTCCCTAATAAATATTGGAAATTCAAGACTATGCCTGCACTAGATAAACCAAAATAGTGTCTATCAAAGTTATGTTTCAACAATCCAAAGTGAATTTATTGGATAGAAAATTGGGATTTCCTTTGGGAATAACAGGCTCAATATTAATCATAATAACCTAATTTTCATTGTACTAGTCCTAACAAAATTAACTCCTTTGTTTCCCTTATCATTTCTGTACTTTTGAGGAAGGAAACTTCCTCAAACCCAAAATTTGCAAGTAAGGTTACAACCTATGAAACTAATAAATTACCAGACAATGAAAATTTGAGATTACAGACCTATGTATATGTTAAATATATAATCTAAATGTGCTTTCGTCTTTAAAAATAGAAATAAAATGTCAGGTGTAGAAACATGCTTGGTAGCTTACTTCAGTGTGAAAGTGTTTTTAAATAAAGGACCATTATCTAGGACCGTTATTGGCAACATAATAGTTATATACAAATGTATATAAGAGCATTTGAAAAAATATTCCTTGTCTCTATAGCTAATCTGAGAAGTTTAAAAAGTTTAAAGGAGAAACAAGTATTACTATGGTATTTGTGTTTCTACTCAATGTCTTATTTTATTGCATTTATATCCTACTTTTTCTCTGAGAACTCAATCTATTATATAGAGGATCATTCCTTATCCCATAATAACAATTTGTAAGATAGATCAACCAGAGAGGAAGAATGATTGCCTCAGCCATGTTTCAATGTAGATTAAACTTGGGACTCCCAGTTTAAGTCTTAATTAATTATTATATTACCTTGGTTTGCCAATTGATTAATTCTTAATTTGAGCCATGTCTTTGCTTCGTACATTAAACTTGAACTTAGATGTAGAGTTATGATTCCATCTTAGCCTTCTTTTTTCATTTTTACCCGATATGGATGATGAAACGAAGCTCCCTCAAGCACTGAGGGAGAACATTTCAGTATGTAACTACCTCTTCTGAGAGGATCTCCTTGCAAATAAACTTGACTTTTGAATTTTAGTGATCATATCTGTATTGAGAGGGATGATCTGTGACATAGGTGGTTGCAAGTCATATGAGGCCTTAATTATGTATCATAAGCAAAGCCTTGCCCCAGTAAGCAGCTAGTGTTGTTTTCAACAGTTGTGCAATAATTGTCCACTTGGCTGTAGCTTTTAGAACGCTGAATCAAACATAAAGATAGCTTAAATTCAGTTGTCTCTCTCTGTCTCTCTATGTGGGAAGTGAGCTCTAAAAGTGAGAGTGATCAGAAATCACAGAATGCAGGAAGTGTGCTAGAGACAAAAACAGAAAACAGAATGGCATAGAATATTTTGGAAGAAGCCGGCATCTGAAACTAGCTTCCATCCATCCAGCCCTATTTTGTTATAGCTCACATTTATCAGTTCTACATCATTATATACTTACCATTAGACTGTCTTCTTTATTCCACATTAGGGTTAAGCCAATTTTACTAACCACTTTAATATAGTTGAGAAAATTCTCTATTTCAAATCCAGGTCCATTGTAAGGTAACTGAATTCTGATAAGAATGCATTAGAAATACAAAGTGTCATTTATGTCACAATATTTTTACATGCCCCCCCTTTTTTTTTGCATGGAAGTTTAGGGATGCAGCATTTACTCAAGTAATTTACTCTGCATTTACTCTGGTTTTATTTTTTTCTGGAAGAGAGGTATTAATGTCTTGTTGATGTTTTGTATTATTGTTAATATAAAAGATACGGGCAGAACAGGCAAATAATAGTCCGAAGAGCCACCATTGTCTTTAGATCTATCCACTAGTGCCAGATGGGCTCACTTTCTGTTCTACTTCCTATTTTCTAAGCATACTTTTTCATATTACATTGAGTGGTCCTGACTATTTCTGATAGGTCATTGACTATTTTGAAGAGGCAGGAATGCCCCTTCAATGGAGTCACTACTTATTGTGGCTTGTGATATATTTTTAGAACTATAGTTTAATGTGAGTGCTGTGATAATACTCAGTTATGAATGACTAGAAAAACAATAAAATAATGCAGTGACAGACTTGATAATAAACTCATGGAGAACCCTAACAAGTTGAGGTAAGAAAGAATAGTAATTAAGAAAGTTTCTTCCTTCATTCAAATCAGCAGCATTCAAATAAAACGAGTACAGGTAGTCCTTGACTTACAGCCATTTGTTTGGTGACCATTCAAAGTTACAACAGCACCCTTTTTTTTCACAGTTATGACCATTGCAGCATCCTCATGGCCATGTGATCAAAATTTGGACACTTGGCAACTGACATGTATTTATCACAGTTGCAGTTTCCTGAGGCCATGCAATCACCTTTTGCGATCTTCTGAGAAGCAAAGTCAATGGGGAAGCCATTCGCTTTAATGACCGCATGGGTCACTTAACAACTACAGTGATTCATTTAACAACTGTGGCAAGGAAGATCGAAAAATGGGGCAAAATTCATTTAACAACTACCTGGAAATTTTGGGATCAACTGTTGTTATAAATCGAGGTCTACCTGTACACCAACAATTGCACCATTACAACATTCATTATACAGATAGCTCTAAAATCTGTAAGGCAGTAAGAAAGGATTATTCTGTAAAAGGATAGCTTCTTATGCCTGCATATTTTCATACTTTATCTTTGTATATTAAAATTCAACTTTGTCTGCACACGCACACATACACACACATATATATATATACATCTTGTAAGGAATTAAGGAGAAACTTCCAAACAGTGAGGACAATTAACCAGTGGAACAACTTGCCTCCAGAAATTGCAGGCACTACATCACTGGAGGTTTTTAAGAAGAGACTGGACAGTCACTTGCCTGAGATGGTATAGGCTCTTCTGCTTGAGCAGGGGGCTGGACTAGAAGACCTCTAAGATCCCTTCCAGATTCTATTTCTATTTCTATTTCTATTTCTATTTCTATTTCTATTTCTATTTCTCTTTCTCTTTCTCTTTCTCTTTCTCTTTCTCTTTCTATTCTATTCTATTCTATTCTATTCTATTCTATTCTATTCTATTCTATTCTATTCTATTCTATTCTATTCTATTCTATTCTATTCTGTAAGGCTGTCCATGTGAAAGAAGGTAATTGACAATTGTTATCACAGAAAAGAAGGGGAACTGACCAATGGAGTTTGCAGTTTAGTATGAATACCTTGCAAACTGTTGCTCAGGCGTCTCAGTCTGGATGAGATTTTCTTAAATTAGCTTAAAACCAAACTTGTATGACCATTAGATACCAGACGCAAGCATCTTAAATAGTAAATACAGATGGGCCTATAGGTAAGCTATTCTCAGTTAAGATTCTCTGAATGTTCCAGCCATCAATTTCAATCAGCATGGTCAATAGGCAGGGACCTTCATTAGTTAAGGTGAATTTAAAGAAATAGCTAATATATGAAACTTAAACAAAACTTCCTATTCCTTTTCAAATCTATATAATACCACAGTCATTTGTTCTTGTCATCTCCTACTGGTTAGAAGAACAGTTTCTGATGAATAATTTCTTCTAGTCATTATCTAGCCTCTTCAGATTCTTTGGTCACATAGCTATCAACTCACCTAAGGATTGCAGCCCTTCCTATATTTAAAACCCACAACAGAAAAAAAAGGTAATCTAATGAGATGATGTAAATATTTGGACTTCTTTTCTTCCACATGTATGCTGTACATAACTTCTTAACATGGTATTCTGCTTGTTTCTTTACTCATGTTCCAAAAGTTAGAAGCAACAGAAACTGATCCAAAAAATTTAACTTGTCTTCCTCATCAATGTTTGAAATAATGCCACTTAGGATGCCCTCAAATCTTGTACTCATCTGCAAGTGTTTTGACATTACAAACATCTGCATCTTCAGGCATGTTTGGCGATAATTGTCAATACTAACTATGATGATGACAGAATGTGCATATGTGTTATCACAATACTTTTTCTGCCGTTTTGCATTTATGGTCTAGTGTTGTACACAAATATGTAAAGGCTGAATTTGTGTCACAATGCATGATTTCCCCTCTCTTATCCCTCTCTTGTGGATGCCTATGTCTGTAGTCCATATTTCTACATGAAAATTTTGAGAAATACAAAATTCAGAGTTTGCTGTGAATTCTAGATGAGAATCTCCACAAAACATACTTTATTCAGCATGCAGAACTAAGGACTTACCGTTTGTCATTTACCAAAATTTGATCCTTTTCCATTTTAAAATCTGTTCCGGCCAGCATCACGGTGACAGAGCTAATTGTGGAGGTGTTCCCCACTGCTTGGCGTCTAATTTGTATGTTGAAATCTTCAAATGGTTCAGTGCAATGGGAGGCAAATATGTAATTGCAGACTCCAGGAAAATTATACATATCACCATCAAAAGTCTTGAAGTGAAAGGCACCCCATGTGCTGCAGACCTGTCCATTATGAGCGGAGTGAACGGCTGTGAAAACCCAAGAGGATGTAAAGAATTAATACATACACCATTATTACATTTTGTTTGGGGTGGATAAATAGATAAATAGATGGGCATAGAGTTTAACATTTAGACAGGAGCAGCATTTGGCTCCTCCATTTTTGCTCTGATGATCCTTCTTTCGTGTTCTTGACTTAGAAATGGAGTAATAGTAGTTCTGGATTTTCTCTAGGCCTGGGTCCCTTATTCTAATGTCTTCCCAAGTGTGATGAAGACCAACATATCTGCTATCATGGTAGAGAAAGCTCTTCTAGAGGAAAACTAGCCTGGTGGAAGCTGAATAATTGTGGAGCTATCACAAAGCAAATCCACAAGATTAAAATGACTGCCTCATTCCTGGGTAGCAACTGGAGTAAACCATAATTAGATACTTAGTAACATGAGTTTGCTAAACTGCAAACAAGCAAGCTCAGCAATGGTAAAAGGAGCCTTGTGCCTTTAGCAGACTACAAACTCAGGTTTCTCTGTATCATGATAGATTTAAAATGGGTTGCAAAGGTCTGTAAATACAGCTAAGCAGATTGCTGTTGTTGTGGAAATAAGATCAGAATAAAGCTGGAAGGGTCCTTAGAATTCTTCTTGTCCAACCCTCTGCTCAAGCAGGAAACGATGCCATTTCAGATGGGTGGCTGTCCTGTCTTTTCTTAAAAACCTCCAGTGATGAAGCACCTACAACTTCTGAAAGCAAGCTGTTCTACTGGTTAATTGTCCTCACTGTTAGGAAGTTTCTCCTTAATTCCAGGTTGCTTATCTCCTTGATTAGTTTCCATCCATTGTTTCTTGTCTTGCCTTCTGGTGCTTTGGAAAATAAGTTGACCCCTCTCTTTGTGGCAGCCCCTCAAACACTGAAATACTGCTGCTATCATGTCACCCTAGTTCTTCACTTCTCCAGACTAGCTACACCCAAATCCTGCAACCGTTCTTCACATGTTTTTGTCTCCAGGCCTTTAATTATCTTAGCTGCTCCTCTTTGCATTTTTCCCAAAGTCTCAACATCTTTTTTTTTGTAACGTAGTTACTAAAACTGGATGCAGTATTCCAGATGTGGCCTTACTAAGGTTTTATAAAGCAGTACTAATACTTCATTTGATTTTGATTCTATGGGAAATAAGGGAAATAGGATCCTTGAAAATAGTATAGAGCAAAGGAGGTGGGATATGGGGTGGGGAGTTAGATGGTTTGTTTCCTATTCAGAGGTGATTGATAACTAAGGACATTAAGACTAAGGACATTAAAGCTACTTACCTAGTACCCAATGAAAGAAACTTACAGTAGAGAAAAAAAATCATACTGGGTATTACATACATACAATACATAGTGGTGATATCTTTCTTGAAAATTCACTGTACTCAGGATTGCTTCATAGTTTTTATTTATTTATTTATTTATTTATTTATTTATTTATTTATTTATTTATTTATTTAAATTTCTATACCGCCCTTCTCCTTTCGGACTCAGGGCGGTGAACAGCCAAGATAAAAACATCTGTACAAACATCAGTTAAAAAATAAGTTAAAATAATTTATAAAATTTGGCCTATAATTTAAAAACTTGTCAATTAAAATCAATATTAAAATATTAAAACTAATCCTAAAATCAAGACAGACCGGCTAACTGAAAAAAATGAGTTTTTAGGGCCTGACGAAAAATCCGAAGGTCGGAGATCACTCGTATCTCTGGGGGTAGATTGTTCCATAGGGTAGGTGCCACCACAGAGAAGGCTCTCCTCCTGGGGGTCGTCAGCCTGCATTGTCTTGTTTATCACTAGTTTATGTATTCAATATTGACTAATGGTCTACTTCCTCTTTTGTTATAGCATTGTTTACCATATTTATGTAATTTACTTCAAAAAATTGTTTGAAGTAAGAAAAACATTGGTTGTACCCTCATTTTGTACTGTCTGAACAAATCCCTGCAGTTTTCTTGGCAAGATTTGAAAAGTGGCTTGTCCTTGCCTTTTTTTTTTTTTTTTAATTTATATGCTGCCTTTCTCCGGAGACTCAGGGTGGCTTACAATGAGTTAAGCAATAGCCTTCATCCTTTTGTATATTTATACAAAATCAGCTTATTGCCCCCACAAACTGGGTCCTCAATTTACCTACCTTAGAAAGGATGGAAGGCTGAGTCAACCTATTTATTTATTTATTTATTTATTTATTTATTTATTTGTTTATTTATTTAATTTGTATACCGCCCTTCTCCCAGAAGGGACTCAGGGCGGTGAACAGCCAAAATTAAAAATACATACAATACAAAAGTTAAGATAATTAAAAAGAATTAAATCTTGAGCCTGGTGAGATTCGAACTTACAGTAATTGCAGACAGCTGGTGTTAATCACAATGCTATTAGTCTGCTGACCCACCAGGTCCTTTGTAGGGCCTGGTGGCTCAGGCCCTATGAAGCCTTCTTCCTAGGGCTGAGAGGGAGTGACTGGTTCATGGTCATCAAACTGGCTCCATGTCTGAGGCAGGACTAGAATTCACAGTCTTCTGGTTTTTAGCCTATAGACGTAAACTACACTAAACTATACTAAAATAATCCCCAAACCCAAATCTGGCTAGATGAAAAGCAGACTATTGAAGCACAGCAGCAAATGGAATAATACAGATATAGTAAAATTCAGAATGTAAAATCAGCAGCAATACAACAAAATAAAATCCTTGAACAAATAAAATCATTTAAACTGTTACTAAAATTTCTAAGAATAGCTGCCAGACACAATGATTTATGGAATTCTTTCTGAATCTGTTGAGATATTTGATGTTACATATCTACTGAATTATCCATCAATCTGTGTAGCCCTTGACTCACAAGAATTCATTCAGTGACCATTTGAAGTTACAACGGCACTGGAAAAAGAGACGTATGACCATTTTTTTCACACTTATGACAGTTGCAAAATCCTCATGTCACGTGATCAATATTCGGATGCTTGGCAACTGACTCATATTTAAGATGGTTGCAGTGTCCTAAAGTCATGTGATCATCTTTTGCAATCTTCTGATGAGCAAAGTCAATGGGGAAACCAGATTAATTTAACAACTGTGTTATAAATTTAACAACTACAGTGATTCACTTAACAATTGTAGCAAAAAAAGTTGTAAAATGGGGCAAAACTCACTTAACAAATTTTTCACTTAGCAACATAAATTTTGGGTTCAATTGTGATCATAAATCAAGGACTACCTACTATCAGATGCATTATTAATATTGTTGGCTCCATGATGAAATCTCATAGATCAGGGCTGTCAAACTTGCAGCCACAAACAGATGCGTCATGCGCTGGCCATGCCCATGCCCAATTTAGCGAAGGGGGAAAATGTCATGATATATCATGTGATGCCGCTATGGTGACGCATGTTTGACACCCCTGTCATAGATACAAGAACATTTCATTTTAGTCACTTACTTGATATAACAGAAATTTTTTTCACTGGTGGGATGATGGTAACTCTTTCAGGTACGTCTTCTGCACTTGAAGCTACAGAGAAAAGAACATTTTCTTATTCATGTGCACACATGCAGCAGAAGTAGTCAAACAAAGGCTTCATAAAAATTATGTCATACAAATGAGCAGAGCTTGAGTTTTTCATTGTTTTTTCCCTTTTTCAGTTGCATGACTAAATTCAGTTTATGCCTCTTTTATTTTGTTTTCCTGCTAAAATTGAACATGTGCATCTCCTTTTACTGAGGATTTAATGATAAATTTCAGTGGCGTCAATTCAGGAGGTCAGATATTCACAAAAAGGGATGTCAAGATCCCCCTCCCATTTGCTTATCTCTGCCCCATTCCTTCATCATTATCCTCAATACATACTGGCTTTCTAAACCCAATTTTAGTGATTTCCCATACAGTTATGTGGAAGCTATCTGTGGGAGAATGTTCCACATAAAATATAGAAAAATAGGACATTTGAAGAGATTGAAGAGATTCTTGAGATCCTCCAACTTGGATTAATTGATACAGTATAACATTTAACTAAAATGAAGAAATATTTTACATGGACATAATCTAACAAAGTTATACCCTTAATAATCTTGTTTGTCTGAATGGGAAAAATGATACTTTTGGATACTGCAACTGGTAGAATCCAGGATTAAAGTTGGAAATTAATGACAATCAATGCAGCTGATTGAAATGAATAATTTCTTGATTCATTTCCGTTTTATATAATCAAAGGCTTAGATTTAGATTTATATATAAATTGATGGTATAACAGGATATCTGTTTCAATTCAGGGGAGGGGGCAGTAACTATCCGTTGCTTTATGGGATGCAGCAGAATAGGTCTTCTTAATGGCTCTTGAATGAAATGAAACCATATTACTCTTTGAAAAACAACCAAATGGAAAACATTTTAGTCTGAATTCAAATAAAAAAATTGATTCACATTCATTGGCTATTAAAAGAGTTGTGTGTCATCTCTATATATCAGCTGCAAAAAATACAGAAAATTGACTCTTTGTTCTTATCTGGTGGTGGCTATCCAGGTTTTGTAATCCAGATAAAAGATAAGGTCAGATGCAAAGACATGGGTGCCTGAACAACTGAGTCTCATTCCATCTCTCCATTTATATAATTAAGAAGAATGAATAACTTTTTCTTTTTCAACAATACCCAAGTTTTGATAGGAGAATTAATCTCCTTAAAAACAACAATCAACATATACAGAATATACTGTATACTTGTGTCTACCAAACTGCACAAGGTTATTGTTTAGATAAAGGGAAGCTGTTAGTGTTATTGTTCTTCAAAGGTTAATTATAGACTGCAAGGTTTAATATTTTATTTCAAAATGAAATAGTTCAAGACCTTCTTCTTAGGCCAAAAATACTTCACTCTTTCCAATCTCTTCAAATAAGTACCATCGTTCAAAAGGGATATTATTATCTTTCTTTGAATGTTAAGTTTCCAAATTCTATATAGATTTTACAAATTAATGAAGGCATTAGAATAACTTAAAAAGTCTTTCTTCTGAAGTCTTCTTCTGAAACAAGAGACATACAGTAAACTTCATCGATACAAGCTAATTATTTTGATTAGAAACTTGTTTTGAGGATGAAATAACTTTTGGAGAGAGATTTAAACTTTTATAAGATTAGATTTAATCTTCAAAGCCTTTTTCATAGATATGCCATTAAGCATGTTTTACTTCAGGCTGCATCAAATTAAAAGGTTTCCTTCAATGAAGAAAGATACATTAAATGTTTTGTTTAAATAGTACTAACTGTTGGGGAAAGGAACTCACTGAAATTGAAAAACCCATATAATTTACAAATCGAATGAACTGTGTTTTTCAAAATTAATTTATTATACATTTAATTGCTTTTTTTTTTACAAATATACCACAAAAATGAGAGGTTTTTTTTTTTTTTTTACCTTTTTGTTGGATACAGCAGATCACTAGAATTATAACCCATAATGGTATCCTGGGTCCTCTACCACACCCCATCTTGAATGGAGCTTGGTAGCAATGTATGTGCAGCCAGCCTCTGACCAGCAGGACCAAATCACCTGAACTCTTAAACTCTTATATAGTGGGAGATTTGGGCTAATTTTCCATGCAACTAACAAGGTGGAGCTGTCAGAGGTAAATAGAGGATGCTCTTCCATTTCCTTGATGGTTAGCTAAGAATGTTTGCTTTTGGTGAGGTGTATTGTTTTTTGTCAAAGTTCCATCTAGTAAGGGAAATCAGAAATGAATAATCAACAAGTAAGAATCCTTCTTTGGCCAAAAAAAAACCCAAAACAAAAAAAAAAAAACATTGAAGATCCTGGAAAAAAATAATAAGTTTAAGGATCTTTTGAGCCAGAACATGGTTTTGTGGATAACAGAGAGACTATTATTTAAGGTTCTGGATATTGCTAAGTATTGTTGTTAAGCATTGATTTAATTGGGAATATAGAAAAGAAGTAAGATTTCTATTATTTTGAGCCAACGTCTCAGCACTGTGGGTGCTTGCTTGTACAGTATTCAGGACTGATGAGGCTTGAGACTTGAATTACCCAACTCTTTTGATTTCTCCTAATACATCGCAGATAAAGGCACTGAGTAAGGATCACAATAGAAACACCATACTGCAGTGGCCTTTCTGCTCATCAGATTCAGACCGATATCACTATCTGAAATAATGGTTTGATTGGATAGTGAAAAAAACATGTTTTACCAATAAAGGAGAATGTTTGTAGCTCAGGGTTGAAATGAGGGGTCTTTGGTGCTCTCTGGGCTTGCTTGTTTCCTTGCAAACATTTCATTACTCTAACTAGGTAACATCATCAGTGCTAATCTGTGGGGAAAAATATAGACTAGTAGAAAAAAAATGTTTGTTTGAATAGCGAGAACCTAATCTAACAAGGATCAGAGAGTTGCTGGGAAATAGGCCTGTTCCATAGGATAGCTCTGTGTACACCATAGTAGACTGCTCTAAATTAATGATGAAATATGTTTGCAAATCACGAAACATGAAAGGAAACAGACATAGCTCTGGCCCTATGCTTGAGAGTCTGGCAATGGTGGGGAGTTTTTACAATGGCTTTGTGTAAAAGTGGACTTTTATAGAGTGGACTTTGGCTACTGACCATGGTTATTTGAGGTTATCAATGTTTTTATATGTACATATCAGGGGTGAAATCCAGCAGGTTCTGACAGGTTCTGGGGAACCGGTAGCGGAAATTTTGAGTAGTTCAGAGAACTGGCAAATACCACCTCTGGCTGGCCCCAAAGTGGGGAGGGAATGGAGACTTTGCAATATCCTTCCCCCAGGAGTGGGCTGGAATGGAGATTTTGCAGTATCCTTCCCCTGCCACGCCCACCAAACTGCACCCACAGAACCGGTAGTAAAAAATTTTGGATTTCACCACTGGTACATATATTGGTTTTTAACTTGTTTTTTTTATTGGATTATTGTTTCAGATGTTGTAAGTCACCCAGAGTCACTGAATGAGATGAGCAGCTATACAAATTGAATAAACAAACGAATAGCAAATAAAGGTGACAAATGGTTATGCTCACTCTTGAAATGAAAAGTATAATTTGAGGCTAGATATGAAGCTTTGGACTGGAAGTCTCTAAAATAAATCCATCAATGAAACGATAATGTAGAGCACACAGTTTTTCAGCATGACTGATAGAAAAGCTAAACTCCCTGCTGTTTTGATACGTGCCTCTTCAAGAGGCTGATTTGCTTCTATTTGTTGGCACCCATATTACTAGCTAAGCTTCTGTGTTGTCATGAATGTTCATTTATATTCTAAGTACTTAAAATAAATTAATCCAAATGACAGGAGATAAACTGTGCAATGCCTGGTAGAAAAAAAAATGCCATAGATACGAAGAAGAGGGGGATTACACTTACAGCTTTGTATACAGGTAGAATTTTCTGATTAACAAACATTTATTGTTGCACTGTAGAAGCATATAATAACCAGCTTTGCACACTGCCCTGACTTTTAGTTTTAGCTATTTGTTTGCTATGAGATTCACTATAATGAGAAATGGTAAATATGAGCACTTCTGCTACCTATTCTACGTTAGCAAAGTTAACAAGCAGGAAGAATACCCATAATTTGAGAACAAAATTGCTTGAGAATAAATGTATGTGATTAAATAGAGAAGCACACAGTTACTCTAAAACTTCTGCAGAGTTGTTTCTCTGATATTATTTATTGACATGTTTTGAAAGAGTTTATTTTCAACTGTCTATAAAATTATGTTCTTATCTGGAAATTCATTTCTAGAATGGTTGTCCCCTCCTTTTACTTCCCTTCCCTTCCTTTCCCATCTTTTCAATACATATTTTTTTTCTTAACATGTTGTTTTCAGAAACAATATGTAACATTGGGAAGTGTAGAGTTTCAGGGTTTAGTGATTGTGATCTATATATCAGATTTCCTGACCTTTCACCAGTGATTGTGGCTTGCACCTTCAAGAAATGTCAGGAAATCTGTTGCATAGACTACAGCTACTAAACCAGATGCTCAACCTAACCCAAAGATACTATGAAAGCCTACACCAATATAACATATAACATTGCTTATATTCTGTCTTTCTCAATCTAGACTCCTCTACATAGTAAGGAAGACGTACAGATTCCACTACCCCCAATTAGGATCTAGCATAATGGCTACACAATAGGAGCAGTGTGGGTTGTTCCCAGTTCATCCCGGTTCTATAGAACTGGTGGTAAAACCGGCGGGAGGCTCCACCCACCCACCATGACATCATGGGTGATCTATGCATGTGCAGAAGCGTGCATGCGCGAGCGAAGCAAGCTCACACACACGCTCCCGTTGCGAACTGGTATGACTTGGTTCAACATATATATGAAAGGCTCAGGACTGGAAAAACCTGAAGTATGATGATCAAAGAGATTGAGATGCTCTAAAATGTATTTTGGACACTTTCTTCAGGGTATTTGTCAGCTCATATAACTTTGGTTGTATGTGTATTTTTGCTGTTGATATTCAGTAAATTGTGACAATAGTGAAAACTTCTACTAAACACATGTGCAACAAAAATTATATGCCTTTCATTTAGAAATGAATTAATGATTTTTAATATTTGTTACATTTCATAGATAAATTATACTTATCGTCATTTCATGTGCACCCATTAATCTGATACTTTTATTTTTTTGAAATAGTATCTTCTACAAATCTTTTTCAGGGGATAAAAGTTCCCAACAACCATTCAACTGCAATTGTATTGTGTCATTGATCACCTTGTCCATAACCTCAGTATTGTTAGTTAGGATATTGTTTAAAGTTAATTTATGATGTTTACAAGTCCAATTTTGGTTTGGGTAACATTTCTGGCTGAAAAAAGGAAGATAGAAAAATAAAAATAAGATAAAACTGAACAGTGCAAGGAAGGAAACATTGTAAAATGAACAAGAGATTTTGGCAGATTCCAGTAAGAAACCTATTAATCATGAATTGAAAAAGGTCAATTATATCCACACTGCTCCACATATTTGTCAAAAGGATTAAATGAACACAATAATCAGCTGCCACAGTATTTTCATCCTCTGGTGTTGGATATTTTTTGCTCTGTCAACATGGATATTTAAACAATAAATATCCAGGAGAATGTTGCTGATAGAAAGGAGGAAATGCTTATTATTTGTAAGGAACTGATGAATGGCAAAATTCCCCTTCATACTTTCCTAATCCTATGATTAAAAATGATCTTGTAGGAGAATCTCTTCGGGAAATAAATAAAAGTTGCTTGAAGAGCTGTTTTTCTCTCACTGAGAACAATTGAACATGATGGCTTTTATCACTTTATTTAGAATAAATCACTGTAATTGTAAATCTTTAAAAAGGACTGTATGGAGACATGGGAGGGACAATGAAAAATCTTTTAGCAAAGCTGAAATCTATCCCAGCAATTCCTTAAAATCCCTTGGTTACCAAACGATTAGGATAATTGTATAAAACTATTTTTTAAATAAACCCTTTTATTGAATTTTGGATATACAACCTTCTGAACACGTAAAACGTATGATAGCCACGATGGTCTGTCCAAATCCTCACTCTGTCCCACTGGATAATAAATTAAGACCATCTAAAATGCCACAAAAGAGAATAGGAAAGAAAAAGAACTCTCCAGAACTTTTCATCAGACAATAAGCTGTAGAAGGGAAAGAATAAGGAAGACATTCAAAGAAGCTCTCCCAAGGGGTATAGAAAATTTAAGCTATACAGTACTAAAAGTATTTGGAGGTTATATTGTTTGTTTCAGGTGATACAGGAAGCCATTGAACTTTCATTAAAGAGCATAATAGCAAATCAGGCTTATTAGGAGAAGATACATCCTTGAGATAACCTAATCCTAGATTGTTCATGACTTAAAACCTAAATCTTCATTTAAGACCAGAAACAGAAATTGTCTGAGGAAATCTATCTCAAATTATAACAGAATAACAGAGTTGGAAGGGACTTTGGAGGTCTTCTAGTCCAACCCTGCTCACACAGGAGACCTAGCAGTTGTGCAGAATCTTCTTAGATTCTTGGCTCCTGCTAGAGAAGCAGGTGACAGCAGTAGCCAGGAGGCTCTGAGTAAAGCAATGTTTTTCAGCTTTGGCGACTTTTAAACTATGAGGCCTTCGACTTCCAGCACAGGGGGATTCTGGGAGTTGAAGTCTGCACATTTTAAAGTTGGCAAGGTTAAGAGAGACAGATCTAGGTTGTTATAAAGATGTTGACTATTGCATTGCTGCAGGATCTCACTCAACCTCCAGGTTGATCCAGAATCATATAGTTAGACTGTAAAAACTATGAGAGTGTCTTGAAAAGTGAATCGATTACATGGCATTACATTAAAAGAAATGTTTCTAGAACTATACTTACAAAAATAATTTCCCCGTTAATTTCTCTGGAAACAGGTTCACAAGATCCATTCACTGTCAGACTCAAGGCCCGCGGGCCGTATCCTGCCTGCGGGGCGCTTAGATCTGGCCCGTGGGGCTGTCCTGGAAACAGCGACCCATGGTGCCTCTGCTGGCCCTCCTGGGCTATGTTTTTATTGGTAGAGGGCTGCAGGACGTTGAACTGGCCATGCCTACTCTGGCCACACCCACCCCAGCCACGCCCACTCAGCCCCTCTGAGGTCAAACACAACCCTGATGCGGCCCTCAATGAAATCGAGTTTGACACCCCTGCTGTACAGAGTTCACTATCAGTTTCGTTTTTAAAAGAAAGGTAGTTATTTTTCAAAATTATCTTACAGTTGGGAAGTTTAGATTTGAAAACCTTCCATCACAGAAATATATGTAACAGAAGATGACATAAGAAAATCTTATAATAAGCTTTTTCCTATGCAAAAAGTAACCCTAGCTAAAATAGGTGCCACATTCTCTCACCATTCAATACACTACCAAAGACATACAGCTGTGTATACATTTACAGTATATATGTAAATTACAAGCTAGTAGTAATAAATACATTTTTGTATTGCATTTCTGCTTCTTTCCATCACTGGTCAGATACAGATATGGGGTGATGGGTGAGGGAGGATCGGGATGATCAGTTTAATTACCCCTAATTGTATCAATAAGATAGTGTGACATGGTTATGTGTGCTGTTGGAAATACATCGGTCATGCAATGGAGAATTCTGTAAATAAAGTTCCTGCACTTAAGTCCCATCATTAATTTTATCTTCCGTCTAACTATGCTGGGATTACAGCTCCCAGATTTCTTCTCCAGAAAGGGTGAGGGTATCAGGATTTCTCTTTCTTTCTTTCTTTCTTTCTTTCTTTCTTTCTTTCTTTCTTTCTTTCTTTTTTTCTTTCTTTCTTTCTTTCTTTCTTTCTTTCTTTCTTTCTTTCTTTCCTTCCTTCTTTCCTTCCTTCCTTCCTTTTTTTAAAAAAGCTAATTTAATGTTTCTTCACTTATTTTTCTCTCTGACATTTCCTACCACAATTGCTTGTTTTCTTTTAAAGAAGTGTTTAATCACACTCTGCCACCACCCCATTATCTCCAAAGGGGCAATCTGAAAGGAAAAAATAACAACTTCCATTTGAATTTGCTGAATATGTAAATTGCCTTAATGACCCCCTCAATGAACAGGACTTGCTACAGCAGTCAGGTTTCATCACTAGATTTCAATTAAATTCCTTTGTCCCTCATTTCTCCTCCAGCCTGAGACGGTAAATTGAGATCCTTTTTCTCAGATCATAATGTTTTCTGTTGCATAAACCCTTAAGCTATTACATTGCATCTTGTCTCCATTTTACACACCATTAAATACCATTATTTCTTTCTTCCTCTCTCTCTCTCTCCCCACCCCAACAGCACTGGTAACCCTGTAATTGATGGCCCCCAATGAAAAGCACCATACCAAATTTCCTTATTGCTTTACAATCAGCCACATCAAAATACCCTTTTCCATTTGACTAAGGTGCATCTATTTGGCCAAGGGGCATCGCTTTGAACGAAATCTCAGCTGATCGTTTAATCCACTGTAAATCTCAGTCTTTCAAGTTCAGCTGAGAAGTATGGCCTATTGTTTGACTCTTCTGTATATATAGACCATGGGTGTCGAACTCAATTTCATTGAGGGCCGCATCAGGGTTGACCTCAAGGGGTCGGAGTGGGAGTGGCTAGGGTTGGCATGGCCAGCTCAACGTTACTTGTTTTGGGGGTGCCTGGGGTGGCCCAAGTGCTCTGCCAGAGGAAACGGGCTCCTGACATCCGTTTTCAGTTGCAATGGCCTCCTGCAATCCTCTGTCAGAGAAAACTGATCTCAGGAGGACCACACGTGGTCCTCCTGAGCTCCATTTTTGCTGGCAGAGGCACCATGGGCCAGTCCTTCACTGTTTCCAGGGTGGCCCTGCGGGCCAGATCTGGCCCCTGGACCTTAAGCTTGATATAGTTAGTTAGTTAGTTATAGTTTATTTGATTTGTATACCGCCCTACTCCCGAAGGATTCAGGGCAGTGAACAGCCAAACAATAAAATACATAGATACAAAAAATTTAAAACCAGATAAAATCGAATTAAACCATTTTGGCCCAGACAAATTAAAACACCCCAATAATTTAAAAACAGATTAAAATTTATATATTAAAAAGAGGGAAAAGATTAGGCCAAGCCCGCCTGGTGGAATAAAAAGGTCTTCACAGCGCGGCGGAAGGTGCGCAGATCCAGGATCCTCCATATCTCCGGGGGAAGCTCATTCCAGACGGTAGGTGCCCCCACAGAGAAGGCTCTCCCCCTAGGGGCCGCCAGTCGACATTGTTTGGCTGACGGCACCCGGAGGAGTCCCTCTCTATGAGAGCGTACTGGCTGGTGGGAGGCTATTGGTGGTAGTAGGCGGTCCTGTAGATAACCAGGTCCTAATATAGACCTTTTATTTCTTTTACACAGGGAGGCACTGATACTCTTGGCCATTAACTTTTCTATCCATTTAATCTACTGTTTTTGATAAATTGTTGTCTACATTTTTAGACAAATATGACTTCCCTCCCCCTGAAACAGTAAACTGCTTAAGAAATCCATAGTAAGATTATGTACCTTGTAGTCTAAATTATACTTAAGTTGATCTATAGCTAATATTAGTTCTAATGATGCCCTTTTCCTAAATTCTGGTGAAGGCCCTTCTTTCTGCCTCAGCCACGAAATAGGTAGGATATAAGGAGTAAGACCTAGAACAAAATTCAAACATAGAGCTCTCTGATTAAATATGCCAGGCTAGTGCCTTTTCTATGGGACATTTGTGGATTTAAAGCACTTCTAGAAAATGTACTTGCATAAGTTATATTCTTGCTTTTATACAGTAGTTACTGTTAGAAATTGTTTGTCCTGTTTTTGTTTTGTTTTTAAATTAGCATTTTTATTAATAATAATATTACTGGTGTAATATTAATAATAATAGTAACATACTGGTGTAGGCTGGCATGGCTGGCATCAAAAGAGCAGTGATGGGTCTCTTTGCAACTGAGAGGTACCCTTCAAAGAACCTCACTCTGAAAATGACAGTCGCAGCAGTCAGAGCAAAACAAAATTAGACTACAGCCTGAAAACTCATCATTGTTAATTGAATAACAGTAACAATTTTATTGATAAGCCATGTTCCTTAAAATGTATCCCATACACACACTTTATAGATTTACCTGGTGAAGGCCAAATGGGGACTAGAAATGTGATCTGATTTGGGATCAATGTGTCTTCTCTGACCCAAGGTTAACTCTGTTCCTGCCTTCTCCTATTGACATTGTTGAGCTGTGTTCATTTTGGAAGCTTGCTGGATTTAGGATGGTTAAAGACTTAATCAGTGGGTCAACACATTTCCATTCTTATTGTACAGTGTTATATGACCCTTGCCAAGCAGTACAGGATGTTTACCGTAGCTACCTTTGAATGACTGGTTAACTATTTACACATCCTAAAACAATATCTTCATGGTTCACAAAACATGAAAAATAGAATGAGGAAAAGTAAAAGACCTGGATTTCGTGACTATAGATTTTTTTTAAAAAAATGTAACACCACCAAAATTAAACAAAATATATATACAAATATCAGTGTCCATTAAAAGGTATCCAGTGCATTAGTTCTCCAACTCCTGAAAACTCTGAATGAAAATTACACACACACACACACACGTGTGTGTGTATACACAGTGTGTGTGTGTGTGTGTGTGTGTGTGTGTATAACACTTTCCTCTAAAGGGATAATAGTCTTAGATTATCTTTATCTGAACAGATAAACATGACTTTTTCATAATTTTTTCTTAACTATATTCTCATCTGTTGTAGATTCCAATTAGTGTTTTGGTTTACCGGTGCTGAGAAATAATAAAACAAATATGGTTGACTAGGATTAATCATATAAATATATAATATCCATACTCTACATACATATCATAGGTGATTATGACTTCAGATGATGAGAAGGAACACATTAATCTGTCTACTTTGTCATGTGGCAAGGAAGGTAAACCGCTTCTTATTCTCCAAGGTTTTCTCCAGTAGTTTTCAGCAGACCCTTTGAGTAAGAGAAAAAACGATTACTTTTGGAACTTGAGAGCAATACTGTAGTCTGGTCAGATTTGTGAGGTACTTTGAAACAAATACTGCTGACAGGCTGACAGGACTTGGCAGTCAATCTCAGAACTCCCAATTTTATTCAGTTAAGATCATTTTATAGGCTAGCACATGGCAGAACTCTCACGAATAAAATTTGGCTAGATAAAGAATAGTCATCAAATGAAACTTTTGATTGCCTACTGTCAGAATGAGGATCAAAGTGCTTTTTTTAACTATGATTTTTTTTTTCATCCTGTTTTGGCTTACTTTTCAAATACCCTGCATTCTATCTGTTATATATCCCTTAAATTTAGAATAACAGAGTTGGAAGGGACCTTGGAGGTCTTCTAGTCCAACCCCTGCCCAGGCAGGAAACCCTACACCACTTCAGACAGATGGTTATCCAACATCTTCTTAAAAATTTCCAGTGTTGGAGCATTCAGAACTTCTGCAGGCAAGTTGTTCCACTTATTAATTGTTCTAACTGTCAGGAAATTTCTCCTTAGTACTAAATTGCTTCTCTCCTTGATTAGTTTCCACCCGTTGCTTCTTGTTCTACCCTCAGGTGCTTTGAAGAATAGTTTGACTCCTTCTTCTTTGTGGCAACCCCTGAGATACTGGAACACTGCTATCATGTCTCCCCTAGTCCTTCTCTTCATTAAACTAGACATACCCAATTCCTGCAACCGTTCTTCATATGTTTTAGCCTCCAGTCCCCTAATCATCTTTGTTGCTCTTCTCTGCACTTAATTTAATTGATTTGATTTTGGTGCCATCCAATTCCAGAACGACTCTAGGGCAGGAGTGTCAAACTGGCGGCCCGTGGACCAAGTGCACAGGCCACACTCATCCCGGCTCTGAAAATGGGAAAAACGTCATGAAATGTCGTGTGATGGCAATGTGATGCGGTAAGTTTGACACCAGTTCTCTAGGCAATACCTATATTGAAAATTAATTAAAAATTAAATTAAATTAAATTAAATTAAATGTCTGAGGATATCAGATATTTTCCCTTCTCTCTTCTCATGATTTTGAGCTTGCATAACTACCAGTTGGCCACAAAACTTCTCATAAAGAATTCAATTCAAAATCTCATATGATTTTGTGGGGAGCTAAGTCTTTCAGGGATCTGAAGCTTCTTGTCATTAGTACACTGATGAGAACTAATAATATGTTTTTGTAGTCTGAATCATCTGTGGAAATAATGATTTGCTATTTGCATGAAGACCAATAAACTGAAGAGAAAGGGACAGAAAGCAAGGGCCTTCCATGCATTTATTTTCATAAATTAGTTATGCTTCCTGAAGTTATTGCAAATGTTGTTACATTCACATGGACTACACTAGCAATCGAGGCAATTAATGTAATGAAAATAATGAAATTTGTAGAACAAATAAAAGAATATAATTAGGAGAGGAAAGTTTATTCAGTTACATATTCCTCCATAGATTTCTGAACCAGGAACATGCAGTTGCATAGCCATCTAATTTAGATCACGCACTGCTATGATCAGTTCACACAATCCAGACAAGCGTATGTCAGAACCTGAAAAATAATTCCTTAATATTTGCAGGAAATTGCATCACATGGCTCAAGTAAGACAGCACGAATTGAACAGGCCCCTTAATCAATCTGATCAGAGAAAATGGATAAGCAAAATAAGTATTTCTTTAATAACAGCAGTGGTTTCCTATATGTAAAAGTAAATGACAACGTTTCTTTTCCCCCCATTGTGTATGTGTGATCCACTGCCCAAGGAAGGGGACACTATATGAATATTTAGGAGTCATCTCACCCTGATGGGACTAGCCTGCCCCACTTGCTCTAGGGTCTACTTAGGATCCCGTCTGCCAAAGAATTTCAGCTGGCGGGATTCAGGAGAAGATCCAGGAGAAGAGCCTTTTCCGATGTGGCCCCAACCTCTGGAATATTCTCCTTTTGAAGGTGAGATCTGTCACCTCCTCCTGGCCTTCTGAAAATTTAGCTCTGCTGCTTGGCCACCTCAGTCAGAGGCTGATTGACAGAGGCCTGCTACAATGGAGGTGACTGAGCAGGTAGAGAAAATCCCCACCCCAGGCTGCCCATCATCTTGGTTTTTAGCATTTCTATTTATTTCTTCTAATTTTAATTGTCTTGTAGTACTCTTTTACTGTTTATCATATTGTACGACTCCCAGACTCCCTGTATTAAAGGGAGCATAAAAAATTAATGAATAAGGAAATTACGCACGGTCACTTAGGCACTCGTCACCTCCCACCTGGACTACTGTAATGGTCTCTACATGGGGCTCCCCTTGAGGAGCACCCAGAGGCTCCAACTGGTGCAGAATGTGGCCGCGCGGGGGATTATGGGAGCGACAGGGCGCTCCCATGTGATGCCTCTCCTGCGTCACATGGCTCCCGGTAGTCTTCCAGGTGTGCTTCAAGATGTTGGTTACCATCTTTAAAGTGCTCTATGGCTTAGGGCCTAGGTATTTATGGGACTGCCTTCTGCCACCGATAGCCTCCCACCAGCCTGTATGCTCCCACAGAGAGGGACTCCTCAGGGTGCCGTCAGCCAGACAATGTCGGCTGGCGACTCCCAGGGGGAGGGCCTTCTCTCTGGCAGCACCTGTCCTCTGGAATGACCTGCTCCCGGAGATACGTAGGATCCCAGATCTCCATGCTTTTTGCCGTGCCCTTAAAACTTTCTTATTTCATCAAGCCGGGCTGGCTTAACACCCCCTCCCCTTAGATATTTTTAATTGTAAATGGATTTTAGTTGGGGTATTTTAAACTTATTGGGCCAAAATTTTGTTTAATTCTTTTTTAAAAATTTAAATTTTGTATGTGATGTTTTTATTCTTGGCTGTTCTCGGTCCTGAGTCCTGTGGGAGAAGGGCGGTATAAAAATCTAATAAAATAAATAAATAAATAAATAAAATAAAATAAATACTAACCTACAGAGATAACTACATCCCTTTCACCTGTGTTTTTACAATTTGTAACATTTCTGTCCAGCTATTTTTCAGTAAGATGTTATTTGAAGTCTTTTCCCAAGATGTTTCTCTTGTTTGCATGTTTTTAAATTGGAAATTCCTACAGTGGCATACAAGTACATTAATTTTAGTTTCATAGATTTTACTCAAAGCCAGACTCTTAGCAGATTTA
Source organism: Arizona elegans (assembly GCA_022577455.1). Classification (NCBI taxonomy): domain Eukaryota; kingdom Metazoa; phylum Chordata; class Lepidosauria; order Squamata; family Colubridae; genus Arizona; species Arizona elegans. Next base: position 89,968,112 of record JAKOOJ010000001.1, read on the forward strand.
TAGTCATTTTATTTAATAAATGATGTTATAGCTGATTTGCAACAGATTACAACACTGGGGGAAAAGCTAAGAGATATGCATAATTCTATAATGGAAAATGTTTTTTTTCTATAGACTATGCTCAAGAGTTTCTGACAGTAACTAAGAAAAGCAAATGTGAGCTGTCTCCTTAGCTTTGACCTACATAGCTATTGATAACTAGGGAATGAATATATCTAAAGCAAGATATCCCTTTTAAATTTTAATCAGGTCCCTTCTGCATACACCAATCATTCTCTTGTTCTCTTTCACACTAATACAAACATTTCCTCTTCTTTTTCCTGTAGAAATATTAAAGAGATGGAAAGAAAAAAAAGTGGGGGGGGGAGGTAAAATTAGAGGAAGGAGGAGCTGAATTGGACTTTCAGGCCAACTACAAAACTACTATGAAACTATGAAACTACTTTTCAGCAACTCTTATCATGCCTTCACAGAAATGAAGAAAATGAAATTCTCAGAAAGCTTCATTGGTTAGGTGCAAGGGGGAAAAAATGTTGAATTACAGAATCTTGGAAATTGGAGATACATATGTATATGTGTGTGTGTGTTGAGACAGGTCCTCCTTGATGCCTTTCTATCTCTCCTTTGATTGAAGGAGAAGCTGGTTGTCCGTTTATGAGATATAAAAGTAATTTCCATTTGTTCTTGTTTTGCAAACTTCCATTTTCATCCCAAGGCTCTGAGAATCCCATTTCAAATGTGTTTGAAGCTACATGCATCTCTCATCATTCTTCTGTTTTCCACAATTTCTTCTATTTTTATCTGCAAATGTAAGATAATTCCCCAATTTGCATGTTATTTGGGGGAGAAATATTCTAATGTGTTGCATGAGTGTGTATTTTAAAATAGTTACTTAGGGAAAACATAATTTTCTCACAGTTTAAAATACGACAAAATTAGGATATACAGCTAATTTCTGAAAAAATGACATACTGTATGTCCTCTTGGTTGATACTAAAAAATCAAGCTTTGTAAAAGATATACTTGTGCTTACATAAATAGATTTACAATACAGTAAAGTAAAATATTGGTAGCTTGGGGTTGAAATGAGGAGTCCTTGATGCTCTCTAAGCTAGGTTGTTTTATTGAAGATGTTTCATTTTCCAAAGTAGACAACATCATCTGATCAGATTACAATGCAATTTTATAAAGCTATTATAAAGTTTGGCATTTCTAAAATTTTGCAATTTACAGGCAGAGAAATTTAATAGTATTATGTGTATAACTTTTCAGTACCAGTGAATGGAAAGGAATTACAAGGTTAGATTTTGTTGAGTCTTACAACCTTTTTATGGCCTAATGGCCAAAAAAAAAGAGCCATTGAAAGCTGACAATTAATATTCAAAAGATATGATCGTCCTCTGTGCTTTGCTCCCTTCATCTGATATGTAGAAAATTCCATTTTAATATCTCAAGGGTGAAATTTTAGATTGCCAAACTGGATTATTCTAAAATTGGCATGGCTGGCTGGGGAATTCAGAGGTGTCAAACTGGCAGCCCATGGGCCGGAAGCATCATGCATAGGCCATGCCCACCTCAGTTTCGCAAAGGGAAAAAAACATTGCAATACATTGATTGATGGTAAGTTTGATACCCGTGCTATAGTTCATTCATTCACTAATGAAGGCAAATGAAAGCAAACCTCTGTTCCCCATGACTGACCCAGATTGGATCCTATAATTCATTCATGTGCTGAACATTCATTTAAGAATGGGGCCACTGCTGACATCTACTCTAGACTAGTGTTTCTCAACCTTGGGAACTTTAAGATGCGTGGACTTCAATTCCCAGAATTCCCCAGCCAGCCATGCCAGCCACACATCTTAAAGTTCCCAAGGTTGAGAAACACTGCTCTAGACTAACTTTGCATCCAAAGGCTGCATGTTGAGCATGAACAATTGAGGGAGTTCCTAATAATATGGAATCTCAATCCTAATCCTTTTCAGGATAGCTTCCCCTATTATGCTTCTTTTGACATCTGATCTCAACCTGTGAAAAGTTGGGAGAAGAGAAATATCTGGCATGGAGTCATTAATGTAATCCTCTCTTTTCTACATGTAATGCGTTAAATACATGTAACATGAATTGCATTTTTGAAATCTCCATTTATGCTATTGTAACAGTTCAGCCCATTAAGACTTTTGTTATGATTGTGTATTTACTATCCTTATATATTAAGCATTATATGACTAATGAATTTAAATTTGATTGAATATACTTTTATTACAGGAACAAGGAATGGGACAAATTCTAGTTTCAGTAAATTGATCTAGGCTTCATTTCAAAGCTGATCAAACTTTACTAGAATGTCAACAGGATCTCACACAAACAAGTTGTGCTTCTGGGTGGAACTCAGGTTACCCTTTATTTTATCTAATGTTTGCTTATCCTAACCTTTCTTTATATGAAAACATACAACTGCTATACTATTAGCATAACTGGAAGTGATTGTATTACAGACTTACAAGAACAAACAGTCCTGGTACACAGGGATAGTTGTATTACCAATTTTCAAAACTCTTACATTTTGTTTCCCCATTAAAGCTTGCATTTGGATCATGACTTAAAATTGATCTCGTCTAGTTGTTTCCTCAGTTCAGAATTACAGCAACATTTATGGCTATTCAATTGTTGCTTGAATACTATATTTAAGAGGCAGCCCACCTTTTTGAGCCAGCTTCAGCAATGGCATGGGTGAAATCCAATTTTTTTTTCTACCGGTTCTGTGGGCATGGCTTGGTGGCATGACAGGGGAAGGATACTGCAAAATCTCCATTCCCGACTATCCTGTCAGAGCTGAAGAAGTTTCTTGGATGAGAAGCGAAACGTCTTCAAAAGAAAAAACAAGGAAGTCCAGTTGCCTTCTGAAAAAAGCACCTTTGTACTATTGTTGTTCTTCATGTTTTGCTATAAAGCATTTATAGTGGCTGAAGTGGCATAAAAGCACTTTAACCAATTAACTAAAATATGCTATAATAATATTTACATAGCCTTGAAGCATCACTCTAATTTGGAATTGGAGTTAGAAGAAAAATCCACATTTTATATAAATAGTATAAATAAATAATAACCTTAGGAGAAAATATCAGTATTAGCATTATAGAAGGATCTTAATAGTCAGCAAGTGAATATTTCTTTTAAATTAGTGATATTTTAGCTAATATTTGCACAGAAAAACATAAAAATATTATATCCTATTATATTCTTGTTTGATTATAAGAACTTTCAATTAAAACAAATAAATGTTCTGGAGTACCATTAACACGGACACCATGATTCCCTTGATATATGAATACTCTTCAGATAAAGAATAACATATTAAGTTATTCTTAATATTCAGGAGTGGGGAACTATGGCCCTTTTAAGACCTTTGGACTTCAACTCCCAGAATTCCTGAGCCAACATGTCTTTCAACTTCAACATGGGAGTTGAAGTCCACAGGTCATAAAGGAGCCAGAGTTCCCCACCGCTGCATTAGAGAATATAATATTACCTAATTATTTAATGCCAAGGGAGCAGGAGAGCATTGTCTGTAATGCAGAGAATGGAAGCATATAGTTGCCTTCAACAGAGAAGACTTAGACTAAGACCTATCATTCATAAATTCATTCACTCATTGCTAGAAGGCAGTGGAAAAAAAGAAGTATGCAGAATTTGAAGTAGGATTGTTTATAAATGGTGTACCATTTCTCCTGCCTCCTCAGAGACTATCAATGTCTATTGTAGCTGACATTATAGTATTATAATCTCAAGGTAGTTCTTAAATTATGTTTGTCCAAATTTCTGGAAAATTACAGCCTAGTTTATGTCTATCTCAGGGAAACTTAATACCAAATCCTAGATCAAAGCCAACCAAGGTTCTGTTCCTTATTCTCATAACTTTTTGGGATTCCTCTATCCAAAGTTTCAGTCTTTATAACAACTTGCAAACACTGTTACAGTTAGTAGGAAAAGCAAAATGTTGACATACTATCATTTCACTTTAAGACAGTCAAGCTGGCTTAGGAATTCTGGGAGTTGAAGTCCACAAGTCATAAAGGGGCCATAGTTCCCCACCTCTGCTTGGGGTGTCCCAAAGGTGCTTTTTCAAGAGGCAACTGGATTTTCTTGTTTTTCTTTGAAGATATTTTGCTTCTCCTCCAAGACATTTCTTCAGTTATATATCAGAGTTGAAGAAGCTTCTTGGATAAGAAGTGAAACATCTTCAAAGAAAAACCAGAAAGTCCAGTCGCCTCTTGAAAAAGTACCTTCAGGACAACTATGACCTGGATGACTGAGAATCTCCATAGACATAACAGCAGGGTATTATTTTTAAAATAATAATTTGTATTGAAGTTTAGACAAAGATTTAAAAGAAAACTATTACAAACTAAGGGAAACATGAAAAGGAAAAAAAGTGTGAAGAAAAAATGAAACCAGAAAAATAGTAAATAAGAGAGTGACTTCCATAAAGAAGTGACTTCCTGTCAAAATTCTTATCCACTGATTCTCCCGGTACACCTTTAATTACATTTCCATCTTCAAGTACAAACAATTTCGGTAATTCATCACCTTCTCTGAGTTTACAACAAAGTATCTCTTTCCCCCCATATCTTATCTCTTTATAAACAAATTATAAAACCTTATCACTCAGTCTGCAAAAGCCTATTAAGAGTTACCAGAAATAATAACATACAGTATATTTTAAACTTTAACCAGTATATAGTAATAACATACTGTATACTGTATATTTTAATCTTAATCAGATATAACACTTTAAAACCTCATCATAGACTCCTCGTAAAGAAAAAGCCATTAAGAGTTACCAGAACCTACATATACCAGCACTGCTTCAAGGTGCTGGTGCTTACCTATAAAGCCCTTCATGGCATGGGCCCGGGGTACTTGCAGGACCACCTCCTACTGGCCTCCCACCGCCCAGTGCACTCACATAGAATTGCCCTCCTCCAGGTGCCATCGGCCAGACAATGTCGGCTGGTGGTGCCCAGGATGAGGGCATTCTCTGTGGTTGCACTGACCCTCTGGAATGAGTTACCCACTGGGCTCCGGACGGCCCCCGACCTCCGCACTTTCCGCGGCGACCTGAAGACATGGCTTTTTCAGCAAATTCCCTTATCTGCTGGGAGTTTTAATTGCTTGGGGATTTTAAATTGGATTATTTTAATATCATTTTATTGTCATGTTGTTTTATCTTGTGAGCTGCCCCGAGTCCTATGGGAGAAGGGCGGCATATAAATATGATAAATAAATAAATAAATATACATATACATATACATACACATACACACACACACACACACATACATACACATAAACATACACATACACATACATATATGGTACATATGTATACACACACACACAAAGATATATATATATATATATATATATATATATATATATATATATATATATATATATATATGCATATTCTTTCTAGCCAGGTTTTACCTACGTAAGCTAAGTTGTTCTGCAGCTCTGACTGTGTGAAATCTCATTCACCATCCTCAGAGCTCCTCCTCTGCTGACAAACTGCAACTCTGCGTTGCTCTCTGGGAGACTCAGATAGCTATTTCTGCCTTATAAGGCTTCGTCAGTGAGCCACACCCACTTCTCAGATATTCCCCCTGTAAAGGTACAATGTGTCTTTTTCTGTTCTCTTTTTCTTTCTCCTTATAAGGCAGAAATAGCTATCTGAGTCTCCCAGAGAGCAACGCAGAGTTGCAGTTTGTCAGCAGAGGAGGAGCTCTGAGGATGGTGAATGAGATTTCACACAGTCAGAGCTGCAGAACAACTTAGCTTACGTAGGTAAAACCTGGCTAGAAAGAATATGCACATAAAAGCCTACGAAAAACAGAAAAAGACACATTGTACCTTTACAGGGGGAATATCTGAGAAGTGGGTGTGGCTCACTGACGAAGCCTTATAAGGCAGAAATAGCTATCTGAGTCTCCCAGAGAGCAACGCAGAGTTGCAGTTTGTCAGCAGAGGAGGAGCTCTGAGGATGGTGAATGAGATTTCACACAGTCAGAGCTGCAGAACAACTTAGCTTACGTAGGTAAAACCTGGCTAGAAAGAATATGCACATAAAAGCCTACGAAAAACAGAAAAAGACACATTGTACCTTTACAGGGGGAATATCTGAGAAGTGGGTGTGGCTCACTGACGAAGCCTTATAAGGCAGAAATAGCTATCTGAGTCTCCCAGAGAGCAACGCAGAGTTGCAGTTTGTCAGCAGAGGAGGAGCTCTGAGGATGGTGAATGAGATTTCACACAGTCAGAGCTGCAGAACAACTTAGCTTACGTAGGTAAAACCTGGCTAGAAAGAATATGCACATAAAAGCCTACGAAAAACAGAAAAAGACACATTGTACCTTTACAGGGGGAATATCTGAGAAGTGGGTGTGGCTCACTGACGAAGCCTTATAAGGCAGAAATAGCTATCTGAGTCTCCCAGAGAGCAACGCAGAGTTGCAGTTTGTCAGCAGAGGAGGAGCTCTGAGGATGGTGAATGAGATTTCACACAGTCAGAGCTGCAGAACAACTTAGCTTACGTAGGTAAAACCTGGCTAGAAAGAATATGCACATAAAAGCCTACGAAAAACAGAAAAAGACACATTGTACCTTTACAGGGGGAATATCTGAGAAGTGGGTGTGGCTCACTGACGAAGCCTTATAAGGCAGAAATAGCTATCTGAGTCTCCCAGAGAGCAACGCAGAGTTGCAGTTTGTCAGCAGAGGAGGAGCTCTGAGGATGGTGAATGAGATTTCACACAGTCAGAGCTGCAGAACAACTTAGCTTACGTAGGTAAAACCTGGCTAGAAAGAATATGCACATAAAAGCCTACGAAAAACAGAAAAAGACACATTGTACCTTTACAGGGGGAATATCTGAGAAGTGGGTGTGGCTCACTGACGAAGCCTTATAAGGCAGAAATAGCTATCTGAGTCTCCCAGAGAGCAACGCAGAGTTGCAGTTTGTCAGCAGAGGAGGAGCTCTGAGGATGGTGAATGAGATTTCACACAGTCAGAGCTGCAGAACAACTTAGCTTACGTAGGTAAAACCTGGCTAGAAAGAATATGCACATAAAAGCCTACGAAAAACAGAAAAAGACACATTGTACCTTTACAGGGGGAATATCTGAGAAGTGGGTGTGGCTCACTGACGAAGCCTTATAAGGCAGAAATAGCTATCTGAGTCTCCCAGAGAGCAACGCAGAGTTGCAGTTTGTCAGCAGAGGAGGAGCTCTGAGGATGGTGAATGAGATTTCACACAGTCAGAGCTGCAGAACAACTTAGCTTACGTAGGTAAAACCTGGCTAGAAAGAATATGCACATAAAAGCCTACGAAAAACAGAAAAAGACACATTGTACCTTTACAGGGGGAATATCTGAGAAGTGGGTGTGGCTCACTGACGAAGCCTTATAAGGCAGAAATAGCTATCTGAGTCTCCCAGAGAGCAACGCAGAGTTGCAGTTTGTCAGCAGAGGAGGAGCTCTGAGGATGGTGAATGAGATTTCACACAGTCAGAGCTGCAGAACAACTTAGCTTACGTAGGTAAAACCTGGCTAGAAAGAATATGCACATAAAAGCCTACGAAAAACAGAAAAAGACACATTGTACCTTTACAGGGGGAATATCTGAGAAGTGGGTGTGGCTCACTGACGAAGCCTTATAAGGCAGAAATAGCTATCTGAGTCTCCCAGAGAGCAACGCAGAGTTGCAGTTTGTCAGCAGAGGAGGAGCTCTGAGGATGGTGAATGAGATTTCACACAGTCAGAGCTGCAGAACAACTTAGCTCTGCTGACAAACTGCAACTCTGCGTTGCTCTCTGGGAGACTCAGATAGCTATTTCTGCCTTATAAGGCTTCGTCAGTGAGCCACACCCACTTCTCAGATATTCCCCCTGTAAAGGTACAATGTGTCTTTTTCTGTTCTCTTTTTCTTTCTCCTTATAAGGCAGAAATAGCTATCTGAGTCTCCCAGAGAGCAACGCAGAGTTGCAGTTTGTCAGCAGAGGAGGAGCTCTGAGGATGGTGAATGAGATTTCACACAGTCAGAGCTGCAGAACAACTTAGCTTACGTAGGTAAAACCTGGCTAGAAAGAATATGCACATAAAAGCCTACGAAAAACAGAAAAAGACACATTGTACCTTTACAGGGGGAATATCTGAGAAGTGGGTGTGGCTCACTGACGAAGCCTTATAAGGCAGAAATAGCTATCTGAGTCTCCCAGAGAGCAACGCAGAGTTGCAGTTTGTCAGCAGAGGAGGAGCTCTGAGGATGGTGAATGAGATTTCACACAGTCAGAGCTGCAGAACAACTTAGCTTACGTAGGTAAAACCTGGCTAGAAAGAATATGCACATAAAAGCCTACGAAAAACAGAAAAAGACACATTGTACCTTTACAGGGGGAATATCTGAGAAGTGGGTGTGGCTCACTGACGAAGCCTTATAAGGCAGAAATAGCTATCTGAGTCTCCCAGAGAGCAACGCAGAGTTGCAGTTTGTCAGCAGAGGAGGAGCTCTGAGGATGGTGAATGAGATTTCACACAGTCAGAGCTGCAGAACAACTTAGCTTACGTAGGTAAAACCTGGCTAGAAAGAATATGCACATAAAAGCCTACGAAAAACAGAAAAAGACACATTGTACCTTTACAGGGGGAATATCTGAGAAGTGGGTGTGGCTCACTGACGAAGCCTTATAAGGCAGAAATAGCTATCTGAGTCTCCCAGAGAGCAACGCAGAGTTGCAGTTTGTCAGCAGAGGAGGAGCTCTGAGGATGGTGAATGAGATTTCACACAGTCAGAGCTGCAGAACAACTTAGCTTACGTAGGTAAAACCTGGCTAGAAAGAATATGCACATAAAAGCCTACGAAAAACAGAAAAAGACACATTGTACCTTTACAGGGGGAATATCTGAGAAGTGGGTGTGGCTCACTGACGAAGCCTTATAAGGCAGAAATAGCTATCTGAGTCTCCCAGAGAGCAACGCAGAGTTGCAGTTTGTCAGCAGAGGAGGAGCTCTGAGGATGGTGAATGAGATTTCACACAGTCAGAGCTGCAGAACAACTTAGCTTACGTAGGTAAAACCTGGCTAGAAAGAATATGCACATAAAAGCCTACGAAAAACAGAAAAAGACACATTGTACCTTTACAGGGGGAATATCTGAGAAGTGGGTGTGGCTCACTGACGAAGCCTTATAAGGCAGAAATAGCTATCTGAGTCTCCCAGAGAGCAACGCAGAGTTGCAGTTTGTCAGCAGAGGAGGAGCTCTGAGGATGGTGAATGAGATTTCACACAGTCAGAGCTGCAGAACAACTTAGCTTACGTAGGTAAAACCTGGCTAGAAAGAATATGCACATAAAAGCCTACGAAAAACAGAAAAAGATATATATATATATATATATATATATATATATATATATATATATATATATATATATATATATATATATATATATATATATATATATGCCAAGTTTGTATGCTTTTCATTTGCTTTTAAAATCTTGATCTTTAATCCCTTAAAATAATGTCCAAAAATTTATTTCTTTTTATTTTCTTTTTGTCTTTTCTCAGGAGCTTCTTCCAAAATTTAACATATCTCTTTTCTAAGACAGGGATAAGAAAAATATCCAAGCTATTCTTCTTCAAATTTGTGTATTTCTTTTAATAATTAAATTGATTTTTCTTCACCAGGATTCTACGATGAGTTTTTAAAGACTTGCTTCTTTATTTATTTATTACACTTATATGCAACTCTGTGCAGCTTACAAACATTAAAAGTTTATAAAGTTGTAAGATGTGGGAAGAAGAAATACTTTGTTATATTTTCAGAGAAAGTAATATGTTACGATGTTATAAGTAAGGAAATGTACAGCCAGTCTCATTTGTAAATCTAGTGTAATATCTTCTTCCATATCATTCTTGTAACTTGCCATTTTTAAATTCATATTCAAAACATTTCATCTCAATCTTATTCTCTTTCATTATCTCTTTTAAATCCATTTTTGTGATAGCAGATAATCTTAAGAGAAATTTCTGTGTGCATTGTTTCCCAATTATCTTGAGTTCTTCCCAAGTTAAAATATGTTGTTCCAGCCTGTATTATGGGCATTTTCTCTTTGAATTGTAATTTTTAATTCTTTTGGGTACCCTCTAGTGTCCAACTTCCATTCTTATCATATTTGCCTCTAATCCACAACCTTTTCCGATGGGAAAGTTTCTTATACTTAGTTTCAAAATCTTCATATTTTTAATAGAGTTTTAAAGAATCCACAGGAAAGTTTAAATTTCAAAAACTTATTTCAAATCAATCTGGCCCTTTAGACTATTTGTAGCTTCCCCAAATCGATTTCCTAATCACTCTTTTGCTGTTCATTTCAAAATAAAAGTTGCATAAAACATCTTTTGCTAAGGATTGAAGGAGATTCACCTGGTCTAATGAAATTGTCCTTTCCGAAGGCTCTTAATATAAAAAAAGCTCTTAACAAGCCATTTCTCGAGGTGGCAAAGAAAATAAGTACGTGAACTCTGTCACCATAAAGGTTTTGAACCCAGATCTGGTAGCTTTTGACTCCTTTAACAAAGTCTCTTTTCCTGGCCAGAGCAAAGGGGGAGGGCTCAGTAACCACTTCCCCATCCTAGCAGATAATGTCATAATCACTCTTATGTTGAATTTACAGAATGACAGAGTTGGAAGGGACCTTCTGGAGCCAAGTTGTTCCACTAATTAATTGTTCTGACTGTCAGGAAATTTCTCCTTAGTTCTAGGTTGCTTCTCTCCTTGATTAGTTTCCATCCATTGCTTCTTGTCCTGCTTCAGGTGCTTTGGAGGGTAGCTTGACTCCCCCTTCTTTGTGGCAGCCCCTTAGATATTGGAACACTGCTATCATGTCACCCCTAGTCCTTCTTTTCAATTTTTTCCTAGCCTTATGCTTTCCCACATTCCCCTTCCAATGTGCCATTAGGCAGATTAGTATTTTAAGGTTTCAGTATGAGATGAGCAAGGTAATGGAAGAAGACTCAAAGCAAGCTTCAGAATTTTATGCAACAACGTACTGTACATCTAAGATGTTTAAGGAAAAGAAAAAGCAGTGCATTTTATTTTTGTTCTAATTATGTTCCCCAGTAACTTACTTCTGTGTGTTCCTTGTGGTCTGAAACCCTGTCATCCCATTTCTCTAAGGGACTGAAAGAAGATGTAGAAATGTATTTACTTTACAAAACATTTAAGTCAAGCTCAAATATTGAATAGGGAACAACATTGCTGTTCAACAGCTGCCAATGAATAAAGGAAAGTAAGATGGTTGCATCTGTCAAACATATGTTAGGATTCCAAATTGCTGGTTAGGATGACAGCTGGCACTCTATGTGCACCTTCACTGATTTTTCTAATTTTGCATTCTATTCTACAACTTGAAAAACTCATCCAAGCAGAATAAGACTTAATTGCACATAAAATGAAGCTGATTTTTTTTTTGTCCGCATATCTCATTGCTAAGCAAATAGAGAACCAGATAAACTTGGAAAAGAAATCAAGAATATAATAAAATCCTAAGAATATTTACTCTGTAGTAACACTCATTTTACCCCTGGAGGTTACGTTTGTATAAATAGGATTTCAATCTTGAAGTCACCATGGGACAATTCATGGGACAATGTGAGCATTGATATTATAAATGGTGTCTCCTATTTCTTGGAAATTGCTGTTAGGGTGCTGATGTAACCTGGGAACACGTTGTTTATCTATTCTGAGCCATTACTTAATACATCCATTTAGACCGAAAGGTTCAGGAACCATAGATTCTCTTAACCCAGCCTTACCTTATTGGTACCATCATAATAGATGAACCTTACCCAGAATTTTCAACAATGGCCAGTATGCCTGGAGATTTTGAGAGTTGAAATCCATACATATTCATGAAATTATGAAGTAATTTCCCAAACTATATCACTACATCAAAGCCTGAGATGGCTTGCCATCTACCCCCGACGAGGATAGCCAGAATGTTCCAGAATAAATTGGGGAAGTGTTGGAAGTGTCACCAGACTCCAGGATCCTATTACCACATGTGGTGGACATGCACAGAAGCAAAGAGATATTGGACTAAGATACACACATGGTTGGAAAAAATGATAAAGAGACATATTGATTTTAAACCAGAGATATTTTTATTAGGGATCTTACCAGAGACATATAACAAAGAACTGCAATATCTAATTGTGAACAGCGGCTAGAATTGTATTTGCTAAAAACTGGAAAGAAGAAAAGATACCTATTGATGAAGAAATTATTAAGAAAATGATGGAATTTGCTGAAATGAGCAAACTGACATTTGAAATAAGAGAACAGGAAGATAAACAATATTATTTGATATGGGATTTATTTTATCAATGGATGGGCAATAAAATCTGGAGATAATTATGAAATAAGTGGAAGCTGAGATAAATTAAGTGGAAATTTTTTTATGGAAATAAGCTGGGATGTTAGTGATAATTTGAGGAGAGGAGGAGCACAAAAAATGTCACCGATCAACATACTGTCTGTAATTGTTTGGAATGATAATGTTTTTATGTTTTGTTTTTGTCTTAAAGAATAAAAAAGTTGATTACAAAAAAAAAGAAAAAAGAAAAAAGCCTGAGATGACTGTATAATTTATTTCTATTTTCTTAGTAGCATTAAGAACTACATCTGCCTGAGTGTAATTTGAAAGATCATTGTTAGAAGAATACATAGCATTCATATTCATAGCATCTATATTCATTTACAAATCTATAGCGTGAGTGTAGTAAAGGCATACTTTAAATACAGGTAGTCCTCGAATAACAACATTTCATTTAGTGACCATTCAAAGTTACAATAGGCACTGAAAAAAGTGACTTGTGACCATTTTTCACACTTATGACCATTGCATAATCACCATGGTCACATGATTTATATTCAGATGCTTGACAACTGGTTCATATTTATGACCATTGCAGTCCTACTTTGGTTCACGTAATCAATCAAACTTCGTTTTTCTTCTTTTACAGTTTGATGGATTTGTAATAGCCCTCTGCCCCTTATTCTTCTTGGCAGGTACAACCTGTTGATGTCTCTTTGTGGATGTGAAAAGTGGTACATATTCAAAAGTTTATGCGTTTTCCTGTCCAGGTTTTCCAGTTCAGCCAAAGTCCAATTGATGATTCCAGCTGGGTAGTGTATCACTTGAATTGCCCATGTATTAATGTATTTAATTATGTTTCCAGCATTCAGCTTTGCTTTTCATATTTTGTAGACCCTTCTGATGTATTCCTTTTCTGTTGACTCTTTGACTTTTCCATTCAAGATGTTATCTGCTTCCAATATGCCTAGGTATCTGTAACCACCATCCTTCGCTAATGCGTTCATGATGTTTCCATTTTCCAGTTCTATTCCTTCTATTATTATTATTTTCATTTTTCCTTGCTGCATAGATAATATAGCACATTTTTCAAGCCCAAAGTTCATTCTGATGTCGCTACTGAACAGCTGAACTGTGCTGAGTATTGATTCAAGTTCTGTGGGGCTTGTCACATACAGTTTTAAGTCATCCATGTATAGTAGATGGTTTATCTTGCCATGTTGGCTTGAGATGATGATGATGATGATGATGATGATGATGATGATGATTTTGCAAATAACTGTATAAGGTTGTACAGTGAACAGGTTCCTGCTTTTTATCCCTTCTTTTGGATTCTGATCCATACTGCTTCCCTTCCCCTCCCAGTTGATTGTGTGTGAAAGAAATTCTTACACTCAAAGGTAAACTATGCCTTGAAGGTAACATGTCATTGGACCCTGACCTGAATTGCAACTGATATGCTGATATTATCAAAGAACAAATAATTCAGTCCTGGGCAATGTGCTCCTTGACATCTAGCAAGCTTTTATGAAACATCTCTCCTAGTTTTCTGTGAAATGTAGCATGAAGGAAATAAAAAAACAATGGCCATAGAACATTTAGCCTAATAATTCTCTTAGCACGTAGTTCTCTTTGAGTTGTAACCATTTCTCTGAGGCATTTCTGTGGTATCACCATTCTAGGAAGACGGTAGAAAATATAATATGTGTGCGGATTTTATTTATCTTGGAGGTGCATACAAAGCATCGCTTTGTACTGACATTTCTTTATTGTTGCTGGTGGCTAAAAAGGATTCTATTTATTATAGTAATTCTTTAGTGATCTCGGCAATTCAGAACAAAGTTATATTTTCTAGAAAGGGATCAAAGTTTGAGAATGTTTGAGAATCAATCAGTCAGCAATGAATAAACAACTGCAAATAGGGAGGTGAAAATGAACACGTACAAATAGGGCTCTTCCACGCAACTAACCTTTTTATCTTTGAATCTTTCTGAATCTGATTAAACTAATACCAAAGATTTAGCCAGGCTCTTTTTAAAAACTATTTTTTACTATTTGACATCAGAAAGCCCAGGAACACCCATATGTTTGTAGCAGGGGTGCTATTCAGCAGGTTGTGATCAGTTCTGGAAAACCGGTAGTGGAAATTTTGAGTAGTTCGGAGAACCGGCAAACACCACCTTTGGCTGGCCCCAGAATGGGGTCGGAATGGAGATTTTGCAATATCCTTCCCCCAGGAGTGGGGAGGGAATTGGGATTTTGCAGTATGCTTCCCCTGGAGTGGGGAGGGAATGGAGATTTTACAGTATCCTTCCCCTGCCACGCCCACCAAGCCACACCACGCCCACCAAGCCACGCCCACAGAACCAGTAATAAAAAACTTTGAATTCCACCACTGGTTTGTAGGTCTAAAACTTGCAAAACACCTCCAATGACCCTGCCTTTTCTACCCAATAGCTGAGCACAGAAGACTATTGATTAATCAGTGCTTATATGCCTCAAATCATCCTGCCTTCTCAAGTCCATACTTAACAAATATCCCTCCACTCTCCTCACAAAAGAGAGAGGAAAAAGAGAAGTAAATTGTTAATTTTCCTCCCTATTTTTGTACTTACCACTGTGGACCATCTCAATTGCATTCCAAATTCATATGCTGGCCTGCCAACAATTTCGCATGGGAATTCTTGACCTAATCATGCCAGGGAACTCTATGACAATACAGGAGCTGTGAGTAGGGTGAGAAACAAACAGTTCCTTCCAGCCGAAGGAAGTGATAGGTTGCTACTTTATAATGATGGATACAATGGTGTTCATACTGGATTATACTGAAATTGGTTATAATTGCAAGCTCCTAAACCTTTGTAGGAACTCACTACAGAGACGATGCCTTCATCTGCAAGACTTCAAACAGATGCTTGGCACCTGTAATTATTGAACATGACTTGCATGGTATGTGTATGCATCTAGAAATTGCCTATTTTCTTTCTTTCTTTCTTTTTTTATCAGTGTTGTTAACCCTTCAGAGTCTGCTATATTGGATCAGGGCAGACAGATAGATTAATGAGGTAAGAAGCAAAAAGCATTTAAAGTAAAAGAGAAACTTACTTTAAAAAAATAAAAACAAAGGCATGCCTGCATTTTGGAATTTCCCAAGAGGTCCAAACATGGTGGTTTTGTAACTGTTTTGTGCTTTGTACTGAATCTTTCTTCTTTCTTTTCAGAAAACATAATTAAGGAAGGAAAGATGAACAACTTTTAGCATCCTATATTGCATACAATCTTTTGAGGGTTGCCGGAAATTGTTCATTTTTGGAAGCACCCCAAGGCTGTACTATATGGAACACTTTTAGTACTATTTTACAGAAAAGAACTAATAAGGCACCCCTGAAAAATCACAATTTGGTCATGGTGACAAGTGCTTAGTAATTACTGTGCTATCACAATTGCTATCTGGGAGAGGCTGCTTTCAAAGGCTACATGGAAACAAAAGTTTGTCTGAAGTACCACACTAAGTGTATTGGATCAGGCTGGTTGTGAGGAATAAGTAGGCCTCAGTTTATAACAGTTTCTTCGACTATGTTATTATTATAGTCCCATTTTTTTCAACAGATTCCTATGTTTACAATCTTGCATTTTCTTAATCATGTTTGTAGAGCAGGGGGAGTCCAAATCCAAACACATTTTTTTGTATGCAAATACAACAAAGGCAGGAGTGTGAACACTTTGTCAGCCTTGAGAGCTACTCCCACCTTTTGTCTAGCAGGCTTAAAACCACACTTCTAAAATGGGCATGACAAGGACTTCTTCGGGTTGGATGGGTCTGGGTTTCAAAGGAGAAAATATGTGTCTTAAGTCCCTGCAAAATTTAAGACACCTCTGATGTCCTACCAGCTGACTTTAAATTTCTCAAAATGCAAATAGGAGGATATAAATCTCAAAAAGGTGCATAAGAAGCTCTAGCTGATACTATCCTAAATAATATTTCATCTTCAGTGACAACTAACTAAAATGTACACTTCCTGAGAAAAGCACTAAAGTAAAATGAATTGACCTTTCCTTCTTGGGTTTACATACATGTGTCAGTACATATATGGGTCCTGTACCCAGTGATTTCTCTGTCTTATTCTAATATATGTTTGCTGATGTATTTTGCATTGTCTTTAGTTTGTTTAATGACCATAAATCTAGAGAGTATGCTCCATTTTACTTCGTTTTTATATGCAGATGGCCTGTTACGTGCTTAAATGTTCCATTTTCTCCCACAGTAGCTCTAGAGAACGGATCCAAAAAAGTTCCATATGAGCTGAGATTGTGCCCTTGTTATCAAGAGGCCACTGAAACCAGAACTGATGTCCAGTTATATTGTATCCTCTATAAGGATTTCAGACTTGTTTTATAACTCCTTACTTGCCGACATATTTGGAAAATTCTGATCTCTTTTATGCAGTGGTGGGATTCAAATATTTTTACTACTGGTTGTATGGGTGTGGCATGGTGGGCGTAGCTTGGTGAGCATGGCAGAGGAAGGATACTGCAAAATCCCCATTCCCTCCCCACCCCACTATCCTTCTTTCCAGCTCCATTCTCCTGTGCAGGGCAACAAAAGAAAACCCATCCAATCACCTGGAAGGCTGGGAGGCAGCAATAGACCAACCACGCTGATCAGCTGGGAGGCAGCAAATAGATCAATTGGGTGCCCCAGCCTTACAGGTTAAGCCTCCCTGCAGCCCCCTGGGAGCAAAGACGGGCTGTGCCCCGTTTTGGGCCTAGGAGGCCTCCCTGCACTTACCTGTGAGCCAAAATGGGGAGTGTGAGGACTCCTGGAAGGGGCAGGATGGGAAGGAGCTGGGCCAGCCAGCAATTTAATTACTGGTTTGCCCGAACTAACTGAATCCCATCACTACTTTTATGTACAGCTGTTATAATCAGATCAATCTGGTACAGTTTCTTTCAATTCCAATATATTGCCTGTAAAATTAGGCAGACTTTGGCCACCCATCGATGATTTCACCATTAACTGTAATATACTATTATGTCTTGTTCTGTTTCATTTTATTTAAATGTTTTAATTTTTAACTCTGGTCTGTGATAAAGATAATAAAAGATTGATATGCCCTTTTGGGTATATATTTGTGCATTTCTAAAACTGAGGCCAATAAGGAAAACAGTTTCTACTACAGTACTACCCTGGAAAATAAGCACTGTCAGCCACAGCATGTGGTCCTTTTTCAGAAATGCGAGGAAATCCAAAAGTATTCGCCAGGAAATTCAAAAGTATAGAGATTGGGTGACTCTGCTGGGGAGCAGCCTAGATTGAACTTTTGAATCATTGCTCAGTGAAATAGGGAAGCCACAATGAAGGATGAAAAAGAATCGCTTGCATAATTGCTTCACTGTACCCTGTCTCCAATAGATGGCGAACAGTCTACTGGAACACTTTTGCTCAAATGAATGAAAGTGAGTAAAATCTAGAGCAATAAAAATCAAAGCATGTTTTGCCGTGAATGAGTCAACTTGGATCCTATGGAAAATTCTATTCCTGATTGGTTTTTCCCACTCCTCTTCAGGAAATCTAGTGTTAGTAGATTATTAATTGATTAGTCTTCAGACCATATCAAAATATAAAATAAAAGTAAAATACGGGATATAATTCCAGGGTAAAATAGATAAAATTTAATAATGAAACATAAATATGGTAAATGCAAAGAATCAACATTCAGATAAACACATCACCTTTACAGGAAATCCCAATTATTTTGCTATTATGGGTACTTAGCTCGACTGTGTTAACTAAGTACGTCTGCTAATAATATATATATTAAGACCCAGGAGGTAATAGGATAAAAAATAGGACCTATTATGGGATCTTCCAAGTAGAGAGGTTAAATGTCTAATCCTAAGAGAGCAGTGGTGAGTTTCAAATTTTTTTACTACCGGTTTTGTGGGTGTGGCTTGGTGGGCATGGCATGGCTTGGTGGGCATGGCTTGATGGGTGTGGCAGGGGAAGGATACTGTAAAATCTTCATTCCCTCCCCACTCCAGGGGAAGGTTACTGCAAAATCCCCATTTCCTCCTGATCAGCTGGGACTCAGGAGGCAGAGAATAGATGGGGGTGGGGCCAGTCAGAGATGGTATTTGCCAGTTCTCCGAACTACTCAAAATTTCTGCTACTGGTTCTCCAGAACTGGTCAGAACCTGCTGAAACCCACTTCTGTAAAAGAGGCATACAGTTGACAGTCAAACAAAACATGATCAGAATTTTTGATAGCTGGGGCATCCTATGTACATATCCTCTCATGCAATGGTGGAATTCTACCGGTTTGCACCAGTTCGGTAGAACCAGTTGTTAAGTAGTTCAGCAATTTGGAGAACCGATTGTTAGAAAAAATCTCCTTTTGTTTTTTTTCCACTTTACAGGGTTAATCCTGTAAGGAATTGTTGTTTCCTAGCCTAATCTTTATTGCCCTGCTTACAGAAACTGCCTTTCCATTAACCCTTATTACAATCTTGGCAGTACGCTTAGACTTATTTCTGGTCGCTTCCAGTTCCTGAGCTTTTCGGAGTTTTGTTTGTTTTTTTGCTTGACTTTCTTAAAGGGGAAGGGTTGTTTTTAGCTTTTTACACCACTGTTGGGAGGAAATACTCCCCTGTTGGAGTTCTTCCAGCCAGGGTGCAATGATCAGCACTTTGAAGAAATAATTGAATAACGAAGCAGAAGTTTTTAATGACAAGGAACCAAGATGAGTGACATTCAG
The DNA here is from genome assembly GCA_022577455.1 of Arizona elegans. NCBI lineage: Eukaryota > Metazoa > Chordata > Lepidosauria > Squamata > Colubridae > Arizona > Arizona elegans. The sequence continues at coordinate 89,987,298 of JAKOOJ010000001.1, forward strand.
CAAAGCTTCTTGGCTAGCTAGAAAGATTGATATTCAAACATGAGTTTACATACCATTCCTGACTTTTGGTCTAAAACTGGTTTTTGGTGAAGTTTAATTCTGTGCTTGGTGATGTTTAATCCTGTGATTAGTGATGAGATAATTTTCCCTATTCAGCTTTGTTTGGAAGGAAAAATGTTGATCTCTGTTCCTGAAAAGAAGCAGCTTCGGAAATCTGACTAGTTCTGTGGCTATTTATTCTGGTAATTGGTTTAACAAGCAACAGATACTCTGTTTGCTCCTTTGCTTCATTCTGGAGAGCTTAAATGACCTCTCTGCTAAAGGGTTTCATTTTATGAGCAAGAATTGGCTGCTGATAGTTATCATTGCATTTTAACTATTTTAATTCCTCAAGGTGCTCTGGCATCCTGCCTTATTTGTAACTCCAGTTTGCAGGTATTTCTAATCTAATGATTGGTATTTAGGGCAGCTTTTTGCAAGCAAAGAAGCTTTTTGTATTTTTGTACAGGTAATCCTTGATTTACAAAAGTTACAATGGCACTGGAAAAAGTGACTTATGACCGTTTTTCACACTTACGACCATTGCAGCAAACTGTCATTAGGGCAAAGAAGCAATGCCACATGACCACCTGGCCACACCCACCCAGTCACATGAAGCACTGTAGTTGTGAAATGAGTGACACAGTTGTTAAGAATGCTGCTACGGGCATAAATGATGAGCGGTCATAAGTGCAAGGACCTGTTAGAAATCACTTTTTTAAGCCCTCTGGGTAGTCCCTATGTGCATAGGGACTACTCAGAGGGCTGAAAAAGTTATTTTTGACTGGTCCTCGCACTTTTGATCAGTCCTCGCACTTACGACTGTCCTCACATTTTACATTTTGCGCCTTATCTTGTCATCATGGTGAAGAGAAGCAGTTGTGAAATCAGTGACACGGTTGTTAATAATGCTGCAATGGGCATAAATGATGACCAGTCATAAGTGCAAGGACCAGTCAAAAATGCGATGACTGGTCAGAAATGACTTTTTTCAGCCCTCTGAGTAGTCCCTATGAGTAGTCCCTATGCACATAGCCACGGCCACCCAATCACATGATCAGCTAGCCACGCCCACCCAGTCACATGACCACCAAGCTACGCCCCCAAATAACAACCATCCACAGAACCGGTTGTTAAAAAAAATTGAATCCCACCACTGCTCTCATGATATGGCAGGTGATGGAAGCACCCATATTTGACCATGTAATCCAACAACTCAAATGTTGCTGTACTCTCCAGGAAGTCAAAACTCTAGGACATTTCCATAACTCATGTCATCATCTTTTCATTTGACATTTGTGTTTTAAGAAGGATGTGCTGTGGCTTTTTACTGACACCCTGTGCCTTGTCAATGTCAAGTTGCAGAATGATATGATCACTACTCAAATATATGAAAAGATAGAAGGAAACAGATCCTGCTCAGACCAGAATTTACAAGGCTTGTCTATTTGTGTGTGTGTGTGTATACGCACATGCAAAATCTGATAAGTCAAGAATGAAGAGAAGCTGGGAGTTTCTGTTGTCTTCCAGACCATGCAAGGGAAGATGAAGTTTCCTTCCTAGTTTTAAAGAACATGAGGATTTTCATGTAAGAAATTGAATGAGGTTGAATCTTAATCTATCCTAATTGCTTTTGATTACAGCGTCTCATAATTTAAGTTGCTTCAGTACTGAGGAACATATTAATAGACCGTGATTTCTTTTCTTATTTCACAGTAATCAAGCATGATAAGAAACTTCCAGGGAGGGGCTAAATTAGTTACATTAGATTAGTTATGTAATTTTAATCTATATGCCTTTCTACCTGAATAGCAAGCCACCAGGATCTGGATTACTTTCTTCAATTTAAACTAGTCATTTGTAACAAAAGAAAATAATGTCACTGACTATAGGACTTCAATACTATCTAGAATTAAAAACTTTCTTAAATAGGTTTGTGCTCTTGGCAGTCAGAAAAGTTCTGGTATTGGTTTATAGCTAAGGGTGATGCTTTTGACAGCACTATAAGAGAAAACAAAAACAAAAAATAGAAGCAGCAGAAATGGAATTATGTATCTAGAATTTTATATATATATATAAAATATATATATGTGTGTGTGTGTATGTATGTATGTATGTATGTATGTATGTATGTATGTATGTTTGTTTGATTTGATTTGATTTGATTTTGCTTAGGAAATATCTAGCAGTTAGCAGAGAATGAAAGAATGAAATTTAACATGTCCACAGAATGGAATTGTTAGATCTTAACTTGAGAAAAGCTTGGGAAAGTTTTCTCAGATTTAAACTTATATTAATCAGTTTAGGCTCAAATAACTTAATCAATTGTTAGTGATTCATTGACAAAAAGTACCTGTAATTTGTGGAGCAGAATATTAATAGTTTAACACTTTGTTATTATTATTGTATTGTGATTCGCTAAATGATTCATGGCGTATTCAATACATTTAAGTACATTTTTACATTTGCCTAATTAAACTTCACTTATGCATTGTATTTATTAAAACATAGGTAAGTAATCAATAATTATTTAATTAGATTTCAGGCTAGATTGCATTTAAAGGTAGAATATCAGATTAACTAATGCACTTTTAGAAAGTTTTCATCCTATCCACTAAAATAGTGGAACAAGAAACAATAGTGGAACAAGAAACAAGAAAACAATTTTCTTGTTTCTTGTTCTTCTAAGAAGCAATTTCCCTAACTTCCACTCATTCTTTTGTTGTTGATGTTGTGGTTGTAAGATATCCTAGGAGCATTGAGGTGACCTCTAAGTTCCAAATGTCTTTCATTTCTTCTGGATCTCAATCATTAAATGAAATTTAATTTTAAATGAATATAATTAGGATTGAATGCAGTTCCTTTTTTTTTTTTTGTCAAGATGTTTCTTGAGCTGACTTTTGCTTAGAAGGCTCTCATTACTAGAAAAGCTGATCTTAATTCCCTTTCCCTTTATAACTTCCACTTCTTATTTGCATTTGTTGTTAAGGGTCTTTCCATCTTCTGGATCAGATTTTAGTGAGGAATTCATGTTTGAATTTCTCAAGAAGAATGGAATTAGTTAGGATTGACTTTTTCCTCTCTGAAGCAAATCAAATGCTTTTTTTAGACCCCAAGGTTTTTCTGAAGGAAGGTGCCCCATCACTGAGAATGGGATCTTCTGTGAGATAGGACTTCTATGATTTACAAACTCTTAGTCATAATAAACATGCTAACAACCAAACCCTTAATTAGATATACTTTGTTACTGGCTGTTAAATAACAACTGATAAATGAAAATTGGTATCTTCATCCTTCTACCCAATAAATCCAGTTCCAGTTCCATAACTGATTTCTCTAATATCTGATGTTAGGACAAGAACCAATGGGTGAAAGCAATACAAAGAGAAATCCAAACTTAAAATAAGGAGGATTTTCCTAATTATGAGAGTTCTTAAACAGTGGAACAGCCTGTCTCCTGGAGTTGTACCATCATGGGAAAATTTCAGACAAAGGATGGATAGCCATTTATCTGGAATGTGCAGAAGATGACCAGATTAAGCTTGAGGGAGGGGCCAAACGCATCATAAATCATGAGTTATTATCTCACATGGCCACAAGAGATCCAGTCCAGCCCATCTTGAATTCCTCTCTTATTTTCTGCTCATCTCCTTTAACCGCCAGTTGGTCAGATTTTTGTAGAGAGCTTAAGCTTGCAATAAATCTTTATACTCATTTGAACAGCCTGACTCTTCTGACTTCCTGACACTTGACAGGATGCACTGAGGATTTGTGATCCAGGCAGGAAGTTTATTTATTACTTATTTAATTTACATGTCACCCAGCTCAAAAAAAATTTTTTTCCTGGATGGCATACAATCAACAAACAAGTAAATAATAACAACCAGTTCAGTTTTTTAAAAATTGTTGTTTGAAAATCCAAATTTATATTATTCCTCCTCCAGGCAGGAACCTCAATTAACTTGACTGCAATGCCCAAAGGTAGAACCAGGTTTATGAAGACTTTCGAAAGGCCAGTGGGGTTGGGGCCAAACATATGAGGGAATGAGGGAAGAAAGACCATTCCAGGTCACAGACACTCCAGTGGAACAAAGACTGCCTTCTGATTCCCACCAGAGTATGTTGTTTCAAAGAAGGGATCTGAAGCATGTCTACCCTACTAAAGGATATGGGACTGGCAGATACTATTGGCAGACCTACAAAGTTGAGTTAGAAGATCTCTAAGGTCCTCTCCAATCTCATGATTCAATAAATTCAGCTGCCCACTCCCACACCAAGATTCTCTTCCCCCAAATTTCATGCTATAGTTTGTAGTTTTGATATTTCTTGGTGCTTTCCCATCTAAGTATTAACCAGATCTAAACTCTGCTCAGCATTCCAAGATCAGCCAAAATCAGTTAGGTCTTGCTATCTGCTGTGACTTCACCAAAAATAGAATTAATCTATTAAATAAGACCTGGTTTGCTGCAGTTGTAAACATATAAATTACAAAGTGAGTATCTAGAATGTGTTTCCTCACCACTAAATAATAATAAAGGCTGTATAGGATTTTTGTTTGAACTGTAGTATATACGAGCAGAATTTTATCCCTTGGTTTTATCCCTTGGCATTTGTCTGAAGAAACTCCTTCCTCATATCCACTATCAGCTTTGAAGTTTTGGAGGGGAGAGGGAGAGATACCTCCCATTGACGCCCCCAGATTAAAAAAAAACCATCATAATTATTTCTAATGTACTTTGTGTTATGTCTTCATTTGCCTTTACCAAATACATTGGCTGTAACACAACGGACTGATTCAGTCAAGAAATACCAGGAAGCACAGGTTGAAGCTTCAAAAAAAAGAAAGAAAGAAAGACTCAGTTTTTGCCTTAAGGAACTTGAATATCTGGCCATCTAGTAACAGAGATTTGTTTGAGGATTGCTTTAGGATGATTGGCTGTGCTCACTACCTGGATGCTACTCCCAAAATTAAATGAATTGGATTATTTTGCAAACTGTCAGGTTCATAGCTCTGTTCCATTGATGGTTCATAGACAATAGCTTTTTTCTACTATGGTTTATTCCTGAAAGATCTAGTATTTTCAAACTAAAGTTAGCACCCATCACTCCTAGAAGAATGAAATATTTTAGGAAATATTAAAAAGGAAGAATATTATATTTCCTCTAAAAGAGAAAGAGAAATCTTAAGGAAGACAGAAACTCAGAGCTTCAGCTCCCTACCCTCAGCAGATATTTGGTGCCCATTGAGAAGGACTGGGCCAACCTATCTACAAAACAAAAGACCTTCAGATCCAGGGTGATGGGATTAAGACATGACCCTCCAGGACATAATAGGATTATCTAGCAATAGGGCTCACTGCATTGCAAAATCACCTGGGGATGTTGCACCACCCCCCAGGCTTCAACCAAACTTGATTCAGACAAACATGACCCTGCATAGCCCCATGGGAGTCTGACAGCAACCAATAGAATACATGCTCCAGTTCAAAGCCCAGAGAGGGTATAAATAACTCTCACTCTTCACTCCATGTGGTCAGCCGCTCAGGACCTCAAACCAGTGGTGGGATTCAGGTAATTTAACAACCGGTTCTCTGCCCTAATGATTTCTTCCAACAACCAGTGTGCCAAGCTGCTCAGAAAGTTAACATCTGGTTCTCCCTAAGTGGTGTGAACTCAGAGGTGAAATGCTCCCGGTTCAGACCGGATGGCCTGATCCGGTAGCGATAGCGGCGGGTGGTTCGGAGAACCGGTAGCAAAAATCCCCGCGCCCTCCCCCACCATGCCCAGCTGAGCCGCATGATTATCAGAGGCTTTTTTTTTTTACTTTTAAAAGCATTTTTTCTACAATCTCTTCCGACGAAAAAATACTTTTAAAAGTAGAAAAAGAAAGAAAGCCTCTGATGATTGCACGGCTCAGCTGGGATCGTGAGAGGCTTTTCAAAGCATTTTTTTCTGCAACCTCTTGGCTGAAGAGGTGGTAAAAAACTGCTTTGAAAAGTCTTGGATGATCCCAACTGAGTTGCCTGATCATCAGAGAGGCTTTTCAAAGCATTTTTAAAAAAGCCTCTCTGATGATCCCAGCTGAGTTGTCTGATCGGCAGAGGCTTTTCAAAGCATTAGAAAAAATGCTTTGAAAAGTTAAAAAAAAAAAGTTGGCCACGCCCACCCAGTTACATTACCCCCCCCCCCAAGCCACACCCACAGAACCGGTAGTAACAAATTTTACATTTCACTCCTGTGCGAACTGGCTGAATTCCACCGCTGCCTCAAACCCATGTGGTCCTGTCCACCAATAAACCATCTTTCCAATCAGCCTCCATGTTTCCAGTGTCTTTCTTCCCCCTTGGAACTGAACCAGATGGATATTTCTTCCATCAAACCTTAATCCTAATTAAAGAAGTGAAGCAGATTGTAGGACACAGAATGCTTCTATTTATGTGAAGTTGATCAGGCTACATGACGGAACCATCATCTTTTCTGCGATGACCTACCTAATGGGTGTATTCTAGGAGAAAACTGGAGCGCGTGTGTGGTGGCACAGTATAGCTGAGCTCAGCTAGCCTCACAGAGGTCACAGATATCATAGATGCTATTTTAAGAGATACAGTATTTCTGAGGCACAATGGAATATAGAGGAAAAAAGGAAATTTAAAGCACAGCTGATCTAACCAGAGTGGAAAAACAAAATAGAACTTGAGACTGATGATAATAAGCTGCCCGTATTCCTGTGGGGTTCTTGGTGCTCTCAGAGTTTAATTGTTTTCTTGCAGACATTTCATTACCCAACTCTGTAAAATCACCAATACTAGAAGAGAGTCTGGTTCCTGTATTTTAACTATGAGATCTTATGTAATTTGTTAGGTTTACTTCATGAGTCATTTTATTCCTAAACAAACATCTTAGTTTTTCTTATGCATCCTCATAACTCGGTATTAGTACTATGCTATCCTAAGAGACAGAGGGGAAATGAAGTTCCTGGATATCCTATTTGTGCTTCCCTGAATTCATTTATCTAAAACTGGACATTGTTGGCATAGTTTCTTTCACTTTGACACAGGAAACATGCAAAACTGTAATGTAAGACTTAACACAGGTTTAGCATTCTGAAATTTCTCCCCATCCATTCTGTAAAGCAGGTGTGTCAAACTCACATCGCCATGGCGGCATCATATGATGTATCAGGATTCTCCCGCCTTTCGCTAAACCGGGTGTGGGCCAGAGGTGGTATTCAGCAGGTTCTGACCAGTTCTGGAGAACTGGTAATGAAAATTTTGAGTAGTTCGGAGAACTGGTAAATACCACCTCTGACTTCCCCCGTCCCCATCTATTCTCTGCCTCCCGAGTCCTATCTGATCGGGAGGAAATGGGGGTTTTGCAGTAACCTTCCCCTGGAGTGGGGTGGGAATGGAAATTTTACAGTATTCTTCACCTGCCATGCTCACTAAGCCACACCCACCACACCACGCCCACCAAGCCATGCCATGCCATGCCCATCAAGCCACACCTACAGAATCGGTAGTAAAAAAAATTGCGCCATACCACTGATGTGTGCGTGGCCAGCATGTGACGCATCTGGTCTGTGGGCCAGGAGTTTGACAGCCCTGCTGTAAAGCAAGGAAAAGCCAGAAAATCAGATTCTTCTCGTATATTTAATATGACTGTATATATCATATATCTCATTGTTCCCTCCAAGTGATGCTTTCCTTCCCAAAAGAATATAAATTCCCATCCCAAGGTGATATGTCATACCGAGGCTTTCTTAGAATCTCACTAACTTCATATGGAGAAAATGTGGTCTATGTAATTGATATCTTAAATTGGGAAATCCATAATAATGTAAAACAGAATTATTGCTTTTATTAATATTTTGGAATACAAATGCTGATTTTTTACCTTTGTGATCTTCCTGTTATCAAATGACTTTTCGGTACCAAGTCTGAAGCATCATCTTCTATCAAACCTGGATGGATTGCATTTAAAATATAATTGCATCATAAAAATGTCTCACTTTTAAGCAATATCTTATAATATGCCGCTGTTGGAGGTCAGATTATTAACCGTGGCTGCATTGCCCTCTAGTGTCAGTTTAGCATGTGATGAAAACATTTAGTAAAGGGCTGTTTAACATTTTATCTGCATGCCTTATGATGCAGGAGTGGCATTGGTCAAGGATTTCATCAAGTTCTATTATTTTAAGAATGAATTGTCCATGTTTAGGTTTGTCTTAAATTATGTCTTAAAACTGTATTCCAATTTATATCTGCTTTCAATTTGTTTGCAAGTTTAAAAAGTCAGGATCAGAGATTTTGCACTTCTTTCAAGAAATGAAATATATTTTCCTTTTTTAAAAATTAGACACATAACTTGTTTGTGGGTTTCACAGGGTTTGTTTGTTTATTTTTTGGATTGGACTGCTTTTTCAATTCCTGTGATAAGGATTTGTGCTAGAACACTATATGTTTAATTCATACATTGTACAACTTCTATATTGTAATCTTTTTGACAGTAAAAGAGATGTGCAAGTTCAATATAGAAATACAGGTAGTCCTCAAACTACGACCACAATTGAGCCTGAAATTTAGGTTGCTAACGAGAGAAATTTGTTAAGTGAGTTTTGCCTCATTTTACAACCTTTCTCAGCACCTTTGTTAAGTGAATCACTGGAATTCTTAAATTACAAACATGATTGTTAAGTGAATCTGGTTTTCCCATTGATTTTGCTTGTCAGAAGGTTACAAAAGGAAATCACATGAGTCTGGGACACTGCAACCGTCATAAATGTGAGTCAGTTGTAAACTATCCGAATGTAAATCACATGACCATGGAGATGCTGCGATGGTCATAAATATGAAAAACAGTCATAAGTCATTTTTTTAGTGCCGTTGTAACTTCAAACTTGAACTGTTGTAAGTCGAGGACTACCTGTACTCAACTAATAAAAATAATCCTTCATATTCTTTTTCCTGCTTAACTTTTACCAATGCAACACAGAAAATTATCTTGTGTTGAGTCAAACTATTAGTCCATCTGGTTTACTGTTAGGGAAGACATAGTTAGGATATCATCTAACCCTGTCTATTACATATAAAGAAGATCAAATTAATGACAAGAAATAGAACAACTAGACTTAGAATTGACAATGGAGTTATTGAAGTGGTGAACAACTTCTGCCTTCTGGGATCAAACATCAACAAAAGAGGACCAAGCAGTCAAGATATACACCATAGACTAGCACTTGGTAGAGCAGCCAGGAAGACCTTGGCAACGTTTACACCTACAGAGATCAGTATTGTGCAAGCCATGGTATTCCTTGGGATACTCTATGGGAGTGAAAACTGGACTTTTAAAAAGCAGGATAGGAAGAGTATTGATGCCTTTGAACTTTGGAGTCAAAAAAAGACTCCTGAGAATACTGTGGACAGCCAAGGAAACAAACCATGGATCATCAAACAAATCAACCCAAAGTTTTCTCTTGAGCATAAATAACCAAGTTCAATTTATCCTATTTCAGACACATTATGCCAGAGGTCTTCAAGCTTGGCAGCTTTAAGACTTGTGGACTTCAGCTTCCAGAATTCTCCAGCCAGCTATGCTGGAGAATTCTGGGAGTTGAAGTCCACAAGTCTTAAAGCTGCCAAGTTTGAAGACCTCTGCATTGTGCGAAGACCTGGCCCTCTGGAAAGGGCTCCACCTGCTGGAAAAGGCAGAAGAGAAGACAAGGGCAACCAATAGTAAGGCACACAATCTCAGTTATAGTGACAATGAGTGCACCATTAGGAGACTTGTAAGAACGGGTTAGGGCTAAATCATCATGAATTCCATCCATTGTCCCCTAATATATATTCAGCATATAGGTTGAATAAGGAGAGAGTATGCAGTTTTATTGCACTTCTTTGCTGAACTGGAGCCATTTCTGTTTTGCAAAGTTCTCTCCATACAGTGGCAATGAAGGATATTGTACAATAATTTATACACTTTGTTAAGCTCCCTTTTTATATTGGAATGTAGGTTAACCTATTCCACCAATCGGCCACTGTGCCATTATTCAGAGTTGCTAGAATAGCTTGGTTAGAATCTTGACCGGTTCTTCTTCTGCTGCTTGCCATATTTCAGTGAGTATTCCATCAGTTCCTATAACCTTCTAACTTGGCAATGACTAGAAGATAGATTTAATTTCATCTTTTAGTACTAGACATTCCTGTAAGTGAAAAATATCTTCTAATCTAAGGTATCTTAGATATTGATATCTCTACTGTGTAATGTTCATTATATTCCTTCCATCTTCCTCTGGTCTCCTTAGAATTTGCTACTACTTGTCCATTGGCATCTTTTAGCATACCAATTCAAGGCTGGAACTTTTTCTGAGTTCAGAGATCTTTTGAAAGACTTCTGTTTTCCATGTCTGTTTTCATCTTCAATGTCTTTAGAGATGTTGCTGTAATACAGTTTCTTGTTTCTTTTAACAGCTCTCTGAAACCCCTTAAGTTCCTTTCTGAGGTTTTTGTCTTTCTTGGCTTTGACTTTCTTCTCTTCTTGGCAATTCCCAAAGTTTGCTTTTTTTCTTTTCTTTTTCGACAGTCTCTTTTCACATTCATTCTTAAAAGCTTCTTTGAGTTCGGTACCTAACATTACATATAATCACGGCAGCTAGGTTAGCCCTAGCACAAGTCTGAAAAACAGATCAATTGCCAACAGAGCAGCAAATAATTCAAAAAAATTATACATGTGCAGAAATGGATAGACTAACGTTGAAATTGAAAGACAAGGAAGACTCACAGTACTTTAAGGTATGGGATAGTTGGTATGAGTGGATAAACCAATGGAAAAGAAGGTAAAGTTAAAATTTAGTAAGAAATTAAAAGTAATAATTATACACAGTCATTAAGATAAAAGAGGAAATAAGTCACTGTGTATATTTGTACTTATATATATTACATATATATAGTTTGTTTGTTGTGATTAGTTTTGTTGATTGTATTTTAAGGTTGTGAATGTTTTATATAATTTTATCTTTTTAAATTTAATAAAGTTTGTTTTTTAAAACAAAAAAAGAACAACAACCCTTCTTTGAGTTCATTTTAGAATTCCTCTGGTTCTCTATCAATGAAGTGCAAAACTTCAGAGCTATTCTTAATGTTCTCTTTGAAAATGGTGGATATATGTTCTTTAGCTTAACCTGGAATTTGCACATGAACAATTTGTGATCAGTTCCTGGCCATGCCTTGCTGCTATAATTGAGCTCTTCCTCCTCCTCTTAGCAACAATATAATCAATTTGATTTCTATGTATTAAATTTAGTGATGTCCATATCTAGAGGCATCATTTTGGTTGTTCAAAGATCTTGTTAGCTATGAAGAAATCTTTGCAGTGGCAGAAATGGATAAGTCAGCCTCCTGCTTCATTTTGATTTCCTAAGCCACACAATCCAACTATATTTTCCTTTTTCATATTTCCAACTTTGGCACTCCAGTTTCCAATCACAAACAGCACATCTTGCTTGCATGTTCTATTGATTTCACTGATGTAGAAGAAAAAGAGGTTGATTACTTCTACATTGATTGATCATCATATGAAAGGATCGTCCACAAAGTTGAATCGATATTATTTCATCACTGATTGTGTTGTAGCCTAATACAGTTCTTGCTATATCCTTTCTCACCATAAAAGCAAGACGGTTTCTTCTTTGTTTTTCATGTGTTGGGTAATAAAGAGTGTAATCTTCTTTCTGACTGAAAGTGTCCCATCTCAGTCCCTCTCAATTTGCTCCTGCCTAATATGTCAATTTGTAATCGTTTCATTTCATCTTTCACCGTACTGAGCTTTCCTGTAATTCTTACATTTCATGTTCCTAGTGTAATTCTGTCTTTGCTGCTTCAGATTTTCTTTCCCTGTGTGGCAGCTTCAGTCCCTAGATATCCCAAAGGTTTTAATCTAGCCATGTCATAACCACTGAGCCGTGGTGGTGCAGTGGTTAGAATGCAATACTGCAGGCTAACTCACTGCTTACTCCAGGAATTCGACTCTGAGCGGTTCAAGGTTGACTCAGCCTTCCATCCCTCTGAGGTCAGTAAAATGAGGACCCAGATTGTTGTAGTGCTGTGAAGCACTATGAAATGGTATATAAGTCTGAGTGCTATTGCTACTAGTGAAAGATCCACTGTTCTTCCTCAGTAGCATATGAGCACCATCCAACCGGAGGGCCCATCATTTGGGACTATATTATCAATCACCTTCAATGTGAGACAGGTGGTCATATAAAATTGATTAATGGAATACAATTTCTATCCATATGGTTTTCTTGTTAAAATACGGGAGGGGTTTATCTCTGACTTCCCATGCAATATGAATTGAAGCCTTCACCATTATCACTAAAGAGACCCAGTGGTGGCACACTGGTTAGAGTGCAGTACTGCAGGCTACTTCTGCTGATCACCAGTTGCCAGCAGTTTGGCAGATTGAATCTCACCGGGCTCAAGGTTGACTCAGCCTTCCATCCTTCCGAGGTCAGTAAAATGAGGACCTAGATTGTTGGGGGCAATATGGTGACTCTGTAAACTGCTTAGAGAGGGCTGTAAAGCACTATGAAGCGGTATATAAGTCTAAGTGCTATTGCTATTGCTATTGCTAAAGTGATCATCTGCCTCTGGCATCTTCCTATATCAATGCTGCTCAATGTTGGTGCCTGCTTACTTTAGCTGGGCATCTGGGATGATCTTCATTGAGAGTATGTACAGGTAGTCCTTGCTTAATGACTGGTCGCTTAGCAATTGTTTGAGATTATAATAGATTCCCCAAAAGGTACTTACGGCACAATTTTGCAGTTCCATCAATCACATCCTCCAACCTGATCATGTGATTAGATTTTGGATGCTTGGCAATTGGCTCACATTTGGCTCACGTTTACAGAGTTTGCAGTAGCTTCCAGTCACATGACGACAATTTTTGATGTTTTTTTGTTGGTTTTTTTGGCATTTATTTCCAGTTTTCAGGGAAAAAATGCCAATTGAGTAAAATAGATTTGCTTAATGAATGTAGGGTGTTCACTGAATGAATCCTGCAAACAGTCACATGGTTACCCATTTAATAACTGTAATGAGTTACAGCTGTAATTCTGGCTCAATTATAGCTGTAAGTTGAGCATTACTTGTACTCTTGGAATACACTGTGTTCTTTGCTTGTCTCTCTCAGGAACAACCCTGTCCCCTACCCACCACTCCAATGAGACAGCACAGAAGTTGGGGGATGATGGTAATTTCCATATTAAGCAATGCAAAATAGAATTATTAATTGGACAATAGGAATAACATTGTTATGTGAACAAATGTGTTCTTTGGCTATTTAAAGAATATTACTAATGAAGTTAAATGAGATACTGATGTGTTATGTTATTGTGCAGTTGACACACATACAAGAAGCATATCCCTTGCAAAATGTTGTAAATTTTATTAATCATTTAGCTGTTGTTGAGCAACAAATAACAACTATAAAAAAGATGAAAATTTCCCTCAACCAGGCATTAGTTGACAGACAGTAGAGCACTTATTCAGAAGAAAATATCCCTGAAAATATATTTTTCTGGAAACAAATAAATAGTAATTAGATGTTCGAAAACAATTCACTAACTTAGAAGAGAAATTCTAAGTTATATTACTGTTATTTATTACTTTGGTTTACAAAAATTCTCCAATTACCTTTTGGTGTGCATATACTTATGTTAGTTCATTCTGTAAACAATTACAAAAATAATCCCGATCCTCATACAACTACTATGCTGATGGTATCATGTAAACAGTCTTCTTCAGCAGCAGCCACACTTCATGTTTTTTTTTTCCTTCTTGCAATAGTAATAAATCTACAAAGAATCTCACATCATTATATAGCCTGTCTCATATTTGGAAAGAATAGAAGGAAAAAATGAAGTTTGTAGAAAAAGGAATTTGGAAGCACAGTAAGAAAAATTATGTCAGAGAACTGAGAGCTATGCTTGCCATTTTAGCAAATACCAACCAATGTTCTTGTCACATGCAACAGAGATGAATTGGATCAAAATCCAACTCAGTTTCCAGATACTGTCTGGCTTCTGTCAGCTAGTGCTAAAAACTCCACCAGTCTTAATTAAAATAGTACTACCTGTCACTTAATGCAGGAATTGTCGCTTCTCAAGAGAAGATCCCAAACCAAACCAATATATCTTTTTTTATTTCTTCACCCCCAACTCCAATTATTGACACCAAGCCTCTTCCCCTCCATCTCCAAGTTTGTTTGTTTAAAAAAAAGAAAAGAAAAACTCATATAGTCTCAGTTGAGTCTGTACCCAAGAAAAGGTCAGGACATTTCAAAATGCTTGGTACGCAGAAGAGAAAATCTTTCCTTGAAGAGTAGATAGAGGAAATATTTGGTTGAATGTTGCTTGAGCATAACTTTTACATTTTATTACATTTTAATTTTTATTCAATTCTGGGTCACTTTTTCTGGAAATGTTTAGACTGGTCCTGAGCGTCCCTTTCATTCCTGCTGCAGTTTTTATTCTTACTGCTTCTTCTTCTGCTGCTGATCCAGCTGCTCCTCCTCCTGCTGCTGCTGCTGCTGCTCCTGCTGCTGTGGTGGGAAGCTGGACAATTCTTGTGGAGCAGGTGTGGGCCAAATGTTGCATTCACTCTTGACACACTCACACGTGTCAACATAGAGGTAAGAATAATCCATGGTTAAACCATCGGGGCAAATCAAGGTCACTTGCTTCTTCGTAGTCTTTTGCTCTTGACAACAGGTGCATGTATGATCCATCATGTTTGCTTTATATGAATACCTGAATGGTGAAAGCAAATTGAGATTGAGATGAGCTGCTGCAGGATGAATAATAATAATAATAATAATAATAATAATAATAATTATTATTATTATTATTTTATTTTATTTCTATACCGCCCTTCTCCCGAAGGACTCAGGGCGGTGTACAGCCTATTTAAAAACACAAGACAAAACAGCAATTAAAATTTAAAATGATTAAATAAATTTGGCTCAATTAAAACCCCAGAAATTTAAAATACCCCAATTTAAAACTATTATGTTAATAGCCCGGCCTGGTGGAACAACAGGGTCTTCAGTGCTCAGCGAAACACCCGGAGGTCGGAGATCTTACGTTTTTCCGGGGGCAGTTCATTGAAGTCTGCTACCCTTCACCAACCATTATTTGGTTTCATCAGAGTTTTGTTTTTTCAATGCCATTTTGCATAGTGTTGGACAGTCAAAACATTATAACCTACAGCAGGGGTCCCCAACTTTGACAACTCTATGACTTGTGGATTCAGCTCCCAGAATTCCTCACACAGCATGAAGGGCTGAGGAATTCTGGGATTTGAAGTCCACAAGTCTTAAAGTTGCCAACATTGGAGACCCCTGACCTATGGTATCTCTATCAATGGAATCAGTTTTGAGGTCCTTACAGTTGATGGGCCATTTTAGCATTTTTCTTCCCTCCTCCTTGTTATTTGTTGGCACTCTCTCCTCTCACTCACCTGCTTGCTTCTACCTTTCCTTTGATATCTGCCAGACACCACATCTCCCATTTGTTGATCATCTGCCAATTTTTTTCCTCAAGGAATGGGAGCTAGGCCTGCACCCTGATCCATCTAAAACAACCTTAAATAGAATTTCATCTTCATTTGGAATAATTTAAGATGCTGGGCAATGCACCAGCAATGGAATTGAGTCTTAGCTGAACTTCCATTTCAAATGTTGAAAGTTGAAATTAAAATGGCATCTGGACTACTTTGCAGATATCCTAAGAACCAGATCTTGGATAGTTTCTTTGCATTTATATCTCGTGGCATATGAAGATTTTTTAAACAGTTGTTTCACAATGAGCTACCGAAGATGCAATAAAATTCAAGGTTACTTACTTTGAAAAACTGTCACATTGGCCTTCACAGTATGTTACTTCAATAGGTGAAGAAGATTCACAGCCATTGTATTTTATTGTTTTGGTGATGTTTATTGGTGCACAGAATTCTATCTCTTGAGAGCGGAAGAAAAGAGAAACAGTAAAAAAAAAACCTTGAGTCTCTGATCACAAACATAAAACAAACAAACAAAAAATAAAAGAAAGTGTACACGTACAGGTAGTCCTCAATTTATGACCACAATTGAGCCCAAACTTTCTGTTGCTAAGCAAGACAGTTGTAATTTTGCCCCACTTTACAATCTTTCTTTCCACAGTTATTAAGTGAATCACTGCAGTTCTTAAGTTAGTAACACAACTGTTAAGTGAATTTGGCTTCCCTATTGACATTGCTTGTCAGAAGGTCACAAAAGGTGATCACAGGACCTCAACTGTCATAAATATGAACCAATTGCTAAGTGTCCTAATTTTGATCATGTGATGCTGTAACAGTCGTAAATGTGAAAAATGGTCATAAGTCACATTTTCAGTGCTGTTTTAACTTTGAACAGTCACTAAATTAACTGTTGTAAGTCAAGGATTACCTATATAATGTGTGCATGTATGTGACAAGTGATGATAACCATGTCAATTTGCTTCTGTAGAGAATTGTGTGGCTATAAATCCTAGCAACTTTGCCCACCAACTATAATAAGTGGGCTTGAATAGAATTGAAGTCCAGTGATGTCTGAAAGGCTATGGTAGAATTTATAGCAACACACAAAAAATGGCTTTATCGCTAATACAAATCTGAATTTTTTTATTTATGCTAATATAATTTGCATAACTTACTTGGACGTTCGCATTTCTTGCAACACCCATCCTCAGCGGGTTTCACATATTCCTATAAAAATAAAATATTTCAGACTTTAATTTATGATGTTAAAACCATCATTTCTCCCCATAAGTGTATCATATAGGATTAGAATTAGAATTCTTTATTGGCCAAGTGTGATTAGACACACAAGGAATTTGTCTCTGGTGCATAAACTCTCAGTGTACGTGCAACTATAGTGATAGATCTTTATCATAGTCATTGTAAAAATACATTCATCATAAAACATTAAATACAACGCCTTAGTGATAGTCATGGATACTGAATAAGCAATCAACAGAAATCATGCTAGGATACTAAGTAAACAATACAAATCATAAGATGCAAGCAACAAAGTTATAGTCATAAGAAGATAAGGAGATAGGAAATAGGGAAGATGAGAATAATGGAGTTAATGCTGCCTTTCTGGATAGTTTGACAGTGTTGTGGGAATTAGTTGTTTAGCAGGGTGATGGCATAGGGAGAAAATTGTCCTTGTGTTTAGTTGTTCTGACATGAGATGCCCTATAGCGTTGTTTTGAGGGTAGAAGTTGAAACAATTTATGTCTAGGATGTGAGGGGATCTGTAGATATTTTAACAACCCTCTTTTTGACTTGTGCAGTATACAGATCCTTAATGGAAGGCAGGCTGGTAGTAACTGTTTTTTTCTGCAGTTCTAATTATCTGTTTAAGTCTGTGTTTGTCTTGATTGGTTGCAGAGCCAAACCAGACAGAGGTTCAGAGGACAGACTCAATAATTCCTCTGTAGAACTGTGTCAGCAGCTCCTTGGGCAGCCTGAGCTTTTTGAGTTGGCTCAGGAAGAACCTTCTTTGTTGTGTTTTTTTAATGACATATTTGATGTTAGGTGTTCATTTTAAGTTTTGAGATATTGTAGAACCTAGAAACTTGAAGGTTGCTACTGCGTTGTCTAGCATTGTGACTGGTGGTAGTGTAGGAGGACTTCTCCTAAAATCTACTATCATTTTTACAGTTTTAAATGTGTTCAGTTCAAGACTGTTCCAGCTGCATCAGAAGGCTAGTTGTTCAACCTCCCATCTGTATGCAGATCTGTCGTTCTCTCAAATCATAATCATAATGATAAGTTTATTTGTCAAGCATATATAAGATAACAGGTAAAAGTATAAACATAATTTGAATACATGAAAAGAGTAAGTAAAAAGGAATATTAGGACAGGGACGGTAGGCACGCTGGTGCACTTATGCACGCTCCTTACAGACCTCTTAGGAATGGGATAAGGTCAACAGTAGACAGTTTAAGGTTAAAGTTTGGGGAGTTTGGGGAAGAAACTACAGAGTCAGGTAGTGCATTCCAGACATTGACTACTCTGTTACTGAAGTTGTATTTTCTGCAGTCTAATTTGGAACAGTTTACCTTGAGTTTGTATCTATTATTTGCTTGTATATTGTTGTGGTTGAAGCTGAAGTAGTCATTGACAGGAAGGACATTGTGGCAGATAATTTTATGTACTATGCTTAGGTCAGACTGAAGTCGGAGTAGTTCTAGTTGGCGTAGTGAGACCAATCACTGTTGGTCTGCAAACTTCAGTACTTTAATATGTAAATATGGAATAATATGTATCAATGGTTGGAGAAGAGGAGGAATGTCTCGATAAAGAAATATTGATAAATTGAGAGTTGGAAAATTATTATGTTGGTATTATGTGATAAGTAGGAATTGTAATGGTATTGAAAGTAATTTTTACAGACGAAGAGATTTATGTGTCTGAATTTTGATAGACTGTACATATTTATATATCGATTATGAATTGTATTTGTTGCAAAGTAAAATTTGATGGAAATGTTTGAACCAGAAAAGTCGCACTATGTCCAATGTTTTTAACTGTATATTTAATAAAAAACTTTAAAAAAAAACTTTAAAAAAAAGAGAGAGAGATCCTTTGAGATGCAGTCATTGGTATATAGAGAGAAGAGAAGTGGAGAGAGGGCACACAGCCCTGGGGGCCCCTGTGCTAATTGCACAAGTATCTGAGGTGATTCTGCCTAGCTTCACCTGCTGCTTCCTGTCTGTTAGAAAGCTTATGATCCAGTTATAAGTGTGGTCAGGCATGGCTAACTGATTTAATTTAGCTAGAAGAATAGAACTTCAATACAAACAAAAGCCAAACAACAATATTTGGGCAAGAGTCCTAAAAGAATATTATATATCTTGATGCATCTACTTCTTCTATAAATATTATATATGAAACAACAACAGAAGCATTCTCACTAATTCTCTATCTCAGTATTCACTTTGCTTTGAATATATAGTCTCTTTTAGTGCGCTAAAGCTGAGGACTACTTACAATAGCAGCCAATTATTTTACAGTTTTATAGAGCTGTTTAGATCACAATGTATTTTAGCAACAGAATGTCAGATGATGGCTGAAGCTTTTGCTTAAAGTCAACTGATACAGTTCAGTTGTAAACCTTTCATAATAAACCCAATTAATTCCAACTTAATCTTTTGATAAAATCCACTCTCATCACATAGAACCAAATATGAAAAAACAAAGACTGTTCAATCAGTGAAACTTACAGGCGGGCAGTTTGCATCCCATTGAAGGCAAGTTTTCTTGATAGTGACAGTAATATATTGGTTGTCAACAAGATCACATTCATATGAAGTACAATTGTTTCCTGGTGGGTACCAAATTTCTCCTGGCTGAAAATAGCGACAATTGTAGTTATTTATGTATTTTAGAAGATAACATAAAAATAATTCATGATCATCAATTCCTTAATTTCTCAGAGAACAGAACTGGGAATGGGGTGGAGGCTGGCATGCAGTTCAATTAGAGGTGTCCTCAAAATGTGAAACAATAGAAGTGAAAATTTTGAATGGCTGAGGGATACAACAACTGGATGGGTCCTAGCATTCCTCAACTTATGCTGAACGTGATTTGTTAAATTGGCGCATATGTAGTTTGATGATAACAGTTGACTTGGCATTCCCACCAACAATGGAAGCTTGGCCTGGGGTTATGTTATGGTTGCCCATCCAGGGAATCCTGAAAAAGGGATGTACCCAATCCAAACTCACTACAGGTAGTTCTCAATTTACAACTGGGCACTTAGTGACCATTCAAAGTTACAATGCACTCTCAAAAGCTACTAATGATTGGCATTCAAAGTTACAATGGCTGGGCCTCCCCCGCAATTATATGATTGCACTTCAGGTGTTTGGCAACTGGCCTACATACATGGCCATTTGCAGCATCCTGCACTCATGTGACTGCATTCTATGATGGTTTTGCCAAAAGCTGGCATTTGTTCCTATTTTTTCGCCAAAAAATGGTGCATAGCAAACAATTGGTTCGCTAATGATCCTGGTGTTTGCTTAGCAACTGCCACAAAAAAGATTATAAAATCCACACGAGTGGATTAAATGTGAATTTGTTGAACAGTGGAGTTAGCAAAATTGTAAGTTACCTTGATCACTTGGGTAGGAGAGGAACCCAATGTCAGAACACAAGCAATCTGCACACATTGGCCACAGCATTGTCCAGATACTTCCTGGTATTTGTAACCCTGTTATTCAGAAAAATGGGAAAAAATCATAAAATCGTAAATCTTTTTTTTAATAAATAGTGAGTAGATGGATAGATTCAGAGAGTTTGAAAGCCATGGATTTTTCTTGATTTTAAAAAAGAACAATGGGGCTTACCAGCGGGCATCTTTGGTCACATGTTTTAGAAACACACTCCACGTTGTTTTCTAGATCTTCTTTTTCAGAGCATTTGCATGATTCGCATAATCCTCTTGGTATGACTGCCCCAGGCTGAAGAAAGAGAAAAGTGAAAAGTAATAAATAATTCTAACCTAATTTCATACCTGGAACTACTACAATCAATCTGCTTGTGATCTGCTCCTCAGAAAGAGCCATCGTGCTCGATGTTTCTGTTTTAATCTTTAAGATGCCAGGTGAAGATCTTTTTATTATTATTATTTTTAAAAAAATTCTCACACTATTTGGCTTTTATTTTTATTGTGGTCTTCCTGTGATTTTGAGTGCTGTGTTATAACTGCTTTTGTTCTCATTCTTAATACTGATAAATGATTTCATCCTGGTGTATGTTGTGGTTTTTGCTTAACCATGGATTGCATAATGTTTTTAATTTCGTGGTATTTCTACAAGGGAACTCCATTTGTTGAACAAGATAGAAACATGAAATAAATAATGATAAGGTTGAGAACAAATGCAAATAAGAGCAAGCTTTTGTATTTTCAAAAAGGAAGAATTTTACCATTGTCATCCTTGAAAATCTTTAGCAAACTAGAGAAGCAAAAATGGTCTCCTATAGGAAAATCATTGTTAACATTGGACTTGAATTAGTTGTTTAAGTGGTGCTATTCTTCATTTTAATGAAAATTACTTACACTGTAGAATTTTCCATCGACAACACAGCCTGGTACTTTCACTGTGGGACACAAAGATAATATTATAATTAATCTTAGCATTTGTTCTCAACAGATCAAATTAACCGAGAAGGAAAAATGACATAAAATGATACAATTTGCTCTTTAAAGGTTTCCTTTTAAGAGTGTGTGCAGTACAGTCTGTGCAGTACCCAGAAAAAAGTGTTTATTTAGCACATAGTATGGAGTAGGAAACTTGAGTAATTTAATCTTTGGGAATTCTAAAACATTAGGTCTTACCCAATGCATCTCTCAAATAGAGTTTTTCCCGGTGGGCGCCATATATGCTGGACTGTGATACTGACTATTTCAAGCAAGTATGGCTTAAGCAATTTTGCAAAATATGTTTCAGACCCACTGTTGAAATTTACCTATTTGCATTTTTCTTACTGTTACACAACAATATGCAGTGGGATCCAATGACAATGAAAACGAATGCTTCATTTAGAAGAACAGTTATTTCTATGACACAAATGATAATGCATTGAATTGCAAATGTTAATGTTGATAAAGTGTTTTAAAAAATAGAGATTAAGCAGAGATGGGGTAGAACATATTTTTACAGATTGGGAATAGACTACTTTTATCCGTATGTATTTTGTACAAATAGCATCTTTGACAGAAACATTCAGTAACGTTGCTAGAATCACCTTCAGCAAGGTCAGTCAATTTATTTGGGACAGTCCTTGCGTGATTTAAAGGTGGAAGAAACAACCAGTCCAGGGCTGGGTTTTAATTATCTTTACTACTGGTTCACAATGGGAGCATGTGTGCGCGCTCACTTTGCTCATGCGCGCATGCTTCTGCGCATGCGTAGATAATTAAATATGACATCAGGGTGGGTGGGCGGAGCCTCCCGCCACTTTTACTACCAGTTCTCAAGAACCGGATAGAACCAGGAGCAACCCACCACTGAACCAGTCCCTTTAAAACTGTATGCTGCTAACAAGCTAATAGCAGAAATGACATGTATAAGGAATTAAAGATGCCCATCCTCAGAGCCAGAGTAGATCAAATATCAGTTTACACCAGCAAATACAAAAAGCCCACAAAAAGAGATCTCCTCTGAAATGGCTCCATGAGAGAGGATGAATATACTTTCTGCGTTTTTGCAGGCAGTAGAATATGGGGGTAGGGGAGAATATTAAAGCAACACAGCAATTGTTTTTTTTAAAATGGCCCAATTCTTACCACAAGTGGTGTTAATGCAGCAGTCTCCTGGCAAGTTTTCCTTCTTTAATTCATATCCCAGTGGACAGGTTTCAACAGACCCGGGACAGTGAGAAGTGTTGCACACTACAGAATGAAAAATAAAAAGGTGGAAGAGCAATGGGTGGATTAATACATTTTAATATTCATCACTTTGTCTACACTTTATCTTGAGCAAATCAAAGAGTGGATTAAGTTATAGTGAATCCAGTACATTGTGTATTTAAGCATAGATTTGACCTGTGGTCTTTATAATTTCTGATGCAATGGTTTAACTTCATTTTTATCAAAACAGAATTGTCAGTGAGTTGCTCAACAGCATAGCTCTATCCTCTAAACATTAGCTTTTGATCTTGTAGAGACTAGAAAGTGCATTTATAGGGTCCTTGGTGCTCTCTGAACTTGAGGTTTTTCTTACAGAGGTTTCAGTATCAAACAGTTAACATCAACAGTATACTGAGGAAGTTACTTAGTTTGGTAAAAAAACACCAAACTCAAAGAGCACCAAGAACCCTATAGTCAAATCCGGAGCTAAATATATTCTCTTCTAAAGTACTCCTATATTATTTTATTATTTTATTTGTTACTAAGTTTATTTTCCTGCCCATCTCATTTCAAAGCAAATATTTGTAAAGCAGACAGATTAACTTCTCTAATAGATGATTTTATAATACAGAGCCTTGGTTAAACTGAAGCAGCCACTGTAATCTAACAAATGGGAGTTTCCAAAATGAAAACTGGCATGCTAGCTTGGGTCATTTACAGTACAATATTGGTGAAAATTATACTTACCACACTGTTTTTGAGGACAGCACTTTTCTTCAGGGGTTAATATTGTGATGGGTACAAACCCTTCAAAAGAACATTCCACAGGAGTAGCTTTGGTAGGACATGGTTCTTCAATACATTGTACCATAAGAGAATATTCCTCACAAATACATTTCTGGCAGTTGCTAATCCAAGTTTCTCCAGGCTGTGAAAAGAGATATTTTTAAATATATTCTATCTATCTATCTATCTATCTATCTATCTATCTATCTACCCTGTTTCCCCCAAAATAAGACATCCCCTGATAATAAGCCCAATTGGGCTTTTGAGCACATGGCAATAAGGCCAAGCACTTATTTCAGGGTTCAAAAAAATATAAGACAGGGTCTTATTTTGGGGAAAACACGGTATCTATCTATCTATCTATCATCTATCTATCATCTATCTATCTATCATCTATCTTCTATCTATCCATCTTTAAATATATATGTACCCATACATATACATATATGCTGTACATATACATGCATATATAGACATGCATACATACAGTATAAATTTCTGTGTTGTGCTTAAGCACCTCCATTGCAGCTGCCATACATCATTGATTTGGGGAAGTTGATTTGGTCACATATGGGAGAAAGAGAGATTTACAAGCAAAAGTGTGCACACTTAGTATAGTGGGTTTTCCTGTTGGTACTTGACACTGAGACAATGGATGCAATTTTCCCTATTTCTTCATTAAAACTCACCAAACATTGAAAAAGTCTTGAAAAAAATATTTTCCATGAAGCTCCTATTACCCATAGAGTTTCACCCATTTACATTTTATGAAATAATAAAAGCTTTAATACTTACCACTTTGGGTAACCCATCTGGTCCAGTACAACCTGGAAAAAATGTATATGTATGATATTTTGCACTGAAGATCATCTAAGTTTCATCATTTGATGTATAATATTTTATGTTTTATACTAGTTACTGTAGGTAGCTTATAACATTTAAAAACAACACAGAACATTATATAAAACATAGCAATACATGCAGCAGCTGAGAAACCAAACCAGTCTAGAGAAAGCATTACACATATTAAGGTTTCCCTCTAACACACTAACCTCCATGTCTGAAAACATCCATGGGCCTTCAGAAAGGCTAGCAGGGTCAGATCCACTCTATTCTCAAGGGGAATTGTGTTCCAAATGGAAGGAGCAGCACATGAGAAGGCCTACTTCTTGGGTCCCACAAGCTGACATTTTTTTAATTGATAGGTTCTACAGCAGAGGTCTTCAAACCTGGCACCTTTAAGACTTGTGGACTTCAACAGTTGAAGTCCACAAGTCTTAAACCTGCCAAGTTTGAAGACCTATGATCTACAGCTTACCTCTCCTGCCATATTTAATGGGAGGGATAGACATGTAACTTGTTTAGAAAGCAAAGGGCCACTGACTGTTGAGGCCTGTATGGAATCTGTATGGAATTCAGTGCAATTTCTTTTGTCTCCTGGATAACAATCAATAGGAAGATACTAGGAATGTCAGATAACCTGAGCTTCAGATAGCACAAGGAAAGTTGTCAGTTATTTTGTAGATTCCATGGGCAAATAATAACAGAGGTTCTTCATTCTGTAAGGATGATGATCCACTGGTAAATGATACTTATTGAGGGATTATCATACACTTTTTAGAATGTATTTGTGGAGGGGGAAAAATCCTCTGTTGAACAAAACCATCTCTGTGGGAAAGAAGACCATATTTTTATACATCTTGCATATTAATACAAATTATCTTCAAGATCTTTTACTCAGTTTTGTGCACTGCAGTTGATAGATCTAGATCAGGCCTCTTTATGGTAAATGTTTCACATGTCCATGTTGCTGGGTGTATGGGTTTTGATCCATCCATCTTTTATTATTTAAGTGATTATCTCCTTTCAATGAATAATTTCTGATCTTCTTTCCCAGAAATGACTGAAATCATATCTAGCTGGCTGGTCTGTCCAGCAGTCCCTTTGCATTATGGTATTCCCCCCCTTTCTTAAATAAGAACACTTACCACAATCAGAGACACAGATATCTCTGTGGGTACTGAAGAGTTTGGTTCCATTTTTACAGAAGCAACCTTCTGTTATTCCAGTCTGTGGAGGACCACTTCAATGAAAAAGAAGCACAAATTAGAGTAATAGCTGCACCCCAACATTACGAACAACCACACAGTGTATGCAATTAATAAGAATGAAGGAACGAGGTTATATAAGGTCAACCCAACTTTCTTTGAAATGGCTCAAGTTGATGTAACTGCCACTAATCATCCACATTTTATCTTCCCTGTGAGAGAACTAGTCATGATAAAAGAGGAGTTTCAAGTCCATGAGGTTCAAATCCATGGCACTAGACTCATTTTTAACAGGTTAAAATTTATGATTTATGAAACCATGACTGAAATAAATCCATAGAATTTTTCTTCCATCTATAGAAAAATACAGGGTGATATGATTAAAAGCTAGAATAAGTGATAGAAATAAAGGGAATATTAATGTATTACATTTTTATTTCATAAAATGAAAGTAATAATGAAAAATAGGTGGAAATAATTGAATAATGATAGACTGTAACCTAATATAGATGTGTATTGTTATGGGAATTACATAAATTGATTGAATGTAATAACAGTGTATAATCTGATCAGTTTTCTTTGTATTGGAATGTATGGCGCCCAGGTGCCACACTGTTCATGCATTAATTTGACATTTTTATAAAAAATAAAAAACTTTAAAAAAAACAAAGTAAAATACATTTTTCCTGATAAAGTGGAAAGGAGAATTTTTATTCTCTGCTTATGTTCTCATAATGTACTCTAGAGGATTCCCCATCTCTTTGGAACAAACTTTGGGGATATGTATGATTTTGCAGAGGGAGGAAAAGTATACAACGTATTATAACAATAGCATCATAGATCATAAAGTGAGAAGAGGCTACTTAGGCTCTTGAATCAAATTCCCTGCTCTGTGCAGAACTCTAATTAAAGCATTCCCAACAAAAGGCTCTTTGATCTATACTTGAACCTACTATTTCCTTTGATGATCAGTTCCACTATCAAAGTGCTCGTACTATCAAGACCCTTTTCCTAGCATGGAGTCTTTCTGTATATTAAAACCATTGTTTTGTTTCTTGCTCTTTAAAAATGTCTTTGACTAGGAGACAAGTGTTTGTCTCCTAGTCAGTTCATTTTTCTCAAGGTTAAATACGTTGTGTTCCTTCATTCCTCATTAAATTTTTGTTTCTAATCCTCTGTTCAATTCCATTGCTCATGTCTATCCACACCTCTGCCCAGTTCCAATTTAACTGATCTAATGTGATGCCAGAGCTGAACACAGTAGTCAAAGGGAGGGTCTACATAATGGAGAAAATTATTTCACATGATCTAGAAATTTTGTTTGCATCAATGCAGCCTAAAATTATATTGCGTTTCAGAAGTCACATCATATTGCTAAGTCATAGTCAATTTGTGATCAATTCAACTAGTTTTTCATCCATGGTTTTCTAAACTGAGCAACCCTTTTATATTTCTGGGATATTCTTTCTTCTTTCAAAGTGATTTATTTTGCAATTTTTCCTATACAATTCCATTCTGTCGGTTTCCTCCCACTTCTCCAAACCTCTTGGTATTGTTTTGCTAGTTTTATATCATCTGCAAATCTAATAACAATGTCTTCTTCAGCTAAATCTTTAATGGAAACTTTGAAAGGTACTGGCATCCTGCTTGATACCTTCTATTTTGATGAGGAACTACTGATGAGCTCAAAGTGCAGTGATAGAAAGCAAATTGTAGTTCTAGCTAATGACATGACATCTTAACTAGTTGTCTAATCAGAATATCAGGTATTGCTTTGTCAAATGATATGCTGAAATAAAGAGTCCTGCACTGAACAACAGAAGTTACCCAATGGTATACATTTTGAACATACTCAAAATGGTTTAATCTGGCAAGATTTACTCTTGACCAAATCCATGCTAACTTCTAGTAATGATGGCTTTGGTTTCAAGGTGTTTGGCCGTTTTGTGATTTGCCACCAGAACATTCCGGTATCATTTTCAGACTGAGTAATCTGTAGTTTTCCTGTTCCCTTTCTAAAGATAACCTTCCCCCCCCCCCATTTGGTCTTCAGGATTTCTCATAAATAATTAGACATTCAAAACTATAGCAATTTCTACCTTTTAATCACCCTACTCTGAAATTTGTAAGTGTACAATATCAGGAGGTAGTTCCTTTCTATTATGCTTGATCTGAAATATAGTTAATTCAGGCAGCTCTTTGCAATTGCCTAAATCTGAGTACAAATAGTTCCTTATTTATTTTTCTTTCTATTGCCCTTTTCTTAGCCTTTTGTTATTCTTTTCATTTTCACTGAAAAACTGCTTCTTTACTCTTCTTTTTGAATGTAATAAAAAAAATATTCCACTTATGTAGTTTAAATGCATACTTCATATGTTGTTCATTTCATCATGACAATTATAAACTTTCACAGCTCTTTTGAGTTTTTCTTACCTATTATCACAGGTGGGAGGATTGATGGGGCCACATGGTTCGTATACTTTATCTGTAGGGCAGCTAAAGGCTATAAGAGAAAAATGTTCATCATAATATAGAAATGTATTTTTCATACATTTTGCATTTGGAAAAAAGTTTCAGTACAACTTTTTTTCTCATTATCTTTCCATCCATTATTCTATTTACACATGGGGAACAAAAGGAGAAAAATAAAACACCCCAGGAACTACAACAATAACAACATTTATTAACAGCATGAACATTTGTACTGCTACAAACTGCCTAGACTAGAGTCATTTAGATGAGATGGACAGTGTAATTAATTATTTGATTATATAATTATAATTAATAATTAATAAAAATAGAATTATATGATTATAAACTTATAAAAATTATTAATTGAATTAAATAAGCAGAAACAAACAATGATTCCAGCCACATGCATCTGTTATTTTTCACATAATTTTGGCTTTGTTCATACACACACAAACACACATACCAACTTTTTGTATAAATGTGCCTTAAACTGGACATATTTCTTTCAAATCACAGTTTTTAATGAAATACATTGTCTATCTGGAAGAATAGCAGTTGAATATTCTTGTGTTTATTAAGAAAATGTTTAATTGGTAAATAAATCAGAACTTCTTTCTAGTACCCCTCTTTCTCTTGGTATCACTTTTTTGAATGCCACACCAAATTCTCACTGAAGATATATTTAAAAAGCTCAAAATGAGGAAAGAAGGAATTATCATATAATAAGAAAACACAGTAAGATGCCTTGATATCCCAGAACTTACGGCATTTATCATTGGTCTTCCCTCGCCAATCGATACAAACACCTTTAGAGGCACAGAGAGAAGCATATATCTCTAATCCTGAACACTGCATGGAGATATTTTTCATATGGCAAGCGTCAAAGATGCAGCCTCGGAAGTAGGGATCCGGAGGTATGATCTCATGGCACTCAGAGAAGATGCTGCAAACATACAAAAAGTACTTGTAAAATGAATATCTCTGAATAAGTACAAATTGATTTACTCATTTAATTGAAGTTTCTTTTAAATCATGGAACTATTCTAAATGAAAAATGAAAGGGAATGATTTTTTTTTAAAAAAAAATCAGAACGTGGAATTTCTGGTGCCAAAGAACCTTCCACAAGGGTTAGACTATGAGGTTTTCCAGGTATAAAATCTTTCCAAAATCTATCTATTATAAAAGGACAGTTTTCTGGAGTTCTGTGAACTTTCAGTGATTCTGCAAATGTACATTAAACCAACAGAATGGAAAGGATTTAAAAAACATTTTACTACACTATGCTTACAACTCATATCACATTTTTGAGCACACTTTTTAATCAGCAACCATGGAGGTGTTCTAATTGTGGGAGAAATACCATTTGAGAAGGATTGTCATTTTTGTACATTATTTATCATTGGAGGCATCATTGGAACCTGCCCCTTGTTGTTGCTGGTTTGAGTTTCCGAACTGAAAGATGTTTACTCTTAGAAGTGCTGTTCAACCCACTTCTGCTTATCCCTATTATAACTTCCTCCTCCTCCTTCTTTGCTCCCATCTTTATCCCAAACTTACAGGAAACAAAAACGCATTGTCTTTTCTTATTAACATATTGTCATAAACAGTTTACATGTTCTTTCGGATTTTGAACATCTTTTTCTAGATCCTTGTAAGGACTTGGTTCCACTAACAGTTGCATCCAAATTGGATCCTGGTGAAAGACTTGAGGGATTCTAGCTAAAGTTATCTAAAAAACCCACTCTGCAATATCCTTGGAAAATAGATTTTTCTGGTTAGATATCAGGCTGGGTTATCCTCTCTTCTAGTTTTCTGCTTGTGGGTTTGATATATGGATATAAAGTGGCACAGCTGGATAGGTTATGCCTGCATTTCCATCCCAAGCTTGCTAAATGAAATGTGAGAATGTTTAGAATGTGAGCCAAACTGTCAATTATAGAACTCTGCTCTTGTGAAATCTAATTTTAACCATGCTTGTTCACCAAACAGTTTGTATAGACTAGCAGTGTTATACTCTGTTGTAGCCTTTCTCAAATCTTCTACCCTGGATGAAGTCTTGAAATAATTTTCAGGTGTCAGGGACACTCTGCATGAAATTATATCTAAAGCTAGCTTTGTACGTTCTCTCTCTCTCTCTCTCTCTCTCTCTCCCTCGGTCCTTCCCTTCCTCCCTCCCCCCCCCTCACTCACACACATACTGTTTTGTAGAATTTCTCCCATATAACTCTAGTTGAGAAAGGCTGCTCCACTGTATGGCCCATCAAACAAGACTTATTACTGCAGAGATCTAAATTTTGGTAGAATTTTCTATTGTATCACACTCAAGTTTGTAGACTAAGATAATGCATTTGGTTGAGAGAGAAGCAGAGGGACGGGGAGAGAGAGAATTTTCTGTTCATCAGAGGATATTGGTCAGAATCCATAAACAGGATTCTTTGAGTGAAAACGGTTTCTGCTTAGAATCAGGATTTGTCTCTGCTATTGGAGCTTCCAACAAGCCTTCAAAATCTACTGGAATATTCCTAAATCTTTGTTCCTAATATCCTGTTTGGTCATAGTCTCAGAAATATTTCCTCACCTAAACAGAGAAACAAAATGACCAACATGTCTATGGAGATTCTCAGTCATCCAGATCATGGCTGTCCCAAAGGTGTTTTTTTTCAAGAGGCAATTGGACTTCCTTGTTTTTCTTTGAAGACATTTCGCTTCTCATCCAAGAAGCTTCTTCAGTTCTGACTGAATGGTGGGGAGCAGAAGGATTTATATTCCTTGCAGACAGCTGGACATTTGCATTCTTTTAGCAGGTCATTAAGGTCACCTGAAGGTTTATCTGTGTTATCAGGGTCACCTGAGTGGTACAAATTGATGTGGCATCTTCTGGGAACTGTTGAACTGTTTCTACAACACAGTCCTTTCAACAGTTCCAAGGAGGCTCCACATCAATCTGTGATGATACAGATAAACCTCCAGGTGACCTTAACAACCAGCTAAAAGAATGCAAATGTCCAGCTGTCTGCAAGGAGTATAAATCCTTCCATTCCCCACCATTTAGTCAGAGCTGAAGAAGCTTCTTGGATGAGAGTTGAAACGTCTTCAAAGAAAAACCAGAAAAGTCCAGCTTGGGGCAAAATGACCAACAGTGGGCAAAAAATAGGTGCGAACTAGGGCAACCTTTGACTTCCCACCGGTTTTATCATTGAGTTTCCTTGTGGAAATGTGGCAGGGAACATCAGAAATGTCCCTTCTCCTGCCCTCCCAATAGAGAGATAAAAGTCTACTACTCGGTGGGAGAGGGAAGGAGAGAGGGATTGCAGGACTGGCTGGGAAACTGTCATAGAATGTTGAAAATGAAGATCATGTGACTGCAGCAGCAACCCAGCAGCACTGAAACAGCCACAATTTTTGCAATTTCATTCTCTCGGGAGTCATGAGTCCAGGAATTTGTATGCCTTCTGTAAGTTACCACATTTGAGGTACCTTGGTTCAAAAACTGTTGTTCTGCTAGGTTAAAGATAGTGTAACAAGAGTTTTAGTAGTATCTATATTCACTGGATGCCAAAAATAAATATAAAATAATTCCTATCTTACTCATTCAAAATAAGGGAACAGAGAGGAGCTGAGCTACATATTTCAGGTAAAGGTGTAATTTCAGTTGGTACAGATGGTGTTGGTCCGAAGCAGTAATTCTTTTTAGGATCAGGCACTCTCCAATGGGGAGCCATGTGGGGGCAATCTGTTACTTCACCGTTTGGTAAGCGACATTCATCTTTTATATTGTTAGTGCAAGTACCTGGGGAAAATAACATGAAAACATATGTAGAGGACAAAACATTTGTGATCTCAGGCCAATTAAGCAGACAACACTTCTTGCAAGTATGGAAGAAGTAAAAATATCAGAATGGCCACATAGTTTAGTGACTCAGGCAGAGGAAGATATGGAAGAAAGATCAAGCAGAGGAAGTGCCATGGCAAGTAACACCCTGCATGGGCTGTACTATCAAAATATAGCTGAAGTGGCAGACATTGGGAAATCCAACCAGTGGTGGAAAGAGCTGGACTAAAAGACAGCACTGTGGTAGTTATCATAGCAGTACATGAACAGGCACTAAAGCACTAAGCAATAGATATCTATGGAGATTCTCAGTCATCCAGGTTATGGCTGTTCCAAAGATGCTTTTTCAAGAGGCAACTGGACTTTCTGGTTTTTTTCTTTAAAACATTTCACTTCTCATCCAAGAAGCTTCTTGAGCTGAAGACCAATTGCCTCTGAAAAAGCACCTTTGGGACAAGCACCAGATACATAGAAGAAGGGGTCTACCTCACTAGGCAGGACCTGAAGTACAGACTATGCAGAGAGACCTCAGCACTACTGATAGGGGCAGGATGTACGATGCAAGCAGGAGCAGCATATACTGAATGGCACAAACAAGTAGTTGGCACTGTGTACAGGAACATCTGTATAGTGTATAGGCTCTCAAGTTCAGATGGGAGATTCCACAGAAGGCTGAGGAGAATAACAGCCTTCTGTTATTAGATCTTATACACTAAGATCCTGTGGGACTTTCAGATCCAGACAAGACCAATTAATCAGACATCATGGTAGTAGACCAAAAGACAACTTTGGTAATATATGTAGTGGTGCTAAGTGACAACAATATCAGGAAGGAGTATGAAAACCTGGAGAAGTATCAGCACCTGAAGGAGGAACTAAAGAGAATGAGGAAAGGAAAGGCCAAAGTGGTCCCAGTGGTGGTAGGAGGAGCACTTGGGGCTATGACTCCTAAGCTTGGAGAGTGGCTCCAACAGATCCCAGGAATGACATCAGAATTCTTTGTTCAGAAGAGGGCGGTGCTAAGAACAGCTAAGATACTGTGCAGTACCTTCAAATTCCCAGGCCTCTAGTAGCGGACCTAATATTGAGGAAGGTACATACAATACCACTCATTGGGGTGAGAGCAGGGGTGCTATTCAGCAGGTTCTGACAGGTTCTGGAGAACCAATAGCGGAAATTTTGAGTAGCTCAGAGAACCGGCAAATGTCACTTCTGGCTGGCCCCAGAGTGGGGTGGGAATGGAGATTTTGCAATATCCTTCTCCAGGAGTGGGGAGGGAATGGGGATTTTGCAATATCTTTCCCCCAGGAGTGGGGAGGGAATGGGGATTTTGCAGTATCCTTCCCCTGTCATGCCCAAACCACGCCCACCAAGACACGCCGACAGAACTGGTAGTAAAAAAAAAAAAAAATGAATTCCACCACTGGGTGAGAGGGATTACTTTTTTTCAACCCTATCTATCCCTTGGGTAAAGCAGATAACATGAATCCAATCTTTTTTTTTAGCTCTTTATTCAGTTTCACAATGCTGTTGGAACACTCTCCAGCTTGAGTTTCCCTATTTCAATAAACAGCATGCACTTTCTTCTGCCAACAGACCACTACTTAAAAAATGATGGTACCAAAACTTTGAAACATACTACAGCAGGGGTCTCCAACCTTGGCAACTTTAAGACTTATGGACTTCAACTTCCAGAGTTCCTCAGCCAACTTTGCTTTGTTGGCTGAGGAACTCTAGGAGTTGAAATCTACAAGTCTTAAAGTTGCCAAGATTAGAGACCCTTGTACTACAGTATACTTAGTAGCAAGAGAAGGTGTTCTGCAGTTGTTTGCAAGAGCTGACAGAAAAGCAGGAGAAAAAGGTTTTCGAGAGAAAATAGGAAGAGAACTTGCACTCTTTATCACATGTTAGTGAAGAAGGCAGCTTTTGTCTCGTTAACTACGACACCTTGTAGAACTGCTTCTAAAGCTTCTAGGCTATTTTACTGAATACTCCTGGAAAAAAATATCATTTCCTTTCAGACAAATGATATATTTTTCCATTTTTATTTATATTAGTAATTAGAAGTTCTAATATCCAGGCTGAAATGAAAAATAAGCGACATTTTGGCAAGAGAATAGTTTAACTAGAGAAACAAGCATATTTCTAAGAGCAAATATATAAAGTGTTGTTTCAAGTACTTTAAATGTATAAGAGTTTGCAAATATTTCATGGAATAACAAAAGCTTTGATGGGATTAAACTGTTTTACTTACCACATTGTCCTTCAGTGTTGTTGTAAAACTTGCTGAATGGAAGCTTTACTGAGAAGATTGTACCACTATAGGTGACAATAGTTTCGATTTCAGAAATTTCAACCACCATATCAATACCAATTGTGTAAATATAAATGCCATCTTTCTGGAAACTTGTCTTGATGAGTTTCCCATTGAAATAGATCTGCACAGAAGAATAATTTTGCATCAGAGAGCTATTTTGTATCAGAAAAAAAAATAGATTACCCATACTTTAAAAAAATAATGCACCTGCATGTTACAAATAATTATCTACACATTTTGGATAGATTTGCTTACTCCAATTATTAATTAAGAAATATGTATTTTATTTTCTAGCAAAATAAAATTACTTGACCTTAGTGTGTATGCAACTTTGGAAAATTTTAGGGAGGTTGGTTCCCTCTTCTGAGGTGGCTTTCCAAGGATATAAGACATACATCTGCTAAGAAAGGCTGCATGGATCTAGTCACACTTGTGATTTATACTAAGAGGTGCTTCAGATAGTCACCAAAAAGATCCTCTTTTTTCCCTTCAGGGATCACTGTGAACCTGAACCTGCTTTAAGACTTTGATTGGCCTTAATTATTTGTATCTTTACCTCTCTAAGCAAACCAAACCAAATAAGTAGTACATAATCCTCCTATTTTTATAATATACTATAAATATTATCCATAAGAATGCTTTGTGCTCTTTTATGCAAAACTAACTTTACATGGCTATATTTCTTAATAAAACCAATAATTAGGCATTCCATTTAAGAAATACCACTTCTTTCTTTTACCTCCATGCTGTGTTTTTGAGATTTTTATTTAGACTTAAGATAAATCCATCTGTGCATATTTACAATTTGGTGTGTCTCAGACAGCTGTGAAATCTCCCTGGTTCTATCCGGCTCACCGAACCAGTAGCGCCAGCGGTGGGAGGCTCCGCCCACCCACCGGGACATCATTACATCCTGGTTTTTTACCATCTGTGCATGCTTAGAAGAGGCTCGCACTCCCGTTCCTGAACCAGTAGCGAAGGAAGTGGATTTCACCGCTGGTCTCAGCCATTACATAAAGCCTGAAATGCTGGGATGCCTCCTCCTGCTGCTACTACTACTAGTATCACCACTATTACTACAGCTATTAGTATATCTTCTTTAATGATTCACAAAAGTAAACATATTAGATTTTTCAATGTTCTTCACTGTTCTATAAATTGGTTTCAATTTATAGTGATCTCTACTACAGATGAAAAGTAGCTTTTCTACCCCTCCTCTTTCTGCTCAGATCTTTTGATAAACATACTATACCTTTAATTTCATTAATTGATGGCTAAAAGCTTAAACACATCTCACTATCTTCTAGGCATCAATACATGAGAATATAGGTAGTCCTCAATTTACGACAACAATTGAGCCCAAAATTTCTGTTGTTAAGTGAGACATTTTTTAAGTGAGCTTTGCTCCATTTTACAATCTTTCTTGCTTCAGTTGTTAAGTGAATCATTGCAGTTGATAAGTTTGTAACCCAGTTGTTAAGTGAATTTGGCTTCAACATTGACTTTGCTTGTCAGAAGGTTGCAAATGGTGATCATATGACCTTGGGACACAGCAACGGTCATAAATATGAACCAGTTGCCAAGCATCTGAATTTTGATCACATGATCATGGGCATATGACTCCAAAGGTCATAACTGAAAAACAGTCATAAGTCACTTTTTTTCAGTGCTATTGTAATTTTGAACAGTCACTAAATGAACTGTTGTAAATTGAGCACTACCTGTACTGCACTTCCTTATTCAGAAATATTATTTCTGAATAATATTTGAATAATTATAATTATTCAAATATTCAAATAATTATTAATAATTATTACTAAATAATATTATTTCTGAATAAGCAAGACTAGGATTGCATGATTCTAAAGGTACTTTAAACATTTTACATGGGGCTAATCGTGCCCTTATGTGGGAAGACTTTCGTTTTCATGGACGTTCTCACCCCACTGCGATATCTGACACATGTCCCAGATTTTTTCCAGAGAATTAAATAAGTTTGAGGAATGAGTGGAGGTTATTGTACTGCATGTGAATGGCACTGGATCTCACTTTCAAATTTTACCTTGTTAACGTCTATCCCATTAAAGTGTTGGTGAGTTAACACAATGACTGAAGATTTGTAGTGTATAATAATAGACTGGGGACAGGAAAGTTGATCTTCTGTGTCACAGTAGTAATTATCAATAAGGATTTTAAAGTTATTATATTTTGGTATAATTTGCTGCACCAATACATAAGTGCAATTGTCCTGGAAAGTGTAGTAGACTCCATCAAATGTGATAAAGTGAGGATCACCCCAGCCACTACAAATACCTGATAAATAAAAGAAAAAAAAAGGTGACAATTAGGACCTTAAAAAATACTGCACCTCGAGATTAATATCAATGAAATAACTCATATATTATCAAAAGCTGATCACACTTCATTATTACCACAAAGCCATTCAGAAATAACATTTGAACTTACATTCACATTCATAGTGATAACAACATCCATCCTTTGAGAGAACCTTTACTGGTGCGTAGCCATTTTCACAAATAATCTTCTGTACCGGTGGACACTCCACTTTACTTATCACAATGTTGTTGTTTCCTAAACAAGTTGCTTTAGTGCAATTTTGTATCCACGTCTCACCCTCCTGGGAATAGAAAACAAATTGTTTACAGTTTTACTCAACAAAGCTCTCTGTGTCTATTCATATATTTCATATACGTTAAATTATGTTTCATGAGTAATAAAGAGGGAAGAGAACATTTTTGCTCTGTCTAACTGAGATTTGGCTTTTGGTCCCTACATTTTATAACTTAATTCAGAAAAATCTTGATGTCATGATCCTTCCTTTCCTTTCTTTAAACAAGCTTGTTAGAGAGGAGACGCTTCTTGGAAAAACATTTGCCCATCTGATGACATTCTGTTTGAGTAACTACCAGATATACATAACTTGACATGATGTAGGACGTTTATTTATAACATTCTATTTCCCATTAAACTTCAATTCTGCATCAGTTCAAAGCATTTTTTGTAGTTCTCTCAGTGGTGGATTGCCCCCGGTTCGGACCGGTTCTATAGAACCGGTGGGAGGCTCCACCCACTGACCCTGATGTCATCAGAAGCGATCTGTGCATGCGCAGAAGCAAGGCACGTGCGTGAGCTAAGCAAGCGTGCGCAATCCTGTAGCGAACCAGTAGTAAAGGTAAGTAGAACCTACCCCTGAGTTCTCTGAGTTGCATAATCTTTCTGTTTTTAAGTGGAATGTCTGGAATTTGACATTTGTGAAGTTTTACCTCAGCATCCAAAGTCCAGATCTTTTAAAACATTCCTATTTCCTGATCAGGTTGATAAATATAAAGTAGGAAACAAGCTCACCCAAAAGGAGGACAAACCTGGTTTTAAGATGATCCCATACCAAAAGGAAGGGTAGACAGGAGGTGAAAAAAATAGATTAAAAATCCCATATGATGCTCATCTACCCTACTTTTTTTTTTTTTAATTTGATTTATATGCCGCCCTTCTCTGGAGACTCAGAGCGGCTTACAATGCGTTAAGCAATAGCCTTCATACTTTTGTATATTTATACAAAATCAGCTTATTGCCCCACAAACTGGGTCCTCAATTTACCTACCTTAGAAAGGATGGAAGGCTGAGTCAACCTTGAGCCTGGTGAGATTCGAACTTACACTAATTGCAGACAGCTGGTGTTAATCACAATGCTATCAGTCTGCTGAGCCACCAGGCCCCTTTGGCAATGTTCTAGCTAAGGTCAGTTCTGGAGATCCCTTTTTCCCCAAGTGAGCATAAATTCTCTGCACCCCACCACCAGCAAAGGGGGAGCTAGTGCCAGGATTTGTTTTAATGAAGTAATAAATACTAATTAAAAGTTATTGCCTATAAAATACAATTCTGTGTATTGTGCCAAGTCAATCTTGAAGTGTTTTGCCCTGTCTCCTTTCTAGAGGGGAGAGAGGGGGTGGGGGCAGGGAGGGAGGGAGGGAGGGAGGGAGAGGAGAGAGTGAGCTGGTCCAGTCACCAGGTGGCTTTATTAGTTTAAGGCAGGATTAGAATTCACAATCCCCCAGTTTCTAGCTTGGTGCCTGTAAACACCACATCGAAATGGTTTTTAAAATAAGATATATAATATACAAGCTTAATTGAACCCCATCTCTGTGCCAGTTGCCAAGTATCCTCATTGTAATCACATGGCTGTAATAATTGCAACTTTGAGGATCAGTCATAAATCTCCTTTTCAGTGCTGTTGTAACCCTGAATGGCCTTTGAATAAGTGGTCAGTAAGAAAGTACTTAATTGCAAAAGTATCCATATATCAAGCATAAATTTCCTTTGTTCCTTAATTTATACTAGTTTTTATAGCACCAAATAAAATGGTTGGTTAGCAATATTGCCCAGATGATGTCACTCCTTAATGCCCTCATCCTCTCAGAGTGGCTCTTTCCTCAGAATAAGGCATTGCATATTAAATCAGGGTGAACTTCAAGGCTGCTTAATCCTTTGTTTTGAGAATAAAGGCTTCAGAGCAAGTCTTTGCCCCTGGGTAGTTTTTTCAGAGAGCCATGCCACTTGCTTTTCTGTTGTAATATAGCAGAAAACAACTAGCAGTCCTAGATCAGGGAAAGTTATTGTGCTGTCCACTGTGCCCTGGTCAGACCTCACTTGGGACTGTGTCCAGTTTTGGCACTTCAGTTCAAACATGGTAGGACAAATTTGAGTGAATTCAGATAGTGAAGGCTCTGGAAACCAAACCCAGTAAGATGGTTAAAAGATAGGACAGGTTTAATAAAGATTAAAAGTGGACATACAGCAGGAGACTTTATGTATCTGAAGAGCAATTGGAATGTATACTTTATCTGCATGTAATTTTTGTGAAACATATATATTGCAAGCAACTATATCTCAATAAAATACACTTTGCCGTACAAGATTCCTTAGTATCAGCTAAGCTCTGTACTGTGAGGGAACCAGGTGGTTCTAAAATGTGATAAGCAAACAGATGCTCTTCCAGATAATAGCAACTTCTTTAAAATTGAGGTATCACTTGCTTTCTGTTCAGAAATTGTAATTTGAATCACTTCATGCTTGTTTCACATAATTCCACATGATGACTTGCCTTTATAGCACTGTGGGACTGAGGGCTGGAGATGTATGAAGGAAAAGAGGGATTCCGGGATTCCAGATCGGGTTAGTGCCATGTGTGACATAAACTCCAATAATCACATTTGGAATAGAGAAAGGTTAACTTCTCCTTCCCTGGCCAAAAACATCCAACATATTTCTGGAAAACACATTACACTGAAAACATGATTATCAAAGATTACAAAAAACAAAAACAAAAACAAAAAAAACCTACCTCCCGGGGTGGAACAGCATCAGGACAGCCTGGTGGTAGAGTAGTACCAGCAGTACTGGTAGTAGGAGTGGTGGAGACGATTGTGGGAGTTGAGGTGGGTTTGGTTGTAGTTGATACACATGGCCCTTTGTATCTTTCAATGGAACATGTGCTATCACAAATGGCGAAATAAAGGCAGCCATCGCTGTCAGTTTGCTTATATATCACTTCACCTGGAAGGGGAAGAACAACAACATTTCAGTAGGATTTGAGAAAGCTATCAAGTAAGTGCATACATAACAAACACAATGATAGAGAAAAATCTGCCACACGAATCAAAAAGGAGAAATGCAGAATGGATATGCTGCAGATCCTGTCAGCCAAAGAGTATTGGCTGGTGAAGGCCCGAAAAATTAGCTTTTTTCCACAGTGATCCCTGCTATACTGTATGGAACATCCTCCTTCCATATATTGAAATGGGCCCAATTCTGTTAGCCCTTTGCAAGACCCTAAAATCCTGTTTTTCTTCCAGTACCTGGGTGCTAAATGTGTCAAAGTCCCAGTTTCCTTTCTGTATTAATAACAGAACATTTAATTACTACTATGCATGGTGCAGTAATCTAGAGGTTGAGCTCTCGCCTCACAGTCATGAGGCTGTGAGTTCAATCAACATAGAGGCAGATATTTCTTTCTCTGTGCACAATGAGAACATATCTGCTGAACAAAGATCCGCATTGGTGACAGGAAAGGCATCCATCCATTAAACCACTCTACTAGCTTCATTCAGTTGCCCAGACACCACCCCACATGGGATTATGGGGTCATTAAATGATGATGATTTAATTGCTACTATGTGTATTTAATTTGGATGCCATGATTATTTTATTAAATTCTTTTTAGTATTTTTACTGTAATAACATTTTTGAATTGTAAGCCACCTAGACCAATTGCCCAGGAGGAGTGACTATAAAGTCAAATAAGCAAATAAATACAAAAAAATCCAAATTTTGGCTGAAAGTTATTGAAATAAACACTTACCAGGCATATAAATATTTTCCCCAATTTGGCAAAAGCAATGACTTGTGCTGCTTCCTATGGTGGTGGTTGAAGATGTAATACTTGAGGTGGGTTGAGGTACGGTTGTGGTTATCACTTCCTGTGTCATTGTTGAACCTGGGAGGGTTGAGCTAGAAGTGGTGGTGGGTGGTAATGTTGTTGTTTTGCATTCGGGGTTTTCTTCGCAACAAAGCACCCTTACCCTGAAATTAAAGCATTGCTTAGTTTTTCCAGTTTGGTCTTTATTGTAGCATATCAGTCCAACTGTGACATCACACTGAACGACTTGACCAAGTTGTTCAATGCTTAGGTCTGGGTGATTTACAGCTTCGCATTGTATATTTATAGGCTTTTCACAGAATCTGCCTCCCGCGGCTCGGATGTTGCTGTAAGTTTCAAGGTCTCCTCCTTCAGGTCCAGAAGTGGGAAAGACAACATCAAACCATTCTGACCATTGACAGGTCACAGGCGCACATGTGGTCGTTGGTGGAGCGGTCGTACTGAGAGTTGTTGTTGGTGTGGGTAACTGGGTAGTGGTGGGCAAAGCAGTTGTGGTTCCTATGGGAGTTGTGGGAGAGATAACTGTTGTCGTGATTCTGGGAGTTGTTTCTTTGGTGGTACTGCTAGTGGTGGTTATCACTGTTGAGGTGGGTGGTACGGTTGTTTTTTTGCATTCGGGGTTTTCTTCACAACAAAGCACCCTTATCTCGTAATTATAGCACATCTTAGTTTTTCCAGTTTGGTCTTTATTGTAGCATATCAGTCCAACTGTGACATCACACTGAACGACTTGACCAACCTGTTCAATGCTTAGGTCTGGGTGGTTTACAGCTCGACATTGTATATTTATAGGCTTTTCACAGAATCTCCCTCCAGCGGCTCGGATGTTGCTGTAAGTTTCAAGGTCTCCTCCTTCAGGTCCAGAAGTGGGAAAGACAACATCAAACCATTCTGACCATTGACAGGTCACAGGCGCACATGTGGTCGTTGGTGGAGCGGTTGTAGTGAGAGTAGTTGTTGGTGTGGGTAACTGGGTAGTGGTTGGCAAAGCAGTTGTGGTTACTATGGGAGTTGTGGGAGAGATAACTGTTGTCGTGATTCTGGGAGTTGTTTCTTTGGTGGTACTGCTGGTGGTGGTTATCACTGTTGAGGTGGGTGGTACGGTTGTTTTTTTGCATTCGGGGTTTTCTTCGCAACAAAGCACCCTTATCTCGTAATTATAGCACATCTTATTTTTTCCAGTTTGGTCTTTATTGTAGCATATCAGTCCAACTGTGACATCACACTGAACGACTTGACCAACCTGTTCAATGCTTAGGTCTGGGTGGTTTACAGCTCGACATTGTATTTTTACAGGCTTTTCACAGAATCTCCCTCCAGCGGCTCGGATGTTGCTATAAGTTTCAAGGTCTCCTCCTTCAGGTCCAGAAATGGGAAAGTCAACATCTAACCATTCTGACCATTGGCAGGTCACAGGCGCACATGTGGTCGTTGGTGGAGCAGTCGTAGTGAGAGTAGTTGTTGGTGTGGGTAACTGGGTAGTGGTTGGCAAAGCAGTTGTGGTTCCTATGGGAGTTGTGGGAGAGATAACTGTCATCGTGATTCTGGGAGTTGTTTCTTTGGTGGTACTGCTAGTGGTGGTTATCACTGTTGAGGTGGGTGGTACGGTTGTTTTTTTGCATTCGGGGTTTTCTTCACAACAAAGCACACTTATCTCATAATTATAGCACATCTTAGTTTTTCCAGTTTGGTCTTTATTGTAGCATATCAGTCCAGCTGTGACATCACACTGAACGACTTGACCAACCTGTTCAATGCTTAGGTCTGGGTGGTTTACAGCTCGACATTGTATATTTATAGGCTTTTCACAGAATCTCCCTCCAGCGGCTCGGATGTTGCTGTAAGTTTCAAGGTCTCCTCCTTCAGGTCCAGAAGTGGGAAAGACAACATCAAACCATTCTGACCATTGGCAGGTTACAGGCGCACATGTGGTCGTTGGTGGAGCGGTCGTAGTGAGAGTAGTTGTTGGTGTGGGTAACTGGGTAGTGGTTGGCAAAGCAGTTGTGGTTACTATGGGAGTTGTGGGAGAGATAACTGTTGTCGTGATTCTGGGAGTTGTTTCTTTGGTGGTACTGCTGGTGGTGGTTATCACTGTTGAGGTGGGTGGTACGGTTGTTTTTTTGCATTCGGGGTTTTCTTCGCAACAAAGCACCCTTATCTCGTAATTATAGCACATCTTATTTTTTCCAGTTTGGTCTTTATTGTAGCATATCAGTCCAACTGTGACATCACACTGAATGACTTGACCAACCTGTTCAATGCTTAGGTCTGGGTGGTTTACAGCTCGACATTGTATTTTTACAGGCTTTTCACAGAATCTCCCTCCAGCGGCTCGGATGTTGCTATAAGTTTCAAGGTCTCCTCCTTCAGGTCCAGAAATGGGAAAGTCAACATCTAACCATTCTGACCATTGGCAGGTTACAGGCGCACATGTGGTCGTTGGTGGAGCGGTCGTAGTGAGAGTAGTTGTTGGTGTGGGTAACTGGGTAGTGGTTGGCAAAGCAGTTGTGGTTCCTATGGGAGTTGTGGGAGAGATAACTGTCGTCGTGATTCTGGGAGTTGTTTCTTTGGTGGTACTGCTAGTGGTGGTTATCACTGTTGAGGTGGGTGGTACGGTTGTTTTTTTGCATTCGGGGTTTTCTTCACAACAAAGCACACTTATCTCATAATTATAGCACATCTTAGTTTTTCCAGTTTGGTCTTTATTGTAGCATATCAGTCCAGCTGTGACATCACACTGAACAACTTGACCAACCTGTTCAATGCTTAGGTCTGGGTGGTTTACAGCTCGACATTGTATATTTATAGGCTTTTCACAGAATCTCCCTCCAGCGGCTCGGATGTTGCTGTAAGTTTCAAGGTCTCCTCCTTCAGGTCCAGAAGTGGGAAAGACAACATCAAACCATTCTGACCATTGGCAGGTTACAGGCGCACATGTGGTCGTTGGTGGAGCGGTCGTAGTGAGAGTAGTTGTTGGTGTGGGTAACTGGGTAGTGGTTGGCAAAGCAGTTGGGGTTATTATGGGAGTTGTGGGAGAGATAACTGTTGTCGTGATTCTGGGAGTTGTTTCTTTGGTGGTACTGCTGGTGGTGGTTATCACTGTTGAGGTGGGTGGTACGGTTGTTTTTTTGCATTCGGGGTTTTCTTCGCAACAAAGCACCCTTATCTCGTAATTATAGCACATCTTATTTTTTCCAGTTTGGTCTTTATTGTAGCATATCAGTCCAACTGTGACATCACACTGAACGACTTGACCAACCTGTTCAATGCTTAGGTCTGGGTGGTTTACAGCTCGACATTGTATTTTTACAGGCTTTTCACAGAATCTCCCTCCAGCGGCTCGGATGTTGCTATAAGTTTCAAGGTCCCCTCCTTCAGGTCCAGAAATGGGAAAGTCAACATCTAACCATTCTGACCATTGGCAGGTTACAGGCGCACATGTGGTCGTTGGTGGAGCGGTCGTAGTGAGAGTAGTTGTTGGTGTGGGTAACTGGGTAGTGGTTGGCAAAGCAGTTGTGGTTCCTATGGGAGTTGTGGGAGAGATAACTGTCGTCATGATGGTAGGAGTTGTTTCTTTGGTGGTACTGCTGGTGGTGGTTTTCACTGTTGAGGTGGGTGGTACGGTTGTTTTTTTGCATTCGGGGTTTTCTTCACAACAAAGCACACTTATCTCATAATTATAGCACATCTTAGTTTTTCCAGTTTGGTCTTTATTGTAGCATATCAGTCCAGCTGTGACATCACACTGAACAACTTGACCAACCTGTTCAATGCTTAGGTCTGGGTGGTTTACAGCTCGACATTGTATATTTATAGGCTTTTCACAGAATCTCCCTCCAGCGGCTCGGATGTTGCTGTAAGTTTCAAGGTCTCCTCCTTCAGGTCCAGAAGTGGGAAAGACAACATCAAACCATTCTGACCATTGGCAGGTTACAGGCGCACATGTGGTCGTTGGTGGAGCGGTCGTAGTGAGAGTAGTTGTTGGTGTGGGTAACTGGGTAGTGGTTGGCAAAGCAGTTGGGGTTATTATGGGAGTTGTGGGAGAGATAACTGT
The DNA here is from genome assembly GCA_022577455.1 of Arizona elegans. Lineage (NCBI taxonomy): Eukaryota > Metazoa > Chordata > Lepidosauria > Squamata > Colubridae > Arizona > Arizona elegans. The sequence continues at coordinate 90,031,748 of JAKOOJ010000001.1, forward strand.
TGTCGTGATTCTGGGAGTTGTTTCTTTGGTGGTACTGCTGGTGGTGGTTATCACTGTTGAGGTGGGTGGTACGGTTGTTTTTTTGCATTCGGGGTTTTCTTCGCAACAAAGCACCCTTATCTCGTAATTATAGCACATCTTATTTTTTCCAGTTTGGTCTTTATTGTAGCATATCAGTCCAACTGTGACATCACACTGAACGACTTGACCAACCTGTTCAATGCTTAGGTCTGGGTGGTTTACAGCTCGACATTGTATTTTTACAGGCTTTTCACAGAATCTCCCTCCAGCGGCTCGGATGTTGCTATAAGTTTCAAGGTCCCCTCCTTCAGGTCCAGAAATGGGAAAGTCAACATCTAACCATTCTGACCATTGGCAGGTTACAGGCGCACATGTGGTCGTTGGTGGAGCGGTCGTAGTGAGAGTAGTTGTTGGTGTGGGTAACTGGGTAGTGGTTGGCAAAGCAGTTGTGGTTCCTATGGGAGTTGTGGGAGAGATAACTGTCGTCATGATGGTAGGAGTTGTTTCTTTGGTGGTACTGCTGGTGGTGGTTTTCACTGTTGAGGTGGGTGGTACGGTTGTTTTTTTGCATTCGGGGTTTTCTTCACAACAAAGCACACTTATCTCGTAATTATAGCACATCTTAGTTTTTCCAGTTTGGTCTTTATTGTGGCATATCAATCCAACTGTGACATCACACTGAACGACTTGACCAAGTTGTTCAATGCTTAGGTCTGGGTGGTTTACAGCTCGACATTGTATATTTATAGGCTTTTCACAGAATCTCCCTCCCGCGGCTCGGATGTTGCTGTAAGTTTCAAGGTCTCCTCCTTCAGGTCCAGAAGTGGGAAAGACAACATCAAACCATTCTGACCATTGACAGGTCACAGGCGCACATGTGGTCGTTGGTGGAACGGTCGTAGTGAGAGTTGTTGTTTGTGTGGGTAACTGGGTAGTGGTGGGCAAAGCAGTTGTGCTTCCTATGGGAGTTGTGGGAGGGATAACTGTCGTCGTGATGGTAGGAGTTGTTTCTTTGGTGGTACTGCTAGTGGTGGTTATCACTGTTGAGGTGGGTGGTAAGGTTGTTTTTTTGCATTCGGGGTTTTCTTCGCAACAAAGCACCCTTACCCTGAAATTAAAGCATTGCTTAGTTTTTCCGGTTTGGTCTTTATTGTGGCATATCAGTCCAACTGTGACATCACACTGAACGACTTGACCAAGTTGTTCAATGCTTAGGTCTGGGTGATTTACAGCTTCACATTGTATATTTATAGGCTTTTCACAGAATCTCCCTCCCGCGGCTCGGATGTTGCTGTAAGTTTCAAGGTCTCCTCCTTCAGGTCCAGAAGTGGGAAAGACAACATCAAACCATTCTGACCATTGACAGGTCACAGGCGCACATGTGGTCGTTGGTGGAGCGGTCGTACTGAGAGTTGTTGTTGGTGTGGGTAACTGGGTAGTGGTGGGCAAAGCAGTTGTGGTTCCTATGGGAGTTGTGGGAGAGATAACTGTTGTCGTGATTCTGGGAGTTGTTTCTTTGGTGGTACTGCTCGTGGTGGTTATCACTGTTGATGTGGGTGGTACGGTTGTTTTTTTGCATTCGGGGTTTTCTTCGCAACAAAGTACCCTTATCTCGTAATTATAGCACATCTTATTTTTTCCAGTTTGGTCTTTATTGTAGCATATCAGTCCAACTGTGACATCACACTGAACGACTTGACCAACCTGTTCAATGCTTAGGTCTGGGTGGTTTACAGCTCGACATTGTATATTTATAGGCTTTTCACAGAATCTCCCTCCAGCGGCTCGGATGTTGCTATAAGTTTCAAGGTCTCCTCCTTCAGGTCCAGAAATGGGAAAGTCAACATCTAACCATTCTGACCATTGGCAGGTTACAGGCGCACATGTGGTCGTTGGTGGAGCGGACGTAGTGAGAGTAGTTGTTGGTGTGGGTAACTGGGTAGTGGTTGGCAAAGCAGTTGTGGTTCCTATGGGAGTTGTGGGAGAGATAACTGTCGTCGTGATGGTAGGAGTTGTTTCTTTGGTGGTACTGCTGGTGGTGGTTATCACTGTTGAGGTGGGTGGTAAGGTTGTTTTTTTGCATTCGGGGTTTTCTTCGCAACAAAGCACCCTTACCCTGAAATTAAAGCATTGCTTAGTTTTTCCAGTTTGGTCTTTATTGTGGCATATCAGTCCAACTGTGACATCACACTGAACGACTTGACCAAGTTGTTCAATGCTTAGGTCTGGGTGATTTACAGCTTCACATTGTATATTTATAGGCTTTTCACAGAATCTCCCTCCCGCGGCTCGGATGTTGCTGTAAGTTTCAAGGTCTCCTCCTTCAGGTCCAGAAGTGGGAAAGACAACATCAAACCATTCTGACCATTGACAGGTCACAGGCGCACATGTGGTCGTTGGTGGAGCGGTCGTACTGAGAGTTGTTGTTGGTGTGGGTAACTGGGTAGTGGTGGGCAAAGCAGTTGTGGTTCCTATGGGAGTTGTGGGAGAGATAACTGTCGTCGTGATTCTGGGAGTTGTTTCTTTGGTGGTACTGCTCGTGGTGGTTATCACTGTTGAGGTGGGTGGTACGGTTGTTTTTTTGCATTCGGGGTTTTCTTCGCAACAAAGCACCCTTATCTCGTAATTATAGCACATCTTATTTTTTCCAGTTTGGTCTTTATTGTAGCATATCAGTCCAACTGTGACATCACACTGAACGACTTGACCAACCTGTTCAATGCTTAGGTCTGGGTGGTTTACAGCTCGACATTGTATTTTTGTAGGCTTTTCACAGAATCTCCCTCCAGCGGCTCGGATGTTGCTATAAGTTTCAAGGTCGCCTCCTTCAGGTCCAGAAATGGGAAAGTCAACATCTAACCATTCTGACCATTGGCAGGTTACAGGCGCACATGTGGTCGTTGGTGGAGCGGACGTAGTGAGAGTAGTTGTTGGTGTGGGTAACTGGGTAGTGGTTGGCAAAGCAGTTGTGGTTCCTATGGGAGTTGTGGGAGAGATAACTGTCGTCGTGATGGTAGGAGTTGTTTCTTTGGTGGTACTGCTGGTAGTGGTTATCACTGTTGAGGTGGGTGGTAAGGTTGTTTTTTTGCATTCGGGGTTTTCTTCGCAACAAAGCACCCTTACCCTGAAATTAAAGCATTGCTTAGTTTTTCCAGTTTGGTCTTTATTGTGGCATATCAGTCCAACTGTGACATCACACTGAACGACTTGACCAAGTTGTTCAATGCTTAGGTCTGGGTGATTTACAGCTTCACATTGTATATTTATAGGCTTTTCACAGAATCTCCCTCCCGCGGCTCGGATGTTGCTGTAAGTTTCAAGGTCTCCTCCTTCAGGTCCAGAAGTGGGAAAGACAACATCAAACCATTCTGACCATTGACAGGTCACAGGCGCACATGTGGTCGTTGGTGGAGCGGTCGTACTGAGAGTTGTTGTTGGTGTGGGTAACTGGGTAGTGGTGGGCAAAGCAGTTGTGGTTCCTATGGGAGTTGTGGGAGAGATAACTGTCGTCATGATTCTGGGAGTTGTTTCTTTGGTGGTACTGCTCGTGGTGGTTATCACTGTTGAGGTGGGTGGTACGGTTGTTTTTTTGCATTCGGGGTTTTCTTCGCAACAAAGCACCCTTATCTCGTAATTATAGCACATCTTATTTTTTCCAGTTTGGTCTTTATTGTAGCATATCAGTCCAACTGTGACATCACACTGAATGACTTGACCAACCTGTTCAATGCTTAGGTCTGGGTGGTTTACAGCTCGACATTGTATTTTTGTAGGCTTTTCACAGAATCTCCCTCCAGCGGCTCGGATGTTGCTATAAGTTTCAAGGTCTCCTCCTTCAGGTCCAGAAATGGGAAAGTCAACATCTAACCATTCTGACCATTGGCAGGTTACAGGCGCACATGTGGTCGTTGGTGGAGCGGACGTAGTGAGAGTAGTTGTTGGTGTGGGTAACTGGGTAGTGGTTGGCAAAGCAGTTGTGGTTCCTATGGGAGTTGTGGGAGAGATAACTGTCGTCGTGATGGTAGGAGTTGTTTCTTTGGTGGTACTGCTGGTGGTGGTTATCACTGTTGAGGTGGGTGGTAAGGTTGTTTTTTTGCATTCGGGGTTTTCTTCGCAACAAAGCACCCTTACCCTGAAATTAAAGCATTGCTTAGTTTTTCCAGTTTGGTCTTTATTGTGGCATATCAGTCCAACTGTGACATCACACTGAACGACTTGACCAAGTTGTTCAATGCTTAGGTCTGGGTGATTTACAGCTTCACATTGTATATTTATAGGCTTTTCACAGAATCTCCCTCCCGCGGCTCGGATGTTGCTGTAAGTTTCAAGGTCTCCTCCTTCAGGTCCAGAAGTGGGAAAGACAACATCAAACCATTCTGACCATTGACAGGTCACAGGCACACATGTGGTCGTTGGTGGAGCGGTCGTACTGAGAGTTGTTGTTGGTGTGGGTAACTGGGTAGTGGTGGGCAAAGCAGTTGTGGTTCCTATGGGAGTTGTGGGAGAGATAACTGTTGTCGTGATTCTGGGAGTTGTTTCTTTGGTGGTACTGCTAGTGGTGGTTATCACTGTTGAGGTGGGTGGTACGGTTGTTTTTTTGCATTCGGGGTTTTCTTCACAACAAAGCACACTTATCTCGTAATTATAGCACATCTTAGTTTTTCCAGTTTGGTCTTTATTGTAGCATATCAGTCCAGCTGTGACATTACACTGAACGACTTGACCAACCTGTTCAATGCTTAGGTCTGGGTGGTTTACAGCTCGACATTGTATATTTATAGGCTTTTCACAGAATCTGCCTCCCGCGGCTCGGATGTTGCTGTAAGTTTCAAGGTCTCCTCCTTCAGGTCCAGAAGTGGGAAAGACAACATCAAACCATTCTGACCATTGACAGGTCACAGGCGCACATGTGGTCGTTGGTGGAGCGGTCGTAGTGAGAGTAGTTGTTGGTGTGGGTAACTGGGTAGTGGTGGGCAATGCAGTTGTGGTTACTATGGGAGTTGTGGGAGAGATAACTTTTGTCGTGATGGTGGGAGTTGTTTTTTTGGTGGTACTGCTGGTTGTGGGTAACTGGGTAGTGGTGGGCAAAGCAGTTGTGGTTACTATGGGAGTTGTGGGAGAGATAACTGTCGTGGTGGTGGTGTGAGTAGTTTTTTTGGTGGTACTCCTGGTGGTGGGTAACTTGGTAGTGGTGGGTATAGCAGTTCTGGTTCCTATGGGTGCAGTCGGAGGGCTAACTGTTGTTGTGATTGCAGGAGTTGCTGGTTTGGTGGTAGTTCTGGTGGTGGTTATCACTGTTGTGGTGGGTGGTCCGGTTGTGGTTATCACTTCCCGCGTTGGTGTTCTAAAGGGTATTGTCGTTGTAACTGGATGGCTGGTTCTCAAAGTGGCAGTTGTTGGAAAGGATGTTGTTTCAACAATCTGAGGTGCTGTAGATGGCCGCTTTGTTGTGTGGTATTGTGTAAAAATTTGTTTTTCTGTTGTCTTTGTTACTTGTTTTGTTGTTGTTAATATTGATGTAGGTATTTTTGTTGTTTTCAGTGATGTAGTAGTTATTTTGGAGATTGGTGTTGTTTGGCATGGTACAGATATCATTTTGCAACATTGAATTCTGATCTTGTAATTGTTGCAAATTTGTGTTTCTTGGTCTTTATTATAACATATGAGTCCTACTTTTGTATTACATGTAACATTTTGATTCAGTTCCTCAAGCGATGCATTTGGATACTTTAGTGCTTGACATTCAACATTATTTGGTGCTTTACAAACTTCATGTCCTTTGTCTCTTATATTTTCAAATGTTTCAAAATCCCCATCATCCAGTCCGTTGCCTGGGTAACTTATATCATACCATTGGGACCATTCACATTTTTCCTCAGAGCAAAGTATGCCTGTTGTAAAAATAGTTGTAGGTATTTGTGTCTGTGTTGTAGTTGGAAGTGGTATTGTGGTGGTTACTCTGGTTGGTTCAGATGTTGTTGGAAGAAATGTTGTAGTTAGAGGAGCTGTAGTGGAACTTGGGTGAATAGTAGTAGTTGTCGTTGAAAATTTTGTAGTAGAAATTGTAGGAAGCATGGTTGTATATTTAGTAGTGGCAGGAGGTAATGTAATTGTAGTTGTCTCTGGAACTGGGGTAGATGTACGTTGTGGTGTTGTTATATTTGGATTTGTTGTTCCTGAAGTTGTAGTAATGACTGTAGAAGTTGTTTGAGGTGTTGTGACCCTGGTTGAAGTTTCTGTAGGAGTGGTCAAGCATTCGTTATTGCAGCAATAGACTTTAATTTGATAGTTAAAACATATTTGCAGCATTCCCAACTGATCTTCATTTCTGCAAACAAATCCAAAGGATACATTGCACTGGACCTTTTGGCCAATTTCATCAATAGTTTTGTTGGGGAATTTCTCAGCTCTGCATTCTATATGTTCTGGGTTTTCACAGATATCTTTTCCCGTGGCTTTAATAATGTCATATGTTTCAAAATCGCCTTCATTATCCAGTGTAGGAAAATGCACATCATACCATTCTGTCCATTTGCAGATAGGTTTGCAAGTTGTTTTTGTCATTTCTGTTGTTGAAGATCCTGTTTCCATGGTAGACGGGATTGTAGTGCTAGTAGGTAAAACAGTGGTTTCTGGGGTTGTTGTTAAGATTTTAGTGGTTCCTTTAATTGTACTTGTGAAAGCAGTGGTACTTGTCAAAATAGTAGCTGGTACTGTAGTTGTTTGAACTGGAGAGACTGTGGTAGTTTCAGGTATGGGAGCTGTAGTATAATTGCCACATGGTACAAAGCTACAACATAGAATTTTGATTTGATAATTGTGGCAGATGTCTGGATGCTGGTCCAAATTATTACAAATTAATCCAACTGTCCTGCTGCATTCTACTTTCTGGCCCAGTGTAGTTAATGGAGTATTGGGGAATTTCTCTGCTCTACATTCAACAGCTTTTGGAGTTTTGCAGACTTGGTAGCCTTTGGCCCTTAGATTGTCAAAAGTTTCAAAATCTCCATCATTCTTTCCTGAGCCAGGCTGCATCCCATCATACCACGCTGACCAATTACACACTTCCTGAACACAGACGGATGTAGTCATGGGCACTGCAAAGATATTAGAAGGATAAATCAATATGTTTCATCTGATTCCAATGAATATTTTCTAATAATTGTGAGCATGCAAATGATACCCTGAAACAACTGTGTCTCAGAACAGTTTTTGAGGTCTCAGTCCATGTGTGGTAATAGGGTCAGTTGTTACACACACAGTTTCCTCCTTTTTCCTCTCAGTGGCTTTGGGGGGAAAAATCCCTCTTTTAGACTCTCATATGAGGAAACAGTGATTTTCAGCAAAGTTTTTCTGATGGCAAATAACTACAGAAAGTCTAACTGGCTTCCTTCCCAGGACATTCTACTGAAGATCATTGATTTCCTGATGCTAATGGCAATGAGGAGCAAAAAATTTTAGCATGGTGGTTGAGAATAAATAAGTGAGAGTGCATGCCTTGGTTTTGTGATAACTTAATTGATATTTTTAATCTCACATTACCCGCAGCACCTGCTAAGCAGGAGCATTTTTACATATTTAATATATCGAAGAGAAGAATATGCACGGAATGCAATTAAAACATTTATTTTAATATCTAAAATAAGTATTAAAACATTTATTTTAAAATATGAGTGGCATTGCATTGCTTCATCAGCAGCAGAATAAGTCATCTCAACTTAGTCTCAGCCAAAATGGATATTCTTTTTTATTATTATTATTATATTTAGTGATTCAGAACTCATAATAGTTAAAACATTTCATATGATACCATGGCAATAGCCCAAATGATTTATTTTCCCATGATATCCTTCTGTGTTGCTGTAATGTGGAAATGTGGGGTAGCAAATTAAATCCACAACTTAAACTCTCTTCTCCATACAACAATCTTTTTTTCAGTAGCAAAACTGGCAAGCACTTTACAGAGTCTTCTCCACCTCATATCTATAGTATGCTGAAAAGGCCATTTTACAAATTTAAGCATATGTTGAGTATTTTTATTCCTAACTTCAGGGGCTCACATTTTATAAATTCCCCCCCTCCATGTCTCCGCTTAAACCTCTATCAGGAATTTCCTAAGGAATTCTCATCATTCTCATCAAACTGTTTTTGCAACTAAAATCAAAATAAAGGTTAAATGAATCAGTTTGTTTTAAAAATGAAAATATCTGATTTTTCTGAATCTTTTTATCCAGACATCATGAGTTTGCACATTATGAACATTAACCTATCATACACACACTAAAATGTATTAAACTTTTTATAATAATATGGCCAACAATCATTTTGTTTCATTTTATTCACTAAGAAAAAAGATAAGTCCACAGAGTTGTTAGAATTTGTACCTGAAGTAGTACTTGCTGATGAAGTGGTATTAGTAAATACAAAGACAGTAGTAGTGGGAATACTGGTAGGGGTTGTGGAACATGGAAAGATATTCCTCTCAATTGTGCCATTTTGACTGCAAATTGCAGTGATGCACCCTCCAATGCCATCAGTTGTATTGTAGATGATCTCGCCAGGTTTGCTTATCTTTCCTTCATAGATACAGTAGCATTCTGCCATTCAAAAAAATAAATAAATTGATTATTAAGGTTGTTTCAACTCACACAATAGCTGATCCAAGTAATCACAACCCACATCAAATCAACACAGTCTGCTTACCATTTTCATCATATCTGCAGTCCTCTTCACTGTCCATTGAACAATAACTGTAAGGAAACAAATGAGCACAGGTTAGAAGGCACCATTTTAAAAAGCAGAACAGGTTAAAACAAATGTACTTATGTACAATTGGAATAGAGTCATGCAGAAACCAACACATTATTACAAGTAGATCCAATTCATTGTGTGGAAATGTCCTGATAAAATTTCTGGAAAAATAAACTTCCTGGCAAATGCAGAATTTATAAACAGATTGACCATTTTCTTTGGAGAATTCTTATTTTTCCCTGAAATAAAATCAAGGGAATAATAAAATTATTTATTTATAAATATTTTTCTCTTAAATAATTTTTCCCTTTAATAAAATTAAACTTTATTAATTATTTTTGAGAAAATGTCTCTCCTCACAAGAATTGGGGGTAGAGAATGGGTTCAGAAGATCTTGGAGCAAAGTAGCTGAGTGTCAAATTTATTAACAGTATGGCATTTTTCAAGAAATCGATCCTCAGAAGAGTATTTCAAAATGTTGCCTTCTAATTCTTGCCCCTGTTTTATGAAACACAATTCTATTTTGTGTAAGGCCTCTGCCAGATCTTTCACTTATCTGGAAGCTTCAGTTGGTACAGAATACAATGGTATGAGCAGTTATGTGTACTGTCAAAAGAATTCACACTGCATCTCTGTTCTGTGAGCTGATCTGGTTGCCAGTTTGCTCCCAGGTCTAACTCAAGATGCCAGTTTTAACCTTTAAAGCCCTTCATGGCACGGGATGAGGCTATCTGAAAGACTGTCTCTCACCATTTACCTTATCTCAACCCATCAGATATTGCAGAGAAGGGATACTGCAAATACTATCAGCTAGGGATGTACACCTGGTGAGTCCCAGGAGATGTGCCTTCTCTATTGTGGCACTTGAATAATGAGTATTGTTCCCCTCCCAAATTAGACTGGCCCCACCCCTTTTGATGTTCTGAGAGGCCCTCAGGACTTGATCCTGTGACTAGGCCTGGGGTTACCACAAAACAGATTTGTCTAGGTGACACTACTGTTAAGGAAGCCATTTTTTAAAAATCCTCCCTTTACTTCTGCTTGTATTTTGGGGATTTAGAATATTTATTGTCATGTTTTTTATATATATTTGTACTTGCTATTTTTACACTTCTTGCTTTATCCATTGTTGTGCATCACCCAGAGTCACCTTTGATGGGATGGGTAGTTGTATAAACTTGAATAAATAAATAAACTTCACAAGCCTGGCACTTTAAGCACAAGTCTTACCATGATTGACAGCTCTTTTCTGAAGGCAATTTTTCTCCTGGTTTATAATAGTTTCCTTTATCGTCAAAGCAACCACACTTATCAAGGGAGACACAGTCCATTTCATCTTCATTAAAGTAGGGTTTATCATCTGGACATTTTGGATAGCATCCTACAGTAAGAAAGAACTTAATGTAAACTTTTCACCAGACAAAATGAGCAAAGTAGGCAATAAAATAGAGATGTGTGAGGGGTAGAAAGAAGAGCAAACAGTTCCAAACATTTTTCAAAATTAGGCTTAAAAAATAAATGTTATGCAGACAGATCAGATAAGAGTGGGCTTTAAAAAAAACAAAAACCAACAACCCCAACAGCTTCTTTTTCATTTCAAACCAACTATTTGGTATTATCTTTCAGTTGTTAGCATGTGCAAAACTGCATGCATCCACAGGGTTAAACTTGAATAATTGAGAATTGAACAAATCAATTTTCATAAATTTAACACTGGGTATAAAATAGTTATTGGAAAAATATATGCTCACTTCTTAAATAAGTCTTGAATAGTTCCTACTATAGTAATTAGAAGAATTGATGCAATTGTCAGTTTTTAATTATTGTTGTAGATCAAAGATAAGATGCATAAATACTGTACCTTCCAAGTCATATAATTCAAGTGAACAATTGTATGGATTCCTACAGGTCTTCATGCAAGAAGAACCACAAGGTTGATAATGCCATTCACACTCTCCCTTTTTATTGTAGTAATCACAGAATAAAGCTGGAAGGAAACAAACAGTTCAAGTGAAATGTGTTTGTTTTACAAGAGATATTCCTTTTAATATTCTTGGTATGATGTTATTACATTTTCTTACTTGATGACATCATAAAATAAAGATTTATCTTGGAATAAGTGCCCTTGAACTTAATACTATGAGAGGACATCTCCTATTGTTTCATATGGGATTGTTTTGGAGGAACTCCAACTAAAATCAGTAGCTTCTGGGAGATAGGTATTCAGCAAAGTAGTAATATATACAGAATCTGATACACACATGCACACACACACAAGGGCAATTTATAAACTAAAAATGGCTTAAATTTTTTGGGAATCCCTTAAATCTCCTGAGATGTCAGAGTGCTCACTGAACTCATTGTCCCATGGACAGCAAACAGGACCTTAGACTGAAAATTCTTTGAATCTAATAGTGGAGGCAGGGGAAATTCAACTCCATTATACACTGGAACAATTACAACTTGTTCAAGAATTATCATTCTTTTATATAGATGAAAATGTTAAATTTGAGTTAAAATTGGTTTTTATAAGTTTTGAATTTCTTTTTTATCTTCTTTTCTTTTCTTTTTTGTTTACTTATAAAAGATGTAATGGAAATTGTGAATTGAGCTTGTGAAAGAAATGTAAGCGTGGTAACCATCTATGACCGGATTGAGATTTTTGCTCTTGAAAGTTAGGTTTTATGTTTACATTTGTAAAAAATAAATAAATAAATAAATATTAAAAAAAATAATAATTATCATTCTGTTTCTACGTGTTCTTCTGCATTTTCTGTTCTCATATCACCTTATTCATATGACATAGGTATAACTTCCCTAGCAATCTAGCAAGGCTTTCTTAGTTTAATGATACATCTGATCATAGTCATTCTAGCCACATAGTAACACCGTGGTTCAATAAATCTCAACCTCAACTTAAAGTAATTCAAAAATTTAGGGATTCAGGTACTCCTTCCACAAAATCGCATGTGCAAGTATTAATGCATTTCCAGTGATCTTCATAGAGATATCTCATTTCCATTTTCTCGGTTGGGCTGAGATGGAGACACAAGTTTGCAGTAATGATGTGAAATACTAAATGTATCCATCAGCCCTGAGAGGTAATACATTCAGCTCTTCCAACATTTACGTGCAACCTAAGTCCAATGGTGATGATTTTTGTAGTATTAAAAATCCTGTTTGGTGTGGTCCTGAGAAATGAACAAATTGTAACTATTGTCTACTCCTTATTCCCACCTTCAACATTCCTGGGAAAGGTACTCACGACAGATGGATGGAGTTCTCCAAGAGATGCATGCACCAGCCTCCTGACATGCCTGTGCATATGCAGCTACAGCTGTACAGAAGCATTCACAGTCCCCTCCAGTGTCACAAGCACAGGCATCAGATACACACGCTTCGTAATATTTAGTTGGTTCAACCTAGTAGGAAAATAATGAAGTTAATTTGACGTGTGCCTTAGTTTTGGTAGGTGAGTTTGATAAAGCACGGGGAGATATTTTCTCCCAGTTGCCATTCTTATATTTCCAACCAAATCCTTCTGGAGAACTGACAGTATTGATCAGTATTCTTTCTTTCCTTTATATAGTACCATTTGTTGTATTAACAACTGTATGCACAAAGCAATTTGTTGTAGTTATGAAAGCAATAGTTTTGGGATGTAACTGATAGACATGAAACAGTTATGAATCATCTGTCATTAGCAACGGATCAGGGTGCAATTTGCAATGAAGCAAATTCTATTAAATAAATTCTATCAAATCTATTAAGGAATAGTTCAGATCCAACAATTATTGGGCATGTTACTATCAAGGATACAAAGCTGAACCATGGTGGGATCTGCTTTTGATTTTCTCTTATAGAAATAATTGACTTCATTATCAGTTTAAATCGTTGCAGTGACCAAGGCAATGAAATTGTAAAAATGGAGATAGTGTTCTTAGTAGCCCACCAGTAATGTAATATATTGCTACTTGGTCAATTAAAACTTAGGTTATGGCAAAAATATATTCAGGGGATTTAGCCTAAATTTAGAGCAAGATTATGTATTGATTAGATCCACCATTAATGCTTCATCCAGTAATGTGTTTCAGTTATTAACATTCCCAAATGTTTTGGGCAGATGTCACTTAGGACTAATTAAAAAGGAATGTAGACATACCTGTGGATAGCTTAAACACTGCTAAAAGGTTCTGAAAGCAAGATGCACAATATCTACTTCACATTATATCACCAAGATCTATTAGCAACCATATTTAATGCTCCCTCCGACTAACATGTCAAGTTTGGCAAAGAATAAACAGAGCCTGAGAGGGCAGAACTGGTAGCAAAAGGGCTCCCAGTTACAAAGGAATTCTTCTCTGAGAATTACGAAATACTGAAACAAGTTTGATTTATTTTTGTAATCCTTGGAATGCCGGAATGACAGCATCTCCTTGCAGTTGCTTGGTTTGTGGCTATTATATCTTCATCTAAGCAATCACATGCATGCAATATTGTTACTGTACGGCTGGACCTTGATTTATGAGCACAATTGAGCCCAAATTTCTGTTGCTAAGCAAGGTAGTTGTTAAGTGAGTTTTGCCTCATTTTACGATCTTTCTTGCCGTAGTTGTTAACAGAAGCACTGCAGTTGTTAAGTGAATCATGCAGTCATTAGAGTGAATCTGGCTTCCCTCATTGATTTTGCTTGTCAGAAGCAAGCTGGGAAGATTACAAATGATCACATAGTCCTGGGCAGAGGTGAAATGCTCCCGGTTCGGAGGCTAGCTATGGAGGCGGGTGGTTCGGAGAACCGGTAGCAAACCGGTAGCAAAAATCTCTGCCCCCCCCCAATTGCCCAGCTGAGCCGCATAATCATCAGAGGCTTTTTTTTTTATTTTTAAAAGCATTTTTTTCTACAACCTCTTCGGCCGAAAAAATGCTTTTAAAAGTAAAAAAAAAAAAAAGCCTCTGATGATCACGCGGCTCAGCTGGGATCATCAGAGGCTTTTTTTTTAAAAAAAAGCTTCTGCCGATCAGACAAGTCAGCTGTGATCATCAGAGGCTTTTAAAAAAAAAAAGAAAGCCTCTGCCGATCAGGCCACTCAGCTGGGATCGTCAGAGGCTTTTAAAAGCATTTTTTTACAACCTCTTCAGCCGAAGAGTTTGTAGAAAAAATAGTTTTAAAAGTTAAAAAAAAAAGTTGGCCATGCCCACTCAGTCATATTGCGCACACCCCCCATCAAGCCATGCCCACAGAACTGGTTGTAACAAATTTTACATTTTACCACTGGTCCTGGGACAGTGCATCTGTCAAAAATACATGCTAGTTGGCAAGCGCCCGAATATTGATGGTGTGACCATGGGGATGCTGCAATGGTTGTAAGTGTAAAAATTGGTCATAAGTCTTTTTTTTTTTTTTTTTTTTGCAGTGATATTGTAACTTTGGTCACTTAACAAACCATTGTAAGTCAAGGATTACCTGTATTGGATAAAGTTTGTTCAAATGATCTATATAATCTTCTGACATGGATCTGTTCATACCTGAGGATGGCAGAGAGCAAATGTCTTGCTGTTAATGATGCTACACTGCCTCTGTGCCCAGGAACTCCTATAAGGATTTGCAGAACATGGATCCCTGGTGCTTGGGACATCTGGACAAGTGGGAGAAACTTTCCAGCTGTTACCAAATTCCAAGACATCTCCTACTACAGACTGGCTCCTGGTGGTGAAATCATTGATGTCATTGCCATCATAGTTTCCACAAAGGCCACAGACCTCACCCTGCATAGAGAAAAATACAAAACAAGTTGAAAGCTGGACAGAGATGGTTCTAGCTTTAGAGATCTAACCATTTTAATGCTGAAGATTTTGCATTACTCAGAGACCTTTAAGTATATTTCTCACACATAGTTTGAACTCATGTACTCAAAGCTGTCTATGTTAAAGACAAACCCAAGTCTAGGAATGTTTAATGTGGATTCATAAAACGATTAAGGATCTATGAAACCAATACATTTTTAATTACACTGAAACAGCATTGTGCTTCATAGCAATGAAATAGACATGCCTATCTCTCCCTAACCCCAATTTATTCCAAAATTAGTTTTAAGAATTTTTTTTTCTTAAAAAGCATAACATGGTTGTCCTTCTGAGAATGTATTTCCTCAAAAGCTGTTTGAGTTCCTCAAACTATTAAATAATCTATTGCTATGTATTTTACTCAGTGGTCATTGTCGCATGAAATACGCAGTTCTTTTCAGTGGAATAAGGCATTGCTCAAAATGAAAGAAATCCAAAAATATGAAATTACGTTTTCCGCAACATTGTGTGTACATATATTTGTGTACCATACATTGACTAGCCCATCTTTGAAAAGTTATCCTTGAATGGAGCACAAGCATCCCTAACAGAACTAAAAAAGGTTACATTTCACAGAATGAGCAGGTGGGTCTTTCCTCATGCAAAAGGTTAGTCTTGAGATTGAACGCAAAGCTATGATTAACATTAATAATTAAGTTTAATTGATACAAGCCAACTTCTGCAACCAGGATTTAGGATATTTGTTTTCAAACACTTCTTTAAACAGATGTCTCCAGCTATTGACCATGATAACTGGGAGATTTTGAGAGTTCACATCCCAACCTATTTAGAAGGGAGGTTGTGCAAAACTGGTTTAAAATTAACCAGATCATAACGTCAATCATAGCTTGTCTACTAATGTGATGTCATTGTAAGCATTGGTCCAGAAATAGAGAAGCTGAAGTTCATTCCTATATTCAGGCATAGATGCTCACTGAGTGGTAATTTTATTTTCTGCCTATCCAATCTCAGGAGAGTTACTGGGGGAAAAAGCAAAGGAGCGTGCTCTGTACTCTGCCTTGGTCTTCTGGAAACAGAAATGAAAGCTTTTGCATTTCTTCCAACCATATGGAACTTGGTTTCCCAACCTTGGCAATTTTCAAGTCTATAGACTTTAGATCCCAGAATTCCATAGTAGTATGGCTATGAATGAGAATTCAGGGAGTTGAAGTTCATTCATCTGGAAGCTGGCAAAAATGTGAAACGTTGGCAAGAAAATTAGGGAAGGGAGTACGTAAGGTCTATGCTTATTCATATTTCACTGAACCATAGTTCAGTGTGATTTCCAAGTATTGCTTTTGTTATATGTTGACAATCAATTCAAGGGATACACACACACACACACACACACACACACACACACACACACACCCCTCTTCAGTTATTCACATAATCATTAGGAATGATTAAAATTTCCACATAAATACCAATGTTAAATGGGGTCAGTCCACCCAAATAAAATATTTGCAGTATTTCTGAAATGCAAATATTTATGCTATAGCCAATCAGCTGTATTCTTACAATGCAAAAAAGGCAGTTAAGAATGTTAGCTATAACAAGGTCAACAGAGAATTGTCGTTCATAATGACCCTGTTTATTGCTCTGCATCATATAATGTCAGAACATTGTCTTGCTCTTTGTGTTTTACATGACAATTTTTTCACTGTTACCAATAGTTCTAGCAACCAAAATAATGCTAAGTTGACTGTAAAGTGGAACCATAATAGAATCCATTTAATAAACCAACTGAATATTTAAATGTGCACATCTAACTCTTAAACATTGTTCTTCATTGACTGCATCATTATATTATGAATGTATCATTCATTCTCTAACAATTTTTCAGTGCAATTCTTCAGAAATGAAAAGAACTATTCAGTTTCTAGTTTGCATTCACACCTTACCTTAAAGTCTGCTCTGAGTTTAATGAACACAGTGGTTTTCTTATCCCATATCACGATCACATCTCCATTAAAAATTTCAATCACCATGTAGATGCCCATGTATCGGATCTTGAATGGCACTTTGCCTCCACCAAGAAGTCTCTGTATCACCTCAAATTTTCCATCTGTAAGTACTAACTCATAGTTCTAAAAGATAAAATATAAGCAACATAAATATTTGTACCTATATCTATCAATGGAGAGCCAGTTTGGTGTTGTGGTTAAGGTATCAGGCTAGAAACCAGGAGACCATGAGATCTAGTCCTATCCTAGGTATGAAGTTGGGTGACCTTGGGCCAATCACTTTCTCTCATCCCTAGAATATACTTCCTAATGCTACTATATACTTCCTAAATATACTTCCTAAAACTACTTCCAAACTACTTCCTAAAAACTTTGCCAAGAAAACTGCAGGAATTTTTCCAGGCAGTCACCAGGAGTCAACATTGATCAAACACTACACATAGAAACCACTCACACCACCTATCAATGCCACTACTTCTAATAATTTCAGTTGAAGATTCCCATTATTGGCAAGTTCTGCACTGGCATTTGGATATTTTTGCAAGTATAATGCCCTATGCTTACCATATATTATTTCAAGATTTCCACTTATTATATAAAGATTTCATATCGCATATTTTGTTGCTTTGTCCATACTACATGTTTTGTTCATACTATAGGTCATAATGTTTTTACCTTCTGCTCAGTTACTTACCCCAGCGAACACCTTAATGGCTTTTGAGCAGGTAGTCCCTGTAGAACCGCAGGGGATATTCTCTGTAATAATCCGGAAAGTGTCTACATTTGTCTTATTTTTACATTGATTCTGCAAAAAAGAATGTGACATCACGTTTTTATGAACACAAATATGGAGATTCAAGGCTAAAAAATTATAAGTTTATGATAGTAGAAATTGAGAAAAAGTTTAATACCTGGACCAGTGTGTATTCACACACTCCATTGAAGGCATATCGTTTGTCGTCAAAGGTGATATAATGACCATCTCCATAAACTGAGCAAGTTTCCAGACAAGGTTTATTAGAGCAAATCCACTTTCGGTTCTTGCATGTGCTAGGTAGCCAAACACATACTAGATATTAATAGGTGTGCATTGATGCAATATAGATGCAATCCGCTTTATTCCAGCCATCAGTTTATACATACCAAGTATTACATTTATCTTTGATCGTTTCTCCTGGTTTATATGTGGCTTCATTGTGAATGCATGGACATTCTTCTGCAGGTATACATTTGCCTGTGCCATCAGACACTAGCTGATCAGGACATACACAACCAGAGGCACACTGTGCACTGTACTGCAATAATAGATCAACAAAAAGTGTTATGTGACAAAATTGTACAACAAGAAGTAACATTTCTAAGATATAGTACAAAGGAAAAGTGATTTCAAATTAGCACCAGTTCTTCTTACTATTTTTAATGTGTACATTGGTGTTTCAATTTCCCTTTCCTCCAGGAATTTTGATAAAGCAATAGCAATAGCACTTAGACTTATATACTGCTTCACAGTGCTTTACAGCCCTCTCTAAGAAGTTTACAGAATCAGCATATTGTCCCCAACAATCTGGGTCCTCATTTTACCAACTTTGGAAGGATGGAAGGCTGAGTCAAGATTAGATCTGCCAAATTGCAGGCAGCCAGCAGTCAGCAGAAATAGCTTGCAGTACTGCATTCTAACCACTGTGCTCTTCATGGATATGAAGAGGGCTCCCTGAATTTTTATTTTTATGCATCTCTGGACAGTGACTTGGCATAAGCTTAATAACCGTAATAGAATCAAATATCGAAGTATGTAGAATCATGACTAAGCCATGCTTGTTAAACATGTTTATGGTATCATAGGAATTTGTTCTCCTTTTTCCCAGAAAGATCTGAGAAGATTTTTAGATACTTCATTAACCATAATGTCTTGTGACCTATCAGACTGATTTCTATTTGGCAATATCTTCCTCAACTGATAGGAAGATAGTGTGCCAAGTTGTGCTGGCAGTTTCAGAGACAGAAAGACAATTTTTAATTACTGTCAATTACCTGCTGGCAGACAGCTTCACTCAACTGATGATAATTTCAGTTATTAATATGCTGTTTTATTTATTAAATTTCTATTCTGCATTTTCACTCAGAAAACAATCCCACACAAGCTGAAAAAGCTATTAAAATCAGACCCACTTATAGCTAGCCATACTTACACATCCCATATCAAGTGTCTGGCAGCTCTTCTGACACTCAACTCCATGAGCGTTAGCTGTGGCATTGTCACAATTGAAGTATACCATAGGAGCATCACAATCTGGAAGAAAAAAAATTCTGTCTTGAGATTTTATTTCGGTAATCACACAATTTATATTATGCCAAATTTTAGATTTTATAGCTGCAACTAACATGGGACTCCATGTTAGAAGAATCACAATCTTGTTTTATTCAGGCTTGTTAGTTTTGAATCGTGTTTCCCAAAGTTGGAAAATGCCTTTTAATAATCATAAAATTAATGTCCAGGAATTGATCAAGTTTTCAATTTTCTTGTGAAGTACACAAATTAAATCCACGTGAATATTCATACTTCAGTTTTAGAAACAGCGGTTGGATTCTGGGCCTTCAGTGGCTGCCCTCCTTCCCTTGCAACCTCCTCAGTCCCCCAATTCTGGTTTGGAGGGTTGAGGACATCCTAGAACAGAATTCTGCATGTTGCAGAGGAATGAGAAATCAGCAAAAATCAGTTGCAGATCTCTCGGCTGCCAGAATATAACTTTACTCAAGAAATTGTCTTCTTGTGGGAGCTGTATTGGATCTAATTCAGTGCTTATTTTTAGATTAGCCAATGAAGTATTCAGTTTCTACAAATCTTGCCATTTAATGGCGCCATTGCCAGATTTGTGGGGTGGTGGTGGTGCTATTAAGACAAATTAAATAGCAAATTTATTCATAAAGTACTTCACTTAAATACTATGCTTGCTTTAGGCATAGATTTCCCTTGCTGGATCTGAATCAGGCTGGAAAACCATCATAATAAAACAGGGAATAAAAATGGTGGTTGCACCTGTTTGTGGTTTCACTTCCCCAATGCACTGAAGCTTGCCTTGTACACAGGTACTGTAAAAGAGTAGGACAGCTGTTATATTGCAATAAATGTAATAAACTTACAGTTTTGATTTATTACACTTTAAACTATAAGTAGTTTCTTTGTTGATGAGGAGGAGGAGGAGGAGGAGGAGAAGGGAGAAGGGAGAAGGGAGAAGGAGGAGAAGGAGAAGGAAAGAATCTTTCAGAACATGTTGAAATACTGAAATGCATTTGTTTTTGATCACAAGTTGTTAGAAGTCAAAAGATCTTTTACTTAGGATCCTTTCCTATGTATACTTGAAGAATTTCTGTTAGAAATGGGCAGGCCACAAATTCATAGAGGTCAACTGTGTTATTACCAGCTTCCCCCATTTTTATCACTTTACCTTTGACCTAGCTTAAAGCAAACAATACAAAAATGAATCCCTTACTGATTAAGTTCAGTTTTATTTCAGTTTTGCTAGCCTATTTTCAAAAATAATAAGTTTTTGTTCTTCTGTCTCCCAAAAGGCTTGGGTTTTCAAATCAGATGGATTTGGTCATTTAGAAGTATCTTTTAATGCCCAAAATATTTATAGATGGAAATGTGGGGAGGGGGGAGGGATGGAAATACTACAAGCTTTTACAAAATTGATCAATAGGTACTTCCATCTTTAAAAATTCAGCTCAGTGTAAGAAGTACAGTAAAATAGCAGCACCAGATTTGAAGTTTTATTTGTTCTAGTAGATGAAGTGACTTTGCGAAAGCATTTGTGGTCCTGAACTGTTAGCTCACAAGCAAGGTTGAATACACTTGCTTTCCCCTATAATTTTGTTCCACGGCTTTCTGCTTTTTCTCTTTCCACTACTATGTTTAGTTCAAGTCTCTCACCACATGATGCCATTGTCATGAATCACTTCTCCAGATGGAATGGCAGATCCTTTGTGGTAACAAGGGCACTTAGAGGCAGGCACACATTTGCCACTGTCGTCCAGGTATGTCCCTTCTTCACATGTACATCCATCCAGTGGAGGGAACTTGATTTTGCAGATGACATCAACCTCACTGAGAGCTCTGCAGGTGGCTTGACAGGTCTCAATGTTGTAATGATAGGTCCAGGTTTCAGGACAAATTTGGAATTTGGCTTGAGAAGAGAAAAAGGAAAAAGAATTGATTCATTTGCAAGACTCATGTAGCAATCATAACTAGAAATTCCTACATACAAGAAGTTGCAATCTCTCTCTCTCTCTCTCTCTCTCTCTCTCTCTCTCTCTCTCTCTCTCTCTCCTCCCTCCCTCCCTCCCTCTGTCTGTCAACTCTGCAAATATCAGCATCTCCTTCCAAACATCAAAACATGTTCTGCAACACCCCCCCCAAAATAAAACTCATAAAATAAAAATTTCTGACCAGTGAAGGTAGCCATTGTCACATACAGTAATTCGATTGTTAAATGAACTGCACTGGCTTTTGCCACTAGTGCAGTTAAAATACTGGATATCAACCTATAAAACCTACAGAAACTGAGAACAGGAGACTGAAGGCAAAAGGCTGGGGGCATGTGAACCCCTAAATGCCTTGGAAGGAGAAGGAAAACTTCAGCTGTCGAAAAACAATAGGAGCCCAATAAAAGTTCAGTAATCAGAAGAAGAGGTTAGAGAAAAAGTTAAATTGACCCTACCCACAAGGTATGAGCCATGAGAAGTTTGCACATGCAAACTTAAGGCATGAGAGGCTTACACATGCAAACATATTTTAAAATAAATGTAATAAAAGTTTTATCAAATGATGTGCCTGATAATTTTGGAGTTATTTTTTAAAGTAATTTTCTTGCATATTCTTCCTCTTCTCTGAAAAATAAGACAGTTTCCAATAGTCTGGGATCCTTCAGGAGCTTTTTAATTGAGTTAAAAGCAAGTGTGGACAGTCAGAATAACAGTTGGAGGGGATTTTGGAGGTCTTCTAGAGATCCTGTACCAAACCAGACAAATGTCCAATCTTTCCTTAAAAACCTCCAGTGATGAAGCACCCATAACTTCTGAAGGGAAGCCTTTCCACTGATTAATTGTCTGTCAGGAAATTTCTCCTTAGTTCTAGGTTGGTTCTCTTTTTTGATTGTTATTCTAAACTTACCACAGACAGTAGTCCTCCATGCGTTTAGCAATACTCCTTTAGCAGCACAGGCCCTGACATAGGCTGAGAGAGCAGCACACATGCAGTCCTCACTCTTTTCACAGTTACAGGTGTCAAACATGCAGTTCTAGAAAAACAAAGGGCCTTCAGATTAAACAAACTTCACCTTCCTTCAGAGATATTTCCCTTTATATCCAGGGTGCAATCCTTGGATCCTTCAGATATCGCTGAATTATATTAGCCAGCCTCTTTTCCTATGGGGCTATTAGGAGGTATAGGCGTTAATATCTGAAGAGCCACCACCTCTGTAATTTTGCTTTAGCCCGGCCTTGCCAAAATCATGAGCAACTGGGAGAGATTGCATTGGAAGTCTTTTTTTGGCTTTCATCTAAGCTGTCTGTCATATGCTCGTCAGTTGCGTTTTTTCAGTGTATAAATATGCAACAGTTTATTAGCTTTCAGGAAACAAGGGATTTCCATGAATTATGGCATCCTGCAAAGTGAATAGCCATATACTTCAGGTGCTATAAATCACTAAAGTAAATTTAGAGTTTACACTGGAAATGAATGGCTCCATCTAAATCCAACTCATTAAAATTTCTTTTCCTCTGCATTTTTTCTTAAATATTATAAAAAAAAATTACATTGACTGTTTTATACAACTTGCCTTAATGTATGAATTCTGTTCACATCTTAACTTAGAATGTGCATTTTTCTAATGTACAGTATATATTTTAATTGAGTTTTCCTAATATATATATATATATAGCTCATATACAACTTTCCCCAATCTCTGTGTGCATTTATGCAAATTTAAACCATAAACTATATTGCAAGATCTGAAATACAGGAAGGATAATAATGTTTTGATTCAATAATCAATAATCAAATCAATAATGATTTGATGCAAAATATTTAGAACAGCTTAAAAATTATTTGACAACTCCAATTAAGACCTAACACCAGAATGGAAATATATATTCCATTAATATATACCAATTAATATTTCATACTAACATTTGACTGTTAGTTATTGACTAGGTAGAGGTTCTGGTGTGCTATATAAAATGAGAAATATATTGACTGGATTACAAAATGTAGGGAGTGGAAAAAAAAACCAATACATAGAAAGCTCAACAAAAGGCCAATTAAAATCTTAAGGGTTTCTCTCATTCTGGCAATGCATTTCTTCCCATGTATTATCTTTAGGTTCTTCTTGGCATTTCAGTGGAAGAGAAATAACTACTCACAGTGTGGTAAACAGCTGGGTTTACTACTGAGTGGCATTTCTGAAAGGGCCCCTTGGTGTCAGTCAGCAATCCGCACCAGTGTGAAGCATATTTTTCTGTAAAACAGAGATAAATGGGGTGTCATTTTGGTACCCTTTTTTGCTATACATCCTCTGTCTACATCTGCAACAATGATCAACTATATCAAACTGACAAACACAATAGAGTAATCAAAGCCCCATTCCTTTTTACTAAGTTTTCTACTCAATGCATTAGCACCAACAGGGGTGGGGCTTTGGTTGCACAAGCACATTTGCCATTTTATCATCACAATCAGACACTGTACATGCTCTGGAACATGGTTTTAGCTCTAAACCCTTAGTGAGACAGTCTTGTGCTACACAAATGTCTAATTTAAACCAGGCAAAATAGCTGTATTCTCTCAGCTATGTAATAATGGTTCTGTCACCTCTGGGTACATTATAGATTTTTCATTTTCTGCTGATGTGTTTTCATGTGACTATATATGTCTCTATTTTTATTTATTTGTTTTATATTTATTTGGGGAAGGCATTGTAGAAGAAAAGTCTACAGCAGCCCCAAATCAGTCTAATCTTCTTTACAAGACTCTTTTCTGAAGAAAATGAGAGTAAATAAACCATGAATGTTGTTCTAATTTCCTCGGAGGAAAAGCAGGACATAAATGTAGAATAATAATGATAATCCTTATTATTGTCCATTGTGAAGATGAATTTTATGTCCTGATAATTCTAGATACAAGCAACTTTAATCCCAGAACGGTTGAATATTTCAGTCCGTTTGGGTTTTTATATTTTTTAAACAATGCTAAATGTGTTTCTAATTTTTTTTCTTTATAGGGCCTCTTTTTAAAGCTGTTTCTAGGACAGCCATACTTACTGTGAATTCTAGAAAAGTGCAGTATCAACAGTACAGAGAGAAATAAGTCAGAGAAGAGTGCCCAGGAGAAGCGCAGCAAACAAATATACATACCATTTTCAATACTGAGAGTACAGGGATTTTCAAATACGTTTTTGACATTGGGGCAGTCTGCCTGTGTTTTCCAGGTATTAGCAAAGGCAGCAGGGGTTCCTTCTGTCACCCCACTGATAGCTTTAAAGTCATCTGTTTGGATACCATTGAAATTTCCACAGAGACCTGAAACAAAAATTAAAGACATCAATTTTTTATCATTGTAACATCTTTCTTCTGCGTAGTGAGAACGACTCATTGATTCACTTACCACATGTCTGCCCTTTGTGGCTTGGGTCTATGTATATAAACAGCTGCATTATTGGGATAAATTGTATCACCAGCTGGATTCCAAATTTTGTGTCTACCACAGTGAAGAATGAGGTAGGGCTGAAGATGGTGACATTGGCTGTAGAAACAAAACCATACAACAAAGTAGTTTTCAGATGAAAACATTTCATTTGCCACAAAGGGGATGAGTCTGGCAACTGTGGTTGTTGCTGCAGCACAAGCACAGAGAAGTATACATTGGCTTTGCATGATACTGATTCAGGCTTAGACTTTGCATCTCAATCATTAACTGATACGAATATAAGCTAATAACTTTTAGGATTAACATTTCTTATTAACATAATTAGCAATTACTTGTGATCAATAAATTAGTACCTACTTCAAAGGAAAGGTTTAATATTATATCTAAATGTCCAATAAAGAATTCTACTCTACTCCACTCCACTCCACTCCATTTTGGTAATGCATTACTATCAATCTTTTCCTGCTCTAAATTGGACTTTTAACAACATTCAGTTCTTTCTTCCATCATTGTCAAATGATGAGGTATTATTTTATTCATTCACCTAGCTATTTTGCAGAATTTCAAATAAATTCCAGGAACAAGAGATCAATCCTTAAATCGTGTAAAATACTAGCATATAAATAGCAAAGAACTCACATGCTGACATAGGCTGCTGAGTGAGAATCATATTCACATACACAGCTCCATTAGACTTGATCACAATCACCTGGGTAGTGAAAAATGAGAGATTAGAGCAAGCACACTGAGAAAGTATGTCTTTAATGCAGTATTTAGTTATTAAGCAAATACATATGTCCAACTCACCCACAATGGCTCAAAGTGGCATACAGCAATAAATTAAAACAAGAAACCAAACTCCTTTCCTTCAGCCATTTTGGTTTTCATTGACTCTTTTAGGAAATACACCCTTGCTGTTTTGTCTAACTGCATTTTTTTAAATACAAAATATCTGTATAAAGAATCTATATCGTATTTTATTTGCTGGAATGAAGGTTCTGACAATAAGGTTGAATTAAGTTTGTGTACCAAAAATAAAAGTGCTGAAATATTTGGAACAGGTTTTAAGTGGGATGGGATAAATATTTTTGTTGAGATTTTTCAGAGACTCATGTCCAGCGTTCCTATGCCATGGAGAATTTTTGTAAGGCAAATTTGAAGATAGGTACATAGTGAAGCTGAAGAGCCAGATCCTAGCAGGAAGGTAGCTTAAACTAGGGAGGAAGAACTAAAATGTGAGGACAGGAAAAATAACAGGGAAAGAGAGTAAAACCAAGGAAAAGAGGAATAGGAAAGTGAAGTGGAGTCAATATTCAAGGCAAAAAGTTTGAAGGAAATAAACTTTGGAGCCAGGATAGTCGGTGAAAAGTGATACTGAAATATTAACAAAAGAAAGAAACATTCCAGAACATGGATCCCCCTACAAAGAAACAATGGACAGAACATTGTGCAAAGAAAATGAACTTCATGTGTTGTTTGTAACTGGAAAGTCAACATTTTTACTGCATATTTCTGGTATAGGTTTAACATTAGTATCAGGAGCTCAACTGAGAACTAATTTTTGCATGCAAACTGAATCTGTTTCTCACTGGGTCT
The DNA here is from genome assembly GCA_022577455.1 of Arizona elegans. Lineage (NCBI taxonomy): Eukaryota > Metazoa > Chordata > Lepidosauria > Squamata > Colubridae > Arizona > Arizona elegans. The sequence goes on from JAKOOJ010000001.1 coordinate 90,057,629, forward strand.
GATGAAAAAAAAATACTCCTAAAATTATTGAGCGAGCATGCTTCTCATCCATTCTTGTTCTTCACACTTACTGTCTGTCCTCCATCAATGTTTATAGCTAATCCTTTCAGGCATGTCTCAGTTTCTGTCAGGCCACACTTTTGAATTTCTCCCAGAACAGCGAAGGCATTGCTATCACAGAGCTGGAAAAAAAAGAGTATTTTAATAGTTTGCATTGCCTGAACCTATCACATCCCTTCTAAAAACTAGTTATACTTCTAAAATAAAATTTTTAAAAAGGTAGAGATTTTACTCTGCTAGTGGTTGCCAGCTATAGAGGGCAGTGCTTATCTCCATGTTAAGGACATTGAGCCAGTGCTGTCCGAAGATATTTCTGCAGTTTCATGTGCCAGCATGACATTACAGAGCATTACCCTCCCACCTAAGTGGTACCTATTTATCAACTCACATTTGCTTACTTTCAAACTGCTAGGTTGTCAGGAGCTGGTGTGAGGACAGGAGCTCACCCTGTCACATGGTGCTCAAGGTCTTAAACCAGGGATGAAATCTACTTACCTTCCCTACCGGTTAGGAAGTACATGCGCCATATGCATGCAACACATGCACGCTTGGACCCTCTGCGCATGCACAGCGGGTAAAAAACAGGTTACTACCTGGTTAAAACCAGGAAATAACGATGTCTGGGTGGGTGGAGCCTTGTTCTCTGAACAAGCCACCGCCGCTGCTACTGGTTCACCTGAACCGGTGCGAACTGGTAGCATTTCACCCCTGTCTTGCACATGGACTGTCAGCTTTCCAGCCAACCAGCCAGAGTCTTAACCACTGAGCCACCATGTTGCCTGTCTTTTAAAATAAAAAGAATAAAATCATCTGACTCCTTTTTTGTAGGTCAGGATTTCCTTCCCACAATTAAAAAAAATAAAGTACTTTAAAAGTTGCAATTTTTGTTTCCCCACCCCCCGCTCTAATTTGAACAAAGCATCACAATTTTACACATAAAAAAAAAGTGCAGCCATTAGACATGTATCCACCCATCCCCCAAATAACAGAAAACAGAGCCATGGTTGATGATTTCATAATGTCTGATGATAACGTTGGAATAATCTTTTTTGTAAACTTTTGATGAGGAAAGGATTCAGTTATCCTGAGCACTGATTTCAAGCGTAATCAAGAAGAAGGGAGCCTTATTTAAAATTGATGTGAATAAAAATATGTGATAATTCATAGATTGGTAGAAAGAATGAACTACTCCCAGTATCAACAATGCATGGGAGGGTCCTTGTTTTCAGTGTGACAATTCCACATAGTTGGATACTGTGTTATCACAATCATGTGGACAGGACCGATGGTTTAGGTCTCTTCTTTAGAATGGGTATAAATGCCTTTAACAGGAACTTTAAACTGAAGAGCTGATGTTAAAGAATAGGAAGTCACTCCAAGGTCCATCAACCTAATCAGGTAGCCTTGTACACGCAGATTACCTTAGTGAACATATAGCTACAGTCCCCAAAAAAGGAATAGTATTTCTCATCAAAAGTGGAGATATGGGAGCCACCTTCAATAGAACATATTCCAGGACATGAAAGGCTGATGCAAGTCCACTGTCCCCCTGTGCATGAACTGAAGTAAAAAGCAGAAGAGGAAGAAATTACCAACAAATTATTAAACAAAAAGTAGAGTAATCCTTATAATAAAAAAGGTTGGTCGTTGTACTATGCATATTCTCATGTTTTCAGTAAAGCAGTAGCCTATGACCTTTGTTAATGAATAAATTTTTATTGGTGTTCCAAATGGAATGTTCGCTAAGGATTTTATTACAGTGTTATTTAATGTTTTAAAAGACCCACAGTATTAATGAACATAACAGTGTAATTCCTGTCATCCTGAAGGAAGTATTTGTGTACAAGAGAGAATACTTTAAAAATCCTGTTTCATTTGGTAAAGAAATTAATGTATTTGGAGTTTTCTAATTAAAGCTCCTTTAAGAAGACTATTGGTCACCCAAATTAGGCTTCGATTAATAGAATACCCAGTTTCCTCCAATCCTTATCTAAATTCTACATCATGGATTTGGATGACAAATATATTCCAGTTTTAAATACTAGAACATTCTCTGGGTGTTTGCTATAATTTACAGAAGCTTTTTCTTCCGTATTTGATGGCTGATAATAATAGTCTTCCAGCATTTGATAAATAGGAGGCAGTGGCATTTAGCATCTGAAAGTAAGATTGGTGAAATGCAGTGGTAGATGGCAGAGATTTTTAAACTGTAAAATATATGGGTATAGATAGTCTATCTATGCCCACATATTTTGTACCTGTGCCATGGCATGGCAGCATTTTGCAGAATGTTACATGCTACATTCTAGGTTAAATGCTCAGAACTATAGTCAATGTCATATATACAGAGTTTCATGCAATGGGATTTCCCCTTATGTTCCTCCTCCTCATGGTTTTTTCTCTTCAAAACCTCTCTAGAGGACCTCCAATTTGGCAAAGCAGATTTGGGTAAAACTAATGTAGGAATGCAGAAAAAATGAAAAATGCATTCAACTGGGGTTTGCTGTTCTTTTGGTAGATGAACATCTTCAGAAATGTGCTTCAGGTCATATGAGGTAATACTAGGTCTTATTGTCACTAACAATGAACGCAGTTAACTATATGCATGTCGAATGAAGAGCAGCCAAAGAGATCAACAGAGTTGATTTTCAGTTATTTGCCTATTTACACAATACATGACAAGCTTTTTAAGACACCCAAGGTTCAATAAACTATTATATTTGGTAGTATTTGCTTGCTGCCATGTAAGTCAAATAGAATTATGACATTTCTAACAATGAGTTTGGTTGTTTTCCCAGGCCTTTAGTTAAGATACAGAGAGTCCCTTGTTGGGTGCATTCTTATTAATTTTGTTTCTACCTATAAATAGTGATTGGATCACATCCAATTTGGTATTGAATTGATATGGCAATATATGAGCCAACTGGAGTCAGATAGAAACGGGTAATACCTAAATTAATTAAATAACTAAATTTCATAATGAACCTTTTTACAATCAAAATATACCTATAGATTTATAGATATCTATAATTTGTAATGCTTTTAATTTTTGTAGAAAAATGAACCAAATTTTTAAAAAAATATTTCTATATTTTTCAACTTTGTGAAAGACTGTTTTGTAAATAAGAGCTATTTTTGTGCATCCACAGAGCAAGAATTTGTAGATGGGTTCAGAAGCATGCAAAGTAACAAGGAATTCATGTTCAAAAAATAAATCCTTTTATGTGTGTAATTAAACATTATTTCACAGTCTTATGACATTCTTAGCATGAGTAATTGTGCCCAGTTTTTTTTTTACAAGTCAACCTATAAAATAATATGCCTTTATCTCACCATCACTATTAAAATATTATTAAATCATAGAGAATCATCATTCTCACCATGAAATGCATTGGGAGGAAAAAGAAGTACCAGGAGCGTAAGAATCCCCGTTGTAAGTACAGTAACAATCCGAAATGGGGATGCAGCCAGAATTGTTAATGTCATCAAACACAGTGCCTAAACAAGAAATAACCAATGTATGTTATTCATGCTCATTTCACTATTTTTAAGAAGTGTGGAGTACCTTATATCATTCCCACTAATACATCTCTGTGACTCTTGTTATCAATATAATGTATTATATTTTCCTTAAATACAGGAAAGCACACAAACTATTCCAACATCTGGAGCAGGGTTTCAGATCACACTGAAGTATGTTGCGGTGTTACAACAACCACGAATCAATCAGTTTTCATTGGAAACCATGATGTGTGGAAAAAGAAGCCATGATCCCAATAAAAAATCCACTCTTTGTAAAGCTTTTCTTCTATAGCATCAGATTTACAGATGCTGTAATTCTGATGAAAATATTCCCCCCTTCCCTCCCTATCACTAGTATCAGATGGAATTTTGCCTTAATTGCTATAAATGAGGTTTATGGAAAGCTGTTAAAGAAACAGATCTCTACCATGTTCATAGAAGCCAGCATCAAGACAAAAGTACAAGGTCAAAATATTTTTATGAGGGCGAACCAGATTTTTATGCTGCCATGTAGTAAAATTCCAGCAAGAAAATACATATATACCATGTTTCCCTGAAAATAAGATCCTGTATAATATTTTTTTTTGAACCCTGAAATAAGCACTTGGCCTTATTGCCATGCACTCAAAAACCCGATTGGGCTTATTGTCAGGGGATATCTTATTTTGGGGAAAACAGGGTAGTTGTTCTTCTTGAGCAGATTTAATTCCATTCTAGCACTCAGCCAATTTCCTTGATTTGTTAAATCAAACAAAACTATTTTATTTGTAAATTCAATACAATTGTAGAAACAGAATTAAAATTAAACTACAAAACATCCAGGATAAAAGTTTTTTTTATCTTCAGATATATAAATCAATCAATAACTGTTTAAAATTCAAACAATTTTAATTTGTCTTTTCCCCCAAAATGCCTTTTATGTACATTATCTTTATAATGCCTCACATCCAATCAAATTAAAGTCAACTATTCATATGGAAGACAAAATAGGTGTTTACTTTTATCCTTCAAATGGTCTTTCCTGCAAGAGCACTGAAATATTAAGGTTTTTTTACACCTGTCAGAGAAGAGGAAACACTTTATTGCAAACTTGTTTTTCTTTCCATGCTATCTGGAATGCAATTCCATGTAGTGACTTCTATAACGAAGAAGATACTTTTTTTTCTTAATACCAAGAGACGCTTCAGCCAGGCAACTGCAAGTCTTTAAACAATTGAGCATGGATACTGACTTACCGGGGGGACAGAAACAACCATCTATACAGTGATCTTCACATAACTGGGACTGTTCAGAATTGGTACAAGTGTCGAAACAGGGGGATCCACATTCTCGATGTTGCATGTTGAAAGGACAAGACTTGGCTGAAAATAGAAATGAACAATGAGACTTTAGAAACCCCATTTATACTTTTTTCCTCTCTGGAGGTAAAAATACCTTAAACAGAATGTTGGCAATATATTTTAGTCCTCAGAGTGAACAATTTCTGGGAGACAAATATTAAGAAGCTGAGTTTATCATCAGTCTGGAAAAAAGAAGACATGATGTAGAGAAAAACAAGGGGAAACATATGGTAATGCTCTTTAGATACATACAACTGGGCAAAGACTTCTTTTTAAACAAACCTTAAAGACTGAATCTAATGGATTATTTTTTTTTAAAAAAAAGATAAATTAAACATTAGCACCAGCTTCTTACTAATAAGAACAGTTCAAAACTGAGCTAAATTCTGTTTGAAGATATGCAGAGTTCTTGCATATAACCCTCACTAAACTCAGAGTATCCCATTAGTTAGCTTAATTAGCTGAAGTTCCTTCAGTAATATTTGAATGTTGTAAGTTGCAATTGGATTTGGATTTTTCTATTTAGGCATAGGATTGATCTTGATGGCCTATTGTGTGGTCTCTAGCTGCCTTATTTAGGATTCTATACACTGATTGCAAAGAATTCTCCATAGGAATGCAATTTTCTTTTGGAACTAATACTTACGACAGAAATCTTCTGTTCGCCATTCAAGTGGTTGTCCACCGGCATGGGAGCATTGTCTGGAGTACTCAGCAAAGGTGTTACAGACGCAGACTTCAGTCACAGATTGATCACATTGGCATAAGTCTTGTATGCAAGCATCAATGTAGTCACGCACATCAACCAATGCATTGCAAGCTTCAAATGCGTGACCAGTCAGTATATTTTGGCACAGAGTGGTCTAGAAAAAAGAATTTAGTGCTGGTAAGATATGAACATGACACTATATATAAACACAGGAAGCTACTACACTATTATTGATCTGCATTGCTAATGTTTACAAGCTTGGTTTTTTAAAAATTTTTCAAGATTTTACTGTTTTAATTGTCTTCTACTTGCTCTTAAGAAAGAGAAAAGAAGAAGAGGGAGGGGAGACAGCCAAATTCCCTTATAGAGAATGAAATGAAATACAATTTCTTACAGACTTCTGGCTGCACTGGCCTCCAGGTAAAGGGACAGGATCTTCGCATTGTTCTGTGGGTCCGTCCATCTTCTGCATGTTTCCAAACTGCAAAGGAGTCAGCTGGATATCTGCAATAAGCAGAAAGCCTTCTAGTGTTGCTCACAAAGCAGGATTACAAAACAACAACAACAACAACAACAACAAAAACACCTGCCTGGATATAGGCTGCAACTTTACTATATTCCCTCAGTGTGAAATAAATCTGGCAAAGGGATCCAAGAAAGATCATCAGTCTGCATGGTATGAAACCAAACTGATTATTGGCAAGATGATGAGGTTAATTAGGCCAATCTCTCCTTCCCATTATGAAGAGTTTTGGATATTACTGAATCCCCTCAGTTTTGGATATCTCTGAGCAGTGGTGTTTCAGGAACTAAAAGTCAAGAAGGTAGCAGTAACCACATGTCTTAAGCCTTACCCTTTTGATTGCCATCTTGACTTGTTTTTATAAGCCTTCCTCTTCACAAACCACAGACCCTCCCAATGAGGCCTCTTGAATTCACTTCTATGAAGCATCAATCTTTATCTTATGCCTATGCATTAATTCTCTTCCAAGTTGTCATTACAAGTTGTCCTTGTTTAGTAGCTACAGTTAGGATTCAATCATTAAGCTAAGTGAAACCTGGACAGTGACTATGAGCTTACTTCAGCTTTCTTTTGCTTTACAAACCTGCCAAATTCATACGTTTAGTGACCCTTCATAATTATGATTGTGATGAAAAAGTAACTTTGCAGGCAGCCCTTGCATTTAGCTCAATAGTTCTCATCCTCAGTGACTTTAAAACATGCGGGCTCCAATTCTTAGAATTCTCCACCAGCATGAGGTAGAGAAACACAGATTAAAATCTGAGCCATAGTTCCTTGCAAGAGAGACCCATTATTTTCCCTTTCTAGCACATCTCTGACCAGATTAAATTTTGTAGCCCTCTTTCCAGGCGGAAGTGAAAAACAGAAATCCAGGTTTAAAAGATGCATGGAATTTCTACATTAGTTCTGAAAAAGCAAATGATAAAGAAACAAACCTAGGATCCTTTCATATTTGGAAGTGGTTATTTCAACAATCTTATTCCTTGCATAACATTATACAGTTGCATACTTTAAGGTTGTCGAATCAATTCTCTTTCAGTGGCATTTGTCAAAATAAATCCAGTTCTACAAATGAATTGAGACATGATCCCAAAAGCAATAAAAACAGAAATCTGCTATTTTTGCCACTTACTGTTGGAAAAGAATTCATTGTAGGTTGCGATTTGATTGAAATCCCCACAAAGGCCACAAGTTTGATTAGCATATTTTTCATTTAGTTCCAGCTAAAACAAGACAAAATAATGTAAGTATAGTGAAGATCTAGAGTTTTAAGAATGAAAGTTAAGAACTGACAACAGGTTATATATAACATTGGTAAACAGGTATAGAGATGAGCATGTGTAGAGATTAAAATGAAGTTCATTTGGATTAGTGTTTAAGGTCTGATAGTGAAATTCTGTTTTCTTTATTATTTTTGAATTCTCATTACATCCAGTGGTTGCCTTTGGCTCTCATGTTAAATCATAGTGTTGTAAAAAATAAATAGGCCATTGCTCCCTTTTCCTATGATACAATTAAAGCTGAAAATAGAAAGGTTTTGTTCTGATGTCTCTTTGATCAATAAATTATATTTAATATTAACTATGACTTATTTTAGCAAGCCTACTTCATAAGCCATTAATATTTTGGTAAACATTAAGCTTCTTCAAATTATTAATCAAATTAAATAAATTAATTAAATATACTACCCATCTCACCTGAATGACTCTGGGTAGTTTACAAATAAAATCCATACAGCCATATAAAAAGAGACATGGTTAAAAGTAAAGTTAAAAAAAAGTATTAAAACCAAGATAAAATGCTAATAAAAGAGGGAGGGAAATGCAACTACCCTGCATGCCAATCTTGAACCCCATGCCAGGAATCTCAACATATCTCCTTTGCCATTCATTCTCTGAAGAGCCTTAAAAGTGATAACCAATATCTTGAAGTGGACTCAGAAGCAAACAGGCAGCTCACATAACAGAGGTGTTACATGCACAACTCCTAGGGACAGCCACAACTGCACATGCCAGCACATTCTTCTCAACACTTCTGAACACTTTTCAAGGGTAGCCATATGTAGAGCACATTGCAGTAGTCCATACAGGAGATTACCAGGGTATGAGTACAGAAATAAGAGCTTCTCAGTTAGGGAAGGGATGCAACTGGTACATAACTCAAAGTTGAGCAAAGGTCTCCTTGCCATGATTGCCACTTACTCCTCAAGCAGGAATCTTAAATCCAGGAGGATCCTCAGATTAGGTACTGGATCCGTTTATAATGAAATGAACCGTCCCAAACATTTTCTTGAAGTCATCCCAGAATAGAAGACAAAGGACAGCCCTCAATTTTGCTGTGCCTCATTCATTGGGGGCATAAACTAGATTTAGCAACATTTCTGAATATTGTCAGACACCAAATTAGGTGAGACAAGTGCTGAAGAACCAACAAGAAAAGGGATAAGAAATAACTGAAATGAGACTAAAAGTAGTCCTCTGCTTATAATGACAGCTAAGTCCAAACTTTTGGTCATAATTCATCGCAGTCATTACTAAGCCATCTTGCTCAACTGGCCACAATCCAGGATCTACCTATTGCCATCGTTAAACAACCATGCATGTCATTAAGTGACTGTATGGGGGTGCTTCAGGGAGTAGAGGAGGCCCTCGGAGGCCTGGCACCCACCGGCATCTGAAAAACCTCTCTCGGCCCCACCACACCTGTGGAGGTTTTTTTCCATCCTTCATGCAGGGCCCATTCTTGCAATGGTTTGGAAGGCTCTTCACTGAATTATGTGATTTGAAGAAGGATACCTTCCAAATCATCATGAGAACAATGGCATTTGCTAGTATTTTCTCTTCCTGAGAGGAGAAAGGTTCTGATGCTCAATATTAGGAATTTAAAAAAATCATTTGATTCTTTGTTTAAACATTAATGAGGTTGCTGAGCTCTTCTGTATGTTCTTCAGATTCCATTCTAGTCATATAACCTCTGTGCCCATTTTAAAAAACAAGATAGAGAAGGAAAAACACACTTGTTTCCAAGTTAGGAAAAGGTTTGGTGGTGACAGCAAAACCAATAAATTGGTTACAGAGCCCTTTGAGTTAATGGATTATTCCTTAATTCTGAAAGAAATAAAAAGTAAAAACTACCACAACAAAGAATGTGCAACACTGCCATTCTTTGTAATTAGTACTCTCCTTACACTTCATTAAAAGACAGCTTTGCTTAATTCCTGTACCATTAAGGCTCCTAGTTTTGGGCTGCAAAATTTGACTAATCACTAAATGACAGCAGTGAGATGTAGAAAACCTTTCCGTTTTTTGCTTCCATCTAAGTGATCATCCAGATTTTTGAAACTTATATCTGATAGTCCTAGCCTCACCGTTATTCTTTCATTATCTAATTGTGCAAACAAAGATATTTTCAAGAACAGACATGCAATTAAGAACATCAATTAAATAAGGAAGCAATCCATATGTATAGATCACTTATATTGGACTAGATTTATATTCAATCAAATCAAAGAGTATCAAAGCCAATTGAAAAAATCAGTACTTTTTGAGAAACATTTGGGAAGATACAACTGTTTGTGGGGGCAACTCCTAAACAGCATATAAATTTAATAACTTACTATTCTTATCCATCAAGAATGTTTAATTGCAAAATAACATCCATGTTGTCTATAATTTTTTAATACATAACATACTTAGAAATACACTCTCTCTCACAACTGTATATACAGTATATGTAGATGATGATAGATAGATAGATAGATAGATAGATAGATAGATAGATAGATAGATAGATAGATGATGGATGGATGGACGGACAAACAGAAAGACAGACATAATGTATGTGTGTAAGCAAAGATCCACAAGTCATTTCCAAAACCATAATAGGAATTCCTTGCCATATCTAGAATAGGTTCTTACCAAAAGGCAATCATCTTCATTCCACAACAGGGTGACTCCTATTTTCCCTTGGACCTTAAGATAACCTGAGATTCTTTCCATCAGAACTCCTAAGTGATTGTAAGGCAGCTGAACCCTGGAAATAAAGCACATTGCAACTGAAAGTGACAGAAATGCACTTACAGGAAATATCTCATTTACAAATGTCAAACTGAAATACGAGCAAAATATGAAATGGCATTCTTCCTCCTTGCCCTGGTGTGACTGGAATTTGTGACTGTGAAATAACAAAAATATATTTGTTTAAATAATGAAACTTACGGTTCTCCATTGACAGTAATGGAACTTGAGGTCAGTTCAACAGCTACTCCATCAAGTTTTAAAACCACATGGCTTATAACGGTAACATTCTTAACCACCGAGCGTCTTATTTGCACATTGAAGTCTTCATAAGAGGATTTGCAGTGGGATGCAAAGACATAATTGCAGAGTCCAGGAAACTGAAAGATATCTCCATCAAAGGTCTTGAAGTGGAAATTGCCCCAAGTGCTGCACACTCTATGATTATGAGCTGAGTTTCCAGCTGTGGATTCAAAGTAATATGTAAAATCTTTTGTTCAAGACTACCCTCTTTAGCCACCTACTCAGTCAACCCACCCCCTCAACCATCCATTTATTTTCTCATCCACTCCTCTAAGATGTTTTTTTCCACCCGTTCAATCATGACCAATTACTTGAGACTGCCTAGAAAAATCACTGCAGTTTCTTGGAAAGGGTTTTTTGTTTTTTGGAAGTGGTTTGCCATTGCCTTCTTCCTAGGACTGACAAAAAGTGATTGGCTCAAGGCTTTGTTCCTAAGGTGCTCTTCTGGTTTCTAGCCTGATGCCTTAACCATTATACCAAATGGCTGTCTTTTCTAGAATACATAGCCTCAATCATTCACATGAAGCATGGCAACATTTCAGTGTGATTATTCGTTGCTATTTGCCATTGAGTTTCCTTCCCTTCCACCCTTCTTTTTGATTGCTCTGTTCCTAATGAATGTTAAAGTCTTCTATTTTCACTCTGAGATCACATTACTGATGTGAACTCAACAATTCATATGGAGCAAGTAATCTAAAACTATTTTTACAATATAAAAATATTATCTTTGACCAACCATTGATAACCATTGTTGTTCTCAAGGCAGGGATCATGCTCACAGGACTTGTGGGAGCTAATGTGGTAAAATCTGAAAGAAAAGAATTCTATTACAGAACAAACATTTTTGCGATGCCACAAAGTATTTCTAAACCTCACTAATGATTACATTTTCTAGTGACATTTCTCTCTCTAAATTCAGCATACAATTATTTTATTTCTTTCTATTATGATCAAATTTATTTGTCACCTATCTTGCAGTTCAAGGCAACTCTAATATTTATAAATGTTTAATATTTATTTTGGCAGATCTTTCATTCTCTGATTATCTGAGTAATTGGAATATTCTGAACTGGAATTCCAAAGAATACAGTGCAATTCTTAGAGTTCAGGTTGAAGGAATAACTATAGTTTCTTCATCAAATTGCAGTCCAGATGTCCAGGAGAAGAGCCTTTTCTGCCATGGATCCTACCTTTTGGAACATCATACCTCCCAAGGTGAGATCTGCACCCACCTTCCTTACCTTCTACAAGAGCTGAAGAGCTGCTATGCAACTTGGTCTGGGCCCCAAATAGGAATATACCACTCTGGAGGTTACCATAGATTAAGAGAAGAATTCTTCCTGAGGTACTTCATGTTTCCCTCCTCCCCATTTTTACTGTTGTTACTATTGTGGTTTATTGTTTATCATTTTAATGTTTACCAATTTTTAATGCTTCTAAGCCACCCAGAGTTGTCTGTAAATGAGATGGGCAGCATTTATTTATTTTAAATAAATAAATTAAGAAATAAATTTGACAATTCAAAGCTTTCTGAATTTCCTAGTCATAATTTAAGTTACTCTGAATTTAGTGGGATCTTTTGCTGAATAAATATGTACAATACGAAATATGTACAAGTACGAAAACTCTTGTAACAAAGTTTTCAAATAAAAAAAATAGTGAAAATAGTTGAAAATATATCATTCAATTCATTAATTGAAAATATATCATTCAATTACATTTCTAATCAAACTCTGTAATGTTTCATATGGTAACTGTGATGTTACCATATGAAATCATCATCAGTGTTAAAATTATGGGAATTTGTCTTCATATAAGTAAGCTTAATTCTGAAAGTGATGTCTTATATAAAAGTAGGCATGTTGGCAAACATTTTTTTCCCATTGTGCAATCCATATCAAAATGTGAAAGAATGAATCCCTTTCTGCACTTAAATTTCTTTATAAATGGGTAGTGGAACAGTATTTCAATTCTTGGCCAAATGTGATTATCTTTAAAGAATATTTCTTTGTCCAGATGGAAATTACACAACAGAAAGAAGGGCAGAAGTCCAAATTATGTTTTCTTTTCTTTTTTTCACTTTTCCTTTTTTTCTATTTCCTTTTCTTCTTCTTTTTATACTTCTATTTATTCCAAAATTCTAATAAAATGTTGTTTTTAAAAATATCTTTGTTGACAAACTTGAACCAAGAACTTAAATCACTACTGAAATAGTGACTATTGAATTTTGTATGAGGAAAGGAGTCCTGATCCCTCAAATACAGGGCTGCTCAACCAAAGAATCTTGTCATGATTTTTTTTGTAGTCCCTAGACCTGTGATGGCGAACCTATGGCATGGGTGCCACAAGTGGCACGCAGCGCCCTCTCTCTGGGCACACAAGCTGTCACCCCAGTTCAGCTCCACAGTGCATGGGCGTGTGCCTCCCGCTGGCCAGCTGGTCATCAGGTCTCTGCTGTGCATGTGCAGGGTGTGTGGTGTGTGCAGGGGGGCATGTGCGTATGTGTGCGGGATGGGGTGCATGTGGGGGGCTGCATGCACAAGGGCGTGATGCATGTGGGGGGGACTTGCACACGTTCAGGGGCGGAGCACATGCGGGGGCCCATGCACGCATGCGCAGGGGGACAGGGCATGTGCAGAGCCATGCGCATGTGCAGGGGTGAGGTACATGTGTGGGACTGCACATGCATTGCATTTTGGGGGTTTGGACACACACATGCACTTTGGGCACTCGGTCCAGAAAAGGTTAGTCATCACTGCCCTAGACCTTTATGGCACCAAAAGGTTTCCAGCCATTTTGAGAGAAGAAATTGACCCCCCCCCAAAAAAAATGTTAAGGCTAACACCATCAGCAACATTTTCACAAAAAATAATTTTTTTCTCTCAGAAATACAAGAAGAAATCAATAACTGACCATCCTGGTCAGGCCCACAAGCATAAACACTGCTCCAAGCATTTTCTATTATTTTTTCATTCTCTGTGGTCTTAATCTACCCAGAAGCTGTTAAGTGTGGCTGCTTGCCAATAAGCAGTTACCATCCCAAGTTTGCTTTTCATCACAGCCTAATCTGTTTAACATAAGAATCATGCAAGATTTCTCCACCCTTCCATTTGCAGAGCAACTCATGTTTGCCACTTATCTATATAACTGAAGAACCAGTCCTTACTATTTGGCACCACATGACTGTGGCAGTATAGTTTTTCTATGGTTGAAAGGTTTAATGATTTAATAGAGGCTTCAGGTTGAGTTGATTTCAATCTCATATAGAAAGTGAATTGAATGAAATGCATGCCTTAAACTACTTTAAGGCCCATTTTGATGTTTCTTTTCATAATACATGTGAAAAAAAACTGACTGGAAAATTAGATTTAGATTTGTGGATAATATTTATCAAAATCTAGAGCTGAACCAAGAAAAAAATCATCTATTTCCCAGATAAAGACATATCTTAAATGTTGTATTTTAGCAGATACAGTATATGCCTTATTCTCATTTTAATTTCTTCAATTTTAATGATTCTGTAACAGTTCTATCCAAACCTTTCTTACTACAACCAAAGAGTTATAGATTTGAAAATTGCCCTTTTCTAAATTGGAAGGGGTGTAATGACAAAGATCAAAAGGCTAACTAATTTTAAATTACTTACTATCATGGGTGTATTGCTTACATAGCCACACTACACAGAATATATTTGTTCAACAAGATTATTCAAATACGGTTTTAGATTAAATACATCTGTGGTTTGTAAGTATGCTGCTTAACTGATGAAAATTCATTGTAAACATAATGTTATTTGCAATGCCCCATCTTAAAAAAACATAGTTTTTGCTAACCAAACTCTCATTTGGAAGATTCCACTTTCATTTTAAATGGAAAGAACAGCTGCAGGATGTGCAATTATTTGCATGAAGTAAACTTTGAAGGTAGGTGAACAGTTAATTTTGCTTTTAGTGTGCTGGACAGCTGCCAATCACAAAAACAATTAAAAGGACCGGTTGAGGGAAGTAAGAATACAGGATTGTTTGACTGGCTTTGCAAGTATATCCCCAAATATTCTCTCCCCAACAAAGAGAAGCTTTTTCTCAGTGATACTTTGAGCCTGGTAATGTCTTAGTTGTATAACATGTTCTATATGTATGTGGAAGGATGATGGAAGAAGCTGTTGCCTGCTTCTTTGTACTAAACTTCTTGCCACTTAGTCCTTCTTTCTATCATCTCACTTTAAAGAGATCGAAGCCTTACTATGAGAGAGCAGCTGGTTGTCAAATCCCTGTGTTTATGATTCTTCTGCCCAGCTGAGCTCAAACAATGCCCAGCTCTAATAAAGTCTGCAAGTTCTTGCCTTCTTATACCTTGGGATGATGCCTACATTCCTGTTCCGCTCCACTTCCCATTGGCCTGAGGGGAAAGATGATTAATAGGTGATATGATCGCCATCTTCATATCTGAAGGGCTATTATGCCTAGGTGATGAAGCAAATGTAGTAGTTGCTGTTGGGCCCAAAACAATGAGTTCACATTACAGAATGAGAAAAGGAGAGAGGGAGGGTGGTGAATGTTATATATTAGGAAATTTTAATTTAAAAATAACTTCCTGGTGGCACAAGTGCCAATGATGGAGTTTGGATGACCATCTGTGTAATTATGAATGGCCTGTTTTGGCAAGGGGTTGGATCTTACTGGCTCTACTAGTTCCTTATCTCTGAAACGCTTTATGAAAATAGATCCACTGTGTAAAGAGAAGAGTGATTTGAAATGGTATGCTTCGCTGTTGGTCTGACAGCTCTTTTCCTCTCTCTCCTCTGTGCTTAATCAGAATAGGGATGGAAGGGACCTTGGAGGTCTTCTAGTCCAACCCCTGCTAGAGCAGGAGACCCTATTCCAGTTTAGACAGGTGGCTGTCAGTGTTTTCTTAAAAACAGTGACAAAGCACCCACAACTTCTGAAGGCAAGCTGTTCTATTAGTTAATTGTTCTCACTGTTAGGAAATTTCTTCTTAGTTCTAGGTTGCTTCTCTCCTTGATTAGTTTTCATCCATTCTTTCTTGTCTTGCCTTCTGGTACTTTGGAAAATAAGATGACCCCCTCTTCTTAGCGCCAGCCCCTCAACTACTGGAATACTGCAATCATGTCCCCCCACAGTCCTTCTTTTCTCCAGACTAGCCATACCCCAGTTCCTGTAATCGTTCTTCATATGTTTTTGTCTCCAGGTCTTAATCACTTAATCATGCTTTAATCAGGCTGCTCCTTTCACCATGCTGCTGTTCTAAGAGAAAGCCCAATGCTTTCTGTGTCTACATCTTGTTGCTCAATCAAAGATATCAATCTGCAAAATCTGCTTCTCTTCCTGAAAGATCAATAGGAACGTGGGGCCATGCAGTCTTAGTTTTCACCTTTTTGCTCTGCCCTGTACATAATGTTACAGATACCTACAGTCACGTGTCTGCTGCACCTGCTGCTCCTCAGAACTGAAGGGCTGTTGGTCCACATATTGGGACTGCTGATCTTCATACTGGGATTGCTGATCCTCATACTGGGATTGCTGATCCTCATACTGGGCATGTACTGCAGCAATAATTAGAAAAGCAAAGCATTAATGGTCATGGACTTCACGAGAAAAATTCACCCGCAACAATTCTGCAAAATAGTATTGTCCTTCTAGTATTTTACTTATTCTCTGGGATATTTTATTTTCTCTGTTCATCAATCAGCCCTTAAAGCAGTTAAATGTATTCAGTGAAATATAGAATTTAGGATAGAAAAATAAGTGTCTGAATTAGTTTACTTCTGAGGGGTCCTTGGTGTCCTCTGAGCTTGGTTGTTTTCTTGCAGGCATTTCTTGATCCAAACTAGTTAACATCATTAGTACCAAGGACCCCACATTTCACCCCTGAGCTACAAATATTCTCCTTTATTGGCAGTTCATTTCTCCTTCAAAAACACAGCTATAGAATGGCTCTTTGGCTTGCTATCTAGGAGGAAAGGAAGGCATTCTAGAGAAATGTTCTGTGAAGTATTTCAATGTTTTGGCCTCATTATTTTGAAAACCCTATCCTTTCACCAGGCATATAAAATACATTGAGCATCCTAGCAATAGCAGATCAATTTGATCTGACATTATACAAGTATGAAATTTGTAATTCCTCCAATTTAAAGTCTCTTCCTCCCTCCCTCCCTCCCTCCCTCCCTCTGCCCTCTCTTTCCTTCAGGTATGACAAATCTGTCTGTGCAACTCTGCTGTGGATGTGCATGCATTTCAATATATATGTGGCAGCTTCTTTAAAATCAGTGAAATTTCCATCAGTCAAAACTCACTAAAATCCTATTGATTTCAGTTTTTCTACTCTCTCTATAAATAAGTCTGGAAACAATCTACCAAGTGTCTTGTTACATATTTTTGCAATCCCCCTTGGTATTATTGGTCCTAAATACAACATATTTCAAAGTCAGTTATTTCTTCCTCCTTTTTGATTGATGAACCTGGTCATAGTAATTATAGCCATTGGAATAACTTGCTAATATGTAGAGCATCTAAAAATGTTATAAAAGTAAATTTTGAGAGATGAAGCCTGCTTGTCTCCATCTAGAACTCAATAGTATCAAAACTTGAGCCACACTAGTAGTACGTTTTAGTCTACCATCCACCTTTCTAGTTATGCTCAGCAAGATGCTTCTAGAAAGTCTCTAAGTAGCACAGGGTTAATGGTCCCTTTCTCTCTGCTTTCACCCTATAAATAGAAATTTAATTTGTGCTGCCTCTGAACATGGAAGTCTACAACTATTTCAAGACAATGACAATTCTTTTGGCTTGAAACATCATGTTCCATAATTGTGTGCCAGGTGGCGAAATACATTCCTTAGTCTCTCTTCAATTGCCATGTGTGTATTTCATTGAGTATTCCTATTCTAGTACAAGAGAAGGGAGAAACACTTTCTTGAACTTCTTTCTTAAGAGCATTTCAAAGTTTACTAGTATGAATCATCTTTTAGTCAACCATTCCTCTAAACTTAAACATTTTCAACTGATTTTACTCCTATAGAAGAATAGGAGCTAAATCATAAATAAATAAATAAATAAATTTGCTGCTAAATATTTTTGCTCTATTCCTTTCTTATAAAAAGTAGCCAGAACTGTAGATTATTCTAAATATTGTATATATGCATATGTATATGCAAACACACAAACTGATTCCTATGCATGTACATTAGAAGTTTATTTTAAGTCTATTGTTAATACAAAATAACTTACAATTTAAGTTATTTTATATATTTTATTAATAGACTATGATGGATATGCATGTATATCTACAGTTATTAGTTTATATAGAATGGAATGATATTTCTGTCTGTCCTGGTTGAAATGCTACATTAGAACAATGAGGAGGAGGAGGAGAATAGTGGTGGTAATGATAATGATGATGACAATAATGAAGAAAGGAGGAAGAGAAGAACCTAAAATATATTTTATCTTTTAAGCCTTACATTTATACTCTCACTAACATATCAATTACCATCCAAAATGAATAATGTTAGATTTTGACAAATTCTAAACGACTTCATTCCAATAAATCAAAATTCTTTGATATTAATCAACTTCAGATAAAGTTGAGATAAATCTATCTCAGCATCTACTTCTGTTCTACTATCGCAGCAGTTAGGGTGGTTTAAGGGTGGGGAATTGTAGTGGATGAGAGTGTGTTTGGGGATTGTTATGTGTGTTGGACCTGGTCTTTGGGTATTAAGTGAATTTTGTTGCTGTGTATACACATACAATGTATACTGTGTATACTGTGTATACACATACAATGACAATAAAGTTATTATTATCATTCAATGTTACCACAATGAGTCCTGAATTTTATGCAGAAACCAGAAGCATATTAAAATCTGGCATTTTCTTCTTTTATAATTCTTAGAAAACTTCCTATCAACTTCTTATTACATGTACCTGGAGTAGAAACTGTGTAAAAGTGTTTTGCAATAACTGCACTGATCTTAATGTTACTTGTCCAGTACGCATGGATAAAAGAAGGAAATGGAATCTTAATTCAGGCAGATCTGCTAAGGTATCAGTATATCACATTCCATGTAGTCCTACATAAACAGCCCTGTTGCGAGGCACTATTAATCATAATTATTGATATAATCAAAGCCCCTGAAGTTTCAAAGGAGACCTGCACTTATTTCAAGTATGAAAGGGATGGAAGAAAAATAGTATTTTCTCAAGAAGGCAATGTATAGAGATACTACTAAAGATAAATATTTCTGGTCATGGTTTCAATCAGTTTTTTACATGTTGTAAAGTTTTGAACAGTTTTGACCCTCATAATTTCCATCCTGACTTTCTTTAAGAAATGAAGTTAGATACTTAGGAAAACACCCAGAACATAATCTTTTTAGAGTACTCTGTCTCTGTAGATCATATGAAATAAAGGTCTGTTCTTTATTTTAAAAAATGACTGATATATTACAGGACGGTACACAATCCCAGGAGGCCCTAAAGTTCACATTCCTTGAATGGCTGATGATTTTAAATACAATTTATTCAATGTTGAATTTCTAATTCATCAAAAATAGCATGAACTTTGCAATAGACTCCAAGAGCTTAACAATGCCACCTAAACAATGCAGTGTTTTTATTTGCCTTATTAACCGTCTCAAGTTTGTAAGTTTCCACATTCACATATGATAAACTGTAATTATTCTTGCAGAAAAAAAAATGTACATAAAAGAGAGAAATAATTTTCATATCGCAGCGGCTCCATTAATCACCGGTTTTTCTTTTCTTTTTATCATTTTTATCCATCAAAATACTGCTCGGTGTGTCAATAAAAGCTGGAATATTGGTGATTGATAGGCAAACACAAGCAAGTGTTTTTCAAGTCCTGATAACATTTAATGAGGCAAAGCAAAGAAAACAGTGTAAAATCATCAGACCTTCAAAGAAGCCAGGCATTTGCTGAATGTCTTCCAAGTGATAGGAAATGAACTTCTCTTAAAATTTCCTACCTTTCTGATGGTTTAAGATGATCATTAGTATGGGTATCCATAGTTGTATTCGAGTCCCCCTGCCTATCCCCATCCTTGCCTGGGGAGCTTGGCAGCATGTACTATATGACAGGCTTCTGAGAAGCCACTTGTCTTTTGATGCCTCTTATATAGCAGGCGTGTGGACTCTGGCTGAGTTCCCAGATAGTTTCACAAGCTCCCAGAGAGGTGGAGTTTCAGAATCTTTAGCAGGTGCACAGGTTGTGAGATGATGCTGTGTTACTTTATTTGGAGTTGCTATGACCATTGAAGAAATTCAGATGACATGAAAAGCAAAGTTCATCACGTCTTTTGCCATTTAATAAGGTCAAAGAGAAGATGCAATTCAAGGATCTTGCCCTTCCTGAGAGTCATGGTGGAGGAATGGTAAAGAGTTTGGGCTAGGCCCATGTTCAAGTCCTTCC
The DNA here is from genome assembly GCA_022577455.1 of Arizona elegans. Lineage (NCBI taxonomy): Eukaryota > Metazoa > Chordata > Lepidosauria > Squamata > Colubridae > Arizona > Arizona elegans. The sequence goes on from JAKOOJ010000001.1 coordinate 90,077,552, forward strand.
TCAGCTGCAGGAGCTAAATAGATGACCTTGGGTCATGCACCTTTGCTTAACCCAAGTTCCTTCTCAGAAATTTTGTTAATAAGAGAAAATGGGAGGAGGAAGCACTACAGGAGGATATTACCTTGGACTCCTAAATAATACGTAAATATTGGGTGAGGTTGTTCTATTCTGAATACACAGGTTCTAAATAACCTTTTAAATGAATACGCAAGCTGAAAGTAGCAGTCACTAGAACAATATTACGGAACAAAAATAGAAAGAGCCAACGATTAAAGCTGTTCCTTAAAAACTTCCCAGACAACCCAGGTCAAATGCTAAATGAATGGGGATGTAGATGTTTTAATTATTTAGATAATTTCTTTAAAAAGGATTTTTGTGTAAGGGTGAAAACAATATATGAAAAGGTATAATTGAATTTTCAATGAGGGGAAGAATCAAGGAAACTCTGTCATAACCACAAAGACCCTGCACTATGTCAAAAAGCAAATAATAAGTAAGTAAACAAACAAACAAATAGCCAAATCAATCAATCAATCAAGACCTTACTTCGGTATGCTAGAGAAGGTTTTCCCATAGGGAAGCAACAGCTTCTCAAGCCTGCAACTTGGATTAATTTTAGTCTAATCAACCTTGACAGAGTAACAGGGGACATTGGAGGTCTTCTAGGCCAACCCCTTGCTCAGGCAGGAAACCCTACACCATTTCAGACAAATGGTTATCCAATCTCTTCTTAAAAACTTCCAGTGTTGGAGTGCCCACAACTTCTGGAGGCAAGTCCTTTTACTGATTGTTCTAACTGCCAGGAAATTTCTCATTAATTGTAAATGGTTTCTTTCCTTGGTTAGTTTCCATCCATTGCTTCTTGTCCTGCCTTCAGATGCTTTGGAGAATTAGTTGACCCCGCCCCCCCTTTCTTTGTGTCAGCCTCTTAGATTTTGGAACACTGCTGTCATATCACCCCTAGTCCTTTTCCTCATTAAACTAGACCCAATTCTTGCAACCATTCTTCATATTGTTTTAGCCTCTGGTCCCCTAATCATCGTTGTCACTCTTCTCTGTATAGATCAATACAATAATTCAATAAAAGTATCTTCCCAGACATATTACAATATATTGCCTGTATTCAGATCAGGGGCTGGTAATCTGTTCAATTAACAGGGAACACTATAGGATCTCAGATGATGGCACAGATGTTGAAAAATGTCCACTTTCCAATATCTTGCAAAGTTGCATGTGAAGCCATGTGAATCTTGTAAGATTTGAGTTCTTATGAGATTTTGCCCATTTAAAAAATCATGATAAAACACATTTAATTTCAAGAATCTTGGGTGATACTTAAGTGTTGATGGTACTTTGGTGTTGATTGTCTCTATGGGTGCTCATTAGGAAGGAAAGACAGAAAAACAGAAAAGAAAGAGAAAACCCTGTCTATAGATATCGATATAAAATTATATGCATTTATCCCATTCAGGTGTCACAAACACTTGCAGGGGGCAGAGTTTGTCTAAATGGCTAAACCCTCCTGTTTCATGGTGCCTAAACAGGGTTTCAGTATATGAAGAAATGTAAAGGTTTTTACTCTAGGCTTTGTGTAAAGAGCTATTACTCTTTTCCTCACATCACTTGGTTAAATTAGTTCTGCGCTTTTGCAATAACTCATCTTAAAAAGATGGATTTTATTAACAATACTAGTAGTCCATACTGGGCATTTTGGTTTGTACATAAGAATATTAATTTCGATGTGGTCATTCTTTGTCACATTATATCTCTTCCTGCAGAAGAGGATTCAAATTTCCCAGATCCAGCCCTGCTCATGATTCTAGGAGGTGTTTAAATTTGTTGGCCAAATGTGGCTGATACCAGAAAATGCTGAGATGGTTCAGGTTTAGTACGTATTGGGATAGAAAATCAACAGGGAATCCCAGGGCTTTAACTTGGATTAGGAAGTTAAAAAAATAATCTGATGAAAATGGTAAACCAACTTTGTATTAGTGCAAAGAAAATTCTGCACACATTTCCACAAAGTCCCCCCTAAAAAAGAGCTCAACTCAAAGAGAATTTTCATTCCATGTCATGGATTTGTTTAAACTAGAAAGGTGTAATGAGAATTATACCACACCCAGCTTTCTTTTTCCAAAGTGACAGAGAAAATAATGTTTCTCGCACACAACAATCAATAGTATAAAAAAGTATGTACTGTAGGTATAATTACTCACAAAGTTGAGGAAACCTATTAGTTGGCTTGGAACTAAGCAAGAACAAAGAATGCAGTTCAAACAAATGGGAACTCAGTAACAAATGACTTTGTAAATTATATTGTTAAGAATGCTTCCAGTTATTGGAAAGGGGGGGGGATTATGGTTGAGAGACTTGTTATCCTAAATAAAACAAAACAATCCAGTTCAATATTTACATCTGAGCCAGGTTACTTGTTTTCAATCAGTCACTCATCCTAAAATAAGCAAAACTAAGTAGTTATCTGTCAGTTATAGGCACACCTACAGGGCTGGGTTACATGTATACTCCATATGTTCATTGAAGATTACTCAATTTGCTCAGAATCAAGTAGTAAAACTTCTGGACTGAAACACCTTTTATTGGTAGTGGAGACTGGCTACTAATTAGCATAAAATGATTTGAAAATTGCCTTCACTCTACATAGAATAGGGAGCACAACCTCCAGCCTTAAATCCAACTATATTTTGTAGTTTCACTTCATGTAGTCCTTGGCCTCATTTGAAAATGAAGATTGAGAGAGAGAAGATGGGCAGTTCCACCTACTTGTGGCCTCATCCAACTATTGCACATTGTGGCCATAGCAGTTTCCTCAAGGAATGCAGCCTTGGAGGGAGAAAAGTTTGCTTATTTTTGATTTAGACAAAGTAAAGTTAAGGGAAAAAAAACAAGTATTTTTTCCCTCTGACATGTCAGCCATATTACTATTGATTATTGCTATGAACCTGGGAGTTGAACAAGTTGGAGGTAATGGACAAACCTGCTGATCAGGTAGAACAAGGTGCATCATTTGATAGATAAACCTCAGGTAATACATTGTTAAGAGAACTATGTAGTTAACCAAGTGTCTCTCCGAGACCATATATGTGGAATGTACTAAAAAGAAAAAAACAATTAAAGAAGAGGCATAGCTTTCTATTTCCATACCCAGCTGGGAAAGTTAGGATCAATAGAGTTTGGTTATCTTTTGGAATATTCATGCCTCTAGTTTGTTGATCCTGTCTATTTGTAAATATAATGAAAATATTATAAATGTTGATCAAGTTCATTAACACCCTTCCATAGGAAGTCGTTTCTACTTCAGGTCCCATGTTAAGGAAGCTATCAATTCTTTGGAAAATGGCATATCGCTAACTCAGTGGAAAAAGAGATCTTACCTTCTTTGCTTACAATAAGCAAGATGAAATAATTAATATTGCTGTTTTAAGAATAATATGTCTGTTATTGTGAGAAAAAAATAAATCTGCCTAAATTTTTTTTCAGCCGAAGAAATGTTAACAGTGTTTTTCAATAATCATTTTCCATGATGATCAGTATGATAGATTTAGAACATTCAGACCTTGGAGATTAAACCAAATCTCTCAAATGGCCTTGTAGTCTAGGCTTCTTTTCTTGTTGCAGATCATAGCAGGAAAAAAAAAATAAGACTAAACTGGGGTGAAATGTCAATATTAAGCTATCAGATATTGGCATGAAAGATGACCCTGCCTCTTTCTCATGAGATCTCATCACTACAGAAGCTAGCCAGGAATGAAAGGTTGACCTTGACCATATATTAATGTGAAGGCTATTTACCTAATTTTGAAAGAAGGAAGTCCCACACAGATTTCCATGGGTTTTTTTATTTGCTTAAAAGACAGCAAAAAGCATTTTCAGTCATTTTATTTAGATAATCAAGCAGCTTCATTTCTTGAGCCTCAAACAACTAATAGGTTTGCATTCTTTTCCTAACAGTGTTTTCCCCCAACAAATACCTTGACACAGGTGGATATCGAAGTACAAAATGTATTTATTTATCAAATTTATACACCACCGATCTCAGTATCTGAGTAACTCTAGATGGTTTCAGTTCAAAGCCATGAAACCATACAAAATGCTACACTTAAAAAAAAACAAACAAAGTTAAAACAGTATTAAATACAGAATTTAAAAGGTGGAGGGAGCCCCCAAAGTTTCCTACCATTCTTTGATCCCCATGCCAGTTGGCAGAGCCAATCTTCACTCTTCATGTAATTGGGACAAGACAGTTCATCAAACATCTTGGTCCCATGTGATAAAGGGCTTTAAAAGTGGTAGCCAACACCTGGAATTGGATCTGGAAGCAAACTTTATTTATTGTTTATTGGTTCGATTTATATGCCACCCTTCTCCAGAGATTCAGGGCGGCTTACAATGCGTTAAGCAATAGCCTTCATACTTTTGTATATACTTGCTTAGTAGGACTTTCGCCCCCCCCCCAAGTGGTGTTCTTTTTTATACAAAGTCAGCATATTGCCCCCACAATCCAGGTCCTCATTTTACCTACCTTGAAAGGATGGAAGGCTGAGTCAACCTTGAGCCTGATGAGATTTGAACTTGCAGTAATTTCAGGCAGCTGTTACTTAACAGTACTTTAGTCTGCTACGTCATCAAGGCTCTTTTATGCAGATTATTCAATGGAGGTGTTACATGCACAGCCTCAGGGTTCTCAAAACTGTTCATACAGCTGCATGAACATCAGTTGCAGCTTCTGAATACTCTACAAGGGTAGCCCCATGTAGCACACATTGCAATAATCCATATGGGAGATGACCAGAGTATGAGTGATTGAAAGAAGTGTTCCCGGACCAGGAAGGGGAACAATTGGTGTACAACATAAAATTAAGCAAAGGTCCTGCTAGCTATGACTATCACTTTATGAGTCCAGGAGGATCCACAGATTATTCATCACATTCATCTGGGGCAGTGCAACCCCATCAAAGACCAAGGATGGTAAACCCCCCAGATAAAGAGGAGCCTCCACTTCCACAGCCACTCTGTTTTACAAGAATTCAGTTGAAGCCTGCTATTCCTCATATAGTCCTTCACTCCTTCAAGCACCACAATATGTTTTCATAATGTGTGATTTCATTTCATCATTGAGTGCACTTAGGCACACTTGAGTTAAAAAATAAGAGTTGAAACCTGCAGTAATCTTACTTTATAATAAGATTTTCCATCCCCTTCTCATTAAGAATGAATAACTTCAAATCCTAGAGCCTAGAAAAGGAAAAGCAAATGGAACCAAAGTGTCTGAATTTTTTTAAAAAAAAACCACATGCAATGTTGGTCTAATAGTGAGTAAATGGCACTTTTCTATTAGTTATTTCAGGGCTTTACAGTAAATCATATCTGGCCTGGCAATTTTGACTAATCTTGAGTAGGATGTGCCTAGATTATGTCAAGATGTCCTTGTTTATTGAAATAACTTCTTTTATTCATTGTCATATAGCTGTGTATGTACACATCCCTTTCTTACAACCTGACATTCTTATCAAAATGATGGTTGGCTCCCGCATTTTATAACCAGATTAACAGAGTTGGAAGGGACCTTATAGGTCATCTAGTCCAACCCCCAGCTCAAGCAGGAGACCCTACACCATTTCTGACAAATGGCAGTCCAATCTCTTCTTGAAAGTCTCAAGTGATGAAGCTCTCACAATGTCCGAAGGCAAGCTGTTCCATTGGTTGATTGTTCTCACTGTCAGAAAGTTCCTCCTTATTTCTAGGTTGAATCTCTCCTTGGTCAGTTTCCATCCATTATTTCTCATCTGACCTTCAGGTGCTTTGGAAAATAGCTTGTCCCCCTCCTCTCTGTGGCAGCCCCTCAAATATTGGAACACTGCTATCATGTCTCCTCTGGTCCTTCTCTTCACTAGACTAGCCATGCCCAGTTCCTGTAACCGTTCTTCATATGCTTTAGTCTCCAGTCCCCTAATCATCCTGATTGATCTCCTCTGCATTTTTTCTAGCATCTCAACATCTTTTTTATAGTGTGGTGACCAAAACTGGGTGCAGTACTCTAGGTGTGGTCTTACTAAGGCTTTATAGAGTGGTATTAGTATTTCACTTGATCTTGGTTATATCCCTCTGTTAATGCAGTTTAGGATTGCATTGGCTTTATTGGCTGCCACTGTACACTGATTTTCAAATTCTCAAATGCTTTTCAAATTCTTTTGAAAAATGCTTTTCAAATTTTCAAATTGGCAACTAGATTGCCATTTGCAAATCTTTAGTAGAAGATGGATGATTGGTCTGACTCGTTATCATATTTGTTGTAAGAACTGTGTCAGCATTCCGAGTAACACATTCGCCAAAAGCAGAACTCCGAGGCATGTAGATTCCTCAAAGAATATGTTTATCAGATACATCATATCAGCACAGGTAGTGAAAATCAACTCTAAAAGTTCCCACAGTTTTCCCTTAATTAAAAGAGCAAATATTTCCCTCCCCAGATGTCACCAGTCACATTGTCCAATGAAAGTAGCTGGGAGGCTGCTAGGTCACTCCTCTCCTCCTTCACTTGCCACCTGTTGGGATGACCTTGGTTCCCACAAGAAAACTTTTTGTTCGACTGGTAGCCCATGTATCTACTTCCCCCGCCTCCCTTCCCCCTTTCAAAGTTTGTGGCAACTCTGAGGCAGGAAAAGATTCAGCCAGGTAAACTTCAGAATTGACAGATTGACTAAACTCATCCTGTAAAAAGGCTTAATCAGATCAGTGGGTGGGTGAGATGGTGAACAAATGGTATGAAGAGGAAAATACAACAAAATTTCACATTACCATGAGGCTAAAAAAACCCAACAAAAAACAGAGAAGGCGAATTATCCCAGCAACTATATGCTATAAAGCAGAGGAACATAGGCTTCTTATGTGAACATTGAATAAGCACATACTTATTTTGGTAGTGATGGTGGGGTATGAGGGAAACAACCTTTACTACTTCCTTTATTATGGGCAACAAGGTACTTTCAGTGGTCATGCTTTCTTTTCCTTTGATTGCCATGTGAGTAGAACCGCTTTGGTATCTGGAATTGTCTTTTCCTTCATATGTGTTCCAAGTATTTGAGGACACTGAGTTTCCAAATTTTCAGCTTCTTTCCATTTAGGTGGCAAAAAAGCCTCACCAATTTTTATGTCAGAAAATTTCTAGCAAGTTCAGGAACAGACTCTTTGCTTAGATTGGAGTGATGATGGGTTGTCACCATTATCATCAGGGCTTCAGAAATGATGGCTATCTGCCATATCATACTTTACCCATTTCAATTAAAGTTATTCTGCCCTTAATCAGGAGAGAGAGAGAGAGAGAGAGAGAGAGAGAGAGGGAGGGAGGGAGGGAGGGAGGGAGGGAGGGAGAGAGAGAGAGAGAGAGAGAGAGAGAGAGAGAGAGAGAGAGAGAGAGAGAGAGAGAGAGTGAGTATATAAATGTGTAAGAGATGGGCAAGTTTCTAAATTTGATAAATAAATAAAGTTATCCCCTTTTAAGGCATACTTCAGAAAGATCGCAACAACAACATAAAATGGGCACAAAACATTCAGGAGCCAATAATGATGGAAACTTGGGAAAAAATATGGGTTAGAAATGTAAAATTTACGCAAGCACAAAATTTAAGAGAAAATTTTTATAAAATGTTTTACAGATGGCATTTGGATCCTAAAAAGTTGTCTTGTATGTATCTGAATTTGCAATCTAAGTATTGGAGATGTGATTGTGACGATGCTACTTATTATCATATATGGTGGACTTGTAAAAAAGTTAAAGCATTTTGGATTAAAATATGGTGGATTATCCAAAATATTCTTAAAAAGAAGATAAAGTTTGTTCCACAATTGTTTTTGTTGGGTATAATCACAGATTGTACGGTTATAGAGACTAAATTGATTTTAAATTTAATAACTGCAGCTAGACTTTTGGTGGCGCAATACTGGAAGAAGGAAAAATTGCCTACTATTGAAGAATGGACATTAAAAGTGGCAAATTTGGTAGAAATGGTGAAAATTTCAGCATACTTGAAAGATCATTCACAAGAAAGATATATATCGGAATGGAGAAGATGGATTGATTACATTCAAAACAAATATCAAACTAAAAAGTATCAAATAGCTTATGAATGAATAGAAAAGTTAAGAGTATGTATATTTAGTTAAGTAAGTGTAAGTTTAGTTTAGTTAAACTTAACTAAAGTGTAAGTTAAGGGGGGAGTGGGGGATAGGAATCTGTAGTTAGTTAGCTTAGTTTAGCACATGAGTGTTAATTGTTTTACCCTGTATTTTGTTCTGGGAAGTGCGGGGGGGGGGTAGTGGGGGGAAGGAAGGGAGGGGGGGAGAAGGGGGAAATATTTGAAAAAAATATTTTCTTTTCTTTTTTGTAAAACTTTTCAATAAAAAAAAAAGATCGCAACAGATGTCTTTAAGGAATTATTCTGCTAAAATCATTTTAGCATTTGCATAAAGTGCAAAATGCAGACAGAAATTCAAACAAGGATTTCCTGCTCAAGTTCAGTATGATACCATAACATATTGTATGCTGTCACTATAATATTCCATATTTCATATCTATAGAACAGGGAGTTTGATTTAAGCTTAAACAAGCTGGTTGCAGTTTACCTTGAAGCAATTTGCTTTGCCAAGAAGTAGAAGTTACAGAAAGTGTATAGTATCCCTTTTCCAACAGTCCTAATATATTCCTGGAATACTTGAAAAGCCTTTTCCAGCTTCCTAGCTGGTGGAGGAACCACATAAAGCTATGCAGCAGCTTCAATTTGTCTGTAAATTCACATCGGTCCATGAAGTGGCCTTGAAGTATGATATACTTGAAGCATTTTTTTTTCTTCCATTCAATCATGTCATAGTCTTGGAGACTGCCTGGACAAGTCCCTGCAGTTTTCTTGGCAAGATTTTTTCAGAAATGGTTTGCCACTGCCTCCTTCTTAGGGCTGAGAGAAAGTGTCTGGCCCAGAGACACCCAGTTGGCTTTGTGCCTAAGGCAGGACTGGAACTTACAGTCTTCCTGTTTCCAACATGAGCTTTTCATAGATTTGCTGTGCACGGCCTATTATCAGTAATCTGTAGACTGAGTGGCTGCTTATATGACTAGATTGGCATCTTCATGCTAGAGAGAATCTTAGAAATGAAACAGAAGAGGGAAAACCCAGATTATGCAGTGACCTGAAAATTATTTTATGATGCAATGAAAAAAATATAGCTAATAGCAATGAAATAACTTGCAACAGAATGATTGGCATGTCTTAAGCCTGTTTCTCTCTCGACCTAAGAAAGTCAACTGGGGCAAACAAGATACAGAGATCAGCCACATTTTTGTTTTCCACTCCCTGCTTCAGTCTATGAAAATGCCTCTTTTACTTTTGTCATACATTTATTATAAATTATTTATTATTATTTTTACTAATTTAATTTGTATATGGATACAAATTAATAAGGATCTCTCTCCATGAGAAACCACAGCATGGAAGTACAGATTATATGTAGTTTTCAAAATCGATGTCGCACACTCCAAAATACAGTCAAAATTTAACTCTTTGATTTCATTGGAGATTTGAATATGTGCTCTTAATGATGTATTTAACTCTGGCAGGATCACTTTCATTGTTTGGAAAAGATTTGTGATTGTTTCCTTCCCCACATGGAGTACTTTGGAAATATCTTTCATTTGCTTAAACCTGTTCCCTGTTTTATCCCCCCAAGAGCTCTCAAACTGCTCATTTAAGTCATCAGGAAATGTAATATAAAATAAAGCAATTGATAAAACAGAAGTGATGCAATATTGTAAAAATAACTTTATTTGATAAGTGTTTGTATTTCTGTACAATTGGTGAATTTGCGACATTAAAGGAGATCCCTACAGATCTTCTTATCAGTTTCTTCTGATAGTTAGCCTATATGATTAAGATTAAATTACTAAAACTCTGACATATTTCTTGAGTAAGAATTAATACTCCAGATATATGCAATGAGTCATTCAGCTTCCACTGTTTAAGAGTGATTGGAAGAAGGATTTTAGCATACAAGGTGGACTGAATTTACTGAAAGGAACATATATGCATTAATCTTGCTTGCCAGCCAAAAATTAGCTCCCAAATGGTTCACAGCTCTTTGTAGAATTGTTCTCAACTGAATCTAGGACCATCCTAACCTTAAAATGCTATGTTTATTCACAGCAGATGGATCCAGACATGATGGTTGGAGGGAGGGAGGGAGGGAGGGGGGAAGGGATGGATGGATGGATACTGTCTCATCTCTCCCACACTTGGCATTAACCTGTTCAGACAGGATGTGATGGTGTAAAAGAATCAAAATTACATGAGGTATTAGTACCATTTTATAAATCCTTAGTAAGACTGCACTTGAAATACTGCATCCAGTTTTGGTGACCGCATTACAAAAACTTTGGGGGAAAATGCAAAGAAAAGCAACTAAGTCAATTAAAGGCCTGGAGACAAAAACATATGAAGAATTATTACAGGAATTAGGTATGGCTAGTCTAGAGAAAAGGGGGACTAATGGTGACATGATAGCAGTATTCCACTATTTGAGTAGTTGCCATAAAGAGGAGGGGATCAACTTATTTACCAAAGCACCTGTAGGCAGGGCAAGACACTAATTAAGGAGAGAAGCAACCTGGAATTAAGGAGAAACTTCCTAACAGTGAGGACAATTAACCAGTGGAACAGCTGGCCTTCAGAAGTTGTAGGTGCTTCATCACTGGAGGTTTTTAAGAAGAGACTGGACAAATTGTATAGGATCTTTTGCTAGAGCAGTGGGTTAGACTAGAAGACCTCCAAGGTCCCTTCCAGTTCTGTTCTGACTGAGAATGTGAGAATGACCTCAGAAGACGGGGAGAAGAGTTTCTGCTTCAAGAATGATCAAATTGTCCTCAACTGTGTAATGGGTAGATAAAGAAATTTAGAAAGGATTGCCCTTCCTAATCAGAAGGTAAAAACAGACTTACAATATTCTGTTAATGTAACCCTGTAACAAAGTAAAATTAGTTCATCTTGTAATCCTTAGAATCCCCTACATTTGTGCATGCTAAATCCCCTTTCCTGCTCCTATCTTAAGTATAAAGGAAGTTTTGAACTATAACAACACTCACTTGCCATACTTTGATTTGCCCCTTGGACTGGAATTTAGTTACTTTGAAATTCAGATTTGCTGATGAAAAATTTAAAGCTGCCTTAAAAATAAGAAAAAGGCACATCTTTTGCAAAGAACAAAATTTTCAGAATTTTCAAATTTCCATAGGAAATGAGATTAATCATCATCAACCTGCTTTCCTCTACCTCTGACAACTGCAACAAGAAGCTCTAACAAGAAATATGCTGTAAAATTGTATTAATCAAGGTAATTTCAATGATCTTCTAAAGCATCAATGTTAGGTGCCTTTAATCCCTAAGAAAAATAAAGAAGTAGCATCCCATCTAACATCATGGCTGGGCTAAGAAAGAAATATGTAGAACATGGTGTGTCCAAAATCAATTCACTCTTACAGGTTGGCTACTCCACACAGCTATAAATACATCTCTGGTCATGTCTTTATCTAAGATATCCTTTTTTTTTTTGCCAGCCTCTGCCATGCAAATGTAGCTGTTGAGAAGCCCTCCAAGCATTCCTGAGTTAACAGCTATCAGGAGTGCATTTAAACTCATAAGCAAACCAGTGCAACTGGTATAACAAGTCTGAAAATACATAAAATAGTGTATCGTCCCATATATAGGGGCATCTAGGAGATTATTAACCCAAAATCTAAAATTACCTACTTGAACCGCTATGTGCTAGTTTGGCACTTTTAGAATGTGATGGAATGAGTCTATAAAGGGAAGGTGATGTGATAGATTCTAATAATGCAGCAGGTTCCCAGGAAGGAGAGAGCACATTCCAAGTTGGAGGAGAATGGGGGAGAGACAAGAGATAGCACAGTTTAGGGATGGATCATGGGAAGAGGAAGGGATTTAGGGTATCTCCTAGGGTATTTATCTGTTAGGTTGGAGTGGTATAGGTTTAGTCTGGCAAGATTCAATGGTGAAATCCAAATTGTTTTACTACTGGTTCTGTGGGCGTGGCTTGGTGGGTGTGGTATGGCTTGGTAGGTGTGACTTGGTGGGCATGGCAGGGGAATAATACTGCAAAATCCTCATTCCCTCCCCACTCTGGGGCCAGCCAGAGGTGATATTTGCCAGTTCTCTGAACTACTCAAAATTTTCACTACCGGTTCTCAGAACTGCTCAAAATTTCTGCTACCAGTTCTCCAGAGCCTGTCACAACCTACTGGATTTCACCCCTGGCAAGATTCTATCTATATGGCATAAGCCAGTGGTTCTCAACCACTGATCCGTGGACCCCTGGGGAGGCATGATGTCATCACAGGGGGCTCATGAAGGCTTGAAGAAATCTTATGATTTAAATATTAAGTCTTGGGGATCCATGGCCATGGTCTGTGACCACAAAAGGGAGTCCGTGGTGAAAAAACAGTTTCAGTAAAAGGTGACCATATTCATACACAATGTACATCTGTAAAGGTAAAGGTTCCCCTCGCACATATGTACTAGTTGTTCCCGACTCTAGGGGGTGGTGCTCATTTCCGTTTCAAAGCCGAAGAGCCAGTGCTGTCCGAAGATGTCTCTGTGGCCATGACTAAAGGCCTAAGACGCATGGAACGCTGTTACCTCCCACCAAAGGTGGTCCCTATTTTTCTACTTGCATTTTTTGCATGCTTTGCATGCTTGCATTTTTTGCATGCTTTCAAACTCCTAGGTTGGCAGAAGCTGGGACAAGTAATGGGAGCTCACCCCATTATGCGGCACTAGGGATTTGAACTGCTGAACTGCCAACCTTTTGATGAACAAGCTCAGGATCTTAGCCACTGAGCCATCATGTCCCTGTACATCTGTAAGCAAAACATTTATAAATTGCAAATAATATCAAATTTTCCATTCACTGAATAACTGAGGCCAAAAATTCATCTTTCCATTGTTGAAAGACTAGTCTGTTGACAACAAGCATGAGGAGAATCTATTTCTGTTGTCCAGCAATCAGTTTTTATATAATAATTACGTCCAAAAGAATACAAACATTCAAAAATATCAAACCTTGTCTCAAAGCCAAATTAATATGTGAGAGAAGGTAGGTTTTTTTTGACTACCAACACTGTATACAATGTGCCAAAAGCCTTTCAGTTGATCTCATATTAATATTGACCCAAAGGGTTGGTTTAAGACGTTAACTTTTATCTACCTGACAACTTTATTGATAACGCCCCAAAATGACTGTAAGCATTTCATTTTCTGCTGCAGAAATGGCATAAGAACGATACTTTATAGAGGCTGTGGAATGAAAGAATAAATAAATAAATAAATAAATAAATCAGGCATTTTGTGCAAAAGTTGGAATTTAGATTAATGGTGGGGTTTAAGATAAATGTGGGTGACCCACTTTAGCTCTTTTTTTTCCCTCATCTGGAGCACCTGGGAGTGAATACAAAAAAGTAAATTTGCTTTTATGGTGTGGGTCTAGGTGGCTTGGAACACCTTTGTATGCTCATGCATTTGTTCTGAATCATTAAACTAAATGGGTGGGAAAGTCTTTCAGCACTGGCAAAGGTCTGGTTTCATTTCACTTAATCTGACAAATTGGCTGTTATAGAATGATATAAATCTAAAGATTTCCATTTCTACTGACATCAAGGGCACTGTATGCAACATTTGTTCCCCCTTAAACATTACACTTTTTTTTTCCTGTTTCTGGGTCCCAAACCTTCCTTTCTTAATATATTTTGGAGTAGATTTGAGATAATCTACTTTGAAATACATACAGAGATTGTGACAAAGTATTCAATATCATATACAGTGTAGTGAAGGCTTCTCCTTCTTCGTTTCTGGGTAAACTCCAATATGTGAACTAAAGTTTGCACAGATTAACTTGCGGAACTAGTCAATCCATTGCAAAAATCCAGTAATCAACTTCTTTTCTGAGTAAGAAAGAAGGAAATAAGAGAGTGGTTGTAATTAAATGGACCTCCTTTCCAATTAATTTTAAACTTTTAATTCATTAATTTGACCAATAGGTTGGTGCAGCCTTGCTATTTAAAATGAGAATGTTGACAAAAGAACTATTGGGTAATTATGCACTTTTTGAAAGTTTGATAGATATGGGTCATTGGAATATGGACTGTAAGATTGTAGTAGGATGATGGGTGGGAGAATTTAACTTTTTGTTTCTGTAGAGCCCTTCTTTCTCCTTCTTCCCTCAACCTATGCTACTTGCATTGGGAGAAAGGCTTTTATCAGTATCAGGAAACAATGTTGAATGAAAGCATTCCATGCCACAGCCTCATTCTTGATTGAAGCACACACAGAATGTTATTGACTACATACATAACATGTCTGTATAGATATTATCAGACCGGCCTAGGATCTGTTTTTGTCCTAGAGTTCATTTCAGTGCACTAAGTAATAATCAGGTGTCAGTACTTTATATGCCAGAGCCTGAATGATTCCTGTAGTCTGAAGGGCTTGTTGGGCTGAAAAATAATGGTTATATTTCTATGCTTATTTAAAAAGACCTTTATTGCAAGTCTAGCCAACTAAAAAAACCTACTCGGTGGTAGCTAGTAATATAAGAATACTCTATATTCCCCTGGTTCTATTCCTTCCCTTTTCATGGAAACCAGTTGGGAGATTTTAGACCAGTCATTCCCTCTCAGTCCAAATCATCATCAGGCTTCATCATCTAGTTTGATGCCTCACGAGCTGGATGTGTAACGCACTGGCCACACTAATGCCTGGTTTAGCAAAGGGAGGAAAGTCCCAATATGTCACGTGATGCCGATGTGATGATGTGAGTTTGACACCCTGATCTACAACAAGCTAGCTGAAAAACAAAATAAAAAATCTTGTTGCATCATGGATTGATAAGCTTCATTGTAAGAAGTAGATGAGCACGATCTAAAGAAGTAGACCTTACAATTAAGCAGGACAAATTCTCACATACACAACAATTCCTACTACAGGAATGGACTTACTACACCCCTTGATAAAGCTCAGTCAGTGACAGGCCAAGAGTAGTGTTAATCTGAAATGGATTGTATATTTTAATTCAACGGAGGAATAACATGGTGTTTCAAAACCCAATATAAGGATTTATAGCTTGCATTGCTTCTTGTAACTATCATACACTCTCCCATGCATTAGGACTTTATATTCTATTTTGGTATTTCTCTTTATGGCATGGTTCTATTTCCTCTGTCTCCTCTAGAAGCATGCCTTGGCAAAATGTATTGGGAGAAAAGTTGTGCTAGATAATGTAGCCAATAAAGGCTACAAAAATAATGATCTACACATGACTGGCTTTGAGCAAAGGCAGTATTGACAAAACAGTGCCAGGAAGTCACTATAATAATGGTAAATTATACTCAAAGATTTTTCTTTCACAAACTCCTTGCATTACTCTTTTATAATACTGTTCAATGTGATTATATGCTGCTATTAAAAAAAATTACATCTGTTATTTTTACAGATTTAGCATCACTTACATTAAGAGAAGAACGAACTATTCTTACATCCTAATCTTTTTACTTTATTAATTGTTTAGTGCTCTTTTGAAATGGTAGAAGTCCGAAGTATAAAGTCAGACATTTTTCACCATGAACAATAATAAATCTGATTTTAAAACTTGGGAAATGCTGAAATATAAAGAAACAAATGGGACTAAATCAGATGGAAGTAGAGGATTATTTGTTTATTACTTCTGAAATTGGTTGATGGGATTCTCATTGCTTATAAGGTGTCTCTGAAAAAGGATGTCTTTTTTTCCTTAGCTTGAATTATCCTGAAAGATAATATTACTGAAGTCCTATTAAACAAGTTAGTTAGTGGACATTCTCCCTACCATTTTTTTTTCAGTTTAATGACAACGTGGAAAAGTCTTTAAGGCACTTGTTTTTCTTCAGTATTAGGTCTCCGCAATGGGCAGCACTATTTATTAATTCGGAGATATTATGTTTTATAGAAACCACAATTCAAATTTAGATAAACAGGCACTATAAATAAATGGATCTTGAATGATCAACAATTATTCAGATTGTGAAGCCTGAACTGAGCAAGAGCAAGTCTTAATAGAAGTGATGAATGCACAATCAACTTGAGGGAATGTTCAGAACAGCTCTCAGGATCTAAGCAGTCTGTGACATAATAATATAATGGCTGTAGGGTGAACTTCAATAGAGGTTGGGACCTTGCAATAAAATTATTATTTTTACAGCTGCCTATTTCAGCAACTTTTTGTTCTTGCTCTATCCTCAGAACAGGGCATTGAGGCCATTCACTGTGTTCCATGGTATGAAAGCAGTTCTTAATGAAATATTGGGC
This sequence comes from Arizona elegans, assembly GCA_022577455.1. NCBI lineage: Eukaryota > Metazoa > Chordata > Lepidosauria > Squamata > Colubridae > Arizona > Arizona elegans. The sequence goes on from JAKOOJ010000001.1 coordinate 90,093,967, forward strand.
ATTTTAGACAATGTTCCTATTAGCTGGCATCAACCTGTACTTTGTACTTGTGCAACCTGTGAAGGAAACTTCTGTGGGCCAAAATAGGTTCAAGATAAGGATCTCCTTCATGTGAAGTGTTCCCCAGCTGCTCTGTATTTTTATACCTGTAACTATAAAGTAGAAAAACCTACATTTCATGCAAGGTTTATTTGAAAATAAGTTTACACTGGAATGCAGGGGAAATGCTACTAAATGGGAAGGCAAGTCAAAAGAGTTTGAGCCAGCCACCAGAGGATTCATTTACTCCATGAAATTGGAATGTTTTTGCAGCTACTCTATTATGTAATTTAACTAATGGATGGACCAGACAATTTAAAATTTATTTGCCACCATCTCACTGCCTACAGGAGGACTTTGTGACTTACCTAAATAGGAAGAGAAGAAAGATTTGACCCAGTCTATGATTTGACCCTCAGTATTTGACCCTTTGTCTGCTTTCCTTGGGCTGAAATACTATTTATTCTCTTCTGAAAGATACAACACACAGTATTCATAGCTATAACACACAATATAGTTTACTAATAATAGTAAAAGTTAAAAGTTAAAAAAATACAACAGTAATTATACTGTGAGAAAAACCCTACATATATTGGCTCTATATAAACATAACAAAAAGGGAAAAAATAATATAGTGACACTTTTTAAATTAGATAATCATTTGTAACCCACTTCCACAAACTTGTATGATGTAATTAAAAAATTCTACTAATGTTCAGAAACAAACAGGCAATTCATTCAACCACTTTGAGAATGTGACTTAAACCATGGAAGAGTTTCCCTTGCTTTCCCTCTTTCTCTGTCACAAATTATGAATGTGACTTACTGGTTGTGTGAATGACCCTCTGTAAAGCAAAATAACATGCCCAGAATAAATTGGTACAGGATTTTTTACTTACTGAAGTCACACAAATAGGGTTCACTTCACTTCATTTGGGAACCTAATCAAGTTTTCTTAAGATATATATTGAATCTTTGCAGGGGAAATGATTGAGTATATTGAACAAACCTTAAGTATTGACAACCTGAGTGACTCATTTTGTTTCAGAATCCAGGAAAGTTTGCATATTACATCAGAATGATTAATATTAGAAGTTTTAATGACTCAATATAATTTTACAGAATATGCAATTAGACTGAGAGGTTTGCAGGAAAATAATAGAGATGATTTAAGGAAAATATCTTCTGAAATTCTGGCTGGGATCTTAAAGGTTCAACCTGATGAAGTGTATTGCAGGATTGATAGAATTTACAGAATAAACTCCTGGTTGGCAAAGCAAAGGCAATTGCCTAGAGATGTGGTGATCTATTTTACAGATAAAGAAATTAGGAATAATATTGTGCAGAACTCTTTTAATTCTACTTTGCAATTTCATGGAAGAAAGATTTGGATTTTTAAGGAGCTCCCGCCCAAGATGTTAATGGAGAGGAAGAAATTTGGCTTTCTAGTGACTGAATTAAAAAAAAGAAATATCCTATTCAGGTGGGATACCCCAGTTGGCCTAATATTGAGATATCAAGGAGTAAGATATCAATTGCATACTGTTGAAAAAGCGGAAGATTTTTATCAAAAAATTTTAAAAATGAATTTAACACCTTTAGGCATAATACAGGATAAGCAAAAGGAGTTGGAAACAAAAGGAAAACATCAAATTACAGAGGCTGTGATGGATAAATTGTCTTTGGACTCCCTGGATACCCCAGCTGGACTGTCTATAAATAAGAGAGCAGTGTCATCCGACTCCAATGTGATGAACCATCAAGTCACAGACAAGTGCGCAAATCAATCAGTTGATATACAAGTGACGGAGAAGAAAGATGAGATGATAAAACTAACCCAACAAGAACAATACATAAAGCAGAATGAAAATCAACTAGCAGACACACAATTGGTAGGCAAGAAACGAGGATGGAAATTCAACCCGGAAAAGAAAAAGAAAAGAAATAGATCGCATAGAAACAGCAATTTCTAAACTATGCAACAGTGAAGCCAGGGACTTTAAAAAATGAATGAATATTTGAAAAGATAGTGGAGGCGAACAATTGTTTGATACTATCCTGAGGATTGTGGCAGATCTCTGCAAGGCCATGATTTTGGGATGTGAAAAGAGCCTCACTTTGTTGGATTTGAATCATCTAAATTTTTTTTTTTTTTTGGTAAATATATTATAATTATTTTGAGTTATAAGGCAGGAGAGTTTCGCCGGGGCATGCAGAAGATCTGGATGTTACTCAGTAGGATGATGGGAATTAATAATCCTGATGAATACCACAACTATAACCATATGGATATAATTATAATTATAATGTCACTCGGGTGGTTGTTTTTGCTTTTATACAGATGCGAGGATATCTACTACTGATGGGGGCAGAAGATGATTGGAGATTTTGAACAAACTGTTGCACCAGCATGTTATTTTACCCTATTATGGGTGATGGATTTAACAATCCAGAGGAAAGACATCAAAGAAGATACTATATGGATTATAAATTTAAAGTTATTGTTTTTTCCTTTTTTACAAAATGGAATGCATATATAGATATGTGTATATCTTAGTAATGTGGGCAGTGGATTATATCTAGAATTGTACTGCATGATTTTGTAGGAATTGAAGGGTTGAAATAGGTTAGTTTACTGATTGATTAGTTTAAGAAAAAGGATTCTTAAGTCATATTTTTAGGGGAGTGGAGGACTTAACAATTCAGTGGAAAGATACTAAAGAAGATATATTTTTTTCTCTTCTTTTTTTTTCTTCTTTTTATAAAATGGGATGCATATATAGATATGTGTATATTTTAGTAAAGTGGGTAGTGGATTATATTTAGAATTGTACTGTATGATTTTAAGTCATATATTTAGAGGAGTGGAGGAATTGGACAGAATTGAATAAATGTTAAATTTGGATGCAGGGAGAAGGCCGATTTAAAATGTTATATTAATATATATAAAAGATTAAAGGTTAAATTGTAATAATACTCAATAAGCTTAGGGGAGGAGAAAAAGGGCAGATTATCATAAAAATGGGAGTTATAAGATTAACATGTTAAGGGTCAGTATTTCGAGAAGGGATTAAGGGAAAGGAAAGATATTATGTATGTAACTAGTTATGAAATAGCCTATTGTTGTGAAGAAGTCACAGGGGGGGTTGGGTGGAAAGGGTGGGTTAGGGAAGAGGGGGGGGAAGGGGGAAAAACTTGTATTTGAAAACTTTTTCAATAAAAAAAAAAAGAATGATTAATATTTACCTGGTTATAAATTGAGTCATTAATCAGACTTCTATAATGGATATTGGCCATGTAATCCACAAATGTAGATTAGTTTGTCATCAGTCTGTAACAGGGGTGGGGGTGGGGGGACAAAAACTGGCAAACATATTGAATGTTGATTGTCATGTGGGATAAGACATTTACTAAGTTCTAATATTGCTTGGTATATGGCTAACCTAACTATGATATTCAATATTTAAAATCTTTTCTCTAACAATTATCCTAGTTTAGAATATCCCAAAAGGAACAATTACCTGAATGGCTGCGTAAGTAATATACTGAGTAAGTTTCATCAATATTGACTGTTGACAATTAGTGTTAATAATCAGGCCCTCCCCTCCAATTTTGTTGCCTTGTTTCCATTTTAAGAATCATATTAGATATTAATAAAGATCAAGGTTCTCCCCCCCCCCCGCCAAATTTAGCAATTTTAAGAGGTGTGGACTTCAATTCTTGGAGTTCTCCAGCTAGCCATGCATTGAAGTCCACACCTTTTAAAATTGCCAAGTTTGAAAAAGAATGATTTAGATACTTGAAACAATTACAAAAAAAAAAAAAAATGTTTATGAGATTTATGAGTGAAGGGTCCCAACTGAAGGTTATAGAGTATTCCAGCCATCAGTTTTTCTACAAAATGTTTGGTTGCTGCTTGAATATATTCCTGCCCTTTGTTCAGATAAATCTCATAATAATTGTTATAACTGTGCATTTGTGCTTGTCAGGCAACATGATTGGTGTGCATTATAAACACCTGTGGCTTGGCTCCCTATGGCCTAAATTTTTGAAAGTTTTTCTCTGCTCTGCATCATTTTCTTCAATGGCCCAAATAAACATTTTGCATTTTCTAGCAAACACCATCATTTTACCTTTCTTTAGTCTTTAATTACTGGAAGATGTTCTTGGCAATAATGGGCAAAGACTTTAGAAGCTCATGTGAGTCTCACTGAAATAAACTTAAACATCATCCCCATTTTTTTTTTAAAAAAAAAAACTGAGATATTCACCTCCAAAATGGTGGGAGGATAGAAGCTCAAATTGGACAGACTATCTACTAGAGAGTTTAAACAGCTATTAAATTACAGCCCCGTTTCTTGTGGCCAACAATCAAATCTGATGAAATACCTTGAGGATTATTTATTTATTTATTTTATTAAATTTTTATATTGCCCTTCTCCTGCTGGACTCAGGGCGGTGAACAGCCAAAAATAAAAACATCACATACAAAATTTAAAATTTTTAAAAGAATTAAACAATTTTGGCCCAATAAATTTAAAACACCCCAACTAAAATCAATTTACAGTTAAAAATATCTAAAAATATCTAAGGGGGGATTATGCCAGCCCAGCTTGATGAAATAAAAAAGTTTTAAGGGCACGGCGAAAAGCACGGAGATCTGGTATCCTATGTATCTCCGGGGGCAGGTCACTCCAGAGGGCAGGTGCTGCCATAGAGAAGGCCCTCCCCCTGGGGGTCATCAGCCAACATTGTCTGGCCAATGGCACCCTGAGGAGTCCCTCTCTGTGGGAGCGTACTGGCCAGTGGGAAGCTATCGATGGCAGAAGGCGGTCCCGTAAGTACCCAGGCCCTAAACCATGGAGCGCTTTAAAGGTGGTAACCAACATCTTGAAGCACACCCGGAAGACCACCAGAAGTCAATGCAGCTCGCACAGGAGGGGTATCACATGGGAGTGCCCCATCACTCCCATAATCCCCCACGTGGCCACATTCTGCACCAGTTAGAGCCTCCGGGTGCTCCTCAAGGGGAGCCCCATGTAGAGAGCATTACAGTAGTCCAGGCGGGAAGTGACAAGTGCCTGAGTGACCATGCGCAAGGAGTCCCGATCCAGAAAGGGACACAACTGGTGAATCAGGCGAACCTGATAAAAAGCCCCCCTGGCCATGGCCATCATATGCTCTTCTAAAGACAGCTGTGCATCCAGGAGGATGCCCAAGATGCGAGCCCTCTCTGTGGGGGCCAGTAACTCGCCCCCAATAGTCAGTGATGGCACCAGCTGGCTATATCGGGACACCGGAAGCCACAGCCACTCGGTCTTGGAAGGGTTTAGTTGGAGCCTGTTTCTCCCCATCCAGACCCGCACAGCCTCTAGGCACCAGGACATCACTTCAAGGACATCATTGGGATGGCCTGGGGTGGAGATGTACAGCTGAGTATCATCAGTGTACTGATGGAACTCCACCCCAAAACCACGGATAATCTCGCCCAGCGGCTTCACATAAATGTTGAACAGGAGGGGTGAAAGGACTGACCCCTGTGGCACCCCACAAACAAGGTGCCTCGGGTTCGACCTCTGCCCCTCTGCCAACACCGACTGCGACTGGTCAGAGAGATAGGAGGAGAACCACCATAAAACAGTGCCTCCCACCCCCAACCCCTCCAACCGGCGCAGCATGATACCATGGTCGATGGCATCAAAAGGCACTGAGAGATCTAACAGGACTAGGATAGAGGAACAACCCCTATCCCGAGCCCTCCAGAGATCATCCACCAATGCGACCAATGCTGTTTCTGTGCTGTGCCCAGGCCTGAAGCCGGACTGGAGCGGATCTAGATAGACAGCTTCATCCAGGTACTGCGGAAGCTGTCACACCACCATACTCTCAACAACCTTTGCCACAAAGCGAAGGTTGGAGACTGGACGGTAGTTAGCCAAAACAGCCAGATCCAGAGAGGGCTTCTTGAGGAGGGGCCTCACCACAACCTCTTTCAAGGCAGAAGGCAAGACACCCTCACTCAAAGAAGCATTAATAATCCCCTGGAGGTCGGGGGATAACAGAATAGGTCCCCCGACCCTCCAAAATTCCGTCCAAAGCCACCAGCCCCTAGGCAGAGACTTAACGCACTGCGGCCATGTTTTCAAGGACCTGTATGGGCATACTTGTTCTGCATGCCCGTACAGGTTGGGTTCAAATAAAGACAGCAGAGAGAGAAAAGATTATACTAAGAATTTGTTCCCTTCTATTTATTTTTTTTATCCCATTCTGCATTGTAACTCTGTGTTCTTGGCAGTGGGAGGGGGGCTCTTCTGAAGGGGCCTTACTGGCTGGTAAAAAATCTGACCCTGTTGGGCTTTCTCTCTTTCTCTCTATCTGATTCTTGTAGCTTTCTTGTAAAGTTCTTGAATTAGGAAAAGAAAAAGCTTCATTCCTATTGGTATTGTCCAATAGGACAATATTGGCTTGTCCCAAAGAACTGGTCTCATAATGGAGACAAAGGATGATTTGAAGTCTATAACTATCTGGGGAAAATGACAGACACAGACTTCAGAGGATAATTAGAACTGTGGAAAAAACAATTCCTACCAACCTGCCTTCCATTGAGGACTTGTATACTCCATGAGTCAAAAAGAGGGCTGTAAAAATATCTACAGACCCCTCACATCCTGGATATAAATTGTTTCAACTCCTACCCTCAAAATGACACTATAAAGCACTGCACACCAGAACAACTAGATACAAGGACAGTTTTTTTCCCCAATGCCATCACTCTGCTAAGCAAATAATTCACTCAACATTGTCAAACTATTTATTAAGTCGGCACTACCATGTTTCCCCGAAAATAAGACCCTGTCTTAGATATTTTTTTTGAACCCTGAAATAAGTGCTTTGCCTTATTGCCATGCGCTCAAAAGCCCGATTGGGCTTATTATCAGGGGATGTCTTATTTTGGGGAAAATAGGGTACTATTAATCTTCTCATTGTTCCCATCACCCATTTCCTTCCACTTATGACTGTATGACTTTAACCTTGTTGCTTGTATCCTTATGATTTATATTGAATGTTTCCTAGTATTGTATTCTGTTCTGTTCTGTTCTGTTCTATTCTATTCTATTTGCAAAAAGTGTGGACCTGTTCTTGCAGCTGATCTAATGCAGAGCAATTGAGACAGATTATCAGCCTGTTTCCTGTATCCACTCTTATAATTCCCAATACAAATGATGGACATAAAATTTACTAACAGCACTTTAAAAATTAGGGGGTAACAACTGTGTGGAGCTCCTCTGTTTGTCTCTCTCTCTCTCTGTCTCTTTTTAAATTGGCACAATGTTAGTAGAATCTCAACTGGGGAAAGATGACCCATGTGATCTAAATTGTGTCCAGAAACTTGATCTGAGTTCAAGGAGTCTCTTTGCTCTCTGATATCGGGAGTCATTTAGGGAAAGTTTCTTGATTTATCTCCATTTTTAAATTAATCCATTCCTCTTCATAAGAATTGCAAAAGGCTTTGAAATACAGAGTATTTTAGGAGAACATTGTTAATTGGAGAGGGCAGATCATTTCTCTTATAATGTGCTTTTATTTGCCAAAAAATGGAGGGACTTTTAACTTTATTGCTTGTAAACTAATTGCCATCAGAGTGATTCTTTTAAAAAATATCCCAAATGGGTCATTATTGTTTTTTTTTCCTGTCCACTAATTTAGCAAGCATCTCCTGAAAGGCATTATTTGATATAAGGAAATATGTGCCAACAATCCAGTCTTTGCTATAACACAGTTCTGATCAAAGTTAACTGTTACAGTTGACATTCAAATGAGTGGTATGATTACTCTGGATGGAACAAAGCTATTTTTGTGAAATTTGGATAAGAAATGTATATTGAGTAATGACTAATTTGTTCAATCCAGCTGCTGCTATCTCTGCTTGAATTCCCAACAGTCTAGAAGAATGTAACAGTTTAGATATCAGAGAAGCTTGTTTTAGTTCCATCTGTTATGGACAGACCCTGCCACAGTTGCCATGAGGAAAGCATTCTCTGTATTAAAATGGTGGACTAATTAATAATGTAATGTAAAGAGTTAGTGAGAATTCCCCACTATGTGTCCACAATTCACCTGTCATTTGAACAACATCTGCCAATTTTATTATTTATTTATTTTATTTAACGTATGGCTGGTCACACACAATATTAAAACACTTCATTTTTACAGGTTAAAACAATTAAAAAGAATTAGAAAAAGAGCAGTAAGAAAACCTAAGAGGAAAACAGAAATAACATTTCAGAGTTTAATGTCGAGTTTGGAGATCCAGTCAGTAGCTGTTGTTGTTACGCAGAGGAAGTCCCTAAAATCTCCTGGATACCTTTTGTTAGAGCATTCCCTCACTATATTGGATAGTCTGTCAGGGGGCCCCGCAATCACATTGTACTAAAGGTGTCTTTCCCCATTTATACAAGGAGTCAGCACACACCCCATGAGTCGTTCTAATTCTATTGTATGTCACCCATATGTGTCGGAGTAAATTAAATCCTGGAGGTATACTATTAGGATTAATATGCTCAGAAATATCTTGGGGGGAATAGCTACTCCACACTTCCATCCACTTTTGTGTGGTGTTCTGATGATCGGCCAGCAGCTTAAGCGCTGTCAGGAGTGGTGGGTTTCTTGACTTTATCTGCCAATAAGTCACGAGAAACAAGCCAATCACCCATATTCATGATCTTGACAATAAATAAATTCTGCTGGTTTATTTTTAGAGATTATACAGTTTAGAATATGAATATCAAATGATTTGGTTAATTAAGACAGGTAAATAACTTGTAAAATTATAAGTTGTGTCTTATAATTATAAGTTGTGCCAAGCATGTAGGCAGATGAAAACCCTCAACTTCCTCTAAATTGTAGTCTTGAATTGTAGACATATAAAGTTTTATTGTCTGGATTTATTTGTGCATTTGAAATTATCTCTACTTAAAATATGAGCTATGAGATGGATATCATTGCAACGGAATTTGCTACTTTATCCCAAGTTTGTTTAATCTGCTTTTGAGAGTGAAGTGGAACTAAATAAATATCAAAAAATATGAATTTGATTAAATTGCAGAAGGGATGCTATCACCCCTTCTGCAATTTAATCAAATGGGCAAAGAAGGACTTGTAAAATGTGTAGAGATTAATATGGCCAAGCCTCCATTTACTCCACCTTCCTTTTTACTTGGAGCCATATTGGTAAAGTGTTTATAGAATCCATTAATATCAATTTGGCAGAAAAATCCAAGAAAATCCAAGACATCCAATTTTCTTGTACAAATAAGATGCCATTAAAAAAAAAATGATTAGCAGCTGAAAGATTACAGTGTTGATAATTCAACCAATTATATTCCATATACTGAGAAAGAGAACATATTACTGCAATGATTGTACAATGGGCGGGGTAGGCTGGGAATTCAGTGAATCATAGGTGTTAGCTCTAAAGTATGGACTTTTAGATACCTGTTATGTCTGACATTGGAAGGGATGAACAATTTGGGGTATTCTGAAAGTTAAGCACTGATTTATGGTGAGGAATTCTGCATGGGAAGGCAATTTATTTTGCACAGCTTTGATGATTTTGGGGTCCCATGTGCCACTTCCAAATAATAGTGGCTTTATACTTTGGCTAGCTTCGTATAATAGGTCAAAACTGAACAGTTGGAAAGCAGAGGTAAAAGAGAGCTTGGCATCTTGATATTTTTATTTTCCAAACTGGAAATCTGTAATCAGTCTCTGAATATCATGGGCTTCTGCAGAGAAGACAAGTTGGACCATTTGAGGCTCTTCCTCATCTGTACTGATAACTAGAGTTATCTGAGACAGGACATAATCTCATATTTATAGCAGTAAACTATACAATTGAATGGTCAAAATGAAACTTTTGCTATTTTGAGATTTTCCTGGACTTTCCTGGAAGGAATTTGCAAAAATTCATCTTGTGTGTCCATTCCATCTGTTCCTTGACTGGGAGGCAGCGGTGAAATCTGGCTGGATCTATCTGGCTTGCGCAAACCAGTAGCATTGGTGGCGGGAGGCTCCGCCCATCTGCCAGGACATCATTACGTCCCATTTTTGACCCTCTACAGAAGAGGGTCAAAAATGAGAACATGTGAGCATGTGAGCAGAAGAGGCGCACATGCTCACATTCCCAAACCAGTAGAGAAGGTAAGTGCATTTCACTGCTGCAGGGAGGCTCTTCTGATAGTCACTCATACCTTGATAACCTCATGCATGAATTACTATAATGTACTATATTTGGGATTTACCTTGAAGATCACTTGGGTTTCAATCTAGAATCTGGTGGGATGAGCAGTTATGATCATGGGACAATATGTCTATGTAACATTTCTGCTTTACAAACTGCATTGATTATTGTAGGCCTTCAGGTACAATTCAATTTGTTGGTCATCATCTACAAAACCCCCTCTGACATAGGGAGCAGATGTACATCAACATGTGAATTATCCCAACCTTGCTGTCATCAAACAAGGCTTGAATACTTGACTATTTCCCAGGTTTTAGGCTAGTTCTGGTTGTGGAAATCCTTTACGAGGGTTTCCAATGCCTGTTCCACTGGGATGACTGTCCTTTTCTGTTGTCTGTTATTGTGTGCTATTTCTTGGTTTTCCATTTGTACTCTATACAGAATCTTCGAAAAATTGAGTGGCTTTAGATATCAATCACTCAATCAATCAATCATGATTAATCCAAAATTTAAACCAAAGCCCATTCAGGATAGATAGTACTGTCATTATAAAATACCTTGCAGTTTGCTTGGTTTAAATTATTATATGGTTTAGGACAGTTAAATAATGCAGTATAATGGTGCTATTCGGCAGAAGTAGATAGCAACATAATTTACTTAGTTAACATCTGCATTACTACCAGAAATGTTGTTTTCTGTTTGTCTGTTTCAATCTTTCTCTCTATCCACCTACCTACAGCTATATAAATATGCACAATCTAACAACAATATTACTTATTCGGTCATCTTTTCTGATAATGTGATTCTATAATTGCTTTACGAAATTTCTTTAGGTTAAAACTTTCTGTCTACCAGATCAGTGAATCAGACAAAACTCATAAATCCATCTTGCACAGCCATATTTCTTCCTTGGGCCAAATAAATGAAAAAGATCAAATCTACTGAGATTTTGATGACTGATTGTAACGGCTGATTTTGATGGCTGGTACTTTTTAACTGATGGAACAGTATGGAAAAGAGGTTATATTAGAATACCATGAATAAAAACTGAAATATTAGAAGCCTATAGTATTTATGGGTCTGACAACTGACAGGGCATCATTAGTTGAATTTGTATTTCATACTGCACTGTAGAACTATCAACCTTATTACTTGCCTATCCTGAAATTAGAGGAAGATGATGTTGTGTCATCCTTGTTGGGTGTTATATACCCTATAATTTGTAGCTAATGTTCTCCACTTTGGCTTACACTGACTGTTATCTAGTAATCAATTATATTCATCTGCTACTTGTTAAAATTATGAGATTTATTTTTGTTTTCCTTCTCAAGCTAAAAAACCCCCTGTGATTTCAGGTTAGTGGTATATATAATATTTGAATACCCGCTATTCAAAATTATAGCTATTTTGTATCTATTCCCCCATTGTTTTGAGTTTTTCTATAATAGAGTTAAGTTAATGAGACGTGATTTTTATAATGGTTTTAATTTACAGGTGTACAGCATATATTTATGTGAAATTTCGAATCTCCACTTCTACATTTTGCTATCTGGCAAAGAATGATGGAGAACTGATATCAGATTGAGCTCTGATAAAAAAAATACCAGTTTAGAATGGATTTTGAGTCCATAGATCAAAACATCTATGACTGCTTGTTATGAATTAATCAGGTCATATAGATAGAAAGATGTGTTTGTCTCTGTGTGTGCATTAAAAGTTACTTTTTCTTAATATAAAATAGAAATAAAGACAATGGGAAAATGGGAAAGGAAAGTGAATGGAGGAGCTAAAGTAAGGGGGGAGGGGAAGAAATAAAAAAGAAACAAAAAGCAGTGACTTCCAACTTTTATTGGTGCAGTAAGCCAGTGGCCCCAGTGATGGGATTCAGCCGGTTATCTCCGGATCGCGCAAACCGGGAGCGGTGGCTGTGGGAGGCTCTGCCCACCTGTCCGGACATAATGCATGACTACTGTGCATGCACAGAAGGCCATGCGCATGCACAGAGGTGGCGCATGCACTCACATTTGCGAACTGGTAGGGAAGATAAGTCAATCCCACCTCTGAGTGGCCCCCAACCTTTTGGGCACTGGATCTGGTTCCATGGAGAGAGATTTTGTTGTTGCCTGCATCCCGTGGATGGGGCTTCACTTCTTTGCAAAACCCAGTTTCTGGCATGCCACAGCTCAGTGCCGGTCCATGGACTGGGGGTTGGGGACCCCTGCAGTAAGAAACATAATACATTTATAGTATCAACTTTTTAGTTATGCCAAATAATAACTTGCCATTTCAATAACAATAACTCTCATGTCAGAACCCAAAGTAAAAATTTCATTTTTTTCTCTTTCAAGCAGAAAGTCTAGAAGTAGTTTCCAATTAACCATAAAACTATTTACATTCTTATCCTTAATGCAGTCAGTTGCACTATCTTTTCGCCACTTCCAACATCTTTTCAACCATCCCTTCATTGTGTGGGTTAATGCTTCATTCCATTTCTGGCCATGCCAGCATGTCCTTATTTGGTGCCCTCAAAATATTCTGGGACTATAGCTTCCACATTTCTCAATCACTATTATCCATGATGTTTGGGAATTCTGGGAGCTACAGAATTCCAACAAACATCTGAAAGGCATCAACTTGGAGAAGGCTTCTCCATGTTGATGTGGACAGCTTCTTATTTTTCTTGCTGTAAACTGGGGGAAGAAATCATCTGAACCCAACTTCTATGTGTCAGGCATGCTTCCTCTAGCTCACTTCCCCCCTCCCAAGAATTCCAATAGCTCCCCCCTCCCCCCGTTTCATGGCAGCCAAGCAAGTAAGCAACGAAAGAGCGGAGGCTGACACTATGTCTCTTGCATCCCAACTTTTGGATCTTGGCCTTTGAGTGGATTTAGCTAACGGCTAAATAAATTTATTATTGAAGTCTGATTGGTCTTCAGATGTTTGAAATATTTACTAAACTAATCAAGCATGGAATGCTGAATGGGTGATCAACAAAATATATAAATCAATTGTACCTTTGTGATTCATAAATGAAGTATTTGTTCTCAATTTTGGATCTATATCAGTTACAGATGGTATATTCTAGACATCAGAACATCTGTGGTGTACATTTTTTCTCCTTGTCCTGTTTTATAAACATTGCTGAAACTATAATACAAGCCTCAGAAATCAACCCTTCTTATTAATCACAGTAGTCCCACCATGCCAATCTTCATTCTTATCCTGTTTGAGTTAATAAAACCCAGAAAAATGTCACAGATCTGGAAATCAGCTCATCCAGATAGTACTGAAAGTATGAATATATTGGTAGGCCTTGTCCTTTCTTGATGATGATGATGATAATTTTACAAAAATAATTTTACAAAACACATCAAGAAATTGCAGTTTCCTGCAATAACACCAGTGGAACTGCAAAAAACTGTGCTACTTGGAACATTATATATTTTGAGAAGATACTTGGTTGATACCTAGGACGCTGGCAGCAACCCGTATCAACCATTAGCACCAGTCATGGTCACCAGCCATCGAAACTACATGGTTATGGATGAAACATGTTACAGTGATACCCATTGTTATTGGGGCACTTGGAACCATGTCCAAGAATTTTACAAAACACATCAAGAAATTGCAGCTTCCTGCAATAAGACCAGCGGAACTGCAAAAAACTCTGCTACTCGGAACATCATATATTTTAAGAAGATACTTGGTTGATACCTAGGACACTGGCAGCAACCCATATCAGCCATTAGTCAATGGTATTTGTGACACATTTTTAAATGTTCAGTTGACTGAGTTTCATGTTTAATGAATAAAAGAAATAATAACAACAACAACAATAATAACAACAGATTGAAAGTTTCTCCAAATCCCTCCCCCCAGGATCCAGCACTGAGGGTCCAATCAACGTACAGTATGATGTTGTGTGAAGCTCATCTTCAGATATTTCATCTATCTGGAGTCCTAGGACTGTTGGCCTTGACAGGGTATAAACAACTCCACTCAGTCACGCAATAATTCTTGAGAGCAAACCTCCCTTTCAGTTCACATGAGACTTCACTTCACCAGCAAACTTCCCCAACCCAAATGCCTTGCCCCCCACTCCCCATTACTACGGCAGCCGATAGCAAGCATGCAGCAAAGTCGAACCCCATGCTGGAGATCCAGCTGACAGATAGTGATATTTAGTGAAAAGTAAATTTAGTAAATGTCTTTGTTATAGAGATGAACAAAATTGGATTATACAGAAAAGTTCAATATGGCTGTTGTTTTACAAGTAAAATGGCATCTGGATTACTGCAATGAGCTCTACATGGGGCTGCCCTTGAAGACTGCCCAGAGACTTCAACTGGGCCAAAATGCACAGTGTAAGGGACCTCCTAGGTTTGCCCATGTAACACCTCTGATGCATGAGCTGCACTGACTTCCAGTTTCTTTCTGGGTGCAATTCAAGCTGTTTGTTATCTTTTAAAGCCCTATATGGCATGGGGCCAGGCTATCTGTGGGACCTTCTTTCCTTAAGGACATCTATCTATCCTACCAGGTCAGATAGGGTGGGCATGCACCTAGTCCTTCCCCCAAATATTGTCATCTGATGGAAGCTAGTAAGCATGTCTTTTCTGTGGCAGGAAAAGTTAATATAAACATGTTTATATTATGGAAGGATATAGACAAAATGCATACATTTAGGGCAAGCTACATATGACAACTGTAAAAATGTTGTTGTTTTTTTTTACAAATTTGATGGAATTGATTGATATTTGTTTGCATAGTATTCTGAAATAGATTTAGACTGATTTATGCATTTCTACAGACAAGCTGGTACACAAAAGAATTCAGCTATATCTTTTTGTCTCAACACTGTGGTGATAGATCAGAAGAATAAAGGAATAATGATCTGTGGCAATTCTTCAGCATGAACATTTCCTAGCACACCCCATACCCCCAAACTGAAAAGAATAATCATATTTCTAAGATTGTCCAAATATGTATTTTTATATTTCAAATGTTATATTAGTAGAAGTGGTGATATGCTCAGGTTTATGAACATTTTCTGCATACCTAGTGAATTGTAAATATGCTGTAGGCTGAATGAAGGAGGAAGAGGAAGAAGAGGGAGAAGAAAATTGGCTGGAACAGAACATTTGGAATCCATATAAGCAATCAGTTTAGCTTTATGGTAATATCAGGCTTGAAAAGAAATGCATGCAATAAAGCAGGTATATCAGCAGAAGACGAGAACAAATTATGTGTTTCTAATAACTGCAACATCAAACCTGTATTGATTTCAATTTGATTTTGATCCTTCCTTCCTTCCTTCCTTCCTTCCTTCCTTCCTTCCTTCCTTCCTTCCTTCCTTCCTTCCTTCTTCCCTCCCTCCCTCGCTCCCTCCTTCCTTCCTTCCCCTGTAACTATTACTTTCCCATATATTTTGCTAATTTGTTAATAAGCTCCTAGTTGGTACTAGTTTCAATCTTTAAAATAAACAAAGAAAAACGCTGCACTTGAAGGGAATGTTCATAGTTAATAATAGCTTATTTTTCACTACTATACTTACTAAGAATAGTACTAATACCATTCTGGTTACTATTTTTTAATCTGTTTGCATATTTCGATAGATAGATAGATAGATAGATAGATAGATAGATAGATAGATAGATAGATGATATAGATATAGATATAGATATAGATATAGATATAGATATAGATATAGATATAGATATAGATATAGATATAGATATAGATATAGCTGATGAAGGGAGGAGAATTTGTGGCTCGGAAGGTTAATTCAACTGCCTAACATGCAGGAAGCCCAAGTTCAAATCCAAGTAAGGGTATGGCTAGCTGATGAAAGCTAAAAAGCTTGAAATAGATCTATACTAGTCTCTCTTTATTTCTTTAACAGCAAAATGTAAATTACACACACACACGCACACACACACACACATGGCCCCACATTACTAATATAAAAAAGTTATCAGCAAGTGTTGCTAATGCCCTCTCAGTCCTATACTCTGGACTATGACCCCAGATTGAAAAGGGTCCAGATAATCTGTTTCATCCACTGAAGCTACATGCCAACCACCCACTCAATAACCTTTTCTCTATAGGGAAAGATACATATAGGTTCACATTACTAATATAAAAATGATATCTAGAATTTATAGAGTCACTCCAGGGGTGAAATCCTCCTAGTTCAGACGGGATCAGCCAATCTGTTAGCAATTGTGCAGGTGGTTCAGAGAACTGGTAGCGATGGCGGTGCGAGGCTCCACCCACCCGCCTGGGTGTCATTACTTCCTGGTTTTAACCAGGAAGTAATGTGTTTTTTTACCCTCTGTGCATGTGCAGAAGGTTTTGTGCATGCGTAGAGGGTCTGCGTGCATGGCACATGCACTTCCAAACCAGTAAGGAAGGTAAGTAAATTTCACTCCGAGTCAATCTCTTTTTAAAAATATATTTTCCAGGTAAATGAAGTATCCTACTCAAAGTCTTGACCATTTTGCTCTCTGTATAAGTAATATATTTATGGAAAAGATAATCATGCAGAGGATTTGTGAGCACCTAGAAATGAACAAGGTAATTTCGAGAAGTTGCAACTGTTTGTTAAAAACAGCTCTTGACAGACAAATTTTATTGCCTTCTTTGATAAGGACAAGCAAAATGCTGTGGACATACTTTACTTAGACTTCAGTTGGGAATTTGACAAAGAAGACTATAGGCCTATTTTTTAGTAAAATAGAACAATCTGGAATAGACAGTACCACCACCAGAAGGATTTGCAATTGGCTGACTGACCAACTACACCCAGCATGTAATCCTCAATGGATCTAACATTTAAATGGAAGGAAGCATGCAGTAGGGTACCTCAAGGTTGCACCATAGGCCCAGTACTCTTCAGCATCTTCATAAATGACCCAGATGAGGAAGAGCTAGGTGTCCTAGTGAACCACGAGTTAACTACAAGCCATAAATGTGCTGCAGTTGCCAAAAAAATCAATGCTGGGCTACATCAACAGAGGGAAGGTTTGAAGATCACAAGAAGTGATAATACCAGTTTATACTGCACTAGTGAGGCCACACCTGGAATACTACATACAATTCTGCTCATCATGATACAAAAAAGATGCCGAGATCCTAGAACATATTCAGAGAAGACCAGCAAAGATGTTAAATCCTATGATGAACAATTGAGGGAGCTAGAAATTTAGTCTATTGATGAGAAGGATTGGGGAAACATGATAACTGTCTTCCAGTACTTGAGGGCTGTCATAGAGAAAAAGGGATTTATTTTCTAAAACACCAGAGGGCAGGACAAGAAATAATGGGTGGAAGCTTGCTAGATCCAACCTAAGCAAGTAGAATTTTTTTTACAATTAAGAACAATTAATCAAAGGAATAGTTTGCCTCCCAGGGTTGTGGGTGCTCCATCATGTGTGGTTTTGAAAAATAGACAAGACAACCATTTGACTGAGTTGGTATAAAATCTTGACCAAGGGGTGAGAGTAGAAGACCTCTGAGTTTCCTTCAAACCCTATGATTTTATGTTCTGTGTTAAAAAAAAAATGAAAGAAGGTTGGAGCTCTCTTTAACAAGCTTCCACCCATTATTTCTTGTCCTGCACTCTGGTGTTTTGGAAAATGAGTCAATTTCTCAAATTTGAAGCCACACTGGATCCAAGAAAAACAATACTGTATTTGTTATCCTATACTTCAGCCCCACTAAAATGACAGAGAAGGCCGGCTAAAACTAATTTTGTTGAGATTGGCTATATTAATAAAATTGTGTGTGTCTGATTGTGCTGTATTTCCTCTTCCTTCTTGTATTCCAGTGAATTAGGGAGGCATCAATTTGGGCCACTTTCAACCCTTTCAACAGAAGACTATCTTGTTCTAAAGATTAAAAATGTTTCTGCCCTTTTTGCGTAGACTAGTGATGGTGAACCTTTTTGGCATTGCATGCCAAAAGTCTGAATGGGTGAGCGCTGTCACGCTCCCGCATGCCGGAACCCATAATGCAATGCGCGCTCCCATTTACGCATGCGTGCACAACACCCCTAGACCAGTGATGGCGAACCTTTTTGGCATTGTCTAGGGCCTAGACAAATGACTTGCGTATCTCCATCAATATATTTACTCTTGATACCACAGAGTAAGAGTTTTCTTCCTCTTTCTCTCCCTGTGTCCTGTTGATTTTATGTTTATGAATGCATGAATCCACTGTGGGATAAACTCCTAAACCCTATGACTTGTTCAATTTGAAATGTATGCCTTGACCTTAAAGTTCATCACAACTTGGAACTAGGGTACCAATTGGTTATCGTATAATATGCCTTCCTGCACTTTATTTATTTAAAACAGTTGTATGGCCACAAATATATAAAAGAAGTCATCTCCAGACCCTGGGGGGACAAAACACTGGAGCCACTCGATCTTGCCAATTTGAGCTGATGTTAGTTCTTCTCAGTCCAAATCCTTAAAGCCTCCAGGCACTTGGCCAGCACAACAACATTATTTCTTGCCTGGCCAGGGATATATATATATATATATATAAACATACATACATACATACATACGTACATACATACCTGGGTATCAACTGCATACTGGTGACACCATACCATGTGACATTAGATGACTTTATTACTGGTTTCATGGAGAGGCTAAAGAGAGGGGAGTGACCAAAAACTCCCGAGCATTTCAGGGGTCTAAGGCATGACTTCTCCTTGGCCACTAAAAATGTCTGGAATCAGCCACTAAGAAAAGGGGGGGAACCTCCACAAAGCAGTGCCTTCACTCCCAACCCACCAAGCCAGTTCAGAAGGATATCAAGTATTGAAATCTAGCACAGCCAGAACAGTTCCACCACCCTGTCCTGAGCCCTCCAAAGATCATCAGCAAGCGTTGCTAATGCCCTCTCATTAGTCCTATACTCTGACATGAACCCAGATTGAAAAGAGTCCAGAAAATCTGCTTCATCCGCTGAAGCTACAGGCCAACCTTTTCTCTACAGGGCAAGATACATATAGGTTCATATTACTAATATTAAAATGATATCTAGAATTTATAGAGTCAATCTCTTTAAAAAAATATTTTCCAGGTAAATGAAGTATTCTACTCAAAGACCTGAGCATTTTGATCTCTGTATAATTAATATATTTATGGAAAAGATAATCAAGCAGAGGATTTGTGAGCACCTAGAAATGAATAAGGTAATTACTAGAAGGAGCATGTGTTTGTTAAAAAAAAACTATTGACAGACAAACTTTATTGCCTTCTTTGATAAAGTGACTAAATCATTGGACCAGAGAAATGCTGTGGACATATTTTACTTAGATTTCACTAGGGAATTTGATAAAATAGGCCACAGCCTACTTCTTAGAAAGATAGAACAATGTGAGATAGACAGTACCATCACCAGAAGGATTTGTAATTGGCTGACCAACTTTACCCAGCATGTAATCCTCAATGGATCTACATTTAAATGGAAGGAAACATGCAGTAGGGTACCTCAAGGTTGCATCATAGGCCCAGTACTTTTCAACATCTTCATAAATGATCCAAATGAGCAGAGAACTGGGTGATCTAGTTAAATATGAGCCAGCAATGTGGTGCAGCTGCCAAAAAAGTCAATGCAGTCCTTGGCTTCATCAATAGAGGGAAGGCATGAAGATCACAAGAAGCAATAATACCCGTATAATGCTGCCCTAGTGAGGCCACACTTGGAATGCTATGTATAGTTGTGGTCACCACGATACAAAAAAGGTGCTGAGACCCTAGAAAGTGTTCGGGGAAGTGCAACAAAGATGATAAAGGGTATGGAGGTTAAGTCTTATGATGAACGGTTGAGGTAACTATAAATCTAGCCTATTAAAGAGAAGGATTGGAGAGACATGATAACTGTCTTCCAGTACTTGAGGGCTGCCACAGAGAAAAAGGGATTTATTTTCCAAAACACCAGAGGGCAGGACAAGAAATAATGGATGGAAGCTTGTTAAAGAGAGATCGAATCTAATCAAGGAAAAAATTTTGACAATTAAGAACAATTAATCAATGGAATAGCTTGCCTACCAAGGTTATGGATGTTCCATCATGTGAGATTTTCAATCACTGGACAATCATTTGACTGAAATAGTATAAAATTTCCTGTCTTGAGTGGGATGTTGGACTAGAAGACCTAACCGTAGCCCTATGATTCTATATTCTCTGTTAAGAAAAAATGAGAGGTGTTCATATTCCTCAAATATGAAACCACACTGGATCCAAGGAAAGCAAATATCTGTTACCTATATGTCACCCCACTAGAATGACAGATAAGGAATGCTAAAACTAATTTTATTGAGATTGGCTATATTAATAAAATTGTGTGTGTCTGATTGTGCTGTATTTCCTCTTCCTTCTTGTATTCCAGTGAATTAGGGAGGCGTCAGTTTGGGCCACTTTCAACCCTTTCAACAGAAGACTATCTTGTTCTAAAGATTAAAAATGTTTTTGCTCTTTTCACCTAGGCAAAGGATCTTGCGTATCTCCATCAATATATTTACTCTTGATACCACAGAGTAAGTGTTTTCTTCCTCTTTCTCTCCCTGTGTCCTGTTGATTTTATGTTTATGAATGCCTGAATCCACTGTGGGACAAACTCCTAAACCCTATGACTTGTTCAATTTGAAGTTCATGCCTTGATGTTATGGAGTGCATGCCTTGATGCACATGGTCAGCACAACAACATCATTTCTTTCCTGGCCAGTGGTACAGATATATACCTGGGTATCATCTGCATACTAGTGACATCATGCCATGCAACATTAGATGACCTCACCAATGGTTTTATGTAGATGCTAAAGAAGAGAGAGGAGTGACCAAAACTCCTGAGCAGGGGCCTCATGACATCTCCTTACCTACTAAAAATGACTGGAATCAGCTACAAAGAAAGAACCACCACAAAGCTGTGCCTTCCACTTCCAACCCCGCAAGCCAGTTGAGAAGGATATCAAGTATTGGCAACTGCTGAGAGATCTAGCACAGCTGGGACAGTTTCATCATCCTGTCCTGAGATTATCAGCAAGTGGTGCTAATGCCCTCTCAGTGAATCCAGACTGAAAAGGGTCCCGATAATCTGCTTTATCCAGAGTCATCTGAAGCTGCATAACAACCACCCTCTCAACAACCTTTTCTCTAAAGGGAAAGGTTGGAAATTAGACAAAATTGTCTAACATAGCTGGGCCCAAAGAAGGCCTCATGAGCAGGGGATTCACCACCCCTTCCTTCAAAGAGACATTACCATCCCCTGGATCCAACCACATTACCTCTCAAGAGGACTTAAGCAACCAGGGGGAGCATGGGTCAGCAGTGAAATCCGGCCGGTTCTATCCGGCTTGTGCGAATTGGTAGCGCTGGCAGCAGGAGGCTCCGCCCACTCACCTGGACATCATTATGTCCTGTTTTGACCCTCTGTGCATGCGCAGAAGGGGTGCGTGTGAGCGTAGCGAGCACGCTCGCACTCTCGAACCAGTAGCGAAGGTAAGTGCATTTCACCGCTGGCATGGGTCCAGAACACAGTGGCCAAGCTCACAGACATGTGAACCTTCTCCACTTCCTCAGGCTAAACCAGCTTAAAGTCCTCCCAGATAACAGGACTCAGCCATACTTTGAGATCTGCATCAGAAGCCCATCTCTGGATTCATTTAGCAGAAGATTGGTGTCCACCGTTACTGTTGTTTTGTGTTAGAATAAGATATGCATTTAGATAAATTTAAATAACAATAACATCAAGGAACCTCTGTAACAAATACATCTGATTCAGTCTACAACTATTGAGATAATTCTTGCATGTTGAAATAAAATGACACTTCTTTTTTAAACTCAGGGATTAATTCTGGAAAGTCCCATTTTGATCCTGTGAAATGGCAAGCAAATATTTGATCTTATAATAAAACAGGATTTTTAAAATTCTTTAATTTTTCCCTCATACAGACATTATTTCTTATTCCAGGAGGTTTAAGATATTCCTGTTATCAACCATGAAGTAGGAAACAGAACACCAATATTCCAAATATTGCTGAGGATATAGGCATTGCTGAGAAACTGCTAAACTCTGAGACTATGGAAGAACAAATGGACAATAGCATAGTTGTGATACAACAAAGTTTAATAAGTTTGTAACAACAAAGTCCATTTGTCCAAGGAAACATCAACTCTTTCCAACCACAAAGCTTGGGATTCTTTATTGATAAATAATGCAAATTATCTGAGAAATTCAGAGATCCTTTTTGCAAAAGATTATAGAAGCTTTGGGAGAGCTTTTAATAAAATTTGCCATAAAGTGGTTGTTTATTTTATAACTACTGAAAGAATTTTTATCTGGTTAAAATGATCTTCTGATTATCTTTATCAAATTAATCTTAAATGAGACTGGATCACATAAAAACACAATTTGATGATTTCACTAATTCACAACCATCCCCATCCCCATATTCATTTTAACAATAATAATAAGAAAAAAAACAAAGTAAACCCCCAGATGAAAACCAATAAGAGAAAAAAGAAGGTACAAGTGGAAAATAAAGTGAGGAAAAGTAAGAGTTAGGAAAGTACTGCTATTCCTAAACTGACTTTTAAACTTAAGTACAATAACTTGTTTAAACTTTTGGGAGCAGTTGATGAAAGAAACAATAGATCAACCAAAACGCCACTCAGGAAGAAGATGGAAGCAATTAAAGTACCCAATGAAGCAAGTAAGGCAATTCATAAGGTTGGAATACCAATACAACAGCGATGGGTTCTATTTTTTTTACTACCGGTTCTGTGGGCGTGGCTTATTTTGTGGGCATGGCTTGATGGTCATGTGACAATTATTTAGGATTTAGCAGAGGTACTGTTCTACCAGGCTTTTAACTGCTTGCAGAGCTGTACCGATCTACCCATTTATTTTTGCAGGCACTGATCTACTCATGTATTTTTGCAGGCACTGGTCTATTCATTTGTTTTCTTTTAACACTGATCAACTGTAGGGCGGCCCTTTGAAGCCCCGCTGCAAGAGTTTAAACAGTTTTCTCCCTCTAGCCATCAGCTAGAGTGGGGCCAAATAAACGGTAAGAATAATGCAGGGGGTGGGTGGGGGGCGCAGGGGATGGGGAGGCACGGGGGGGCACGGGGAAGAACCGGTTCAGTGACATCATATCATCACCGGCCTGGTTCTCGGGAGAACCAGGCTGAACCGGGAGGAACCCACCACTGCAATACAGGTCTTCTAATCCAGCAGTGTCCAGTCTCTGTTAAGGAAAGGAACTCCTATAAACTGATGGAAATTTTCATAATGTTCTCAGCCTAGTGGAAAAGATTATTTATTTATTTATTTATTTATTTATTTAATTAATTAATTAATTAATTAATTAATTTATATCCCACCCTTCTCCCTGAAGGGACTCAGGGCGGTGAACAGCCGAGAATTAAAATAACATACAATATAAAAGTTAAAATAATTAAAAATAAATTAAATTAAATGGCCGCCCCAATTTACAATCCCTAGCAATACAATTAAAAAACTAACCCATAAAACCTATTCAGGCCAGGCTGGCTTGCTGAAATAAAAACATCTTCAGGGCCTTACGAAAAGTACGGAGATCCAGAATCAGCCGTATTCCGGGAGGTAGCTCGTTCCAGAGGGCGGGTGCTCCCACAGAGAAGGCTCTCCCCCTGGGGGCCGCCAGCTGACATTGCTTGACCGATGGCACCCTGAGGAGGCCCTCTCTGTGAGAGCGCATTGGCCGGTGGGAGGTTATCGGTAGCAGCAGGCGGTCTCGTAAATACCCTGGCCCTAAACCATGGAGTGCTTTAAAGGTGAGAACCAACACCTTGAAGCGCACCCGGAAGACCACCAGGAGCCAGTGCAGCTCGCGCAGGAGAGGTGTTATATGGGAGCGCCATGTCGCTCCCGTGATAACCCGCGCGGCCGCATTCTGGACCAGT
Source organism: Arizona elegans (assembly GCA_022577455.1). NCBI lineage: Eukaryota > Metazoa > Chordata > Lepidosauria > Squamata > Colubridae > Arizona > Arizona elegans. The sequence goes on from JAKOOJ010000001.1 coordinate 90,118,210, forward strand.
TGGATTAACAAAGACATGTAGGCTAGAAGCTACATCAAAGAAAATCTAAGAATTTAGTATTTCCTCTGAATAAAATATTTATTTCCTTGATCTTGATTTGTTACATTAGTGTCCTATACTTTCAACAAAGAACTCACTTTCAACAAAGAACAAACTTTCAACAAAGTATGATTGGGATTCCATTCCAGTAAGATAATTCAGCTTAATCAGCTTAAATCAGAGAATCAAACCCAATTAGACCTTCTCTGATATCACTCAGTTTCCACGCTTGAGGTAGAGCTGCACAAATCTACAACAGCTGATGCTGTAAAAATTGAGGTTTTGTTTGGAATCCCACTGATTTTAGTTATGAAATGAAATAGATGTACAATGGGAGGAAATGGGATCCATATTCTCAAAAAATCCCCAATGCAAATTAAAACATATTATATACCTTTGTGAAATGTGCTCTGGTTTACAAATGTCAGCATATTGTCCCCAATAATCTCAGTCTTTATTTTACTGATTTTGGAAGGATGTAAACTGAATCAATTTTGAGCCCCATCAGGATTGAACTCCAGGCTGTGGGCAGAGTTAGCTTGCAGTACTGCATTCTAACCACTCCGCCACCCCAAAAGCTATTTATGATCCAGTTCTGAAGTTACTACATCCAGCCCCCCCATCCCCAGTCATATGACTGCATGATTGGCAACCAGTCCACATTTATGGCTGTGATCATGTGACCATGATTTACAGTGGTTTTTCTGGAAGCCAGTGTTTATGTTTGGTTTCCGCAAAGTGAATAATGGATTTGCTTAACGTTGTGGCACTCGCTTAATGACCACTGCAGAAAAGATAGTAGAATTGGGTCTAATCACATGATGACACATGTTACAACAATCATTGTTGTATCAATTACTATCTTAATTGCCATGCTCAGTTATGGTCATAACTTGAGGATTACCTGCACTATCATTTACTTTTGCAGGTAATCATAGGACACAAAAGAGTAATCAGAGTAATCATTTTTTTCTCTAGACAGGTCAGCAGGAATAATCTATCTATTCTATCCAATTAATAGTTTATTTCACCCAAGCTTCTAAAATTTAAATTTGTCTGCTACAAGTTTCTAATGCTCTTAAAATTCAGTTTCATTTATTCAACGGTGTAGATTATATTGACTTTTACTGTGTTTTAATGTTTATCAGGATTTTTTGTTTTTTTTGCTTTGATACAAAAACGAATAATATATTTATCCTTGCTTTTCAAATATTTATAAGAGCTATTTGCTCTTAGAGCATACAGGAAATTTCTGAGCAAACATTGACAATCTCCAATCTTTGCAAAGGAAGCCCTTATTAACTTGCTTCTACTGGAATCAATAGCTAGGATTTAAAGAGCAATTTAAGTTAGATTCCAAAAGACAAAGTAAAATTGGCTTAATATAATGACACTTGGTCATAGCAATGTACCCTCCACAACTAAATTCAGTAATAGAAATTAACAACTTCACAAATCTGAAATTGCAGACATGCAGCATTACTTGAGTGTACTACCTTACTTGAGTGAATATTTGAAAGAAGGCTTTAAAAGATCACAATTGTGATGTTATATTCTTAAAAGCCTTTAATAGGCAAAAAAAAAATTGATGTCACTAGCAAGGAATATTCTCTTTCTTTTTTAAATGATGCTAAAGTTTTTGGTATGTTTGTGGTAAAAATGGAAATCAAGACAAAATGGTGTCCTATGTTTAATCTTATACCTCATGTTAATCCCAAGGCATCATTTTGCTCCTAGACGTAGGTGTTTGTTGAAAAGAAGTTAAAGGGCATCTATTGTACTGGGTGAAACTCTGTGAAATCTCTGTGATGTTCCATCTGATTGCTAAACCAACATTTATTTCCTAAACTTGGTCACTTTGACAGATATGGCATGAAGGAATCAAGGATTGGAGCAGAATGTACTTTAAACAAGAAAATCCCTGTCAAGAAAAGATCAATATAAAGTTACCCATCTCTCTCTCTCTCTCCCTCTCCCTCCCTCTCCCTCTCCCTCCCTCCCCCCCCTCTCTCTCATCCAAAGAAGCAGAAGCCTCAAGTAGCTCCATTTCTTAATAAATTTATTTTAACCCCTGGATTTGTGGTGGTGGGTAAAACGGGTATTGAAAGTGGTAAGGGTAAGTCAAGCCAAGTCAACTCTGATGACTTCAAAACAGGGTCATAACAATTTTTAATTTTATTTTTTTCATCAATTGTTGAAAAGGAAAATGATAGACATACAAGTGACTGGATAGTATCCAAGATGGCTGCTCTCAATATAAATGGGATAGCTTTGCAGTCTATTGATCATCTGCTTCTGGATCATCAGTAACTTATTTATCTAGGGCAGGGCGGGGAACAATGGCCTTTTTATGACTTGTGGACTTCAACTCCCAGAATTCCTGAGCCAGCCATGCTGGTTTAGAAATTCTGGAAGTTGAAGTCCACAAATCATAAAGAGGCCATCGTTCCCCTCCTCTGATCTAGGGAATACAAACAGGTTGAATAATGTATATTGGGTGAAGCGACCTTTCAATGATGAAAGAAAAATAATAATCCATTTTGAGTTATCACTAGGGCTCTCCTTAGCTCAGGAACATAAAGGAAATCTCCAGAATTATGACTTCCTTTATTTGCCATTCCCCAACCAGGTTTCAGCAACTGGCAAACTCTGATCTGAAAAATCTAATCAGGATCGGAGATGGTTAGCAGTTGTATGGAAAACTGTCCACTTAAAACATGTCAATAATACTAAGATTATAGACTGGGAAGTCCAAAAATATACCAGAAGAAGATAATGGTAAATCATTTCCATTCTGTTGCCAGGATAACTTTATGGACATATCCAGGAAAACACTGCGCATTGAGTTAAACAGTAAAATAAACTTCATTTTTAAAATTTCCCATAGCTTTTTATAATCCTTTCTCTTCCTTGTACGATAAAGCTTTCATTATTCTTCCAGAAAGCAAGGAGAAAGGCCCAAAATAATTTTGAGCTTAATTATCACGTCAGCATAGTATGCAGAGTTGTGAAATAATGTCCATGCGGTTTGATTTTTATTTTTCTACTACGACATTCTTATGGAAATTCAGCAACACATTCATAAACAGGTTCTTTGAGCAAATTGTTCCTAATGCACAACTCAAGATAAGGGGAATTCTAACCTCAAAATGACTCATTTAGATATTAGTAGAATGTTTGCAGATCATCTTAGAAATTATCAGATTGGATTTCAAATACATAGGACCAACAGGAGCATTCTTGTCACTTATGACTTATGTGACATCGAGATTGCTTCCTGGTATTTTAAAATTGGTCAATGGTTAGAATCGTTTAAGAAAGTTCATATCCTTTCCTTTTTCACGGACTATAATAGAAGAAAATTTTCCTTGATGTCAGCAGTAACAATAAAGTAGATTTACTCAACCATGGATGTGTGAAGCCATGAATTAGAATAACATAAGCATGATGTAGCCCACAGGATGGCATGGCATAGGTTGACTTGGAATTCTGATGCTTGGCACAACTTTTTTTCCTTTATTTCCTTTATTCATTTTCATTCATACCTTGCTTACTCTTTCCTTTAGAAGACAAGCACTAAAACATTGATTAGGCTTTCTTAGAAACGTAGCAGGTTAGTTAATTAAAAATAATGTAGCAGCTAGAAAATCCAAGTTGATATATTTTGCATCTTCTATATTATCATCCTCTATTGGAGTATGGGAGAGTGGATGTGGGCTCATACTTGAATAGGAATCTTCATGCACAGACTCATCCTACACCTGTTTGAAAAAAGGCAACTGAAGTTTGCACATTGCGAGCAATAAACATGCATACATACATACATACATACATACATACATACATACATACTCCACATTATGAGCTGATGTTTATGCTGAACTTAGGTACTCCATTAATCAAATTCCTAGTTTTGTACACTATCATGAATTAATCAATCAAGCTATGTTTGTGTATGCAAAGCCACAAAAATTATCAAATTGAAAACTACGGTAGGTATTTAAGGAATGATGTTCAAACTCAGCCAAAGTCTTTCAGTCCATATAATTTATACATGTATAAAATTTTCATCATAAGCCTCTTAGCAGCTTCCTTCATTCTCTGTCCAATCATTCATGTCCAGTAGAGTGCTAAATTAGAGGGAGTGGGAGCAATTTGATATCTTTGATAGTAATTTGATACAGCTGTGATGTATTGCTTATGCAATTGCAAGGACACTTCTTGTTCTGGGTCTGAGCTAGATGTAGGACTGGTTGTCAATCACTACAAAGATAAACATCAACTCAACTTAATCTTAAAGTTTCCCTTTAATTCAAATGTTTTTTTTCGAGAACAATCTTTATTTTATCCAGTAAGAAATCCTGCGTTCTTTGCATATTCCCTCAATAAGAATAAGATTTCATACAGCTGTAGAAAGATTTGGGTTGGGGATTATTTATTTATTTTGTATATGTAACACACACTTTTTTTAAAAAAATAAACCTTTGTTCCTGGTATCATATGCACTATTAAGGCTTAGGAAATTTGATTTCACAGAGTTTTTCTTTTAACTGAACATGTTGCAACCACACACATCGTCCATTCACAAGATTGGCGCAATAATAAACTTCAATAGTCAATTTATATTGTCTTCAAGCAGGAAGAAAAGTTCATTTAAATTTACAAGAAGGTTGAAACTCTATAACCAAGTCAACTATGGCGTCAGTCAATTTCAAAAGCAATCATTCTTTTTTTTTGTTTGTTTGTTTGTTGTATGGAAAGTATGAATCATTGGTATTTGAATATACTTTCAATCTTGACTGGCAGACCCTTTAATCAATTTGAATGTTTTCAAATTGTGCTTTAATCAAACAAGGTGTGAGAAATGTGAGATTTAAACATTAATTGACATGTTGACACGGGTGAGATTCAAGGTGCTGGTAATCACCTATAAAGCCCTACATGGCTTAGGCCCGAGGTATTTGGCGGACCATCTGCGGCCAGTGACAGCTCCCCATCGCCTGGTGTGTTCCCACATGGAGGGCCTCCTTGGGGTGCTGTCAACCAGACAATGTTGGCTGGTGACCCCTAGGGAGCGGGCCTTCTCTGTGGGCGCACCTACCCTGTGGAATCAGCTCCCCCTGGAGCTCTGGGTGGCCCCTGACCTTCGCTCTTTCGCTGTAGCCTTAAAACATGGCTATTTCGCCTGGCCGGCTTGGACTGAAGGGGTTTTAGAGGGGATTTTAATGGTTTTTATAGTTTTATTGGGTATTTTTTTAAAAATTGAACTTTGTGTGTTTTATTGTTGTGAGCCGCCCTGAGTCCTTTCGGAGATAGGGCGGCATATAAGTCCAAATAATAAATAATAATAAATAATAAATGTTATGTTTGGGCTACTACAGCCAAGCTACTTTGTTTATTTAGCGTATGGCATCTATAGAGGTCATGCAATCATTGATATACATATTTAATTTAAATAAAGCACTGTGTGTGTGTGTCTGTGTGTGTGTGTATGAATGATATGTGGACAATACAATATAAGACATGATATATTAAATTAGAATAAAACCATAATACCATATTTACCATAATATGGAGCCATAGAGTTGCAATCAGATAGATGTTATAATTTGATATCTAAGGAAGCTAACCATCTAACTGGTACAGTTGTAGTGAGATCATCCCAGGTGTCTTGAAATTTCCTGAGGGGACATTCTTGAACTATATGTGTTATAGTTTGTTCCGGTGCATCATAGTCACAAGGTGGGCTCTCGGCCGTTCCCCACTTAAAGAGCTTTGCCTTAATTCTGGCATGTCCTGTCCTGACTCTATTCAGGTGGGTCCATATTTTTCAGGGTAACTACATTCCTGGAAGTGGTATGATTGCTTAGATGGAAGGTGCCTACTTCAGTTTTATTTGGGTTAGGGCATAGCCTCCACTTCTCATATTATATTTGACTTAATCAGCCAAGCTACTTATTAGTTGTGGTCTACTCATTTCAAAATGTTTTTCCCATCAATATCATCAGAACTGTTGTCAAAGTGATTAATTTGTCGTTCAATTTGTCATTCAAACCACCTGGCTGCCCCCCATCAAGTGGAGAATGCCATGATCTTCACCAGGTGGAGATAATGAGAACATCCTTCTTCAGATCCCAAAGTGACTCCTTTGTCTTCCTTATACTTTCACCCTCCAAATCCTACTCTTAAAAGTTTTACTGAAGCTTGCTGGCATCTTACTTTAATTGTTTCAATAAAAAGAAATGGTATAAACTAAATACAGGAGCAATACAATTTTCCAACATATCCTTTGCTTCTTCAATAGTTCGCTTCTTCAATACTATGTAACGTTCAAATGCCATTCCTCTCCCCAACTATGCTCCATCTTTAACTGATTCCTTCTATGCTCCGAACCAATTTTTTTACATCTGTGCACGTTCCATCTCTGTTCCCTTCAACCTAATTAATTCACTAACAGTGCTGCCAATGGTACTATTTCGATAAATGGTGATTGCACCCATTTGATGCAGCAATCTGAGGATTTTAGCAATATTGTAAAAGGCTGGGGTTATAGTTATACATAGATGATATTTTCAGCATTTTGTCACTTTCCAGGCTATCCTAAGGCTTCGAGCTATTCATTTTATATTTTAAAATATTAGATTGGGAACTATATGCCAATTTTCTGTGTTGTACATTTTTAAGATGTTAAGTGTTATTATGGTGGACTGGTATGTATGATATAACAGGTACAGTCTGGAGGATGTTTGAATTTTCAAACATAAGAAGACTAGATAAAATTACACACTGATATGGAACTCAGGGCCAGAGAGCTATCGAAATAAAATTTACATTTAACTAAGAAAAAATCTGAAGAGCCCTTATCCCAGTTTACTTACCTTCATGTTTTTGCTTGTGTAAGCTAGTCCTGAGATATCAGCTGCTGATATCTGAGTAACCATCAAGACCATTGCTAAGAAAAGAGAAAATTAACAGTAAAAATAACCATTTTGAATCCATGGTATAGTATCATTAACTGCTGCCCAGTTTAAAATAAACAAAACTATACTGTAGAACGGTCACCCTGATTTCCCCCCCCCCCCAATTTTTTTTTAAAAGAAACCACTGATCTCTCACCCTAGTAAACATGACTGCATTTATATTTTGGAATCCAATGAAAGGTATTCAAAACTAAATTTTATTTCAGGCATAATGACTTATAGCCTGTGTGAATAGAAGTTGTCAAGTTTTATTCAACCTTTTAATCTACTGCCATCTCTGGCTGCTAAAATCTCGCCCTACCTCCCACTGCCCACTACAATCCTGAAGTGTTTGCAGCTACAGGTAGTCCTCAGCATACGATTACAATTGGGATCAGACTTTCCTTTGCTAAGCAAGGCAGTTATTAAATGAGTTGCACCCAAATTTATGACCTTTTGGCCATGGTTGCTAAGCAAGTCATTGTAATTAAACTGAGTCGTGCAGTCATTAAGCGAATCTGTTTCCCCCCCCCACACACACACCATTGACTTAGCTTGTCAGAAGCCCACCAGGAAGGCTGCAAATAATGATCATATGTCCCTGACATATTGCAACCATTATAAATAAACATTGGTTGCCAACTTCCCAAATGTTGATCACGGGACCGTGGAGATGCTGCAAAAGGGTAAGTATGAGGAACAGTGGTAAGTCACTTTTTTTTTAGTATTGTTTTATTTTTGAACAATCATAAATCAATGGTTGTAAGTTGAGGACTACTTGTAATGAAGGAGAAATCATTACAGAAGCAACCTGGGTTGTAATGGCCCAAGAAGCCCCCACAAGTAGTTCGCCCAGAGGTGTTTCCCCTACAGTTCCCCCCCAGATTTCCCCACTAAACATTTCCCCACCAAATGTTTCTAGAAATATATATATATATATATATATATATATATATATATATATATATATATATATATATATATATATATATATATATGTATATATATATGTGTGTGTGTGTGTGTGTGTGTGTCTGTGTGTGTCTGTGTGTATGTATGTATGTATGTATGTATGTATGTATGTATGTATGTATGTCTTTGGTTATTTGGGTTTTCTCCCATGTAAAATTGGAAGTGTCTTGGTGACGTTTCGACGAAGTCTCATTTGTCATCTTCAAGCTGGTGTTTTTGGCTTCGTGCTTCGTGTGTGATCGCTCCTAGAAGCACGAAGCCAAAAACACCAGCCTGAAGATGACGAATGAGACTTCGTCGAAATGTCGCCAAGACACTTCCAATTTTATGTGGGAGAAAACCCAAATAACCAAAGACCTACATACAAACACCCGCGAAAACCTCAGAAAACAAATTATATATATATGTGCTTTCTTCTTGGATGAAACTGGTCCAAACTGCAAAGACAAACAGTTTGTTTTCCTATAAATCATGACATTTAACTTGCAAGGAACCAGCAACAACTTAAAACCTGCTGAGCTACTTCAAATTCCTTCAGTTATGTCTGGATGTTGTTACATCCTACTGTGATTGACTTCTGACTCATGATTCTTTTACGTGAATCTTGTTCACTTAGGGAAAATAGCAGGGTTGTAAGACATGAGAACAAATTAATACTTGGCAACTGCTTTAATCATAGAATAACAAAGTGCTGTATTTCCATAGAAGAATTTACTGTAATGTCTGATCTCTGAAACCACAGGTATTCATTACTATGCTAAAATCAAAGAATTATCTTGACTTCACAAGCCACAAGCAACCCACCTGGCACCCTTAAATGAAGTCTATTGAAAGTCTATTTCAATACAGTATCCTGATAGCTGGCTATGAAATCTCTGCTTAAACATCAATAGAGAAGATGCTCTCTATCTTCCATTGGCAAGAAACAATTCAAATGTATTGAGATGTTTTAATATTCTGTGTGACTCCAAAAGGATATCTAGGTGCAAATATCAGTCTCCAGTCATTTCTGCCTGTTTTATAAAACCCAACTCTTTTACATACTCTGGGTCCCATCAATGAAACAGTACCATCATGAGAAAACACTGACGACCTGATTCTTCTCATGGGTGCTTGGCTACGATATTAAATATGAGTCTTTTGGAACTATATGAGATATGGGGTTGGAGTCTACTTTTTATTATTTTGTAACCATTTTCCTCTATTTGATGTTTTTAATCCTTGTTGGCCGTCCAGAGATGCTTGGCTAGTAGGCGTTCATATAAATTGGCTGACTGGCTGAATGTGGATTAGCAATATTGGTGCTGATTCCATCCACCTTGCTCCAGGTTTTTCTCGTGTTCGCTTTCCTTCCACCTTTCCCAGTATTAGACCTTTCTCCAGGGAGCCAGGTTTTCACATGATGTGTCCAAAGAAGAGTAATTTGAGCCTGGTTATTTATGCCTTTGGGCTGATTTGTTCCATGATCGTTCAGCTTGTTTTCTTGCTAATAATATTTATTTATGTTTGCCTCTAGAATACTTTGCTTCCACATTCTTAATGATAAATCTGCTACTGTCCTCTAATACAATTCTGGTTACATGGATCAGAATTGCGATCTCAGGTCTGCATAGCACCAGCTGTTCTGTTCAAAGAGTGAAGAATGCTCACTTTTAGATTAGATCTTTGAAGAAATGTTCTTCCCATTCCTTTTCTGTTTATTATCAGCAAACTGGAAAAACAGGAGGAGCTGCCCCCACTTAGCCACACAAAAAAGAGGGAGGGGGAAATCCCTCTCTCAGCGGGGGCGGGGGGGGGAGAGCACAGCAAGCAGCAAAACATCCAGTTCATGTTCAGTGACTTACCTGAAATTCTTCTTCCCACTCCAGAGAGGAAAGTTTCCTCCAGGTTTGGGAAAGGTCCATCTAATTGCCAGCACATGGGGATGTGGAGTCATTGGAAGGTTTAAAAAAGAAAGAAAGAACGGCTACAATAAAACTGGGTTTTGGAAGGAGAAGAGCAGTGTTCTGTGTCAGTTGGAAAGGAAGCAGATTGATTGTAATTTATATGTTATTTATTAAGAACGTTTAAGTTGTTAGTTGCGAAGTCATGTCTGACCCATCACAACCCCATGGACAATGTTCCTCCAGGCCTTCCTGTCCTCTACCATGCTCTGGAGTCCATTTAAGCTCACGCCTACTGCTTCAGTGACTCCATCCAGCCACCTCGTTCTCTGTCATCCCATTCTTCTTTTGCCCCCAGTCTTTCCCAGCATTAGGCTCTTCTCCAGTGAGTCCTTCCTTCTCATTAGGTGGCCAAAGTATTTCAGTTTCATCTTCAGGATCTGGCTTTCTAAAGAGCAGCCATGGTTGAACTCCTCTAGGACTGACCAGTTTGATTGCCTTGCAGTCCAAGGGACTCACAGGAGTCTTCTCCCGTGAGCACCATAGTTTAAAGGCCACAATTCTTTGGTGCTCAGCCTTTCTTATAAGAACGTTTATATAGCAGCCCAATTTATGGTGACTCTGGGTGGCTTATAGAAGTAAAATCCCAAGTACAAAACCCAATAAACCCTCACACTTGTGGTAACAATAATCAAGCAAATCACTTGATGAGCTCTGTAGCATCTTGGGGTCCTGAGGGCTGCTGGCAAAACCATGTATTTAGGGCCTTTTGAGAGAGTATCAAATAGGGGGCAACCTTTATCTCTGCAGGGATGTTGTTTCACAGGGAGGGCGCCATCCTCGAGAAGGCACCTTTTGTTGGCCCAACTAGGCATCTCTCTTTAATAGAAAGGACCCATAACATACTCTGCTTCCCTAATTTGGTGGGTCAGGTAGATGTAATTGGGAAAAGACAGTCCTTCAAATTACCTGGCCCCAAGCCACATAGCCATTATTACCTACCGGTATATGTGATCTTTTTAACAGACAGATGGTCTCAAAATCAAATGCACCCATACTTTCATACCCACATTTATACATACTCATACAATGAATATTGGCTTGAAAGTATCACCTGCAACCACCAGGTCTGGCAGAAGAGGTATGTTACAGGTCCCAATTGCTAAGGAATTACATTTGCCAAGACCCAGGAACTGGACTTTTTCTGTCATGGCAGAAACATCATCTTCCTGAGGTAAAGTTGGCCCCATCCCTGTTAAATTTCCTTCAAGTCTTAGTTCTGTCCTTCAAGTCTTGGTTGTGTCATCAGGCTTGGGAATCTCAAGGGAATGATGAGTTAATCAGATGGCTTGATTATCTGTAAGAATTGATGCTCTCTCCTTGACTTTTTAATCATATATTATTAATTGTTGATTGTCTTCTAATATTCCTATTTTATAGTTTTTTTTTATTGTAAATTGCTCATTGTCAGGTTCTTATTATTTAAATGATGTTAGATGGATGAATGGATAGAGATCGATATACTGGATCTATAGATAGATAGATAGATAGATAGATAGATAGATAGATAGATAATCTTTTTACCCCCCAGTTTGCTAGCCATCCATTCCCCAAAGAACTTTAAGTGGTTGAAGGAATCTGAATGATATCTGTTGGATTCATTATGTGGATATTTGATTAAGGATAAGATTACAACTCCATTTGTTAGTGACTGAAAAGCAACAATATACAAAAAAAGGGCCAAAAGGAATGAATGCATACATGCATGCATGCATGCATTCATTCATTCATTCATTCCTTTTGGTCCTTTCTTTGTTATTTCTTACTTATTTACATTCACTTTTTCTTACTTTTATTTTTCTTTTTAAAATTTGTATTGCTTCTACTTTGTAAAAAGATGATCATATAATAACAGCAATTGACAAAATCACCACCAGTCAATTGCAAAAGGCAGATTTACTTGGAACAGTTTACATCCTGTGATAATACCTTTAATACCTCCTCGGGGTGCCGTCGGTCAGGCAATGTCGGCTGGCGGCCCCCAGGGGGCGAGCCTTCTCTGTGGGGGCACCCGCCCTGTGGAATGAGCTGCCTCCTGGAATACGATTGATCCCGGACCTCTGGACCTTCCGTAAAGCCCTGAAGACGTTTTTATTTCATCAAGCCGGCCTAGCCTAAATGGTTTTTAATTGGGATTTTAAATTTTATGGATTTGGGGTTTTAAATTGGGTAGCCAATGATTTAATTCTTTTAATTATCTTAACTTTTGTATTTGTATGTTTTTTTAATTTTGGCTGTTCACCGCCCTGAGTCCCTCTGGGAGAAGGGCGGTATACAAATTAAATAAATAAATAAATAAATAAATAAATAAATAAATAAATAAATAAATACCAACAAATAACATCATCTGCCTATCCCAGTCCTTGAGAAGGACTTGATAGGTGGATGAAAATGACCATGTGACCAACCATAAAAAGTAATTATAATAGGTTTGACATGTGAGGATCCTATTAGATCCATACCAGAAAATACCTTAGAGAAACATTGAAAATACACCCATTTGGCCAACCATGTGACATGTCTATGCAAAATATGTTATTAGAAATGTGGCAAAATTGATATAATCTTACAGTTTATGAGACATTTCTATTGTGTTTTCCTGCACTGAACAGTTTGTGCCAGTACTGAGTGATTAAGATTAAGATCCAGCAGATTCTGGTTAAATTTGCTTTGTATGCTGCAGTCTTTCCTTAGTGACAAAGCACGTGGATTTTCCATCCTGAATCAAAAGAGGTTTTTTTTTTCTACTCATCCTTTTTTGCCCATCATTTTGCTCTTAGCAGGATAAATTTTTCTGATCCATGAAGAGAAAGAACATACCTTATTCTCTGGATGCAGCAAAGAGTGCTAAATATAAAATGTATCCAGTGGTGAAATCCAAATTTTTTTTACTACCGGTTCTGTGGGCATGGCTTGGTGGGCATGGTGTGGCTTGGTGGGTGTGGCAGGGGGGAGATACTACAAAATCCCCATTCTGTCCCCATTCCTGGGGGAAGGATATTGCAAAACCTCCATTCCCACCCCACTCTGGGGCCAGTCAGAGGTGGTATTTGCCAGTTCTCCGAACTATTCAAAATTTCTGCTACCAGTTCTCCAGAACCTGTCAGAACATGCTGGATTTCACCCCTGAATGTATCCCCTTGTTTCTTCAGCAATAGCTAGATAGATTAGGCTGGCTGGCTAAATATACAAATGGACAAATAGAAGAAAGATAGATATTGATATCAAGATTGATATTTGTTTATTAAAATTTGGTCTGGAAGATAATATGTTTGTGATGCTACAAATGCTAACGTAGTCATAATATTTTTATTTAGAATTTATACATTAAAGTGAAGGCTGGACCTTCTTGTACATTTCATTTGTATGTTGATGAGTTATTCAAAAAAATCTAGGTCACTGCAGTTTAATGATATCTTCCTCCAATCAGTTCCTTTCATCCAGTTTTGTAGCCTCAACTTTCAGAATGTTCAACTATTGCAACTATTGCACAAAATTCTTGACTTCAAGCCAAGAGATCTGGAGCATGTCCAGATTGGAGAAGACTGGAATAAACCTTAACACTTCTAAAACAATTGCCGGGTCAAATTGTTCCTGTGTATTATGAGTGAGATAGCGTCATAGAAACATGCTGTTAGAGACATAAAAGGCCAATATTGGGGACAAATTTTAAAAGCCCCTTTTGGAAAATCAATCTTCTCATATTAGAAGCATTGCACTGCTGTGTACTTGCCTGTAAGTCTCCTGAGGAAGGCTCAGGGTATTGGATACAATGATCTAGCTCAGACATCTCCAAACTTGTCAACTTTAAGACTTGTGGACTTCAAATCCCAGAATTCCTCAGCTAACCAGGAGTTGAAGTTCACAAGTCTTAAAATTGACAGATTTGGAGATGCAAGGTCTAGCATTTGGACATCCTTGAGTCATTCCAATTCAATCCACAATCACTTGCTAATATTCTCCAGTATTGCCAATATCTTTTCCTCTGCCCCAATCCATGTTTTCCTGAACAACTTTGAAGAGAACAAGAAGCAAAAAAGTACAATACTCTGGAGCAGGGGTGTCAAACTCAAGGCCCACGGGCCAGAACCAGCCTGTAGGGTGCTTAGACCTGGCCTGCATGGCCCCCCTGGAAACAGCAAAGGACTGGCCCGCGATGCCTCGGCCCAGCCCTAGCTGACCGGGTGCTGATCTACAACCTGGTGGCGGCTGACAGAGTGCTGTAGGAGGCCATCACAGCAGAAAATGGAGCATGGGAGGGCTACATGCGCCCATCCCAAGTGCCATTTTTATTGACAGAGTGCTGGAGGAGGCCATTGCACCCGAAAACAGAGCTCCATTTTCGTTGGCAGATTGCTAGCAAAACAAACTACTAGTAAAAGTGGCATTTGATCACAAGACAAGGAGGCATTGAGAAATGTTTCCCCTTTTGCATTTGAGCATCCAAGAAAGGACAGGAAAGGAGAAAGGGGAAGAGGAATGACAAAGAAAAAGATGGGAAGATGGGAAGAGAGGAAGGAAGGAAAAAAAGGGAAAGAGGGGAAAGAAGAAGAAAGAAAGGAAAATGAGGAGGGAAGGAAAAAGAAGAAAAGAGGAAGAGGAAGAGGAAGGAAGGAAGGAAGGAAGGAAGGAAGGAAGGAAGGAAGGAAGGAAGGAAGGAGATTATAATGAGAGGGAGGAGGGTCTGAGGGAAGTCCTGCCTTAGCACTTGGCCACCAGCAGCCCTTTTTCGCCATCCCCTTGTCTCCTCCTCCTGACCTCTCCTGGTGGTCTCCCATCCTATCGCTGAGGATGCTTTGATTACAAAGCCAGGTCTCCTTGCATGGAGAGGAAGTGGACCTCCCTCTGACCCACACACTTTGCTCTCCTGCACAAACCATGAGCAACCTGGCCAAGGAAAGTGAGCACAGCAGCAGCAGCCTTGAGGAGGGGGTAAGCAAGCCAGGCACCCCCTCGGGGAAGTGGGACTGGCTGGGCTATGGGTGCCCAGTGCCCTGGAAGTTTGAGGGATGGGATGGGCACTTGCCCTCCACTTCCTAGGGCTCTGGACAGCCTGTACCGCCATCTGGGGGTCCTCCACAGGGACAGTGAGTCTCCTCTGGAGGGCAATCGTTTAGTGCTCTCCCTAGTCTTGCCTTCCTCCACAGGAGACAATGGATCTCCCCAGCCCCTCCTGGGCCGCCACAGGCGCCCCTGACACAAGTGATGTTGAGCTGGCGTTGCCCACCCCGGCCATGCCCACCTGGCCCTCCAAGGTCAAACAACATTGATGTGGCCCTCAGTAAAATTGAGTTTGACACTGGAGGAAAACTAGAATTTTTACTTCCTTTCCCATGATTTTGATTCTGGGCTATGAAAGTTTTGGAAAGAACACTCAGAACTAATGAGAATGTTTGTTTAACCTCTTTAACTCATCGACTAGGAGATGAAACAAAAAGTTAAAACAAGAGGAATAAAACAGTAAATATCCTGGAAAATGTGTTACATAACCTAAAGAATTCTGAATATAAATATATATATTTACTAACAATAGTTCCACATCTCCCTTGCAGAAAACAAGCAGAGCCAATGCATATACAGGGACTCATGGAAACACTTTAATATGAGTTGTTCTAAATTTCTAGGAGCCCATGGAAATGGGTTACAAACTGGTAAATAAAGGACAATAGAACCAACTCTATTGTATTTTAATTAACTCTGTCTAGAATTTCATCACTGGCTCTTCAGACAGACTGAGCAACCTGTATTTAGCCCTGCAGGCCTATTCCTGCCCAATTGTTTCCAGATTGGTCTCAGGATAATTTACCTTATTCAAAACTTGTCATATTTCATTTACAACAGGGAAGTACATTCTGTCACATCTTTCTCCCTCTGGTGGCAATCTGCAGTTTATATTTGCTTTTTTTAAAATAGTGGTATGTGATTTGCAGTTAAGTAATTAGTATAGCTTTATGAGCAAATGATCTAGATAAATAATATGTAATTAAATTAAATCATTTTAAAAGGAAATTAAAGGAGCACAACAACACACATTAAGAACCTGTCCAAATCAATGGCCATTGACATTGATTTATTTTTTGGAAGAAGTAGGGCAAGAAAATTTCCCTGTCTGAATTGCAAAATAATTGGCCACCATTTCCGGGGCCAATGTGCAGATTGGAATACGTTCAGCCTTTGGATTTTGCATTTCTTGTGCTAGTAAAATAATGCTTAGGATCATTCAATTTACAGCCACACATTGAAATTTACAGCCACACAATGAAAGGGAGATACCAAATATTCAAAATTTTAAAAGGCCAAGGGAAAAAAAGATGATTGCTGATGCACACTGGATAATTGAGAAAGAAAACCAAAACAAGAAGAAGTCAAAATGTGCTTCATTGATTATAGAAAGGTCTTTGTTTGTTGTCATGTCAATAATCCTTAGGAAAACAGAAATCCCAGAACATTTCATCGTCCTAATGTTTAACTTTTAGATAGCTGACAAGAAACCATAGCCCAAACAGAACACGATTTTAACATGACATTGCTAGAGCCTGCTGAAAATTAATCTTTAGCAATAAAGTCAAGGGACAAAGTGAAAAGATGGGACTGAGATGAAATATAAGGAAAACGAAACTAATAACAGCAGATGCAATAAGCTGTTAAAACGAACAATGAAGATACAAAAGTGGTAGGTGTCTGGCATTATGAATTATGACGAGTAATTTTTTTTTTTAATTTGATTTATATGCCGCCCTTCTCTGAAGACTCAGGGCGGCTTACAATGTGCTCAGCAATAGCCTTCATCCTTTTGTATATTTATACAAAGTCAGCTTATTGCCCCCACAACTGGGTCCTCATTTCACCTACCTTAGAAAGGATGGAAGGCTGAGTCAACCTTGAGCCTTGGCGAGATTCGAACCCTGCAGTAATTGCAGGCAGCTGGTCTTAATAACCAGCTTAATAACAGGGTGCCTTAAACCCCTGTACTAATTGAAGCAGCAATGAAGAAATACAAAATGAACTAGCACTTAGGATAGCAAGGAGCCCTTGGAAAATTTAGAAGGATACTGCAGTGTGTCTAAACTTAGGAAAATCAGAAATGTGCAGGCAATGGTTTTTCCTATATAATGCTGAATGGAAGCGAAAGCAGAAATTTGAAAAATCAGAACAGAAACATTATTGGTGTTGTTGAATTTCAGCACTGAGAAGATTTCTGAGAAAACCATGGATAACCAAGAAAGAAACAAATGGAACAGCCGCCTTTCAGGAAAAGCAGGCAGACAGGATCATTCTCCATTGCAGTATTTTACTGACTGATATATGGTGCTGTTCTGTTCCTAGATCATTTCACCAAAGGTCTGTTTTCATTGAAGCACATCTTCCATTTCAATTTGCAGGAATTCATCCTCAGTGTTACATGTGGTATATGGTAGAGGATATTTGCCAGGATCCAGGTGGGGGATTCTAAATCTACTGTACTGCATTGAAACCTTAATTTCCTTAAGGTTTGAGAGTTGAGTCCAACTGATTTTGTGACTCAGGTAAGGTCCCCCTAAGAGAATTCAAGATAACTTATTTCCAAGTCTATTAAGGGCTTTCAAAAGTAATATCAGCATTGGAAATTGAACATGGAAACAAATTAGTTACCACATATGTTCCAGTTGCTGAGCTCCTGCTGACAGCTGGATTTTGTACTAGTTGCAGCTTCAGACCCAGTGGTGGGTTTCAAAATTTTTTACTACCGGTTCTGTGGGTGTGGCTTGGTGGGTATGGCATGGCTTGGTGGGCGTGGCAGGGGAAGGATACTGTAAAATCCCCATTTCCTCCCAATCAGTTGGGACTTGGGAGGCAGAGAATAGATGGGGGTAGGGCCAGTCAGAATTTTTACTACCGGTTCTCTGAACTACTCGAAATTTCCACTACCGGTTCTCCAGAACTAGTCAGAACCTGCTGAAACCCACCTCTGTTCAGAACCATTTAAAGTTGGAATGAGCAGGCTGCAATACGTTACCTACTTCAAAAATGCAAGGAATCAGTTCAGAGCTCTGGAAAGTGTAACTCATAACTCCCCTGTCATACTGTTAAACATGGAGAAAAATAAACAGGGATAGAATACAGGGATAGTGTATGTGTGAGGGAGAGGGAGAAAGAGAGGGGGGAGAGAGGGAGGAAGGGAGAGAGAGGGTGGAGGGAGGGAGGGAGGAAGGAGGAAGGCTAAACTACCAATGGTTTAGACATTGTCTGTCTCTTTCAGGCATTCCTGGTTATCTCCCCCAATGCCAGAAAAAGCAGCCCTGCTTTTTGACAATATAGAAAATTACAATGGGGCAGTCTAGGGGGAGGGGGAATGAATAATTAAAGCAAGATGAATTTTCAGTTGGCACACTAACTGAAGCTTCTAGTTGAGCAAGGTCATTGGGCCATCCAGAGTTTTCAACAGTTTCAAAAATACTACTAAACTAAACATCACACCTTCAGGAAGAGAGTAACTCCAAACAGAATAGGACTATGTTTACTTATACTGAGGTCAATTGGTACCCCAAATCCACTATCTTATCTTCCTTAATTTTCAGTGCATTCCTTCCTATTTATATTTGATAAATCACAACTTTTCTCTACCATTCATATCTTCCATGGCTTTCCTAAAATTAAATGATACAGTTATAAATTAAAATTGTATTTTATTAATGTGCTGAAGGCATTTCACTCCAGTTCTTTTGAATCTGTTTCAGGCAGATATGTATAAGACATCAGTTAGATCACTATGGGACTCCCACAATCCAAAGCCACAGAATGGAAAGTTTAGCAATACTTTTTGGTAATAACCCTCCAAACATAAATAGAGGGCGTTAGCATTGCACAGTCTCATTCTTTAAGGACACCTAGAATGATGCTGTGATTCAATGTCAAAGACTGCTTAAAGCTCTGGTTAAACCAAGGTAGATTTCCCATCTTTCAGGCAAGATCATCCAACAAGATAATCAAGGAAGATTTTAGAATCACATTTAATAGAATAATAGAAGAACGGAGCTGGAAGAGGCCTTGGAGGGCTTCTAGTACAACCCACTGCTCAAGCAGGAGACCCTATACCCAGGGGTGAAATGCTCCCGGTTCGGACCGGATCACCCGATCTGGTAGCGATGGCAGCGGGTGGTTCGGAGAACCGGTAGCAAAAATCCCTGCGCCCCTCCCCCTGCATGCCCAACTGAGCCGCGCGATCATCAGAGGCTGTTTTTTTTTACTTTTAAAAGCATTTTTTCTACAACCTCTTCGGCCAAAAAAAATGCTTTTAAAAGTTAAAAAAAAAGCCTCTGATGATCGCGCGGCTCAGCTGGGATCGTCAGAGGCTTTTCAAAGCATTTTTTTCTACAACCCCTTCGGCCGAAGAGGCTGTAGGGAAAAAAATGCCTTTAAAAGTCTCTGGCAATCCCAGCTGACTTGCCTGATCATCAGAGGCTTCTAAAAGCATTTTTTTTCTACAGCCTCTTAAGGTTGCAGAAAGAGCCTTGGTGGCGCAGTGGACTAAACTGCTGCTGTTAAAGTAGTACTTAGCTGCCAGCTGCCTGCAATTATTGCGAGTTCAATTCTCACCAGGCTCAAGGTTGACTCAGCCTTCCATCCTTTCGAGGTAGGTAAAATGAGGACCCGGTTTGTGGGGGCAATAAGCTGACTGTATAAAATAGAACACCGCTCAGGGGGGCCAAAAAGCCCTACTAAGCAGGTATATACAAAAGTATGAAGGCTATTGCTTAATGCATTGTAAGCCGCCCTGAGTCTCCGGAGAAGGACGGCATATATAAATCGAACTAATAATAAATAAAAGTAAAAAAAAAAAAGTTGGCCATGCCCACCCAGTCACATTACCCCCCCCCACCAAGCCACGCCCACAGAACCGGTAGTAACAAATTTTAGATTTCACCCTGCCTATACCATTCCAGACAAGTAGCTGTCCATTCCCTTCTAAAAACCCTAAGGAATCGCGGTGGCTCACGTGATAAGATGTTGGGTCTGCGCACCACTAAGATCAACAGCTCGAAGGCTCAATTCCCGTGAGCAATTAAACTGTGGAGGGACAAGAAAGGAGCCTCCCCTGAATGCCCACCAGCATTCAGGTGTCCCATGGGTAAAGATAACACAGCCAAAAAAAATTCCTTTCACAGAGGCAGCCAGCCACCTTTGCTAACATGTGCCTTCCCCAAACAAACAAATCAATCAATCAATCAATCAATCAATCCTAAGGAGATGGAGCAGCCATTGCTTCTGAAAGCAAACCATTCCACTGGTTCATTGTTCTCACAGTCAGGAAATTTCTGCTTAGTTCTACATTGTTTCTCTCCTTGATTAATTTCCATTCATTGCTTCTTGTCTTGCCTTCTGGTGCTTTGGAAAATAGGTTGACCCCTCTCTTCTTTGTGGCAGCCCCTCAAATATTGGAACACTGTCATCATGTTACCCCTAGTCCTTCCTTTCACTAGATTAGAAATTCCTGCAACTGTTCTTTATTTATTATTTATTTATTTATTCATCAAATTTTTATGGCGCCCAACTCCCGAGGGACTCTGGGCGGCTAACAACAAAGAATAAAATAATGCAAACAATATCCCATACAAAAATTTAAAAAGAAAACATTAAAACCCATACACTCCAATTCGTGGCCAGGTCTCGCAAGATCACCGTAGCAAGATCAACAGCCCCAGGCCTGCCGGAAGAGCCAGGTCTTCACTGCTTTCTGGAAGGCCAGTAGGGTGGGGGCAGTCTGGGCCTCAGGGGGTAATTGGTTCCAGAGAGCTGGGGCAGCCACAGAGAAGGCTCTCCCCCACGGGCCCGCCAGCCGACATTGTTTAGCTGATGGGATCTGGAGGAGACCGACTCTGTGGGATCTTACCGGTTGTTGGAAGCTTTGCGGTAGAAGGAGGTCTTGAAGATAGCCTGGCCCTGAGCCATGTAGGGCTTTAAAGGTAATAACCAACACCTTGAAATGTGCCCGGAGACCGATAGGGAGCCAGTGTAGCTTGCAGAGAATTGGTGTAATTGGTTTATCTAGGTGCACCCACAATAGTTCACGTGGCTGCATTCTGGACCAACTGTAGTCTCTGAACACTTTTCAAGGGTAGTCCCATCTAGAGCACATTGCA
Organism: Arizona elegans; assembly: GCA_022577455.1. Lineage (NCBI taxonomy): Eukaryota > Metazoa > Chordata > Lepidosauria > Squamata > Colubridae > Arizona > Arizona elegans. The sequence continues at coordinate 90,139,243 of JAKOOJ010000001.1, forward strand.
ATAGTCCAACCATGAGGTGACAAGGGCATGAGTGACTGTGAGGAGAGCCTCCTGATCCAAGTAGGGTCGCAATTGGTGCACCAGACGAACCTGTGCAAAGGTCCCCCTAGTTACAGCCATCAGATGTTGTTCCAATCTCAGCTGTGAGTCTAGGAGGACACCCAAATTGCGAGCCCATTCTGAGGGGGGCACTTGCTCCCCCCCAGAACCAAGGATGGACAATCGACATAGTCTTTAGGGGACAATACCCAGAGCCATTCGGTCTTGTCTGGGTTAAGTCTGAGCCTGTTGACTCCTATCCAGATCCTCACAGCCTTCAGGCACCAGCACATCACATCCACCACCTCACTGAACTGACAAGGGGTAGAGATATACAGCTGGATATCATCAGCATATTGCTGATATCCCACCCTGTGTTGTCGGATGATTTCACCCAGCGGTTTCATGTAGATGTTAAATAGGAGGGGAGAGAGGACCGAACCCTGAGGCACCCCGCAGACAAGGGGCCTTGGGGTCGACCTCTGTCCGCCTACCAACACCGACTGTGATTGACCAGAGAGATAGGAGGAGAACCACCGCAACACGGTGCCTCCTACTCCCAATTCCCTTAATCGCCCCAGAAGGATACCATGGTCAATGGTATCGAAAGCCACTGAGAGGTCAAATAGCACCAAGATAGAGGAATGACCCCCATCTCGGGCTTACCAGAAATCATCCATCAGCGTGACCAAGGCATTTTCTGTGCTGTAGCTAAGCCTGAAGCCGGACTGAAAAAGGTCCAGATAATCCGATTCATCCAATGACTGCAGGAGCTGAAGTACCACCACTTTCTCTACAACCTTTCCCACAAAGGGTAGGTTGGAGACTGGACAAAAATTCTTTAATTCTGCTGGGTCCAGGGAAGGCTTCTTGAGGAGGGGCCTTACAACCGCTTCCTTTAATGGTTGCAGGAAGGATCCTTCCCTCAAGGAGGCATTAATTAAAGCCTGGAGCCAGCCTCATGTCATCTCCCTGCTGGCTGAAACCAGCCAGGAGGGGCACGGGTCCAACAAACAAGTGGAGGAACTCATTGCCCCTACAGCCTTGTCCGCTTCCTCAGGAGTCACTGGCTCAAACTCCTCCCACACAGTAGGACTAAGACCTGCCCCCATCATCTCAGTCAGTATTGCCCAATCAGAGTCCAGGTCCATCCGAATCTGAGCGACTTTATCCGACAGAAACTGCACAAATTCCTCAGCTCTACCTTGCAAGGGCTCCTCCGTTCTCCCTACCTTAAGGAGGGAGCGAGTCACCCTAAATAGGGCGGCTGAGTGAGAATCAGCAGATGCAATAAGTGCAGAAAAATGTGAACATTTTGCTGCCCGTATCGCCACTAAATAAGTCCTAATAAAGGCTCTCAAAAGTGTTCAGTCAGATTCGGATTTACTGGTCCTCCAGCGTCACTCTAGATGTCTCTTCTGGCGCTTCATCTCCCGGAGCTCCTCAGTAAACCAGGGAGCTTTCCTGGATCCACTGCTATTGAGAGGCCGCAAAGGTACAATCCGGTCCAATGCCCTAGACGCCACCCTATTCCAGGCAGCCACTAGGGTCTCAGCCGGACTGTGGACAAGGGAGTCAGGTATCTCCCCAAGTTCCTTCTGAAACCCTTCAGGGTCCATTAGGCTTCTGGGGCGGGACCACTTAATCGGTTCCGCCTCCCTGCGGTGGAGGAGTGGCATGTATTTTAGCCTCCAGTCCCCTAATTATCTTTGTTGCTCTTCTCTGTACTCTTTCCAGAGTTTCAACATCTTTTTTATAGTGTGGCAACCAAAACTGGATGCAGTATTCCAAATGTGGTCTTATCAAGGTTATCTTGATTCTATCCCTCTGTTAATGCAGTCTAGGATTGCATTGGCTTTTTTAGTAGCTGCAGCACACTGCTGGATCATATTTAAATGCTTGTCCATTAGGACACCAAGATTCCTCTTGCAGTTACTGCTATTGATCCAGGTTCCAACCATTTTATAACTGTACATTTGGTTTTTCTTGCCTTACTGTAAAACCTTACTTTTCTCATCACTGAATTTCATTTTATTAGATCTGGCCCAGCGTTCAAGTCTGTCGAGATCCTCCTGGATCTTGAGCCTATTTTCTGGGGTGTTGGCTATTTCTGCCAGCTTGATGTTGTCTGCAAATTTGATGAGCTCCTCTTCCATTCCCTCATTTAAATCATTTATGAAAATATTGAATAGTACTGAGCCTAAGACAGAATCTTGGGGTACCCCACTGCTTATTTCCCTCCATGAAGATGTTGTTCCATTAAGGATTGCATGTTGAGTGTGGTTTGTCAGTCAGTTGCAAATCCATCTAGTGATGATGCTATCCATCCCACATTTTTCTTAACAAGAAGTAGGTTGTAGTCTACTTTGTGAAATGTCTTACTGAAATCCAAATATACTATCTTAACAGCATTTCACTAGTCCACTCATTTAGTCACTTTGACATTTTTTTTTAATTTGATTTATATGCCGCCCTTTTCCGGAGACTCAGGGCAGCTTACAATGTGTTAAGCAATAGCCTTCATACTTTTGTATATTTATACAAAGTCATCTTATTGCCCCCATAATCTGGGTCCTCATTTTACCTACCTTAGAAAGGATGGAAGGCTGAGTCAACCTTGAGCCTGGTGAGATTTGAACTTGCAGTAATTGCAGGCAACAGATGTAAGTGGATGTTAATTAGTCTGCTGAGCCACCAGAACTCAGCAAAAAATAAGATTTGTTTGGCATAATATGTTTTTGACAAAACCATGTTGGCTTCTGGTTATAGTCTTGCTTGCTTCTGGGTGTTCACAGATCTGTTGCTTGATTATTTTTCCAGAATCTTCCCAGGTATTGATTTCTGGCTGATTGGTCTGTAGTTTCCTGTACATTTGCCATACTGAACATTTCCCATACTGTTGGCCATATCATGTAGGGGAATTCACTGAAGAAAGCAATTATGTTTGGAAGAGTTAGTGATAAAAGGAAACAAGGCCACCATAGAACACAGTGTCTGGACCCCATCAATGCTGACACTAGTCAGAGCATAGAAAAACTCAAAGAAATAATGTGAGATTGGAAGATGTGGAGAGACCTGGCCCATAGAATTGACAAGAGTCTGACATGACTGAATGGATAACATGATTATCATTATCATGAAAAATAACTCCATATCCACTGGTGCACAGTTGGTTTATTAAGAAGAATGAACACAAGATTATTTGACCAAAGTCAGAAAGAAACAAGAAGGCGAGGATAGAAATAAATTAAGCACATAAAGGTCTCCTATTCTCACAAATGACTTGTTGCTCAAGTGTTGCATTTATGGCTGAATATAATACATGTTATAAAGGAACCTGGAGGAAAAAGTAGACCTGCTGAGCCTTTGATAATTCTCCATATTCAAATGTATCCTGCAGTGAGATGGATCTGACCATAAATTCTATGACAAAAAATAAAAAAATATTGTAAGCTTGACCAAGTTAGTGTTCTACTTCAATGGAATGCCCATGCATATTTATACTGATATTTATATCTCCTTAGTGCCAACCAGCTGGAATGAGAGAAATCACCTGAGTGCACTGATGCAGGGCTAAGAGAAGCTGATTCATGAATAATCCAGTTATCATCTAGCGTGATAAAAAGTAATGTTTAACTAGTGTTTCTTGATGACAAGATACGGAATATTTATTTGCTTCTCAAGTATTTCCCAAAATAAGGAATGTATAGAAATCTCAAGTACTGCCCAAAATGTAAGTCTGTCATAAGTAAGCGACATAGAAGAAATGGAGTTGTTTGTTACATAAATTAATTTATGAGCAAAGAAAACTGAGAAAAAAGGATAATAAGTGGTAAACATGAATAAAAATTCAATATAAATATTTAAAGGAAGATAAAGGAAAGCCAAACAATTGTTAACTGCAATAATAACAATAACAATTCTTATGCCAATAGTTCTGTCTTTTCCCAATGCTTGATCTCCATAAAACTACTTTTTTTTTCATTTACTCCTTAAGCAGTTCCCCCCACCCCCCACCCCCCCGACATCTTGATTCACAGTTTGTGGAGAATTTAACTTGAGTATCTGAGAGAAGGTGAAGCTTTTGTTAACTTCGAGCTGGCAGCAGCAATTTTTCTGTTCCTCAGTTGCCACACAGGGGGAAGGGGGGAAGGAGGTTGGAATACCTTACTAGACACAAGAGAGAGTTTTCTCATGAGAACCAAGGTCATCTCTACTGGTAATGGATAAGGTCAGGAGGGAGTGCCTGGAGAGCCTGCCAATTAACCAATTGGCCAACCTGACCTGTGACACTTGGGGATGGGGTTATTTCCTATTTTAATTATATGGAAACCATGGGAAAGATTTAGAGTTGGTTTTCCTTTGAAGCAGTGCCGATATGATGTACTCAATAAAGAAGATTTTTGAGAAGGATTCTAGTCTCAGAGTCCTGATTTGCTTGGGTTCATTAGTTGGAACCATGACAGCTTTACTTTTAAAAACTTAATAACAATTGGAGAGACAGAAGGCAGGAAAGACAAAATCAATAACTTATCACAGACAAATTCACAACTTAAAGAGGTTAAATAGGTATTCATCATGTGACCTTTGCTACGTGCTATTATTTTCCAGAGGAATTGTGAAAATGCTACTGCAAAGTTATCTGATTTTAATTCCCTAAACCCTCCACTAAACATCCATGTACATGAATTCTATATTCAACACTAGCATTCTAATAAATACTTTGAACATTGTTGACCTAGAAAAATCTTCTGAAATCTGTACATTTAATAATGTCCGCCCAAAAAATCTGTATATATTTCTGGAAAGTAAAATGGAGTATATAATATTTAGGGAGTGCAAATAAATAAAAAATCTTATCAGAGGGAGGACATGGGGTGGGAAGTAAACATTGTTATAGTATTTAGTTCCCACCGTGGCTTTTGTACACTGTACAATCAGGAACAGGTTCTGATTTCCTAAGACTGTTAAAAGCAAATGTTCACCTATTTATGCAATATGGAGCTGTGAGTTCAACTTTAGGTATATTTTCCAAATGGGGCAATAATTTTGGCATTTGCACTATGACTCAAATATGACTTCTCCTTAGACCATGCAACAATAGAATAGTTGTAAGGTTGATTACAAAGCACTTGGCAGTGAAATGGGGAAGAATTTTATTTTTACTTCCTTTTCAGAATAAGACAAATATGTTTAACGGGCTTGCAAAAAGTATACTGCCAATCCACTTCAAGAAGTTTGCTTCTGTAAACCACAGCCATGAGTCCCAATAATATATAAAGCTTAGCAAGCTAAATAATCCTATAAATATATATTCTCAGAAGTAAATATTCTTGGAGGATTCTCTATATTAAAGATTATATGAATAGACTATATTAAATAGTATAAATACAAAAAACTCCACCCTGTTTGTACACCTACATATATCATCCCAAACTGATACGGTGTGTGTGTGTGTGTGTGTGTGTGTGTGTGTATGTGGACATTTCCTCCAAATACAAATTCATTATTCTAAAGAGTGGCATGCTATGGTTGTAAGGAATATTTGACGGCAACCTTGTATCTGGTGCCTATGTGTTTATCCTGATATTGGGGATAAACCACTTTTCCTAGATAGGTTCTGCTTGCCCAAGCTGGACATATAGAAAATATCTGTTGATTTGTTGCCTGATAAAAGAGGCGATCTGAAGCAGGCATGGGGGGAGGTATCTTCTTCTGAAATAGTTTGTCCCTCAAGAGGAGAGAAGCTCCTAGTGTCATAACCTTCTAACCACTTGTAAAACTTCACAAGCTGGAAGCTCTTTGGTGTTTGAACAGTGGAGGAAATAATTAGATTGCAAAAGTTGCAAAAAAAAAAAATTAGATTGCAAAAATAAAATGAAATTTTATTTTGTTATTGTATTGATCTTGTATTATTTTTATGTTTACAGTTTTATGCCACTTACAAACCCCCTTGAATTGAAATGTTACATATAGTCTATAAATACAGAAATTTACTGATAAACATGCATAAGTGCAGTGGAAGATGAATGTTTTTCTGATTATTATTATTTACTTTATTCATTAAACATGAAACTCAGTCAACTGAACATTCAAAAATGCATCACAAATACCATTGACTGGTGCTAATGGTTGATATGGGTTGCTGCCAGCGTCCTAGGTATCAACCAAGTATTTTCTTAAGATGTACGATGTTCCAAGTAGTGCAGTTTTTTGCAGTTCCACTGGTGTTATTGCAGGAAGCTGCAATTTGTTGATGTATAAAATTCTTGGACATGGTACCAAGTGCCCCAGTAACAATGGGTATTACTGTTACATGTTTCATCCACAGCCATGTAGTTTCGATGGCCAGGTCCAATATTTCATGATTTTTTTCAGTTCTTTTTCTTTGACTCTGGCATCTCCTGATACCGCAATGTCAATAAATTGTACGTTTCGGTTTTCGACAACTGTGATATTTGGCGTGTTATGTTCCAAGTGACGATCTGTCTGTATTCGAAAGTCCCACAAGATCTTCACCTTCTCATTTTCTATAACTTTTTTTCACTTTATGTTCCCAAATTATTATTATTATTATTATTGGTTAATCTTTAGTGAGATTCACAGCCTTTGAGGCTGGTTAATAGCTCAGCAGCTCGAGTCCTAACCAAGGATCTAGGAACTGTTAAGGTATCGTCAGAGGATGTAAGCTGTTCCGAGTAAGGTGGTTTTTTGTAGAGTCAAAATATGCAAGTCCAGCAAATTTAGAATTTCTAAATAGCGGGCTCCAATTACAATCGGGACAACACACAATTTCTTTTTCCACAGTCGCTCAACTTCAATTTGCAAATCCCGGTTTTTTGTGATTTTTTCTTGCTGCTTATCTTCAATCCGTGCATCACCAGGTATTGCAATGTCAATGAACCATACTTTTTTCTTTTCAACTATTATGTCAGGTGTGTTGTGGACCAAGTGCCTATCAGTCTGAATCCTAAAGTCCCACAAGATTATTATTAAAATTTCTAAATAGTGGGGTAGCCCTTTGGGTATTGCTCCAAGGGCTCCAATTACAATCGGGACAACATACAATTTCTTTTTCCACAGTCGCTTATATTATTATTATTATTATTATTATTATTATTATTATTATTATTATTATTATCTTTCTTTTTTTCTATGATGTTTTCCCCATTCCCTGGATTGAATCTGCAAACATCTGAAGCAGTTGTTCAAGGAATGTGACACATCAGAAGCACAGCAGCACTTGGAAATAGAATGAAGAACCATTATATTCATTATAAATGGTGTGCCAACATTATATGTTAAATCTATATTTAAGATCATTAAATATTGTGCTTTAGACTTAAAAAAAAAAGACTGGCTAAAATGAGTGGCTAAAGTAAGTAGCTTAACTCTTGGCATGCTATCTGCTTGACCCTCACTAGTTCTCTAAGCCCTTGTGTACACAGGTGGGACAACCTGTTTGGTGGGATTTTTCTTAAAATGCTTTAAAAGAGAGAGAGAGAACCGTTTACTGTCTTGAGTTCTTGAAAGGTTTGATGGAATCTACAACCCCTTGTCAAAATACAATGCCTTCACTCAATATGCCAAATGTTGTGTCATATCGCTGAACACATGATAGTTCTTATTGGTTATAGTTTTGGAGAAATTGTTGCAAAAATCCAATGGGCATATCAGTGTTCCTCTTTTAAAACAGCATTCCTAAGCATTCATCATGATGGTCTAGTAAAGATGTCCTCAGTATGGCAGGACCAGCAGAAAAAAGATTTTTCATAGAACCAGTTTAAGACATTTTGCCATCTTGGATTAAAAAAAAAAGTTAAAGGGGATCTTTTCCACCCAGAAAAGTCAACTAGATTTTGTTCTACCTTAGCCCTGGCCACAGCAGAGCCTCTACCACTGCAGCTCAGGATATGCCTTAACTGGTCTAAATGGTACTCTGGGGCATAAAACAGACTGCATGGTTGTAGTTTTCTATTACATATATAATCTTATACTTGGAATTAATGCAAAATTTATTTTTAAAAAAAACCAGTGGTACTGTCTTGTGTGGTACTTTAATTTTCCCTGTAACCTGGAAACTTGTTTGACCAGATCTGCTTGACTTCACAGTGTACTGCAAAAACTACAATTATTTTCACAATTTCCCATAACCTTGACTTCTTGTGGTGGACATGTTTCCAATGTCTATGGAGATCCTCAGTTATCCAGGTCATGGTTGTCCCAAAGGTGCTTTTTCAAGAGGCAACTGGACTTTCTGGTTTTTCTTTGAAGATGTTTCATTTCTCATCCAAGAAGCTTCTTCAGCTCTGAAACAAAATGTCTTCAAAGAAAAACAAGAAAGTCCAGTTGCCTCTTGAAAAAGCACCTTTGGGACAGGTATCCAGTGCTTTCTCAAAACACTCAAAACTACAATCCTGGGAGCACCTTCTGACTCTTCTTATATATAACTTGAGTGGCCATATAAATGTTCTAAATAAATAAATACATACATACATAAATATATATAAATAAGTATACCCCCTTGGTGTTGGATGAGGGGCAACAGTCTGTTGCAGTGGTGGGTTGCTACAGGTTTGCCCTGGTTCGGGCGAACTGGTAGTAGCGGCTGCGGGAGGCTCCGCCCACCTGCCAGGACATCATCAAATACATTCTGTGCATGTGCAGAAGTGGCACATGACAAGCAAGCGAACCAGTAGCAAAGGTAAGTGAAACCCACCACTGGTCTGTTGGTTTATAATATAGTCTCTAGAGATTCTATCATGTGAGCATATTTGCTTAAGGTCAAACTGGGCTCTAATTGCATCTGTGTTATATTGACCCCAGTGTACAATAACTAATCAATGCTACCTTTACCATTAGCAGAGAATCTCTTAAGGCTGCTAATCTAATCTAGTTTTGCCTTCTTTTTCTAAAATGTCTTAAGTGAGAATCTCAATTAACTAGAGATCAGATTAGACCAATCTTTTATTATGGCCACAAGGGCAGCAGATGAAATAGATAATAATAAAAATATAGGAGGCAAAAAAAAAGAGACATTAATACAAATGCGTATATAGAGGCATAGAATTGGGGAACCCAACAAGGTATACCTGAACAATGGTCAGATAGAAGAAGCAACAAGGAAGTCAGGTTCTCTGCCAGGAAACTTCTAGGATAAATGAAAATTGTCCAGGATTCCACGTAGACATTCCAATGTTGAAGCATATGGCTCAAATCTATCGAGCCATTGCTGTAAGGACCTCTCTAGGGGGAAAAAAATATCTGAAGTCTGGTCACAGTGAAGAGCCAGAAAAATGTCAGGATTGTGATAGATATATAAGAGACTAGGACCTGGGGAAAAAATGTGCTGGAAGGCTCTGGGAACTAAACTTAGATTGATTTGAAAACCAGTCATCCAAATACACTGTTTAAAGATACTTGCTGGACAGGACTATTAGTAGTAATTTGGACAGCAAGCTAGGATCAGTGAAGCCATTATTTTATTTGGGCTGAGTAAATTTGTTCTGCTGTGTGTGCATATGTGAGATCCTCAGCAGGAGGAAACGGCTAAGGTCAACCTCTTTGGAAAGCAATTGTTCATTCTTTTCCCTTTTTCTTTCCTTTTCAACTTTCTTTGAGGTTTCCGTCCTCATTACGCAATACTGTAAAACCTTAAATTCTTAGTGAATCAGTGGGGTTCATTCTGGGAAAGAAACCTAGCCAGCGCATGTATTCTGGTTAAATCAGGTTACAGAAGGAAGAGGTGGTATGTTATTTAATCTTGGGCATTTGAGGGTGGGGTGGGGTGGGGTGGGAAGATAGGGTAGAGAAAGTCAAAATGGTACTTGCAGATGCACAATCAAAATCCCAGGCCACTTTGATTATGTATGAGGAAGGTAAGAAAAAATATATATGGGGAACTCTAAGAGCAGAATAATTAAACAGGAAATCCTGTTCAGTAATTTGAATATTTACTATTATCTTACTCCTTGCTAGTCTCCCTTTCTTAGCACTCTAATCATAATTGCTCAAGAATAATTATTAATAATTTAAACATACCAGTTTCTTCACAATGCTTGGACCCAAAATTCAAGTCCATGGGAACTCACAGCAAATGCTACTGCCTGCTGTCACCTTAAACCATCCGTTATGCTGATTTTTCTTTCTTCAGTTCACTGATGTTCAGTTATGCTTGTTGTTAAGAATTTAATTCAGTTTTGCTGACAGATACGTTTAAAATAAGGAAAAAAATTTACTATGTGCAGAATAATGCCAAATACTTCTCAGCATTTTCCCCTACTCTACTCTGCATGTCCAATTTTTGCTTATTATTCTATTGTCATACAAGCAAAAGGTGGGTACCTTTCAACAGGAAAAAAAAAAGGAGGGCTTGTTTAATTTAGCTGAATTTTGGAAAACAAACCTTGTCAAATGACACACAAAAATTTAAAACAACTCTGTGTGTTCGTATAGTTTGGTGTAAACAATATTTTTATCTCCATTAAAGCAGAAAACGATAAAGTTCAAATATAACTCATGACATTGTGTTCCAACTGAAGAAGAAAGTAACAGACTTATGTTTTATAGAAATACCAATCAAGTTTACACTGCAAATAAAATTAAGGAAAAAGCCTTGGTTTTTAATGGCACTGCTATACCACAATGTAAATGGCTTAAGTTGTAAAAAATCATTGACCCTGAAGATGGGCTCCAGTATGAGTCCAAAAGCTCAGAAGACAAAACCACTGGTCCTGGCGACGACCCAGATTGGCTCCATCAACATTATATTGGGACACATATATTTGCCCTCATTTGTGTAAAATCATTGAACATCATTCCATATTAGACTACTCACATTCTCAAAAATGAAAATGTATCAGTGTCCTTGTTATATTTTTTCATCAATACTTTTTACATTTAATTATTCTGAGTAAGTTACATGAACTAACATATAATAAATTCTCTATTTCTTCTAGAACCTCAGAGACTTTAATATTTTTTCCCCTTTTGGAAGATTTTCGACGAGATATTATGTTAAAGAACATGATTTTGAAGTATCATTTCCTGATTGCAATGGTAACATTAAGCTTGTGGTGCTTTCATATAGATAGATCTATCCATTTCTTGATATTGACTGGCATCACCAAGATTACTTATGGTGTTCTTCAATCATGCTATGAACATGTTCCGGTAATCACTTTTTATGCCAATTCCTCATGATGTTGCTTTCATCTCATCCAAAGACCTCAGCTAAAACAGTCTTTTAGTTCCCCTGTTTTAATGTAGTGTTTTCCACCTTCTGCCAGCACAACTTTTGCAGTAGACCTGAGCAGGCATGGTGAATTAATGAAGTAGTTGAAGATAGGGCTAGAGGTTGCAATCTGTTCAACTACTTGGAAGAGGGCTCCCTATCACTTTGCTCCACTCCCAACTTCCATGTCCATGACCCGATCAGACAGGCTATTTTCAAACATAGGTTTAGAGCTCATTCAAAACGGTGCTAGAACTCTATTCAAAAATTGGTCCAGAACATCTGTATGCACAGTGGACAACATGGCAGGTTTCTTAAACCAGTTGTTCTAAGTGCCTACATATAATTGTTCATCCCTATGGCATTAAGGAGAGACTAGTATTTTTCCCCCCTGATAATGCTCAGAGGGAGGAGAAAAAAAATCAAAGGGAACCCAGCCATCCCTTTTCTTAACCTTTGTCTCATTAAAACATAAGGAGAACTCCACTCTTTGATCTCATTATTGAAGCAACATTGGGATCAGTGAAGAGAACAGTGAATTTACCGTGGTGTATTTTTCTGCTAGCTAAGACTTTGGAGGAAATTATCTCAACACAGCCTTATGGCTGTGCCCTTAGTTACCACTAGCAACTTGTTTTATGAGTGGTATGATGGATTGGGGTTAATGGAATTAGCCTTGTATAATTATAGAGTGTATATACATTACTACCTCCTGTTGATATGCACTGTGATCATACTACACATTCAGATAAAGAACACCAATGGTTTATTTTTCTCCTGTAAGAAATGAATATAAATTTCCAAATTATGTCACTGTTCAGTGAATTTAAGAGTTCGCTTCACCTTTGGTCATATTGCCAGTGGCAATTAATAGGGCATAGGCATGACTGTCATTGCACTTTAACTAACTTTATCTTAGAGTAAACATTCAATGACCCAAAGTAAGTCAGAAAGGTCCATATTAATGGTATTAATGTTATGTTACCAAAGGCAACATACTGAATGTTGTGGGTTTATTTTGGTGGGTGTGGTTTTTACTTTGGAATATTTTATTGATCGATCGATCGATCAATTGCCTTCCCACACAGGTTAATTGTTCTACATGCCAGTGATTTTTTTTCTTTTTCACTATTTAACTGCTGCCTCCAGGCTCTGTTTCCTCAATCTTTTATTCTGCTTTTTTCCACTAAACCAGTTTATTTGTTTGTTTGTTCGCTTTATTAAATTCATATGCGGCCCATCTCATGGTTCAAGGCAACTCTGTGTGGCTTTTGCTTTTGATTCTATGTCTTTCTGTTTACTGAGTGAGTTGAAATTCATTTCTGGAGTGAAAATAAATGGAGATGTAATAAAAACCCATTTTTACTACATTCTGGTCTTGATTTTCTTCTAAAAAGGCTGGACCTTTAGAATCCATTGGTTTGGCTAGCGAGTGCTGGTGTAGAATCTACAAAGTGCTATGATTTGCATGTTGGCATAAATGTGATAGTTTATTGTCCTCATTGAGGGAAGATTTCCACACCAGAAATAGCAACAAGAAGTTCATTGAAGTGGTTCGGGAATAACGAGAGGTACAAGCAAGCAAGTGACAACAGCTCTTTAATATACAGTGAGACTTCAGCAAAAACTCAGGGGCTGCAGTCCTCCTTATATACAATCCAGGAGGGACTGTCAGCCAATCAGAAACGTATGCAGGTTTGAATCTCCCGCTTAAAAGTATCAATATATAACACCCCTCCCTTCCCAGAAGGCACTAATACTCAAAAATTAACATATGTACAGACAAAATCTCGCAGGTGCTTAGGACGAGTTCTCGCCCTAGTTGACCTGCGCAGTTCAGAGTCTGGTGGGGCGTCGAGCTGGTCGGAGGGACTCTTTGTCTCTCCCGGCTCCACCAATGGAACCTCCTGGATTTTGTCCGGGGCGTGGTTATCCCCGGCTGGGAGTGGCGACTCGCTGGGGCGGCGCTGAAACCAGGGCTTGTCAGCTAAGTATTCTCGCGACCCCGGGCTTGAGTTAGCTGTTTTGGAGAAGTGGTCAGAGTTAGGCTCGGAGATGTCTAAGTTAATATTCGCCTCGCCTACCACCCTTTTCCTAAGTTGGTCTATGTGGCGCTTCCAGAGTCTATCTACCCCAACGTCCACCGTGTACGATTTTGGGCCTGTTATTCCCACTATGGTTCCTGCAACCCATAGAGGACCGCTGGCATAATTGGGAGCGAACACCGGGGACCCGACCTGAAACTGCCTTAGACCACAGGTCTCTCCCTTAAAGTTTTCGTGCGAGTAATTAGGGTGAAGCCTGTCTAACACGCACCGGAGCTTCCTCCCCATGAGGAGCTCTGCTGGGCTTCTCCCTGTTGCTGTGCATGGTGATGCATGCTGAACCGCTAGGAATTGATCTATCCTGGCCTGCCAGTCCCCATTGTCTAATCTGGACAGTGCTTCCTTAGCTGTCCTGACAAAACGTTCAGCCAATCCGTTGGAAGCCGGGTGAAATGGAGCTGATAGGGCATGGCGGATTCCCAGGCCGGCCAAGTAACTTTCAAAAAGGGTTGCTGTAAATTGAGGCCCGTTGTCCGATACCAAGGTATCCGGCAGGCCGTGGGTAGCAAACAACTTCCTTAGGACCTTGATAACGGCTTCGGCCGTTGTAGATGGCATTAATATAATTTCTAGCCATTTTGAGTAGGCATCCACAACTATTAAAAACGTTTGGCCATGGAACGGGCCGGCAAAATCAATGTGGATCCTCCCCCATGGGCCTTTTGGTTTCTCCCACTCTCGGATGGGCGCTACTGGGGGATCGGGGCGAGACTCCTGGCAGGGTCTGCACTTCCCCACCCACTCGGAAATGACCTGGTCCATGTTGGGCCACCAGACATAGCTGCGGGCTAAACACTTCATCCTAACAATGCCCGGGTGCCCTTCGTGCAGTAACTCCAAAACCCTATCCCGTAGTTTTGTTGGAATTACCACTCTGTCACCCCACAGTAAGCACCCCCCTTGCATAAACAGTTCATTTCGTTTGTTGGCAAACCCTTGGTACTCCTCCCCGACCACCTTGTCCGGCCACCCTTTCAAAACCCAACCCATAACAGTCCGGATAACTGGGTCTCTATTTGATGCTTTCGCCACCTCGCCGGAGGAGATGGGGCCCAAAGTTAACGTGTCCAACAAAAGGACGGAGGCTTCCGGCGTTGGGTTGTCCAGCAGGTCGGGAAGGGGGCAACGGCTAAGGGCATCCGCATGACCCAGGGTCCGCCCAGGTCGATGGACGAGCTGGTACGAGTAGGCCGACAAAAAAATCGCCCATCTAGTCAAACGGGGGGAGAGGGCAGCGGGGGTTGGCCTGTCGCCTGCTAGCAGTCCTAGCAACGGTCTATGGTCAGTCACAAGTTCGAATTTTCGGCCATAGAGGTATTCGTGGAACTTCTTAACCCCCGCAATCGCAGCCAGAGCCTCTCTGTCCAATTGGCTATAGTTTCGTTCTGTGCTGGACAGAGTACGGGAATAGAAAGCAATGGGCGCCTCTAGGCCGTTCGGCAGTCTATGGCCTAGGACGGCACCAACTCCTACGGGGGAGGCGTCACAGACTAAGACGAGCGGCAGCTCTGCATTGTACTGTATCAGGAAGCTGTCCTCGGATAGGAGTCTTTTCACTGCCTCAAAAGCGGCTGCTTGCGGTTTCCCCCAGATCCATGGTACGTTCTTTCCCAAAAGCTTGTGAAGGGGATCTGCAACCGTGGCTTTATCTTTTAGGAACATGGAGTAAAAATTGAGCAGTCCAAGGAAGGCTTGGAGCTCTGCTTTGGATTTGGTGGCTGGTGCGCTCTTAATAGCTCTCACCTTGCTCTCGGTAGGGTGGATGCCTGTGCCGTCCACCCTGTACCCCAAGAATTCCACAGAGGGAACAGCTATCCTACACTTGTTCCTTTTGAGTCTTAGTCCCGCTTCTCTGAACCTAGACAGGACGTTCCGTACCCTGTCCCCCAGCTGGTGTTCGTCCTGAGCGCTGACTAAGACGTCATCGAAATAGGGCACCACTCCCGGGAGTCCTTGCAATAGGCGCTCCATGGTGCTTTGAAATAAGCCGGGTGCGACGCTCACCCCAAACTGGAGCCTGGTGCATTTAAATGCACCCCTATGAGTTACGATCGTTTGTGCCTCTGCCGTGGCGTCGTCGACTGGTAACTGTTGGTAGGCTTGGGCCAGGTCTAATTTGGCAAAAAATTTTCCGGGCCCCAGGGAGTGTAGTAGATGGTGCACGATCGGCACCGGATAGGCGCTCGGCTGCAAAGCCTTGTTGATCGTGCACTTGTAGTCGGCGCAAATTCTTATTGAGCCGTCGGATTTAACTGGGGTCACTATGGGGGTCTCCCACTTAGCATGGTCAACGGGAACCAACACCCCTTGCTTAATCAGCTTGTCTAGTTCCGCATCGATCTTCGGTTTCAATGCGAACGGTACTCGTCTGGCCTTCAGTCTTACTTGGGCTACGTTGGGGTCTAAGTTTAGTGAAATAGGGGTCCCCACATACTTGCCCAACGTGTCCCCGAAGACGTCTTGGAACTCGGACAGGAGGCTGTCTTTCAGGGTTGATCTGGACATCAGGTGGACGCCGGTGAAGCCCATGCCAAGGGCTCGGAACCACCCCATGCCCAGGAGGCTAGGAAGCTGCTTCGTGATGATGGTCAGCGGCAGGTCTCTTTCGTAGTCTCCGTAGGTGACCCGGAACGTGCCCACGCCTTCGAGGGGGACTCGGTTCCCCTGGTAGTCTAGGATGCGTAGTCTCTGTTTGGAGAGTTGATCCTTTCGGAACGACGGCAGGAGGGTCTTTAGGGTCGTCCACGACATTATGGAGAGAGCTGATCCGGTGTCGATCTCCATCGAGCACGGCTTTCCGTTGATCTCAACCACCGTGCTGACCTTGTCTTCGATCGCCGTGCTGGCCTGGTCGATGTGTATGCTGCGGCCATCTCGCGGTTCAAATTCGCGCCGTTTTTTCGCGCCGCCTTCTCTCGTTGGCTGCTTCTGGCACGCTGATTCCGGTTGGCTGCGGCGCTCACGTGGTTTGTGTCTTCTGGGCAGAATGGCTCTGCAGACTCGCGCCAAGTGCCCCTTTTTCTCGCAGCGCCTGCAAATAGTCTCTCTGTATTTGCAGGACAGTCTATCATGGTGCCCGCCACAGCTGGGACAGCTTCGCCGGGGGCTGCCAGTGTCTTTTCTCTGGTGTTCCGTTCGGAAGACGTCCTCATCCGACTCGGACTCCGAGCTGGATCCGGCGTCTTCTCTGTGCACCGGGGCAGACTTGGGGCTGTCTTTGCTGGTCAGCAGACGCTGCAGCGTTTCAGCGGCCTTTGTGGAGGCTTCATGAGCCCTAGCCTCGTCTAGGGCTCCGGCAAGCGTCAAATCAGGCTTGGCGAGCAGACGCCGTTGCAGCCTAATGTCCCGAACACCACAGATCAGTTGCTCAAGCAACGCATCGTCCAAATCTCTGTAGTCGCAATGGGTTGCGGCTTTTCTCAGGCTGGCCATATACGCGCTGACCGGCTCTCCCTCTCGTTGAACGCGCTGCCTCAGTTGGTATCGCTGCACGAACTTGGAGGGGACGGGAGCGTAGTGAGCCCGGAGAGTTGCCATCAGGGTGTCCCAGGAGACTGTTTGAACCGGCGTTGGCTCACACAGTGACTCGGCCATCTCGAACACGTCCGGTCCGCAGTGGCTTAGGAATAGGGCTCTCTTTCGATTAGCCGAGAGGCCCTGCATGTCGCTGGCTTCTAGCGAGCATTCAAACCTCGTTAGGTACGAGACCCATTTTTCGCGGGTCGGATCGAAAGGCTTGGGCGGAACGTAGGCAGACATGTTTGGTATGCTTCCTGTGGTTCGCCTCGTCGCCTAGCTGAAGCTCGTGGTCTCACTGGTTGGCTTCTTGTAGCCTCTATCCCACCTTCGTCGCCAATGAAGTGGTTCGGGAATAACGAGAGGTACAAGCAAGCAAGTGACAACAGCTCTTTAATATACAGTGAGACTTCAGCAAAAACCCAGGGGCTGCAGTCCTCCTTATATACAATCCAGGAGGGACTGTCAGCCAATCAGAAACGTATGCAGGTTTGAATCTCCCGCTTAAAAGTATCAATACATAACATTCATATCCTTTCCTTGCTGGTTCTGTGGTGAATTTCCCTTATGTCCTTAACAAATTACCTCATTATTAAGTTTTATAGCTCCAGTTCCAGCTCTTCATGGGACACATTCTTAGTTTGGTTTGAAAGGTGAGTAATCTTGTTCCAAATTGAACTAAACAGGAATTACCCTGATTCCTTGTTTTAATATTATTATTATTATTATTTTACCTTGCAAGCCATCCAGAATGAGATGGGTAACCATATACCGTATTTTCCGGCGTATAAGACGACTGGGCATATAAGACGACCCCCAACTTTTCCTGTTAAAATATAGGGTTTGGGCTATACTCGCCATATAAGACTACCCCTCTTCCAACACACACCAAATAAAAATAAAAAAACATCAACTGCCTCAACACAATGTAAAAGCAGCTGTGCTAGACCCAAAATGGCCCCTGCAACTAGCAGGAACCTCACACAGCCACAAAAAGCCCAAAAAAAACAACTTTCACACTTTACACACACACACAACACAACACAACTGGCTCATCCACAATGTAAAAGCAGCTGTACTAGACCCAAAATGGCCCCTGCAACAAGCAGGAACCTCACACAGCCACAAAAAGCCCAAAAAAATCAACCTTCACACTTTACACACACAAAATTCCACATACAGCTTTGTGAGATTTTGTGTGTTTGTGTAGTTAGAGTGAAACACTACAGAAACACACCACATCTCAGAAAGCTGCACAAATATTATTTTATTTTTATATGAAAATTAAATTTAAAACTTCCTAAACTTTAAATGGCTAGGTCTAAAAAAGAACAACTAAAAAAACCCCAATTAACTATTTTTTTAAAGCTCCCAAAGGGGAAAAAAACTTACCCAATAGAACAGGGGTCTCCAACCTTGGCAACTTTAAGACTTGTAGACTTCAACTCCCAGAATTCCTCAGCCAGCTTTGTTTTTACTGGCTGAGGAATTCTGGGAGTTGAAGTCCACAACTCCTGCCTGCATGATTGCAGGCAGAGAGTGGCTTCCTGATGGAATGGATTCAGGCAAGCGAAGCAAGGCAAGCGTTGCGATTACCAGCTAAGGTAAGCAAGCTGGAGGGGGAAAACTTTTTTGTTTTTACAGGACTCTGGGCTCTGGCGATCCCAGCTGAGTTGCCTGATTAGCAGGCAACGCAGCTGGGATCGTCAGAGCTTGGATCAATGGCTCTGGCGATCCCAGCTGCGATGCCCGATTGGCAGGCAACTCAGCTGGGATCGTCAGAGCTTGCAGAGTCACGTAAAAGGAAAAAAGTTTTTTCCTTTAACATGGCTCTGGCATCCCAGCTGAGTTGCCTGATTAGCAGGCAAAGCTGGGATCGTCAGAGCTTGGATCGCCAGAGCCATTTAAGGCTCGTTAGAGTCTTTTGGGCTGGTCTGCCTGGTTACAGGAGAACGACACCCGGCGTATAAGACGACCCCCGACTTTTGAGATGATTTTCATGTGTTAAAAAGTCGTCTTATACGCTGGAAAATACGGTAAATTAAATAAATGAATTTTAAAAATTCAGTTGCATTCTAAACTAAATCTAGGACACTCACCAATTACATGTCCTGAAATGATTATACTGATATCTGGGGGGGAGGGGAAATGCCTCTGCAAAATGTTGGGAAAAAATCATTAGCAGAATTCAGAAAGCATTAGCTCTGTATGCAATTCTCACCATAAGACAACAAAACCCACGCTGAACCATGTCATTAAACACACATTACAAGTATAAATATAATTTGTTCTTTCTCCAAAATAAGCAATGTTGATGAGACAACACCCTTTTATTACATGCAAAATCCTTTTTTCACACCTACGTTTTGTTGGATTACTGTAAGGATCCGGACTGTAAGTGTCATTGACTTTTCCTGACTGATAGTGGGAAAATGAAACAG
Source organism: Arizona elegans (assembly GCA_022577455.1). Classification (NCBI taxonomy): domain Eukaryota; kingdom Metazoa; phylum Chordata; class Lepidosauria; order Squamata; family Colubridae; genus Arizona; species Arizona elegans. Next base: position 90,158,577 of record JAKOOJ010000001.1, read on the forward strand.
AATCCAAACTGGGTGGGTCACTGGGACCAGAGATTAAGTCTTCTGAGCTTTTGGATTAATGCTGGAGTCAATCCTCAAGGAACTTCTCTCCAACAGGATATGTGCTTTGGGCTATTCTATATGTGATATTTATATGGTTTTGTGTGGCTTCTCAGTAGTTGATTGGGGTGTTGGTCAATTATTAAGCCATTGGTTGTTGTTTCCTTGTGCTGCCAAGCCCTTGCCTCCTAAGTACTTGATAAACTGGTGGTGAACATCTAGTCTTCCAAAAGCTCAGAAGACATACGAATCCAGTTCCAGTGACCGATCCAGATTGGATCCTGCAACAGGGACATCAGAGGTGGGTTTCAGCAGGTTCTAACCAGTTCTGGAGAACCGGTAGCGGAAATTTTGAGTAGTTCAGAGAACCAGTAAATGCCACCTCTGACTGGCCTCGCCCCCATCTATTCTCTGCCTCCCGAGTCCCAGCTGATCGGGAGGAAATGGGGATTTTGCAGTAACCTTCCCATGGAGTGGGGTGGGAATGGAGATTTTACAGTATCCTTCCCCTGCCACACCCACCAAGCCACACCCACAGAACCGGTAGTAAAAAAAAATTTGAAACCCACCACTGAGGGACATGTATATTTGCCTTTATTCATGGGAAAATGAAAGCTTGTCATGGGTTCTGCAAGATATCCAAGGAATTATATCGGCCTTTGACCTGAAAGGGTTTGTTTCAGTCACATAGGATCTACTTTTTATTGCAATAAGAATTTTTTTATAAAATTAAACAAACAAAAAAAGCATTTGTCAGGCAGAAGAATTCTTCCTCTTGACATCTAATTTTTAAGGTGATCCCCAAAATTGCATTAATATTGACTGACAGATTAGACTTCCTGAGAAGTCAAAGGCTTCTAAGATAAAAAAAAAACCTGATTTCTCTTATCGCCCTGAACTCTAGCCAAATGTAGCACATTCTCCATGCCTTAAAAGAACACACAGAACACTTCGACGTGTGAGACTTAATGTTCTGTTGAAAACAATATTTATCTGAGAATTTCATTCAGTACACTCTGTGTAGTGCAGTGTGTATGCCAGACAAGGCCCCCTATATTGCCAAAAAATTGGTTCATTTCCTAAAGTGATGAAATACTCCATTGCATTAGATAAAATATATAGATACTGTTTTTAAAAAACTTGGCAACAGGAAGAAAAGCAGTTGGCGTGTTCATTGTTGCTTGACATGCAGTACTGGAGTTCAACCTAAACAAGTGAGTGCTCAGTCTACAGTTAATCCATAGGATCAGATTGCTCCCCTGCAATTCTAAATATTCATGTTAGAAGTGAAATTTCTCCAAGAAGCTAAGGCTACTTAATGAACTTTTTTTTTTGAAATTTCTGGAATGAACCATTCTGAACTTCACTTCCCATCGTAATTGCAATACTTTGGGCTAAAGAAAAAGCCTATTTGATCAAAACAATGTCTCATCGTGCAGTTTAAAAAGTAACTATAAAAAAAGGGATTAGGGTCATGAATACAAAATAAAAATGGACTGATTTTCAAGGCCTACAGAAACTAAAATGGTCTTTTCAAGTAAATATGTTAGAATATTCATGTGTTGCCTTACTAGCCACTTGCCAATAAAGCTAAAAATTAAACAAGTCTGGCTAATATAAATATATTATATACTAAAATGGTAGGGAAAGTTTGCAGAGTAGGCAGCTGGAGTTCTTGTCCAATGATTAAAAGCAGTTTTGCCCTGGATCATAAGATTGGAGAAGGGATTTAAGAATGGAGCAGTTGGCAACATCGTGAGTCCTGCTGCTTCTCCAAGAGGGGTGAATTGTAGAAAAATGTCCTGATTTTTTTTTAACTGCAGATCTGGCTCATTTTTAAACTCTGTTTTTTCCTTTCTTGGCTTTTCCTTCCACATTGAATTGAGTCTCAATAGTTTGAGGGGTGTTAAAATAGGTTTTGGGGTGTTATCCTGCGTAGAAACAAACAGAGAAAGTTCTGAGCCCTTTGACATAATTTTGTTCCAATATTTCATAGAATGGGAAGGAACGGAAAGGTGGAGCAATTTGCCAGAGGAATTCAGAAGGGTTTTCCGTCGTAGAAAGTGACAGATGTACAGGTAGTCCTCCACTTACAACAGTTCATTTAGTGACCATTTGAAGTTACAATAGCACTGAAAAAATGTCTTATGACTGTCAACGGGAGGGCAGATTCATTTAACAGACGTTACTAACTTAACAACTGCAGTGATTCACTTAACAACTGTGGCAAGAAAGACTTGTCTCGCTTAGCAACAGAAAAGTTAGGCTCAGTTGTAGTTGTAAGTCAAGGACTTCCTGTATTGAACAATGAACCCTTCTTTGCAAATTGCCTCATGGTACAGATTTTACATGAGAAGAAACCTATAGTCCTTTTCTAACTAATACAAATGCAGTTAGTTCTGGCTTAAAAATTACATTTACTAAACACACAATAAACAATATTCTGGGGCTGAAGGAACAGCCAAAACAAATAAGAGGGATTTTGTCAATGTCAGTGAAACAAAATGTCTGTTTGTTTAAGTTTTATACCTGTCTCCTTACAAATCTCTCTGAAAAGGGATGCTAATGGAAGTTACACCTCTCTCGCATAATGTAAATAGTTGAATGGTCTACCAAATGATGTACCATAATAATTATAAATGATTAGCAAACATATTTTCAAATGAATAAATACAAATGAATTGCATTAGTCTAAACATAAAAGTGTCAGACAGCAATTCACTGGACAAATTCCAAATATCTGATCTGACACCTGATCTTCACTAAGCTCCTCAGGATGAACTAGCAGCTTGGTAGATCTCAAAGAACAGAACTCATTTCACAGCGATGTGCTGAGAACCCAACAGATGTCATTCATTCTGGGCTGACTCTGAAGTGAACCTCATCAAAGATATCAGATGCTAAGAGAACCAACAGGGAGTCGGTTTGGGGTGGTGTTCAAGGCACCAGACTAGAAAATTGGAGACAGTGAGTTCCAGTCCTGCTTAAGGAAGCCAGTTGAGTGACTTTGGCCCAGACTAATGGTGGCATTCAACCGGTTCTTTCTGGTTTGGGCTAACTGGCAGGAGCGACTTCGGGATGCCTCGCCCACCCACGCAGACATCATGACATCCCATTTCCCCACGTTTTCGAGGCTCTGCGCATGCGCGCACATATTTGCGAACCGGTAGGGAAGGTAAATGAATACCATCCCTGTGCCAGAGACTCTTTCTTAACCCTAAGAAGCAGACCTAACAAAACCTGCAAGAATGACTCAAGGCAATCACTAGGAGTTAACACTGATTCGAAGGCATATTCACATACACAAAAAAAAGAAGTAATATGGGAAAAGTGGCTAACAGCATTAGAATCCAAAACTTTTTCTAAACATGGAAAAGTAAGTTGAAGGAATTTCATGCAGACTGCTGTAAGGGTTACCTCTCTGGAGAGTTCAAGCCCATTCATAAACTTTTGAATCAATGGTGGGTTTCAAAATTTTTTACTACCAGTTCTGTGGGTGTGGCTTGGTAGGCGTGGCTTGGTGGGTGTGGCAGGGGAAGGATACTGTAAAATCTCCATTCCCTCCCCAATTCAGGGGAAGGATACTGCAAAATCCCTACTTCTTCCCGATCAGCTGGGATCGGGAGGCAGAGAATAGATGGGGGTGGGGCCAGTCAGAA